>CM056207.1:48427690-49027690 GCA_029692085.1 Gymnothorax javanicus | reverse complement strand
GAGTTAAAAAGCACTTATTACAGTCATAATGGTTCAATCATGTATACTTGAAAAATGCTATCACGTATCAAAAAAATAACATGGCATTTTAAAGTGGATGTAGATGCCAATAAGTTAAAACAATAATTCAACAAGTGGACACTTTATATAAGTATTAAACTCGATTTTGTGCAGCTGGCCGAGAAGTTTTATCATTTTGAATACAAAAGGACAGAAAGTAGTCAGTGCCAATGTTTTCCCTTTACCGCCACCTTCCATTGTATTTGACTCTATCCGACATTTGAAATGAATGGCATCAATTTCAATTGGTAAGTCAAGTTATGTTATCCTTTGATCATGAAATCTGGCTTCCCAACACAGTTAATTTGTTCTTATTACTGGATTGGCAAGATGAAAAGGGTTACAGTATCACTTGGGTTAGGCCAGAGTCTCAATCTCTGTCAGTGACATTCTTGGCACTGAAATTTTGGTGGGGCACATTTTTATTTAAGTTGTCATTGCCAGGCACAGCTGTTGTTTTCTGTCCAATTATAAAGTGTTTTGCTTCTAAAGCATTAGAAGATTAAAATAAAGCCCTGATATTTAGAGAAATTAAATTGAACTGTTATTTCAGCCGTATTTAATTGTACATTCATGACTGTCTCCTGGCCTGCAGCCTAGCACTATGAGCATTCAGCTCATATACAGCACACAAACAAATGATGGAGGAGACATTTAACTCAGTAACCAAAGTACAGTCAAACTCACTCGGGTCCCATTTTCCTCTCATGAAACATGGTGACTACAAGAACTGACTGTTACAAGGCCTTGACATGTGCGGGTGTTAAAGTATAAGCGACGTTATTTGTGTCATTGGAGTGGTTTTCATGTCTTGGCTCATCGGTGCATAATGAACGAACACCTCAGCTGATCTTTCCAATAATATCTTGGAAGACTAGTTTATGTTGCTTTCAAGCAAAATTTAGAAAGTTAGAAAAGCTTTGAACCATATTTTGGCATTTATAGTTTTTGTGACGCTGGTCAAAACAGACAGAATTTCACACGTTTGCTCCGAATGTTGAAAAGAAGACTGCACAGCACTGCCATCTGGTGGGGACGGGCTCCACATACCCCTAATGTTCAGACACTACTTGTCAACATCCAGAAAATTCTTGAGTGGAAAAAGCACATCTTTTGCTGTGATAAGAGTGATAGCTTGAAAACTCCAGCGGTATTGATCATAGACTGTATAAAAAGATGGACGAAGCTACCGTGACGTCACCCATTGGTTTCAGCATACCATAAAGGAAGCCTCGATTTTGGCAATTTGAATTGCGCCATGTTGTCATTTTGAAACCGGATGTGATTTCTATTGGACGAGAGCGAGAATCAAGATCCAGGGAGGGACGAGAGAGGTGGATCTGGCTGTGTCGGACGAGGTCCAGAGGATAGCCACGCCCAAAAAGCATATTCTGGCTTTATCCTTTATTCTAGTCTACTTGGGACCATAATTTACAAAAATGAACATCATGATATATCGAAGGAGACTTGAAACTTGCTAAAGCTACCATAAAATAATGCGAAAAATCATTATTTAAATGAAAATTCAGGTGGGAAAGTAAGGGTCATTTTCTCATAGACTTCTATAGCAGTGAACTTCTTTCTGCAACCACCGACGTCGCCATCTTCTGGCCATTAAATAGAATGCCATTTTACGGTACTTTCGCATGGACTTCATTTTTCAGACCAGGGTGCTGCGTCCATCTTTTTATACAGTCTGTGGTATTGATGTGACTCTTGGAGACAAAATTTTAAAACAATTAGCTTAGGAAAATGCTCTTCTTCTAACGTGATTATAAACTACAGCTGCATATTCTCATTGCATCAACGTGGATGAGTGGAAAAGCAAAGAAAATAATTACAGCAATATTGTGCATTCATTCATTCTCTATACCGCTTCTTCCTCACAAGGAACGCGGGGGAGCTGACACCTATCTCAGCTGACTTCGGGCGAAAGGCAAGGACCCACCCTGGACAGCTCAGTATCTCTAAGTAGCCTGATGTGCACGTTTGGACTGTGGGTGGAAACTGGAGTACCCAGAGGAACATACAAACTCCACACGGAAAGGCCTTACGCTGGATTCGAACCCACAACCTTCTTGCTGTGAGGTGGCAAAGCTAACTACTGCACCATCATGCTTCAGGAAAAAGAAGATAAATATCCAATATCCTATTGGGGAGACAACAACTTTCTTGGAATTCTACAAATTTTAAAGTCGAAAGTCAGATTTTGAATTTTTTACTTTTCAAATTTTGAGGGGGCCTGGGGGTATATTCCATCTCCTGATAGTGTTTTGTTCTTTGAGCTTTCATATAAGAATTAATTATACATGTTTCTGACTTCAAATAAACAAGATCCAGTCACGTTTGTGTACACTGTGAACACTCTTTCAGGTTCCACAGCACCTGAACACACCCTCTTCCAGAAATAGCCACTTACTAGAAAATAAGGCTGACTACCTGAAAGCCTTTTTCATGCTAGCCAAAATCACATTGAACAATGTGCACCCAAATGACAATGTTTGAACGAATGTTAATGGCCCAAATCAATTACCCTTGTCAAAGAAAATCGACTTTGAGGCCAAAACCTTTAGTAATTGCAGAATACAACATGAAGTAACTTTTTAAAGCCTGATACTGCTAATCATTTCCTAACAATGACATACAGTATATACATATATACAGTTGCAATCAAAATTACTCAACCCCCATTGCAAATTAGGTTTACTGGCAAAATTTACAAACTTTCAGCTGTTTGCAATGAAAAAATCAAACAATAACAATTTAAATGGCTCAACACAACAAAAATTACAAATGGCTTTTCCAAATTCAATACAAAATTCCACTTTTAATGACTACTGCAGGCTCAGAATTATTCAACCCCTTCATGACAAGCATCTTTAATACTTAGTAGAGCACACTTTTGCCACTATGACCTGCTGGAAATGTGATGCATAGGCAGATGTCAGCCTTTGACTGCATTCCCAAGGAATCTTAGCCCAGTCCTCATGGACAATGGCCTCAAGTTCACTAATATTCATGGGTTTGCATGCTGCAACTGTGTTCTTCAAATCCTACCGTAAATTTTTTATGGAGTTCAAGTGAGGCGAATGTGATGGGCACTCTAGAATCTTCTCAGACTTCTTCTGAAACCAAGCCTTGGTGGATGTTGAGGTATACTTAGGATCATTGTCCTTTTGGAAGGTCCAATGATGCCCAAGTGTCAGCTTCCCTACAGACGGCATGACATTTTCTCCTTGGATATCCTGTTACTTGACTGAATCAATCTTGAACTCCACACTTTGCAGGTTTCCAGTGCCAGAGGAAGCAAGGCAGCCGCAGAGCATCAAAAAGCCCCCCACAATTCTTCACTGTTGGCAGGGTGTACTTTTCAGCATATGCTTCTTTATTCCTCCTGCAGACATACCACCGATCCATAAGCCCGAAATATTCCAGTTTTGTTTCATCACTCCACAGAACAGTATCCCAAAACTTCTGTGGCTTATCTATATGGTTTTGAGCATATTGGAGCTTGTGCTTTTGGATCAGTTGTGGTGTACGTCTTGTAGACCTTCAACATTTGGTATGCGCCCTACTGTGCAAACTGAAACCTCAGTGCCTCCTGCCTCCAAGCCTTGCTGCGGGTCTCCTGCAGTCACTCGAGGGTTTTTTTCCGCAAGGTTTTTTTTCCTCAGGAATCTGGTGACAGCCATTGATAGCTTCCTCTTTCTGCCACATCCTGGTACTGTAGCCACTCTTCCTTTAACTCTGAACTTGCAAACTATGCTTCCAACTGTATCTCCACGAAAATTCAGTGCCTGTGCAACCTTTTTGTATCCTTTTCCTTGTTCGTGCCAGGCAATGATCTCCTCTATTAGCTTTTTGGACAATTCTTTTGACAATCATATTTCTAATATGCAGTCAAAAGTGACTGTCAACAAACCCCTAGCGAGTGCAAGTATTTGATGTGTTCTATCTCAAGCAAACCTGTGCAACTAATTAAGCTCTTGATTAGCTGCATTAGGTGTGCTTGAGACAACACCTGATTTGCAAATATGCTCTAATGACGGATTCTATTCGGGGGGTTGAATAATTTTGAGACTGCAGTAGTCATTAAAAAATGGCATTTTGTGTTAAATTTGGAGAAACCACTTGTAATATTAGTTGCATTGAGCTATTTAAAATGTTCTTGTTTAATCTGTTTATCAGAAACAGTTGAAAGTTTGTAAATTTTGCTTTTAAACCCAATTAGCAATGGGGGTTGAATAATTTTGATTGCAACTGTATACATGTATGTCATTTATATAGATACAGTACCTACTGTCTTAGGCACCCTACATTTAAAAAAAAATTAAATCAGGCTTTAGATACTGACTTTGTTTTTCTCATTGCCCCTGCAAAGCTTTCAAGAACAATTCATGAAGAGTTCATGAGCAGTTAATTCTGAATTCTTCATGAATTGTTCTTGAAAAGTTGGCAGGGGTGGTGTTGCTGAAGATGAAAAGTAAATTTGAAACACCAAATGCTGATTTAAAACATAGTTTTAGAAATAAATGTTTGTATTTCATTAAAAATAATTAATACAGATTATACAGTCTTGACAGAGCCCTGATGTCAACATCAGCATGGCCGTCTGCGAATACTTGGAAGGACAGACGTGAGTCAGTCTGTCAGTCTGCAGAGGAACGGCAGCAAGTTTTCCACTCTGCTTGGAACAAGGAAAAAGCCAATCATCTGATGAAACTATAGCACAGCATCACAGTGTCACAAATTTTTAGGCGAAGCATAGTCGCACCAGATATTGATTTGATTTAGTTTTTAACAGTTTACAGCTCTACATTACTCATTTCCCAGTCATTAGAAACTTTTAATTTCATTGTTTTTGAAAGCATGTTTGCCCAGCGAAATTGCTTTAAATGTGCCAAAGACTTTTGCACAGTACTGTATACGGTCACGACCCAGCTTAAAGGAGGTACAAAATGAGACCACACATGACTCTTTTAATCAACAATAATTTTACTTATAAAAAGTAAATTAAGTGTGCAATCAGTTTATCAGTAAAGTGTGTAGTGTGGGTGTGGGGACCTTGTAAAGATGTAGGAAAACAAAATCAAACCAATCAAAGTCAAACAACCCAAACGGCCGAGAGAGAGAGAGCGCGATGGCTCGGGCTCCCATATAGGTTAGCAATCACTGCAGCCCAGGTGTCAGAAATCATTCTTCAATCAGCCACTCCCAAACACAGGCAATTGGTCTTGAGGCCTACATATATATTTATATAGTATGTGGTATTAAATGCAACTACAAACAGACAAAATGTTTTGTTTCTCACAGAAGTGGTTGAAGAATGGTTGACTTGCTTGGATTTGTCTCTTTTTTGAGATTTTGTGCTTCTATCATGGATAAGTAGCCAATTTATGAATAAATGCCCTGAATTTCCTGTTTGTGTTGGCTTTGTTATTTGTCTGGAAAGTGCTATGTATAGGAAGGTTACATATTTTCTTACTTTTGTGGCTGTCCTAACCTGCAATACGATCTGGCGTCAACACAGAGTGTTTTACTCTGAAAATCGCTCAAATATTTTAGCATCGCGCCTGTGTCCCGATCGATCTGCTCTGTGCTGAATTTTTGGGTTGTGCTCCGGCCCAAAGCAGAAGTCTGGCGTATCTGCTGCGCAGGGCTCTGGTTTGCTAGATCTGCGACGGGGAGAAATGCAACATACTGGAGCCAGTGTAAGCACACACAATCCCACGCTACCATCAGGCTCCGATAGCTTCGTGACTCGTTTTGACCTCATCAGATCTGACATTTCGGGAAACGACGTGCAAGTGCATTATCAACATTAACCACACCTCCGGCTGTGCATTTTTTTTTTTAAATATTTGGCTACATTACTGCCTCGTGAAGTTATTGTAAAGCGGCCAACAATTTTTGGTCACGAGAACTGTTCAAAGATGAAGAATTCTCAGGGTGCAGTGCATTCCTGCTATGCACCTGCTATCTGCTGAGGTAGGGATTATCCCGTGACTCATACAAGGAAGATCCAGTGTTTGAACAGAAAAGATGGATGGATGTTGCTCATGGTTATGGAATTTCACTTGCAATACTTTTTATGACTGGGTAATATGTTCAAAGACATCACAATAAAGATTAAATAAAGTTAGTGTGGACATATTATAATCAAGATAAATATGCAATACAATGTGCAGGACAATCTGATGAAGAGCCCATCACGTTTCCTTGATACTTGCATGCAGACAAAATGTTAAGTACATGTTGCAAATAAGCAATAAGTGTGAACATCCAGCTTAAGTCAGTTACAAATCAAATCAATTGCTTCAGTGCATACGGAAAATCTATAGGTAAAGCTGCCATTATAGGGCGTAGATGAAACCATTAAAAAAAAACTAGCATTTTCATCTGAAGAGCGAGCCCAGTTTTTGGGAAGTGCAACTCTATAGACCTGTTATCCAACCACGTCACAGAGACATCACGCAGGTTTGTGCGCACACACTGGTCCCAGTCTAACAGAGAATCATTCACTTCAGAGGACTGTTTATGGTAGTGTTGAAATCTGTTTTAAACGTGTTGTGTTCTGTTGTGTGGTGGGCTACCAGTGCCAAAAGGTAATAAAAATTAAAGTCTTACGTTTATATGAATACCATCAAGTAACACTCAGTTCAATGCTGATTGCAGACGTCTCTGGCTGCAAGCCATCCGAAGAAGTGAATGGGAATAGGAGCTCATTGACTATGCCTGACTTTGCAGTGCTCATGTGGTAGCTTAATCAGCTGGCAACAATTCTCGGCAGAGATTTATGGTTATTTTTACATGTAGATTTAGATAACAACATATGTTAAGAGTTTCATTGTGAAAAAAACATTGCAAGCCAATGTTGAAATGTTTTAACTGCCATTGCAAGGTTGCCGTGCCATGTTCAGTCCTTAACAACAGCAATATATCCAGTGGTTAAAGTGGGATTTGACAGGTGGGGGAACCCTAAAATTCGGTGTCGCGGCGCAGTAAAGAAAAATGACACAAATGATAGCAAAATAACTGTATTCGCTTTATTTTTGGCCCATTGGGACTATGACATTGAATTTTCGTATTCACATAATCAGGAAGTGGGCATAACAAGAGAAAAGCAGTGATGGATTTGGGTGAAAACTTGCAGAATAATGGGAAGTATGACAGTGGAGATATTCTACTGTAACAGTATTTTTCATTTCCTAAAACAGTAAATCAAAACTATTACATAATTAACAAAATGAACAAGTAACAGAAATCTATGAATCTTTTTGTGATTTCAAGACACTGTCCTTACACTGCACACATAAACCAAATAAAAAAAAACTTGTTGAAACTCACCATCAAAAACTTATGTTTGCTAAAATCACTGTGGCTAACTCACATCGCTGGAACCACTGACTGTGAATGGACAAACTACGTACGTAGTCAGGCTTCAATTGGATCTCTAATAATTTTATGCTTTAATGCAGTTAGGAACTATGCTTTTGGAAAACGCATCCCTGTTTAGTACAGGACGCTGCGATGCTGCCAGCATAATATAACTTGCTTGCTAGCTACAAAAAAAATGTGCTGCTCGATGCAATGATTTTCAAGTAACTCTGCTAGCTGGCGACTGTAGATGTCAAAGAAAGATATGCGCAAGTAACGTTACTGCTGAGCCAGAAACACAAACCAACATTGTTCGCATAACTATTGGTGCAATTGAGCATTTGTCAGACTGAATCGTTAATAATTTTATTATCGCACTAGCTAGCTGGTAAGCAGCCTGGTTAGCGTTTTGCACGTAGCCTAAAGCAGCTAATGTGAACCCTTTTTATTTTAGTCGGCCGGTTTGAATTGTTGAACATTAGAAAGCTTCACCATCGACTTCAACTTAAGTTAATCCACTGACTTTGGCTAAAAATGCCGTTTCAAACACTGACAATTCCTCGCAGGCTGGTACGTGACCAATGAAATACTCAAATGAAATACAGCTGCGCTTTAATGAAGGCGGGGCTAGCAGAGACCGATGTGCGCTCTGATTCGATGAACATCTTGGTGCTTTTGAGAGAGTGGCAGGCAGGCTGTAACTGAAAGCAGCATGCGAAAATGATCTGTAGTCCGTGGCGCTACTGTTAGTCAAATTAATATTTCGATTCAAACTAAGGTGGCGGAATGCAGTTCTGGACTGTTCCGGCCCACTTTAACCCCTGAATATATCCCAGTGTTTAGCATGCTTGACCATCAACTTTCACTCCAAAACGCAATAAACACCAAGCTAGTTTTTCTGCTTACTGCGACATATCCACGCCGCCAATCAACAATGGAGAGTCCCACATTGCCAACAGGCTCCAATTGTTTAGCGACTCTTGTTCTGAGCAAAATAAATATCTATATTTTCTCAGTCAAAAAAGAAACTTCACACTCGTTTGGAGGTCGATAAGTTGAACATACAAGAAAAGTGGTTTTAAATAATGATTTAATTCCATTCTGTACCCATTAAGGACAGTGTACCATAAAAATCATGTTCATAATGTAACCAGTTCCACCGGAAATGCTACGGAAATGTAAGAGAGTAAAAATGGTAAGTTACAACTTGATGAAAGCATGTCAATAGCGCGTATGCCCTCCATGAGCGTTCACAACTGCGACACAGCGTCTCCTCATGGATTGAATGATGCGTCTGAACACAGCTTGGGGGATGCGTCGCCATAATTGAACCAACATGGCACCAAGTTCCTGCAAATTCTGTGGAGGGTTCCTTACTTGACGGAGTCTTCTGCCCAACACATCCCATACATGTTCTATGGGATTAAGGTTGGGAGACCTTGAGGGCCACTCCATGACATTGATGCCACCATTCCTAAGAAAATTCCGCGTTAAATTGGCCGTATGAGGTCTGGCATTATCGTGTTGGAATGTCAGACCTGGGCCATGAGCTGCCATGAATGGCAAAAGCTCTGTATCCTGCAGCAGTTAGGTTTCCTTGAACGACCATCAGTCGGGAACGGGCAGGACCATTAAAGGCACCCCCAAACCATAACACTACCGCCCCCAAAACGGTCCACTTCCTGCACACAACACTGGGCGTTCGTTCACCGCGTCTCCTCCAAACTCTAACTCTCCCATCAGCGAAGTGCAAAGTGAATCTGGATTTGTCACTAAAACGACCCTATTCCAATCACGCTGAGTCCATCTCAGATGTCGTTGTGCCCAGAGAAGCCGTTGACGTCGGTGTAACTGGGTGAAAATTGGTCCACGATATGGCCGACATGCATGGAGATGAGCAGTGCGCAGGCGATTACGTATGGTTTGGGCAGTCACACGACCTCTAAACAATTCATTCCTAGTGGACGTTGCAGCGAGAAATCGATTACGCAAATGATGTAAGACGATTTGTCGGTCTTCTGCTTGTGTCGTCACACGTGGTCTACCCGAACGAGGTCGGTCTGCTGTGGTGCCAGTTTGTTGGAGACGTGTCCGAAGATCATGGATAGTCCGTCGACTGCATCCCATAACCCTGGCAACGTCAGTGACCGGACGTTCCGTATTCAGCATGCCAATGGCACGTTCACGTTGAATGTTTGACAGTCGTGGCATTGCAAATCAACGGATAATTGACTGTAAGAACTTGTTTTTCCGAGATGTCACTCTACCGTGCTAACGTGGGCTCAATTGCGCGTCTCATAAGGTCACGTGACTAGGAACACGAGGAAACATGCTTTTACCTTGATGTATGCTCGCACGTGCTGCATGCTTGTGCACGTCGGAGTTTCTGTGTGTCATGATGTCTTTGACAACGCATTTACCCCTAATAATAATAATAATATCTCTTGTATTAAGTTTCAAGAAAATATTTAGAAATTTTGAGTGTGAAGTTTCTTTTTTGACTGAGTATATTAATTCTCAGTTTGCCTGACCTTTGCAACGTATCTCCTCCCAGACCGCCCACCGGAGCCGTGCTCCCTCTAGTATATGCGTTCCAGACGAGCCTGCCTCTGTCTTCCTCCATGTGGGATCGAACCAACTCGCCCCATTACTGAAATTTGGGCCATTTTATCTGTTTTTGCCTTTCGTTACCATGACGACGGGTGATGTCACTATTCATATTATGATTATTGGTCACAATCAACCCCCTGCGGAGCTCGGGTCTGGCTAGTATGAGTTCTATTTCTATGCTGTAAGCTCTGCAGAAAAAAAAGATTCCCTAATTCATCTGTCAAGAATGCATTTCCCATCAGTGGACACAGTTTCTCCCAGCTGACCAAGTTTTTCGGCTACACTGAGCAGCAAATTTGCAGAGAGGGCATTTGACTTCAAATCACACTTTTGCGGATGTAATGAGTTTACTTTTTAAAGTTAACTTTTTCACAAAATTCATTATTACTACCGCCAAGGAGGTTATGTTTTAGTTGCCGTTGGTTTTTTACTTGCCAAAATCGTACGATTTCGCAAGTACATCAGACAGTTGTGTTAGACGTCTGTTTGTCTGCCAGTTTGTTAGTTAGGCACGCTTTTGCTATTTATCCTGCACCAATCTTAAGAAAACTTGGAGATATGTTAGCATAGATTACTCCCCACAGACCTATACTTTTTTAAATGTCTATGTTAAAGGGCAAGGGCAAGGTCAAGGTCGCACAAAAGGTCGAAAACACATTTTGATCCAAAATTTGGTTCTAATTAAGCAGAGACTTGAAACTAACGCCATTCTTTTAGTTAACGCAATGCAGTTCTAGTGATTAAGGGGCGCGATGATGTCACTCTGACGTAAGTACGAGAAAACGAAGTCACAACATGACGTCATTTTTTCGATTTTAGCCAAAATGAATTTTTTGATTCTGTTCTTCTTTTCACATTTCAAAATTTTGATTTCGGCAAGTCGTTTTTTTTTTTTTTTTTTTTTAAAGATTATTTGTTTGGGAATTTTCCTTCGTTCGACAGTTATGCAGTGTAGAGCAGTGGTTCCTAAAGTCGGTCCTGGGGTTCGATGTCGTTTTTTGCTCCAACCACAATTACGATCCCAGAGTTTTAACAAGCTGTTCATTTTTTTAATTAGCAGTTGCTTGTCGATGAGGGACATTTTACCCCTTAAACCACATTATGACAGAAATGGCTACGCATTCCATGAAATTTCAAAGCCCAACATTCATATTTTTTATTTTGATGTATTCCACGTAAGCACGACAATCAAAGGTGGCAGTATGTTTCATGTGATCAAATGCAAGACTGCAATCAGTCAGTAATCTGGTGATTAGGGTTCTGAATGCAGGTGCTCAGGTTCTTTCCTGAAACCAATCAATGACATTTAACAGGTTTGACTCATCGTTTGCTTTGTCTTTGAATTCTTAATTGCCTAATAATTGTTAGCTTTAATGACCTTGGGTCCACAATTTTATCTACTAGAAGCCCATTTATAGATTCATGTCATCAGTTGCAAATTTCCATTTTTTTATGTTAGAGAAGTAATTTCCAATTTAGCACACTATGAAATGATTTTCATCATGGCCATTTTTGACATGTGGTTTAAAAGGATAAATAATCAGCGTGAACAAGAATAGTGCAATCAAGAGCAATGAGCAACTCATTAGCATTCTAAGATTGGAGCTGTGGTTGACACAAAAACCTGCGTACACAGTGGGTCCCCAGGACCGAGTTTGGGAACCACTGGTGTAGAGAGACAGGAAAGCTGGGGAGAAGAATGAGGGAAGACATGTAGCAAATGACCCAAGCCGGACCCGAACCCAGGTCGCCGCGGAAAGGACACAGCCCCCACGGTACGCGCACCCAGACCGATGAGCCATGGGCCTTTCATTTGTTCTAATGAATGACCTTTCATTTGTTACTTGTATGTTTGTTGGTTGCGTTAGTCGTCTGTTTGTATGTTTGTTTGTTTTTCTGTGTGTTTGTTAGTAACACGATTTTACCCTTTCCATATTGTTTACAGCGCCCTCCATAATTATTGGCACTGGTTATGTTAAAAGCCTTAAAATAAATTCAATTTTTATTGCAGAAGCATACTCTCACACTGAAAATTGTAGAAAAATGTAACCTTCAACTCAAGTGAATTTTAAGGAAAAAAAAATCCATGACTAAGAAATAATTATTTTTCATAAAATCACCTGTTCCACAATTATTGGCACCCCTAACAATTCCTAGGAAATAAATGTAATTGAAGTATTTCTGTCATTTCTACAATAGTTTACAAAGTTGATCAGAGTATCTAGGAACATTTGATTAGTAATTCATCACTTCCTGTTTCCCTGGGGTATAAATATGATGTGACACAGAGGCCATTTCTCTTATCCACTCTTCAACATGGGAAAGACAAAGGAACACACCATTCAAGTAAGGCAGATGTGTGTCGACCTTCACAAGTCAGGCAATGGCTACAAGAAAATAGCCACTCGCCTGCACCTGCCCATATCTACTGTCAGAGGAATCATTAAGAATTTTAAAACTACTGGAACAGTGGTAAACAAGCCTGGACAAGGACGCAAGGTTATTTTGCCACCACGCACAGTGAGGAGGACGGTAAGAGAAATAAAAAGTTTTCCAAAGCTCACTGTTAAAGAATTGCAACAAATGGTAGCATCTTGGGGTCACAAAGTCTCCAAAACAACCATCAGGCGCTATCTACATGCCAACTAGCTGTTTGGGAGGCATGCACGGAAAAACCTTTTCTCACTATTAATCATAAACATAAACGTCTGGAGTTTGCTAAGCGGTACTGGGACTTCAACTGGGACCGTGTGCTTTGGTCAGATGAGACCAAGATAGAGCTTTTTGGCAACAAACACTCTAAGTGGGTCTGGCGGAACACAAACGATGAGTATGCAGAAAAGCACCTCATGCCCACTGTGAAGTATGGGGGAGGATTGGTGATGCTGTGGGCCTGTTTCTCTTCCAGAGGCCCTGGGAACCTTGTTAGGGTGCATGACATCGTGAACGCTTTGAAATACCTGGACATTTTAAATCAAAATCTGGTGGCCTCTGCCCCAAAGCTGAAGATGGGTCGTCACTGGGTCTTTCAGCAAGATAATGACCCTAAACATGTGGCCAAATCTACACAGAAATGGTTCACCAGACACAGAATCAGGCTCCTCCCATGGCCATCTCAGTCCCCAGACCTCAACCCCATTGAAAACCTGTGGAGTGAGCTGAAGAGGAGAGTGCAGAGGAGAGGACCTAGGTCGCTGGATGATTTAGAGAGATTGTGCAAAGAGGAATGGTCGAAGATCCCTCTTTCGGTATTCTCCCATCTTGTGAAACATTATAGGAGAAGATTAGGTGCTGTTTTGTTGGCAAAAGGGGGTTGTACAAAGTATTAACATCAGGGGTGCTAATAATTGTGGCACACATGATTTGATGAGAAAAAGAATTATTTCTTAATGTGGATTTTTTTTTCCCACTGAATAAATGCACTTGAATTAAAGGTTGGATTTTCCTCTTTTTTTCATTGTGGTCCTATATTATTTAGAAAAAAACTGAATTTATTAGAAGCTAAAGAACACATCTTAACCAGGGGTGCCAATAATTATGGAGGGCAGTGTATGTTCATGAAACTTCACCACATGATAGAGGAGGTTCGTCGCCAGAAGACTATACTTTTTTTACTCCCAAGGTCAAAGGTCAAGGTCGCCAAAAACATTAAAACCACATTTTGGTTCATTATTTTATTACTATTACAGCTAGAGACTTGAAACCAACTCCGTTCTGTTAATTCTGTTTCTGAGATTTGTGCACAATTTTGCCAAGTCGTCATTCTATGAATGAACTTTCATTTGTTCATTTGTCTGTTTGTTTTTTTTATCAGGATTACTTAAAAAGTTGTGAGCAGATTTTGATTAAATTTTCTGGAGGAGTCGGGGATGGTACAAGGAACAATCCATTAAATTCTGGTGGTGATCTGGATCATTACCCGAATCCATGAATTTTTTAAGGAAGTGGCTATTCGCCCTGCAGCGGGGTGAAATGGGGGAAAGAGATTAGCTATCTGCCCCGTAATGGGGCCGACAAGAGAAGCAATTCTGCTATTCGCACCACGGTGGGAAGGATAAGAGAAGCACTTCTGCTATTTGCCTCGCAGTTGGGCCAATAAGAGATTTCATTTTATAATCCGTGCCGCTCTTTTATCTTTCGCGCTGAACCGTCGTGGGGCGAATAGCCTCTTCCATTTTTTAAAGGATTCTTTACCATTCTGGGATAGGCTTGGCAGAGGTTTGCGCTCTCCAAGTGCTTTTAGTTTTTAGATGAAATTGCATCATGGTGTAGTGTTTTAACTTGAGCAAGATATTAACAAATAAGAAAGCTCTTCTACGCTTACTTTACCCATAACAAAAATGTGCATTTTTCTAGAAATGCTTCAAGCAGATGTTTTGCGATGAACCTCTTCCACTCGGGAGTTGTCATCGGAGGGATTTTGGCACTGCTCTCACGTCGCCTTAAAGCGCATTATGTCTCCAAACTCGATCCTATTTAGGTTTCCTGATTACCAACTAAGTGTTAATTTGTTCTGTTGTGAGGATGAGCCCATATCCATTTTCCCTCAGCTTGTTTTCTTATTCATCGATACAATTATCTAACATTTTCCTATCCACATTTACGGTGAAATAAAATGTCAATGTCTTATGAGGCTTCTGAATTCCTGCAGCTCACAAAACGGAATATATTTATTTCTACGTCTGCGTCCAATCGGCTTGATGCGCCTAAGAAAATGTTTCAAATCAAAGTGACACTATGGTTAACTCCTGGATAAGCTGTTTGTGAATCTTACTGCCCATGGTCGTGCTAACGGCAAATTGATTGACTGATCAATTAGTGAGTGACGCTTGAGTCTCATCACAACACTCCTTCCTAAGCTTCCCTTAGGAAATACAGACTGGATACAACACTGGCGTTCAGTTGGAGATCTGATAAAACAGCACATCTTTAGCTTTAGCTGGTAGACCTGATGCACACTGCACACCTTTAGCATTAGCATGTTGATATGATAAACACTGCACACTTTTAGCATTAGCATGTTGATATGATAAACACTGCACACTTTTAGCATTAGCATGTTGATATGATAAACACTGCACACTTTTGCTTTAGATGGCAGATCTGATGAACAGTCACAGAGCATCCTCAGCTTTAAAAGTGACAAAAAACCAGACAAAGTTTTCACAAGGGAAACATTACCCTGCGACTTTGAAGACTAAAATGAGGTGAATTCATTCGCTGAAATAAAGAGGATAAATTGTCAGCACAAGCTAAAACGGCGGCTTTCTTGTAAATCTGCTAGAAAGTCGTCTTGTCAAATTGTCTTTGAATATCCGCAAGCTGCGCTTCTTTCCTGCATTCAAAAATATAAGATGTTCTAATTTGCAGTAATTTGACTTGTCATGGAATAATGCTGGATGTTGTCAGTTGATGTATTTCATTTTTATAAGGTGCACAATATAATGTATAGGGTTGCATGGGACTGTAATGATGTTGGCACTTTGGGACCCCTGTAGCCAGCGCCTCCACTCCTCAAAGGCCATCTTCCTCACTCCCGGTACCAATGGAATTGTTCATCTTTGCAGGAGACAACCGATGAGAAAAATAGGCACACAGATATAATTTACCTTTGTGAGCTTGCTGCGAGATGGCAGCCTCAGCGCTCACATTGGAGGCATCAACTTCCACGACAAACTGGTGCTGGGGTTCGGGAAGCTTGAAGACAGGAGTGGTGGGAAAGAGCCTATTAAAATGGTAAAAGGAGGAGGCCGCCTGAGGGGTCCAGGCAAAGGGAATCCTGGCGGACGTCAGCTTGGCTAGGGGAGCAGCAACAGTGGAGTACCCTTGAATCAATCGCTGGTAGAAATTGGCAAACCAAAGAAAATGTTACTGGATACAGTAGACCAGCGACGGTCCCGTCACAATGTTAGACCCCATTTCATGGCGTCTTTTACCCACTGACTTGGAGCGAGAGCATAATTAACAATATCACATTCTCTAATGTGAATTTGGCAGCATCAATGCGCCAATCCTTGGGTGACAAGTTGTTACAATAAAGAGTCAGCACCTTTGCAACTGGTATGCATGGATCGTCAGTGTTTATATACACATAAGTGGTCGATTACTTGTACAAAACATAAGTGTGTTTTTTTTTTAAGGCTGGTTTTTGAAGTGCTAAACCAGTCAGGCCAGGGATTGAGGAGCTGTGAGAGACATGCCAAGAAGGAAGTACAATGCTGATTTGATCTGATAAACACTTACAGCACATCCTCAGCTTTAAACGAGAAAAGAACCTAGATTAAGTTTTCACAAGGGAAACTTTCCTTCAACTTTGAAGACAAAAAATGAGGTCAATTCATTTGTTGAAATAAAGATTAGATGCAGGAAATATTTTTGGCATTTGCCAAAACAGCCGATGTTTTTGTACATCTGCCGGAAAGTCATCTTGTCAAATTGTCTTTCAATATCCTTGACCTGCACTTCTTTACTGCATTTGAAAATATCAGATTTTCTAGTTTCCCGTAAGGGACAAGGCCGAAGACCTTTACTGGATGCCCGTGATCTTCGGGCCCTCAGACGCCACTGCATCACTCACCGGCATGATTCTGTCATTGACATTACTAAATGGCCCCAGGAATACTTCAAGAAACCACTGTCTGTAAACACAGTCCGCCGTGCCATCTACAGATGCCACCTAAAACTCTATCATGCAAAAAGGAAGCCATTGTTGAGCATGATCCAGAAGCGCCGCCGTGTTCTGTGGGCCAAGGCTCATTTAAAATGGACTGTAGCAAAGTGTCCTGTGGTCAGACGAGTCCAAATTTGACATTCTTGTTGGAAATAGTTGGTGTCGTGTCCTCCGGGCTAAAGAGGAGAAAGACCACCCCTCCTGTTATCAGCATTCAGTTCAAAAGGCAGCATCTCTGATGGTATGGGGATGCATTAGTGCATATGGTGTGGGACTCTTGCATGTTTTAAAAGGCACCATGAATGCTGAAAGGTATGGGTCATTCCATATGAAATCACCCAAAATGGGGGGTGCTCCCAGCTTGATGGTTTCAGAATTGCTTCATTTGGTGATATTTTGTTGCATTTGATGAGCAAATCAAATCGCAGGTGGTTTCAAGTTGATATCTCGTTCCGTTCTCACTTTATGGGCCCCCTAAAAAGGGGGCGTGGCCCACGTTAACCCTCTGGTCACAGTTTGTGACCATTTTCAAAGGGTTATAACCGATGAACTAATAAGGATACAAATTTCATTCGTTCAGGATATGTTTATTCTGTCTGATAGTCTGCCACAAAGCTTTAACAATAGTGTTTAACCCTTTGTGTGCTTTGTAATTAACCTCTAAACATTGAAATTTGGTGCCAAACATGTCGATTTCAAATGAAATATTAGGCAAGTATCCTTTGAATGTCCCCTTTGCCATTTACGTTGTTGATAGTATACCTGATGGAGTTTCAAATGAAGGTAAAAACATCTTTCTATCTTCATCCAATTTGGAGAAACATTAACCCCTTTTCAGCTAATCACCGAAACGGTGCACTTTTTGACCCTCATTTTGACCATGTGGGCCTGTTTTGATTTTCAAAAAGTTGCCCTCAAATGAAAGCTTATTCAAAGAACTTCAAAATGCAACACAATCAAACTTGGAACAAATCCTCCTACTTGGAAAAATAAGACGCCCTTTAAGGGCTATTTGTACATCGGCACAACTACTCTCAGTGTATGTAAATGTACAATAATGTACAGGAAATACTGAACTCCACTCATTTATTTCTTCTTTCAGTTGCATGCTCTTTGATCATTTGCAGCCTGCGTCATTTTCTTGTATTTGTTTTCCCAGAAATTTCAAGATAATTTGATAGACTAGGCAGAATTTTTACTAATGTGGATGAAACCCTTCCAACCGTACCTGCCCCTTCATGCCCTTTATTTGGGAAAAGGACGATCCTGTGGAGCTTAAATATTGTACCCCTGGTCGATTTGTTGCCTGCTTATATGATGGCCAGTGGTGGTTGGCCAATATCTTAGAGCAATTCCTTGAAAACGAGGATGTTAAAGTATCTTTTATGCATCCAAATGGCCCTGCACCACAATTCTCTTGGCCACGAAGGCAGGATCTTTGTTGGGTACCACTAAAGCATATCATGTTGGTTGATGCTCCTAGCACGAGTGGCAAGGGCAGGAATTATATAATCGCCAAGAAAGAGTTGGACCGAATCTCAGCGTGGTTTGAAAAATTGGATTTAGCAAAATAATATGCATTAACATTTGTATCATGTTTGCCATATCTGCCTTTCTTCTCTACATTTCCCTGTCCATTTATGTACATTTACCTGTACACTGAGAGTAGTTGTGCCGATGTGCAAATAGCACTAAAAAGGGGTCTTATTTTTCCAAGTAGGAGTATTTGTTCCAGTTTGATTTTGTAGTACTTTGTATAAGCTTTCATTTGAGGCTAACTTTTTGAAAATCAAAACAGGCCCACATGGTCAAAATGAGGGTCAAAAAGTGCACCGTTTCAGTAATTAGCTGAAAAGGGGTTAATGTTTCTCCAAATTGGATGAAGATAGAAAGATGTTTTTTATCTTCATTTGAAACTCCATCAGGTATACTATCAACAATGTAAATGGCAAAGGGAACATTCTAAGGATACTTGTATAATATTTCATTTGAAATCGACATGTTTGGCACCAAATTTCAATGTTTAGGGGTTAATTGCAAAGCACTCAAAGGGTTAACCACTATATTAAAAGGTTTGTTGCAGACTATTAAACAGAATAAACATATCCTGAAAGAATGAAATTTGTATCCTTATTAGTTCATCGGTTATAACCCCTTGAAAACAAACTGTGACCAGAGGGCTAACGTTGGCCACGCCCCCTTTTTCGGGGGCCCATAAAATGAGAACGGAACGAGATATCAACTTGAAACCACCTGCGATTTAATTTTCTCATCACAGGCAACAAAATATCACCAAATGAAGCATTTCTGAGACCATCAAGCTGGGAGTTTGGGTGATTTCATATGGAATGACCCGTATATAAACGTTTTAGAGCAACATATGCTCCCCTCCAGACGATATCTATTCCAGGGAAGGCCTTGTGTATTTCAGCAGGACAATGCAAAACCACATACTGCAGCTATTACAACAGCATGGCTTCCTAGTAGAAGAGTCCGTGTGCTGAACTGACCTGCCTGCAGTCCTGATCTTTCACCGATTGAGAACATTTGGCGCATAATTAAACGAAAAGTCCGTCAGAGAAGACCCAAAACTCTCCAGCAGCTGGAAGCCTGTGTTAAACAAGAGTGGGATCAAATTCCAATGGCTAAATTCAAGAAACTTGTCTCCTCAATGCCCAGACGCCTCCACTCTGTGTTAAAAAAAAGAGGGGATGCTACACCATGGTAAACAGGCCCCTGTCCCAACTTTTTTTTAGACCTGTAGCAGCCATCAAATTTGAAATTAGCTCATTTTGTGAATAAATTGAAAAAATTCTCAGTTTCAACATTTGCTATGTTATCCCTGTTCTATTGTGAATAAAATACTGGCTGGTGCGATTTTAAAGTCATTGCGTTTTGATTTTATTCACAATTTACACTTTGTCCCAACTATTACGGAATTGGGGTTGTATTTCATTTTTACAAGGTACATAATGTCCTGAATCAAAATTGCACGGCACTGTAACAATATTGGCGTTTGCCATTGTGTCAATTCTCAGGACACAGGAACCAAACACAGATCATAGATGAGCTGTTTAGGTGTATAAAATTTACTGAGGATTGCTGGCAAGAGGGTAATCAGAGGACCGTCTCGAGTCAGGTGGGAATCAACAGGAGCATAGGAGGTCAACCTAGGCACAGTAGAAGGCAGCGGTCAGAGGTCAGTAACTGGGATGGCAAGCCTAGTGAATCAGGGCATGCTGGGCAGGTGCACACTTTCAAATCGGGATGAACAGGGAATGGATGAACTACCAATCGCCAGCCCTGCTGGCACTGGGAAGAATATCCCTAATAAATAGATACTTACTCTCATTAGATTCATTCCAAAGACTTAAAAGAACAATCCAGCAAAGGGCAAATGGAGATCAGGAACTTAAATACACAAGCCGACAATTAACTAGTGGAGAGGAATGTAAAAGCATGGGGGCGGTCATTCGCAAGGAGGGGAGAAGAACAAGACAATAATTAAATAATGATAATCAATTAAAGAAAAGGAACATAAACTACCAAGGATGGCTAGCTTGTGAGGGAAGATAATAAAACAATCAGGATGTGACAGCCATATTGAATTTCGTATGTACAATGTACAGTATGTGTCTGTGTCAATAAAACTACTGACTTTGGCCTAAATTACCATATTTTTGAAGAGAAGAGTTTTGTCATATACTCTTGCCATTAAAGCTTTATATGTGTCTGGAACGTTACAATAAACTTTTCATTTTTAGAAGTATGTGAGGAGGCAAAAATGATTATTAGTTCTAGTGGACTGCAAGTCGTCAAGAAACAGTATCACTGAGAAATGTCTGTGCATGTAGTGTTTGTCAGAGAAACAATGCAGAGACAAATCCTGAACAACTACAGACTCTGTGTCAGCCTGGTCATTGAAAAAAGGATGTAATAAACAGTCGTCTTTGAAAAGTCATGAAAGTATATTTGATCAGTGTGACATCAGAATGGAGGAAAGACAGAGAGTCCAATATCATGCAAGGTCAACAAAAGTAAAAGATAAACATTTTTTAAACAGAAATGCCCCTCTCTAAATTCAAAGAACTGACAGATTATCAGATTGACTTCCTTGAGGAGGAACCTGCATTCAAAAAACTAAATTCAAAGTATGTGTCCTGATGGACAATGAACATGTTGTGGGTAGAACTAGGAAACAGATTTAGTTTCACCATTTTAATATGACTGCAATCTTTATACACAGGCCTGCATTACCACTTTTGAGAACCTTGACATTTGGAATTAAATAGTCCCTCAAAACTGGAAATCAGATTTGGTTTCACCATTGGAAAATTACCATAGTTTGGATACACTGCCTCCACCACCATTTCTGAGCACCTTAATGGTTGAGACAAACGGCTATCAGTATCTACTCTTGATTCAATGATATTTATTGCATTTAGATTGCATTGTTTGCATCTGTCAACAAGAGGATCGCCATCATGTCTATGAAAGTCAATGAAGCCATTATGACACTGAGAAAGAATAAAAACAGTCAGACACATAAGCTGTGCCATTTGCTTACCTTAATTAACTTTTTAGACCATCACTGATAAGAGAACAGCACTGAAGTTGAAAACAGAAATTATTCTCACCACAACTAGAGGAGAATTCCTCCACAAAGCAACACTTAGTTCATTTGTCATATCAAAATCTTAATTTATCTCTGTTCACTGGCCAAACCAATCTCTGTTCAGGGATTTCAGACCAAAATTCCCAGCCCCACTATTTATGCCAAGGAGGAATGGAAAACAGCAACACTTGAAAGTCATGAAAAAACCAAGTCAGTCTAATTGTGGTCTAAACTGTAATAGGACAATTTTTGTACTTGATTGGCTTTGCCTATGTAAGATACATAAAAAACAATCCCTGGTTTCCCTAATTTTGCTATGGTAAAACCTAGCAAGTCCCCAGTATTTAATGGTGAGTAAAGCAAAAATCTAGTGAATTAATCTTGTTGTATTTCTACACAACATTTTCTAATTATTGTAATAGCAGACCCTCGCAAGTGGGTCAATTACGAAGCAGCAAACATATCGCACGATCTGTCAGGTCAGTCCCCGTGCAGAACACTATTTGTGCAGGACATTCGTGGTCTGAATTCTTAATTCACATGCTGTTAACGAAAAATTTCTTCAAGAGAGAAGAAAATGGTGGAGTTAGGACTGAAAAAACTGTCAAACGTGCCAGTACTTGGCTCAGACATTTGTTGTCGTCTGACATGGTGCAGACAAGGTGCAGACAAATACAGACAATGGCCCATCTACTGAAGCGTGGTGGAGAAGGAGAGGAATGCACGGAGTACGACGTGTGGGAAGGAACCGCCGTGGCCCTGTCTGTGGTAAGGCGCTGGCAGGATGTCATCTGACACACGAACGAACGAACTTGGCTCAGACAGACAGGATGGCCTACGCCGACATCATTGCCCACAGACATAGTCCAATGACTGTCCTTGTGGTCAAGGAAAGCGATAAACTTAGAGTTAAAGCTCAAGTCACAAACATTTTGGACATGGAAATACCTTGTAGTTGGACTCATTGAATCCTGTAGCGGACGTGGTAACGTGGTGAATATACCTTAACCTTACCTTGCAAAATCTGGTGCCTGATGTGGTCGATGCGGTGCCAAACCCAATAATGGGAGAGTTTTTGTGACATTTAACCTCGACTAGCAGCCTATATGATGCATTAGCTTTGCCAATGTAAGTCTGTATGACTCGTGTGAGATTCTTTTGCAGTATTTTCCTTTGTTGGTCTGCATTATTCCAATTCAAAATATTTGGATTGAAGCATTGGAAATGATTCTGCTTCCGTAGTTTAAAGGGCATCTGCATGCCTGAAATAAGTAAGATAGCCTTAATGATAATGATTAAAAAAAACATGAAAAGCATGCCATTTTGTTTCCCTGGGATCGGTTAACAAATGCAAATTATTGGCCATTACAGTATCTTGGTTGGAGACATATGCAAATATAATGTCTGTGGTTCTTTTTACCACTGAGTAGCCAAAGAGCCATGTCCTAACTGTTTGTTCACATTTTATGCGCATGACAACCCTTTGTAGAGTGGCAGATGTCCTCCCAAAATATTGCTTATTAAGAAATGAATAAATAACTGCCGTGTCAGTTCCGTTGTTGGACAAGAGCTTAATCCCAGAGGATAGAAAACAGTTTTCCGTCTTTTCCTCAAAATCTGCTTTCTGTAATTTGCTTGTTTTTTTCCATAACACTCGGGAACTGGAATTGCCTGAGACCCACCCATTGTCCCATAAGTTGTAGTCTTTCATAATCCTGACACCAGGATCATGTGCAATTGTTTCGATCCATTATCACTGGCGATGTCAGTCGATAAATCTTGAGACAGACATCCAATGGCTAATAGTGGTTGCATGTGGATCTTTTGCCACCAGCCTTTAACTTGCAGATAAAGATACTGTGACTAAACAGATGCAGTATGGAATGCTGTTCGGCAAGCTGTGTTACTGCACCACTAATGAATGCAAAGTACAGCTTTAACAAACAAAACAAGGTAGAATAAATAGAAATGCTCTACATTCGTGACTAGAGTGTTTATTTAACCCCTTGAACTCCAATTTTTCACTTGAGTTTCCCTGAAGTAGATTCAAGGTCAGAAAAAAAAAAAAAAACATCTTTGTCATATTGTGGGACAATGTAATATACATTTTCTGTATCTGCTGTTTGCAGCGCTTCACTGAAGCTACATTGCACTGATATCGAGAGAAATACTCAAACCACTAGTAGCACCTAAAAACCGAGAAAGTGCACCTTTTTCCGAGAAATTCCCACAATAACTTAGAATACACCAAGGTTTACTGAAGATTTGAGGCCAACTCGCTTAAACCTCTTTTAAATTTTTACCGAGACACACCGAGGATTGTCTGGCCCACTGAAGTTCAGAGACCACATCAGTATTCCTCGGGAGAATTTCACCGAGGTAGACTGAAGTTTGTCTGCTAGGCCTATGCTCACACCAGAACAAAGGGGAGGTGTGAAGACAGTCAAAACACATGCCTCATTAAAGACCTTCCTCCAGCACTGCAGTCCAAACACCAATTCATTATGCAAATTACCAGTACTGCCTGTTCAACGAGTGTAATTAAGCCAGGCCCTAGGTGCAGTCCAGATGAAGTACTGGCTTAGTTCAGCCTGCTGTGTCTGTGCTGCATACTGGAATTGGCGAAGGGCAAACCACCACCATTATTGTAAGAACAACAAAAACACATGTTTAGTATTCAGAATATATTCAATCTGCAAAAGCACCAATTTACAAATAAATCAGATACACAATGTAATTTTTAAAAGAGGGCACCTTGAGAGAAAGTGAACATCGAGAGTAAGAAAAGTGTGGGTGATCAAAGTGGGGAAAATTAAGCACATAATCACACACATACAGTGAGAAATCATGGAAGGAGTCCATTCACAATTTAGCCACTGATTCAGTATATCCACAACATGAATGCACATTAATTCAGTGGGCCAGACAATCCTCGGTGTGTCTCCAGAAAATTTAACCGAGGTTTAGTGAGGTGTTGTCCAAACTTCAGTAAACTGGACAGACTTTGGGATACCTCGGTAAAATTTTTCCAAGGTTAACCGAGTTGGCCTCAAATCTTCAGTAAATCTCGGGGTATTCAAAGTTTTTCTAGGAATTTCCCAGAAAAAGGTGCACTTTCTAGGTTTTTGGATGCTACTAGTGAACGCCATTTTTTTATGGCCACAGCACTGCAGCAAATGGAAAAAAACTCGATCTTGAACATCATTTCACTCACATTTTTCTGAAATTTAGCAGGACATATTTGGGATCATTGGAAACCTTGAGATCTCCACTAGAATTTGAAACAGGCCTTAAGTTCCTCAGTTGTGAATACAGCAGCTGCATTTGACAGACCCATAGAGTATGGGTCAGCTGGTTTTATGGGGTTAAAGAGAGCTGCACTTTCATTCTAGGTGAGATTAATACATTTCAGGGGGACAATCATTCAGGGAACAATGCACAAGTATATACAGTACAGTATAGATGCAAACCTAATGGAAAAGTATTGCAACAACAACAAAAGTATTTAACAACAACAATTTTTATCCCCTGCCACAAAGTGGATCGGGGGATATTGGAATGGAGCTCATCCGTCCGCCCAGGTTCAATGGGGACAAGTTTTCTCAGAAACTATTGCACCTATGTGAATTAAATTTTGTATGTGGCCAGTATTGATGACCCTACTGAATGATTTTGACAATAGATTCCGAGAAATTTATTTTTACAGAGTTATGGCCCTTGACTCTGTTCGTGGACTTAAGTGTATGGGTGTTGCGATGGGGACAAGTCCTCTCGGCAACTATTGCACCTACGTGGATGAAATTTTGTGGGTGACCAGTACTAATGATCCTATTGAATGAGTTCGACAGTTGATTCCAAGAAATGTATTTTTACGGAGTCATGGTCCTTGTTTCTGTTCGTTGACTTGGTGTACAGGATTTGCAATGGGGACAAGTTTCCTCGGCAACTATTGCACCTTCATGGGTGAAATTTTGTGTGTGGCCAGTAATAATGACCCTATTGAATGAGTTCGACAATTGACTCCGAGAAATTTATTTTTACGGAGTTATGGCCCTTGACTCTGTACTTGGTGTATGGGTGTTTAATGGGGACAAGTTTTCTCGGCAACGTGGATGAAATTTTGTGGGTGGCCAGTACAGATGACCCTATTGAATGAGTTCGACAAATGATTCCAAGAAATTTATTTTTACGGAGTTATGGTCCTTGTTTCTGTTCGTTGACTTGGTTTTTTTTTGACTGTTGTTTGTGCTAACGCCCCCAACAGCAGTGTCCCGCCATCTTGGAATCCCTGGGTCCCGGAAAAGACTTCAATTGGGGATTTCATAGTTCTGCTGGGGGACTTTAAAGATCATGTGGGCAAGACGCAGACACCTAGAGGGGAGTGATTAGGAGCAATGGCCACCCTGATCTGAACACAAGCGGTGTTTTGTTATTTGTTTCTATGCTAGTTATGGATTATCCATAACAAACACTATGTTCGAGCATAACAGTGTTCATAGTGTACTTAGCCAAAGGTTGATGATCAATTTTGTAATCATTTCATCAGATCTGCGGCTGTATATTTTGGACACTCGGGTGAAGAGAGGGGCAGAGCTGTCAACTGATCACCACCTGGTGGTGAGCTGGATCAGATGGCGGGGAAGGCTGCCGAATAGACTTGGTAAACCTAAACACGTGTTGTGAGAGTTGCTTGGGAACATTTCGTAAAGGACCCTGTCCAGACGATTTTCAACTGACCCTCCAGAAAAGCTGTTCCTACATACCAGGGGAGGCTGGGGACATGGAGTGCTCGTGGACTCTGTTCAAAGTCTCCATTGTGGAAGTGGCTGCCTTGAGCTGTTATCTGAAGGTTGTTAGTGCCAGTTGCAGCGGCGACCCAAGGACCTGTAGGTAGACACCAGGGGTGAGGGAGGCTGTCAAGCTCAAGAAGGTGGCCTTCTGGGCTTGGTTGGCCCAGGGGACTCCTGACTCAGCAGACCAGTATCGGCAGACTAGGACTGCAGCTGTGATGGTCACAGAAACAACTCAGGCTTGGGAGGAGTTCAGGGAGGCAATAGAGAAGGACTTTTGGGTGGCCTCAAAGAGGTTCTGTTAAACGGTCTGATGACTCAGGAAGGGGAGGCAGGGCTTTGCTCAGGCCATTTTCAGCAGGGGTGGGAAACTGCTAACCTTGACTGGGGATATTGTTTGGCAGTGGAAGGACCACTTTAAGGAACTCTTGAATCTGGCAGAGACCCCCTCCATTGAGGAGGCAGAGACGGAAGACTCGGGTGAATGTTAGTCCAGCTCCCTGGTGTAAGTCACTAAAGGGGTCAGAAAGCTCCGCTGTAGCAAGTCACCAGGGATGGATGAGATTTGCTGTGAGATGCTGAAGACTCTGGAAGTTGTTGGGCTGTCAGAGTTAACACGTCTTTTCAACATCATGTGGATGTCTGATAGAGCACCCTGGGAATGGCAGACTGGGCTGGTTGTTCTCATTTTTAAAAAGGGGGGCTGGAGGGTGTGCTCCAATTTAAACGGGATCACGCTGCTCAACATCCCAGGGAATGCTTATGCCAGGGTGCTGGAAAGGAGACTTTGCCTGATTGTCGACCCTGGATCCAGAAGGAGCAATGCCGGTTCTTTTCTGGCCGTGGAACAGCGGACTATCTTTTTACCTTTGCACAGATACTGGAGGGGTCATAGGAGTTTGCTCATCCAGTCTATATGTGTTTTGTGGACTTGGAGAAGGTTAATGACCGTGTCCCATTAGGTATTCGGTGGGGGGTGCTGCGGGAGTATGGGGCTCCGGGGCTGTTAGTTGGAGCCATCTGATCCCTGTACAACCAAAGCCAGAGTTGTGTCCGCATTCTCCGCATTAATTCAGAAACGTTTCCAGTCAGTGTTCTACTAAGCAAAGGGTGTGCCTGGTCACCTATTTTGATCATAATTTTCCTGGACAGGATATCAAGGCGCAACCGAGGCTTGGAGGGTGTCCAGTTTGATGACCTCAGGATTGTATCTCTGCGGTTTACAGATGATGCGGTCCTGTTGGCTTCATCGCCCTGTGACCTCCAACACGCACTGGATTGGTTTGCTGCTGAGTATGAAGCTGTCAGAATGAGAATCAGCACCTCCAAATCTGAGGCCAGCGTTCTCTGGTGGATAAAGGTGGATTGTCCCTTTTAAGTGGGAAGTGAGTTGCTTCCCCAAGTGGAGGAGTTTAAGTATCTTGGGGTCTTGTTCATAAGTGAGCATAAGGAGGAGCGTGAGATTGAAAGGCAGATCATTGCAGCATCTGCGGTGAAGTGGGCGAAAGAGCTGAGCTTAATAGCAAAGCTCTGGATTTACTAGTCAATCTTCGTTCCAGCTCCCACTTATGGTCTCGAGCTTTGGGTAGTGACTGAAAGAACAAGATCGCAAATACAAGCAGCCAAAATGAGCTTTCTCCGCAGGGTGGCTGGGCTGACCCTAAGGGATAGGGTGAAGAGCTCGGACCTCCAAAAGAGTCTCAGAGTAGAACGCTGCTCCCCCGCATTGAGAGGAGTCAGTTGAGGTGGTTCGGGCATCTGGACCGTATGCCTCCTGGACGTCTCCCTTTAAGAGGTTTTCCGGGCATGTCCAGCTGGGAGGAGGCCCCGAGGCAGACCCAGGGCACATTGGAGAGACTATATCTTCTGACTAGGCTGGAAACAGCCTGGGGTCCCCCATGAAGAGTTGTAGGAAGTAGCTGGGGAGGGGGACACCAGGGCCCCTCTGCTAAGTCTGCCACCCTTGTGGCCCTGCCCTGGATACGCAGCAGAAAATGGATGGATGGATTTATGGAGATCAATAAAGTCTGAACTTCTTTTGAGACTCAGAATGTTGTAACTGCTTGTTACTGAGGCACCGAAGGTCATCTGATCTAAGGCTATAACTACAGTTGTTAAAAAAGGGAGAACAATGCCTATTTCGTCATCAGTCGGGCATTAGCATTGTTTAGGCATATATCATGCAAAGACAAGGAACCACAAAGCAAAAACTGCTCAAAGGATACTAAGGTCTTTCTCTTCTCCGACAGTGAAAGACTGTGTGCATATTGTGGTTCTGCAGTTTCAAAATGTCACATCCTAGCTGCATGTCCCTCAGTCACAAGAACATGCAGTTTTATAGATGGGGAAACAAATTGAAACTTCCAACTAAGTGAGTCCACATCTTTGAGCTAATGATGTTGAAGTACAGTATTAATTTTTATACACCTTGAATAGAGAGATGGAACAATATTTGCATTATAGAAAAGTGAATACGACATGTAGTACATGCTTTAAAGTTATTTAACTGTAGAGATTATTTAACATCCTTTCATCTGGACCGCATTCACAACTATTTATTGAGGGAAACTCTCGATAACTTACGGGCAATAATCATTGCTTGGTTTTTGACAGCTTGTTGTTGAAATGCTAAACCGGTCGGGCCAGCTATTCCCGGAGCTGTAAATGACACCTAGGTGAACGCCTCTTTACCCATGAGGAAGTAAAAATCGCATAAAAACATCAGTCGACCTCAAAGAGTCAAAGCGCATCTTCAGCTTCAGAAGATTAAGAAGCAGAGGCGAACTTTACTGCAAATTTGAAGACCTGCAATTACTTGAGGTAAACTGATTACTACCCTGTGGATCACAGATTTAATGCTGGAAAATGTGTTGATGAGAGTGAAAACAGTACATTTACAAATGTAAATTAGCATATTCATCTCATCTAACCACTGAATATCCACAAGCTACACTGTTTTCAATTGTATGTACTCAGTTGTTCTAGTTTTTTTTTTTTTTGGTGTCTTCCGAAACTTATCACTGCACTGTTTCAACAATATTAATTATATTATGTATTGTTACATAAAATTGCACAAAGGATTAGTCTAATGGCAACTTGAAGAAGCAAGGACAAAACGTTGTAGGAAATAAAAATGACAGTTTTTCATGATTATTATCAATTCATTAAAATCACAACTATACAACTCTTGGATCATGAGTATTCTCAGTTCATGTGTACCAGAACTATACAAATCAAGGAGACAGTTGTATATTGCCACCTTCTGGTATATGAGAAATTTCTTGCATATACGAGCAGTTTGCCTTCAAACTGACATGATCCTCAATGTTTGATAAAAATGTGATAAAGAATTTTTAACTATTTCTGTTATCTGTGAAATGCTTAGTACCTGTTTTTTGCCCTCAGAGTGAGGTGGTACTGATGGTCATGGCTCTAAGGCGGGCTTCTGTACAGGAAAACTTAGAGAGGATTCAGGCAGTGGAAAGCTCCTTTGGTCCCTCAGGGAAGCCGTTAAAGAAACTGGGCCGGATCCTGGTGGGAGAGGGCCGTTTGATGAAGCTCTGCCGCCATGGAAGTCCTGAGCCACGGGTCTTCTTCCTCTTCAATGACATCCTGGTTTATGGCCGCATTGTCTTCCAGGGCCGCTGGTACAGAGGTCAGCAGCTCATTCCATTAGAGCATGTTAAGGTGGAGGATGTGGAAGACTCTGAAGACATGAAGAACCAGTGGCTTTTGTGCACACCACGCAAGTCCTTTTATGTGTCGGCCTCCTCGCCCTTAGATAAGCGAGCCTGGATAAGCCACATCGAGGAGTGGCGTGCCAAGAGAGTAAAGGAGATGGGCTCAACACCTGAGTTGGACTTTGCCTCCTCCTGGGTCCCTGACAGTGCAGCGGAGGTCTGCATGCGCTGTGTTACAAAGTTCACCTTCACGCAGCGACGACACCACTGCAGGGAGTGCGGTTATGTGGTCTGTGATTCCTGCTCCAACAACCGTGCCCTCATCCCTAACATCTCCTCTAAATCTCCCGTCCGCGTCTGCAAGGTGTGTTTCCCGATTGTGCAGTCTAAACGTAATCGTGGAGGCAGCGAAGGCTTGTCAGATGAAACATCTGATGACGAAGAGAGTACCGAGGTCCTCAGAGACAGTTCTGCCCAGCAATGGGAGGGACAACAGGTACATGTTGTACAAGGCTGGGCGTCCTACACTGATAATTAAGCCTGCCAGAAATCACTCTCTCAGTGCAACTAGAAGCCAAAAAAAGGCCACTTTTGTCATCATGAAGCAAAGAAGAGAGATCTAGAGCTGGCTGCAAAATGCATCATGTTCACTTCAAGGACTTTACTCACCCAAAATATATGCTTTCAAATGTGAACAAGTAATCTCAAATGAGTTGCCTAGAACTAAAACTGGGCATTATCTGCAAAGGAAAAGGCCTCTGAACTTCTAGAACTTTTCTCACCTCTCGTTTTTAAACATGAGACAAATTTTATATATTTGTCTTTGAATTGAAACTCTCTCACGTTTAAATCTATGAAGATATGAGATGATTTATTCAGTCTTATATTGTTAACTTCCATGAAGTTTACTGAAAACACATACAGTATTTCACAGCGATAGACAATTTGATATTGAATAATGTTGGATGCGTTCAGTTATAATTTTTTTATTTGTGTCATGTATATAATATCATGTATCAAAGTTGCAAGGGACTGTGATGGCCTTGTGGCTTTGCCATATCATACTGTGTAAACTTTTGATTTTTTTGTATTAATAAAAAAAGTATGATCCATGCTGACCTTGGCCTTAATTATAATTTTCTTGAAGACTCATTTTATCAAAAAAGAACACCACAACTGAAGATTGTGACTTTTTACTGGAATACCAAAGAGGGATGCAATTCTGTGACCATCTCAACCCAAAATCTGTTAAATGTTTCACTTCTGGCTATGGTAGTGGGGCCTCTTATCTCAGCTGACAATTGGAGAATGGCAGGAATTTAATGTGGCAATGTCACCAAATCATGATCTCCAGCAATCTTATAAACTAAGATACTATTCAAGAAACAACCAAGAACGTAAGTGTCAGGAAAGTTCCCGTAAACTTTTAGTTCCTGGAAGTAAACTGGGAGGCAAAAATGATTTGTCTCTTTGCAGTACTATTGAGAAATGTGTGTGATTGTGTGTGTGTGTGTGTGTGTGTGTATTACTTGTCAGAGATACAATAAAGAGACAAATCCTGAATAAGTACAAGCTCTGTGACCACAGCTTGGTGACTGAAAAGTCCATAATAAACTGTCATCTTTGCAAAATGACAGAAGGATGCATGGTTTGTGCGAGACTAGTTTGGAGGAAACAAAAACTTATTGTTTCCAATATTCAAAGAAAATATATATATATTTTTCACCGAAATGTGCGTCCTAAAAAAAAAAAAAAGAAAAAAAAACTGGCAGATTATCAGTCTTATTCAACCCCTCTGCACATACTGTATGTAGATGAGAGTGGACATGGAGCTGCTGTATTTATGCAGTTGGCACACCCAGATATTCACTAGCAAGCCGAGCTCGATCACGGTTTAGAGCATGAACAAGTTAAATCCCATCCCTATTTCCCAGGAGTTGTATGAATTAAACTCCTCAGATATGCCTGATGTGCAAACTGCTCAATATACTTGACCAAAATATTCATCCAGCGGTTTAAAAAATATCTCTTGCGACAGTAAAAAATTGTTGTCCTTTGTAGAAACTGCTTAAGCTATAGAGAACCAATGGTATCCCAATTAAGTAGTCAAGAAAAGTCAGTTTTCTGAAGCAAAGATTCGGCATGGTATTAATACTGTGTCATTATACTATCGATTATAGTTATCACATATTAAAATGCGCAATTCCCTACCGTGGAATTACACGTAGATTCCTCCATAAACGAATTCAGCACTCATTTATATCCTCCTAAGGACTCTCCCTAATTGCCAGTCACTCTAATGTTTGCGCAGGCTCATCTGCATAAAACATAGTTATAGTTCATGCCCACGTGAAACTTCCCCGGTAATGATCTATTGATTGACATGTTTCTTATCCAATTTTAGATAGTATAAACTTTCCACAGTAACTGAAAGACATTGATTGGACCGTCAGAAAAGTATATAAACCTTTGCGTAACAGAAAATTAGGTCATATTCTCTTACCGTTGCGCAGCTGAAAAAGACGCGATTGCACAGAAAGAAGACTTCCAAAACCCGCCTGAAGTGCTCAGTTACATTAAGAGATTTAAATGAGATACATGGACATGGTCAATGGGAATTATTCCGAATGAAACAGGACTGGAGCGTTCCTTCTACCAGATAGATCTATGTCTCTGGAAGAGGAATTCAATGAAGAAAGGTTTTCTTCAATTTATGAGTAATTAAAATTGTGTATTTTTTACATATGGCTTGCTGGCTAGCAGTTTTTTATTCTCAGTTTACCATAGCCATGATGATCACAGGGCTTGTTTGCCACATTGGTTAGTAAAAGTAACTGTTTATCTTTGCTAATAATACTGCATGTGGCAGCATTTTGCTCAATGTTTGCTTTTTTTTTTAAAATTTATAACATTCAATGAAATCAAATGCCAAGGTTTTGGCTCATTTAAAATGCAAGCAGCTCAAGCACTTTGGTAGACCCCCTACTACTTCTGTTGCACCATTCTGTTCACTGTTCAATCTTGGGTAGCATATTGCCTGCTTTTTTCCTGATAGTGGAATGTCTGTCCCGTTAAAATAAGGTATGTTTCAGATATTACTGTGTTAATGAGTTATACTTGTTCCTTATAAGGTGTGGAAAGTGTTTATATAAGCTTACACCTTGGATGTGGGAAGTGCTGGCTGTTCATAGCAGGGTGAATGTTCTTACCGATAAATAAGCAGTTCCTTTAAGGAGTATGTGTGCTGGCTTGTAGGATTCTGGAGAAAAATGGACAAAATTGTAAACTTTATCATAGAGAAATGTAATGGGTTTGGAGAAGTTACTGGTGACCATTGATGTCCAACTGCGCCAATATTGATAAATTCATGGTAAACTCAACCAGAAAATCATTCATTCATATTGAATTTCATGCGTCAAAAGTTGATTTGTGTTAAAAAATGATTTTTTTATGGTTTGACAGTGTGCCATTTTGAGGGCTCTGAGAGTTTTGAGAGCCACCTGGATAGTTGTCTTATTTGGCTCCTAAAGAGGAGATAATTTAGAATGTCATGCTCAGATGAAGAATACTTTTGGTCAAAGAGTTTATGATCAGAAATGTATTGTTTTAACTCCCAGCCATTTTTATTTCTTAGTATAATTTTTTTTTTACAGTTTCAATGCTGAATTTTCATGAAGATTTCTTTTGTTTTCAGCCCTTTTCCTCTAACAAAATCTTGAAATTAGCTGAAATACAGTTCTCACGATGCAATTCTAAATGTGTCAAGTGTCTTGTTTCATTTTGGCCATTTCCCCCCTCTCTGTGAAGCACAAATTTTGAATTATAGAGTATTAAATAGGGTAACGCATAATTAGCCATATTTGGCTTCTAGTTAAGGTGGCACCCACAGCAAAACCTGCCTTAAAGTTTGTGGCCTGAGAGACAATGAACACATCGTCCCTTTGTTCTGGGAAACAGATTTGGTTTCCAATTTTAAAATAACTAAATGACTGCAATTTTTATACACAGGCCCGCATCACCATTTTTGAGAACTTTAATGTTCAAAGTTCAACAAATGGCTGAAAATACTGAAATCTTATCTAGATTTGACACTTATTGCATTTACAGTGGATTCTTTTGGATTTTTTTGTAGCATGACAAGTAGCATTGTGTGTCTGAGAGATAAAACCATAGACATAGATGAAAACTTGAGTTTACCAAAATGAACTGTTTAGACTTTAGACCATTGTTTCCATCACAAAATAACATTTAGCTCATTTTACAGGTAATACCTAACCAATGAATTCTCTTTGCCCAGATGCTGTAATCTGTAGTAATCCCTGCTCTAGGAGCATGTGAGGTATCTTGGGGCCACTATCTCACCAATCACTGCAGGCAGAAAGCTGGCCGAGAGTTCATATAATCAGGGGAACAACAACTCTTCTGCAGGTAAAATTTCATTCTGTGGCAAAAATCCCCTTCCATAAAATCTCCTTATACTCGTCCAACAGGTCTGAAATATTCCCCATGTGGCGAGTACAGTTGAGTGAGTGACTGGTGTCTGCATTCAAATTCATGTACAACACAAGAGAGCCTACACTACAAATCTGAAAGCTCAGAAAAAGCATCGAATGAACAAATTAGACTGAAATTCACTTGTACCACCGTGATGGGAAGAGTTAAGTGTAGAAGACAAAAGCAAGTACCTTGCTTATCAGTGAAACACTGTACAAAGTGTGTCATATCTTTGCCATGTTTGACTGTCGTTCTTGGTCATGGACTAGCTGGACTATGAAAGCTCCTGAGTGGATTCTGCTGTAGACAGAGGCATTTCATCCGCTTCCATTCAACCAAATCCCTCCAAACTCCATAGTTGGCATTTTATTCTACAGCAAGACAATAAAAATGACTAGAAAACAAGCTTGAGTGGAGCATCACGAGATAAGATGGCCAGCACCTAATGATGCCCTCTGGTTACTGCAATATCAAACGATGGTTAAAAATCCTGTAATTTCATCGTGGTGAGATCAAAATGTATAAAATTATCCAAAAACAAAAGCTGACAGTCAAATTTTATACATCCAAGTTGCGTAATCAGAAATGTTAAACTATAGCACACAAAATCGTGTCTCCTGATTTATGGAGCTTGCTGGAAATGTTACTGTTTTCTTTAAATTGTATTCCACATAAGCGTCATGTCCAGCATGTCATCATACAGTAGGCCTTTAGGGATACAATATTTACATCTTATTGAGTATGGCAACTGTGAAATTCACTGTTAGGAAGCAAGATGGCCCTTGTGAGCTGAACAGGAGCCACTGATCGCCCATAGGTGAGCAATGTAACTTGTGACAAAAGAATGCTTTGAATCAGAAATAGAAATTCCTTCAAGATTATTAAAATGATCAAAAACACAGGATGTACAATACCAACTCTGAAAAGGTAAGTACATTTTGTAAAATTGAAATAAAATCAAAAAGGAGTGATTATATAGACTATTCAACCTCCACTTCCTCAAAAAAACCTACCCACAACACATTATTAGATGCTATAACTTTTGAATTTAAATAAGTGTATTTTTTAAATAAGCATGTTTCAAATCTCATGATTACAAAAGACTCCAAAAAAGTTGGCAGAGGGGCAATTTTGGTCTAATGTTGATGCGTCAATTTGCGATATTAAGGTGATGTGAAACAGGTAATGTAATGAAGCGAATTGTGTTATAGTACAAACACAGCTGGGGCCCCCAAAAAAGGCTCAGTCTTTGAAGAGCAAAGATGGGTAAAGGCTCACCAGTTTTCCAACAGTAAGCTCACAATCAATCATGCTGAGAGCAATGTTCCCCAAAGACAAATTGGTCAGATTTGGGGAATTTCACCCTCTACTGTGTGTACACATTTAGGTCAATAAATATTTGTACACTGACAACATTACTTGTCTTAGCTGTCGACCACAGAATTTTAGCATTGAAATTAAATAATGAATATGAGTTTAAATTGCAGTAATTCTGCTTCAGTTTGAGGGTTAATGCATCAAAATTGCGTAGACGGTGTAGGAATTACAGCTCGTTTTAGAGGTTGCCCTCTTTTTAAGGGAACAAAAGCATTTGCACAATTGGCTGCTCTGCTGTTACATACTGTAGCTAGGTGTCTTTGGCTCCGTTTACACCTGGTATTAAAATGCCTTTTTTGTGATCAGATTATAATCGGATAGCGCTTGACCACTTGAAAGTAGGGGAGACCGGGGTTACCTCGTCATGATTTTGTATTTGGCTCCAGAACTCTTTGTTGCTAAAACTTAGAGAAATACCTTTATGGTCTATGTGTAGTGCAGAATGTCGCCTACAAAACTTGTATTGATGCAATCTCAATACAACATATATTTACGTCACAATATTCAATTTTCAATATGTCACAAACATGCCGAAGTAACCCCATACCCGGGTTACTCGTCAGATGGGTGAATAAAATTGTCATAGTTGGCAATCAGCTGAAGCTGAAAAAGATAGTCCACTATTCTCATAACAGAAATCGTGAGAACTGTTTTATTTTTACAATGAACCAACACAAGCTATGATTTATGCATAATCACCATCAGAGTTGCAGTTATGACACATGTAGGCGAGCCCACTGACATTTGCACAGTCCTCATGTGCCCACCCTTTGCATGAGAAGCATTGGACCCACTCCTCTCCACCTTTGGATGATGAGTAAGGACCACGGCACCAAAGAGGAGCAGCAAACATTCCCACTGACAAAGGAATGGAATGAAATGCAGAGGCCCCAGGGCTAGCACCTGCCAACCCTAAATACTCTGCCAACACCTCCACTTTAATGGGCCTCACCTATGGCCCATTAAGGTGGAGGTGAAAGAATGAGAAAGGGAGGGGCTGCAAGGAGCAAACCCTTACACATTCATACTTTTTTTTTTTTTTTTTAACCTTTATTTAACCAGGGAAGTCCCGTTGAGATTGAAATCTCTTTTTCAAGGGAGCCCTGGGGTTGGAGGGGGGGGGAGGGCAATTTGCACAGCCAATTAGATCAGGGGATGATTAGGTGGCAGGTTGAAAGAGCCAAAGCCATGACACACGGGGAACCCCCTACCCTTATCAAAGAGTGTCAAGGATTTTTAATGACCACAGTGAGGCAGGATCCTCTCATCTTCTTCAGTACAGTGTCCCCGTCACTGCACTGGGGCATTGGGGATTACGCCACCTACTGGCCCAAAACCTCTTCCAGCAATGGTCTCCCAAATATTACCAATTATTAGCTTCAATGCGGCTGGAGCACTAGTGGTATGGCTGCTGGCTTGTGTGCTCCAAACAAAGGCCCTAATAGGTCCTCTATCATAAACATAAAATAAATGCAAATATTAGAATTATCAAGACACTATAGGTATCTGAAAAACAATAAATCGGCTCCTATATTTGACTTTGGAATATTTTTATTTAGGCCTAACACAGGACCGACAAGCGGGGCAACCTCAGCACCCTGACAAACTAACCCCATGCTGCTTGGCTAGTGTAGCCCCGTGCTCCCATTCTGGAAATCAGGCCGCATCTCTCATCTCATGATTGCAGCAGAACTTTATCTCATGTGTTGTTAATAACTCTAGTTACATACGTTTATGAAACAGTAAAAACACAGTGGAAATCTTTGTCTTCAAAGAAGCTAGACGCATTTCTTTCAGAAACTTAAAGTTTACAATTTGGGTCAAAATTCAGTTATTTAGGCAGAAAACATTTACATGACACTACAAGTCCTTCTTCTTTCCAAGGGATGACGTCGCTGGGATGTCAAATAATTTGTATATTTTCGTTTTCCCGTCAATGCGTTTGCAATGAAAAAAACTGGGGTGACAAACCTACCCCGTGGCCGACGTAACCCCGGTCTCCCCGATAGGTATAAATGTACTTAAGACGCATTGAGGACGGATTGTGATCTGATCTTTCACTCCACTTCTGAAGACGGTCAGGGACAGATTCTAGCCACTTTGAACACAAGTGTAAATGCAAATGCATCTCCAATCCGCATGCAACAAGTCCGTGGGAGGAAACAGTGACAGTAAAACTCAGTAGATAAGTCGCATTGGTATGTAAGATGCAGTATATTTTGTGGGGTGTCCCGTCGGTAAAAAGGGTTTCATCAAAGACTGTGTTATAGTAGCTATTCATTTATAAAAATGCATAAACAAGTTGTTGTAAACTATTTAAATTTACTTTAAACAGAATGGCGAAATGGGCTACGCAGCTTCTAGCTCTTAAGAGACCGGAGAGACTGAATACCTAGCTCTAGGACATGCGAGCAGGGTCTAGCTCACAGCGCCCTCTGCTGGGTATACATTGGAACATCCTCCTTTATCTCTCGCAGCATTTTACTGGCGTATTGGACACACCGGTTTATAACACGCAATATATTTTTAAGGGAAAAATATTGAATTAAAGGTGCGTCTTATTTACCAATTTTTACGGTAAGCGAGGCGTGCCGCTCGAAGAGAGGAGAGGCGAAGGATGTGACGTCAGTGGAACAAATTGTAATGTGGACGCTGGAGACGCATATTAATACCTGGGGTAAATGTGTGTGGTCAGATGCTACCCAATTGTAATCCGATTACAAAGAATGTATGTTAATGTAATTAGGGCCTTGTATTCCCTAGTAATCTCAGTTAAAAGTGAGCAGAGGTCAACAGTTTATTACAAGTGCTGCATTTGCATTTGGAATCTGTTGCAGTTATTTCTCATTATGAAATCCAAGAAACAAAGTAATTTCTGATACAAAGTATACTTTATAACTACCCCCAAAAAAAAAAAAAAACAGACGCAAATAAATAAAAATTAAATTAAAAAACATTGCACTGTTAGTGTTACGAATTGCTGGTATGGATTGGTGATTGGTGCTGAGGATGTGTTCCTGCTTTTTTACTAATCTTTTACCCAAAGATTCAGCCCTCCACAACACTGACTGTGACGGCTGGCTCCGCAGTAGCACATTGAGAATAGGTACAGGTGGCGATGCACCATACATCACACACACGTGAATCCTGCAGCCTATTTACTCACACCACTGTTAAATTAAGCATATTTAAGTTCTCTCTGTTTATGCACATTTCAATTATTTCCCATTTATATAATCATTAATTGCACATTAGTTTGCATGGGGTCATTCAATTATAGTCACTCCATTATCCATAATACAGAACAAAACACACAGCATGTTTATTTTCGTTAAACATTCTAAACTCTTCTTTTGGTGCATCATACCATAACAGTGTTTTTCGTGCACCGATGTAAAAACCGTCTTTCAAGCGCTTGCAGCCAGTTGAGAAAACGGTGAAGTGCTGAACTGAGGACAGTATTTCATGTCTCCAGGCATGCTTCGATTGCACTGACTGATAATGTTTTTATGATGCTGTTGATGACATAAATGAATTAACTGATACGATCTCATCTTTTATCATTTACTTGCTTACAAATGTGGGGAATCCGCCCATGTGATGCGGGCGCGAGGCACGAGGCCGTATCAACCCTCCGGGCAAAAATCCCCTATCGCCCGTATCAGCCCGCTGGGCAAAATTCCATATCAGTGGCAGCAACCATTACCATAGCGACAGTCACAAGCGTCCTTGGCATTGCATCGCCTCAGACGGTCATAGGACGCTGTCATGGCGGAGAGACTCATGGATTCCTCAGCAAATGCTGGTGCTACTGGCCTGTAATGATGACAATAATAACCTGAAATAAATGCTTTCGATAAAATGCGTCGTTAATTATGGTCAAAATCAGTGTATGATAAATAGAACATCATAGGCGCATTTTCACATCACACGTGTATCTACCCTCGACCTCGAGCTAAAGCTCTCGGGCTGATACTGGGGTCTCGGGTTGACACTGTGTGTGATATGAAAATGCCCATATGATATTCTCTATATTGTATTACGTTCTGTGTAGACTCAGTTATCCCTACCAAAAAGGTGATCAAATATCCAAATAATAAGCCTTGGGTAACAAAAGAGCTTAAATCAGTCATTGACAAAAAGAAACGAACCTATTTCACAGGGAACTCTCAGGAGAAGAAGACAGCCTCCAGAGAAGTGTGAAATGAAATAAATAAGGATAAAGAAAGATATAAGGAAAAAATAGAGGTGCTGTATTGCAGTGGAAATCTTCAAGCAGCCTGGCATGGTATTAAAACGATGGCATCCATAAATCATTATGTTAATGAGGGAAAATAACCCATTCAGGTAAATGGGTTAAATGATTCAGAATTGCCGGATTAATTTAACTTATTTTTCTCTCGTTTCAAAACAAAGCACTTCTCGGAGAATGTTTCCTCACTTAAAGGCTCACTTTTACCTCAAAACAACATTGTCATATAACAAGAATGTGTCACAGGTTTACTACAAAAGGTTAACATAAGGAAATCTGCAGGTCTGGATGCCATCTGTGGATGTATACTGTACCACTGTGCTGAACAGCTCGGTGAGGTTTTTGTATAACTTTTCCAGATGTGTGCTGAACGTGGCTGGATACCCACAATCTGGAAAACGTCCACCATCATACCTATTCCTAAATCTAAAAATGCCAGAGAACTAAGTGCCTTCAGACCAGTTGCACTTACATCCTTTATCATGAAGATTTTCGTAAAGCTTATAAAAATCATGGTGGTTTCCCTTATAGATGGAAAATTAGACCCCTTACAATTTGCTTACCAAACTGGTAAGGGTGTTGATGATGCAAAACTTTTTATTCTGGACAGATTATACAAGCACCTAGAGAAACCAAAGTCTCATGCAAGGATTTTATTTGCTGATTTTTCCTCTGCCTTTAATAAGATGCAGCCTCATTCAACCCCAATTCTGAAATAGTTGGGACAAAGTGTAAATTGTGAATAAAATCAAAATGCAATGACTTTCAAATCACATGAGCCAATATGTTATTTACAATAGAACATAGATAACATTTCAAATGTTGAAACTGAGACATTTTACGTTTTTATCCACAAAATGAGCTTATTTGAAATTTTTTGGCTGTAACAGGTCTCAAAAAAGTCGGAACACAGGAAAAAAAAGGGCTGAAAAAGCAATTAATATATAAGAGAATCAGCTGAAAGAACATTTAGCTAGTAATTAAGTTAACTGGCATCAGATGTGTAACATGATTGGATATAAAAGGGATGTCTTAGAGAGGCTGAGTTGCTCAGAAATAAAGATGGTCAGAGGCTCTCCAACCCATGAAGGCTTGCGTAAATAAATTGTGGAATACTTTAAAAATAATGTTCCTCAATGTCAAATTGCAAAGGCTTTGAAGGTCTCATTATCAACAGTGCATAACATCATCAAAAGATTCAGAGAAACTGGAAAAATCTCTGTGCGTAACGGACAAGGCCAAAGACCCTCACTGGATGCACATGATCTTCGGGCCCTCAGACGCCACTGCATCACTCACCGGCATGATTCTATCATTGACATTACTAAATGGGCCCAGGAATACTTCAAGAAACCACTGTCTGTAAACACAGTCCCCCGTGCCATCCACAGATGCCACCTAAAACTCTATCATGCAAAAAGGAAGCTATTGTTGAGCATGATCCAGAAGCGCCCGCCCGTGTTCTGTGGGCCAAGGCTCATTTAAAATGGACTGTAGCAAAGTGGCAAAGTGTCCTGTGGTCAGACGAGTCCAAATTTGACATTCTTTTGTAAATCATGGGCGTCGTGTCCTCCGGGCTAAAGAGAAAGACCACCCCTCCTGTTATCAGTGTTCAGTTCAAAAGCCAAGCATCTCTGATGGTATGGGGATGCATTAGTGCATATGGTGTGGGACACTTGCATGTTTTAAAAAGCACCATGAATGCTGAAAGGTATATAAAAGGTTTTAGAGCGACATATGCTCCCTCCAGACGACATCTATTCCAGGAAAGGCCTTGTGTATTTCAGCAGGACAATGCAAAACCACATACTGCAGCTATTACAACAGCATGGCTTCATAGTATACTGGACAAAGAAAGTTAGGGATCACTCTGATTTTTAATATTGAAATATGATATGGAACATAATTTGAACTATCAAATATTTCAATTTCGAAAATTGGGGTGATCCCTAATTTCCTTTGTCCAGTATAGAAGAGTCCGTGTGCTGGACTGGCCTGCCAGCAGTCCTGATCTTTCACCGATTGAGAACATTTGGCGCATAATTAAACGAAAAGTCCATCAAAGGAGACCCAAAACTCTCCAGCAGCTGGATGCAGGGGTGGAGTGGCCATCCGGACGACCGGGAGATTTCCCGGTCGGCTGGCTGGTCAATCAGCTCAAGTGAGCCGACCCGCAGATGGCCCTGTGCAGCCGTACGACTTGTAAGGTCGGCCCTCTGAATTAAAACTACCATGAACAAGCATGATCCCGTGAAAATCTCCAAGATGTCCTTTAACTGCACATCTCTCATCTCCGACAATTATCAATAACACTTGGTTTCTCTCTACATCTCACTCATGGTTGCTCGAGTGTCAGACTCACTCTCATCAATCCAGCCTACTGATTTTTGCTTAGCCTCCTATCTTGATCTAATTCTTTTTATTCAGACGTTACATGACTTTCATGACCACAAATATGAAATTTACTGTTATAAAATTTGTTTGTTTGTTCAATAATTAATGTAGAATGGTCGGAGCAAAGCCTCATGGGAAATGGAAACTGCGTATCACTCTGCGTTTATCCAATGAACGTAGGGGGATGAATGAGCGGCCGTCAGACAAAGAGAAAGCAGGCAGGTTGAAGTAGCGGATTTTTTTACACTCGAAGATGGAAGGCAAGAAGAGAAAGGGGAAAGGAGGGGCCGAAAAGGCCAGAATGAAGAAGAAGCGGATGCTGGAGGAGGGTGCATCAAAATGGTCAAAAATCACGGATTTACTCCGAAACAACCAGGCATCAACTAGTGATGCAGGAAAACAGTTAGCTCAAGCCTTGACGTTATTACTAGGTGCGAATTAGCATAACATTACAGCTGAGTTCTTCATAGTTCCTCCTCAGCGGGGGCGGTGTCATCACGGCGGCTACAACGGCCGCGTTGCCCCTAACTCTCTTTTTTCTCTCCTCTCGTCAGCTCCAAACCCGTCTGCATCTGCACTGCGATTACGGACCAGAGTGGTTTTCCACACACACAGCTGTCATTTACCTCGTGTCAGAATAACAACACTCACAGTACAGATCAGTGGGTGCAGCAATCTACCAGTTGTTATTTTACTGATACTGAAAACATTTGATTTTGTCCTAAAAAGTATTTAAAAAAAAAAAAAAAAAAAATCTAATGCGTTTTTTTCTTGATTGATTAGATTTTGGCAATCTGGCCTATGTTTAATCACATCTAGAGGACATACAATTATAGAAATTATAAAAAAAAGATTTAGATTAAAAAAAAAGATGGTGGAGGGGATGGGTTGGGCCAGTGGTGGGCCGGTGCGGTCAGAATTTTCCCAGTGGATTTTGGTGTCCCACTCCGCCCTGCCCTGTATTAAAGAAGAGTGGGATCAAATTCCAATGGCTGAACTCAAGAAACTTGTCTCCTCAATGCCCAGCCGCCTCCACTCTGTGTTAAAAAGAAGAGGAGATGCTACACCATGGTAAACAGGCCCCTGTCCCAACTTTTTGTTTGATCAAGTTTGATCAAAGACATTCATTTATTTTAGAACTCTGTTTGAATTCTCTGTTTGACACTCCTTTCCTTTATCGATCTTTTAAGTTCAATTAATTTTAAAAACATCTCAACAACAACATTACATCAGTGCAGCATTTCATTCATAGATTTCCCTTGTTAAGGACTACTCACGGCCCGGTCCCAGGACAGCCTGGAATTCAGTCTCGGAGCGGAGACTCTCAATACAAGCGCATGCAGTATTCACGAGTTGCACACCTGGAATAGAATGTAAAATGTAACGCTATCATTCTTATTGGAAAGAATACAGCGAAATTGGGAGCGCTACTCCTGATTCTTGCGAATTTCGTAGCCTATGACACAAGGGACTAAACAAAATTTTTTAAAAATTAATCAATTAAAAATTAAAAATAAATAAATAAAAACCTCGGAAAAACAAATTAACACAGCCAACAACACAGTTTGTAAAAATTAGTCCTAAAATTAAATTCAATTTTAATCTGTAATTATTGGACTATAGTGGTATTCATTCATTCATCCATTCATTCATTCATTTTCCAAACCGCTGATCCTAGTACACATGAAGCTTAGCGAAAGTTCAGTCAGGAAGACTCTAACTCCGTTTATTTTCTTTCCATTCACTCGCATGCTCACTCAAATCTCCGCAGTCAATCCGTGCGGCTGTCAATTGAGCAGTCAGCTGATGTAGCAGCTGATCTCTTCTATCCAACCGTGGCACACCACAGTCGCATTGCTAGCCAATCGTTATGTTGCTGTCTTTTTAAAAAATGGCATTTTTCTCTGCCCTTGTTCGTTCATGCTGCCGTTCGCTGACCCTCCTCCTCCCCAACGCCACCCTGCTCCATCAGACCTTCCGTACTGCTGTTCCAGCTCCACCAGCCTTCAGCCATCACCGCCACCAGTGTCTGGACTCTCGGGGGATTTTCCAGCTGCTGCTCTGAGCAGTGCTCCTGCTCTACGAGTCTTCCCGAAGAGTCCAAGTGCCAAAGACTTGTCTGATTTTCAGCATGTTAATTCTGACTGCTGTCTTCCTGCTGTCCTGATCCTCTCATCCCTAATTTACCATCAATTTATTATTCAGCCAGCGGAGGATGGGCTTCCCCAGAATAGCCAGGTTCCTCCTGAGATTTCTTCCCACTGGGGAGTTTTTTCTCACCACTGTTCAAGGCTTTTTCTCCCCACAGGGAGTTTTTTTGCCTGCTATTTGGGGATTAGGGATTAGCCTGGGCTCTGTCCTTTTCTCTCTGTAAAGCATCTTTGTGTCAGCCTGTCTATGAAAAGCGCTATATAAATAAAATTGAATTGAATTGAATTCTACTTATGCTCAACTCATAATGAATTTTTCCTGATTTCACTTGAGTCTCTCCTGATTGAACTATAATAAACGATTTCCCCTCACCTGTCAACAAATCCATGTCCTCTGACTACAACAACGTGTTCGGGGGGTTAAGATAGGATAGGATCTTGTGAACCATCTCAGCAATGAACTTGAAGCTGGGCTCAGACATGCTCCGTAGCAATCCCGTCGCTTCAACACGGAGATCAGCTCCAAATGTTCGGTTGCTGTTGATCTCGTGGAGCAGTGTGGAACGGTCATCATACAGTATGATCGCAGAATAACTGAGACTGTGGCAAAATGTCCCATCCACCGTTGGTCCAACAGCTGCTTAAGTGTCTCTTCTTTGTAGAGAATGACAACGGTGGGCCTCTTGCAGAACCTGTACAGCATGTTAGAAACAGCGAAAAAGTCTACCACGGCCTGTTCAGCTGCCAGAGCATTAGTGATGACCAAGTGCAGCTGATGGTTAAAACAGTGGACGGATGGTATCTCTCGGTCTAGTTTTTGCTGTCGCAGTTTTTGCACCCCCCCCCCAATGTTTGCCTGACATCAGCAAGGCGCCATCATATACCTGATTAAAGATTTTTCCTGGACTCAGTCCGGCTTTGGTCAGCTCTTGGAGGATTGTGTCAGTCAGTGTAGCCGCGTCCCCTCGGTCAGCGGTGGCGATTGTTAAAAGGCGCTCAGTCAGCTCACACAACTAATTCACGAAGTGTATGACTATAGCAAAATTCTCTCTTCCAGTTGCGTCCCGTGTTCCATCTGCTTTCAAGGTGTAGAACGACTCGCCGACCTCTCCCACTATGTGCTCGGTTACTAAAGTACTCATTATCTCGACTAAACTGTTGTGGATGTCATGGCTAGTGTATCTAGCATTACGTGGGATGGTTTGTGCTATCTTTACCAATTACGCATCTTTCCTCAAAGTGTACTCAACAAGGACAGAAACAGCCCGCATCCATATTCATTCATGCAGCTGAAAGCATCCTGATCATCCCTAAACGGAAGCTGATTCACTGCAAGGAACTCAACAACATCAATTACTCATGACAGGAAACATTGATTCCGTTCCAACTGCTCTGCGTTAATTAATGTTGTGATCTCTGTACCCATCTGAATGCGTCTCTCCTTGTCCCTCCACAAAGCTTCACAAGTCAGGTGCTCCTTTGATAATGAATGTTTATTAAGTCCCTTGTTATTTTCCTCTGGATGCTTCCAGTCACGATATCGATGACTGCGAATGTAGTGTCTGTAGCAGATGAAGGTCCTCGGAACATCCTGCATAGATAACAAAACGCAGCATCCGCCTCAATAGAGTATTCCAGCCAGTCTGGGCCTCCATACCAGGAGCTCTTTTTTTGCCGGAGAACAGGCGAGCAGGAAAGTTGTGCAGCGTTACTTTTCTTGGCTTCTCGGCGCCTAAATCGGTTGGCACTGCTGCTGCTTGCAACAGGACTCTGCTCTCTGCTCTCTGCTCTCTGCAGCTGCTGTTTTTTGGAAGAATTTTCTGAAATCCATTATGCTAATTTAGCTTAGCTACGTGTCGAACTTAACGACGCAATTTCTTTAAAATTATTTTTTTTTAATTCCCGCCAGAGTTCCGGAGAAGACACACTTATACTCTGCCTCTGATTGGCTAAACCTAAGACTGACTGTAACCTCAATTTTAAAGGTGACCTATTATGCTATTTTTCCAAGTTTATATTTTGGTCTTTGACTCCCCTAAAGTACTCCTGATCGTGCAAAGTAAAAAAAAGGGTACTTACTTCGCTCATACTTGCCATCCTCAAAAAAACCCATTTGTAGTCCATAGTAGTCTCTGCCTGAAACGCCTCATTGGGGTGGCTCTTCCGCTATGGCCCCCACTCCCCGTGTGCCCACTTTCTTCTGGCTGGCCAGCTCTGTGGAGGGCGGATCTAGGCGGGACGAGGCAGCAGAACGCAGTTTTCCTGGTCCTGGTCAGAGTGAAACTGACGCGTCTCCCGAAGGAATCGACGGGCATATTCTGCAATCTAACGCAGTACATGTGTATAGATCTAATGAAATTAACTTGTTCTAATAAACGCAACGGCGAAAGTGGAGGACGCAGTGTGAAAGTCTGGCAGTTCAAGCACGAATTTGCTATCGGCTACAGTTTGCTACGACAACAATGGTGAGTACAGCGGTATTTTCTACTCTGTAGCTAGGATGCAGGAAAGCTAGAATCCACCCCATATAGACACATTTGTAGAACGGGTCGACATGCCCAAGTGTAGACCGGAGACCGTAGAAATCCGGTGGGTCTGAGTTTAGAGGGAAACATGGACAGTGAGGAGCAGCTAAAAGTGGAACAACAGCTTATGGACAGCTTCGGTGTGTATTAGGACCTGCTGGTTCGTGTGCATAGCTGTGGTGTGTTGTTAGCGTGGAGAAACGAACAGCTTCTGCGCTGGTATATGACGGAGGGGCTAAAAGCTCCAGGCTAAACGCCTTTTCAAGATTGCCCGTGGCAATGGTTTACTTATTGCCGGAATGACCAGCTTTTCCTAGCGGAAAATGGGCGCGTTATGGATAGTGTGCGAGAGCTAGATAGAGCTCCGGTTATGTCATGAACATAATACAGGTTTTACAGACCGTAAGTTCCGTCTGCGTGAACCGTTGCTTATGTGGAGCTAGCGAATCGATCACTTTTACAGGAAAGAATTTAATATTCAATCGATGGCAATGCAGAGAAATCGTTTGTTATACCGGACATGTTATAGCCTGTGCGCTTCCCTATTGCTTTCACTGGTAGCATCAGAGAGCTTGCCCAGACATTGGAAATGTATCAGGCTGACCCCGGTCATGGATAAGTAAAGCGATCGTTTCACAAGCACCCAAAAACGCACCCCAAGCTCTGCAAAACCTACGTCTGGTCTAACTGCAGCCCAACTCGGTAGACACATACAGCACCTCTCCGGTTAGCTTCAACTATAGTGGCTACAATCAGGCAACGTTATGATGAAACTGTCACATTGATGCTTAGCGAAGTAACACAAGCATACCGATCATAATTGCTGCATATAAGTTAACCAGGAGCATTTTTAATTAGCAGAGCACGCGAACTAACATGCAGTAGCTGATAAGCGGTCATGACTTTGAATGTAATCTGTCGCGCAAAAAAAAAAATTCGTTTAGCGTCCGGTGAAAGCTGCTTAACGCGCCCCATGGCGTGTAGTCGTGTCTTTGCATTGACTTTGAATGTAACCTGTCACGTGAAAAATTAGTTTCGCGTCCAGTGTGAAAGCTGCTTAACGCGCCCATAACGCCTGTATTCGCGTCTTTGCATTGACTTTGAATGTAGCTAATCTGTCGCGTGAAAAATTTGTTTCGCGTCTGGTGTGAAAGCGGCTTGATTTGCCCATAATGCGTGTATTCGCATTTTTGCATTGACTTTGAATGTTGGCTAATCTGTCCTGCGAAAAATTTGTTTCGTGTCCGATGTGAAAGCAGCTTTATGGATAGTACGCGACAGCTAGAGAGAGCTCGGTTATGTTATGAACATAATACAGGTTTTGCAGACCGTAAGTTCCGTTAGCGCGGACAAGTTGCTTATGTGGAGCTAGCGAATCGATCACTTCTACAGGAAAGAATTACCTATTTAATCTCCGCCTTTTTCAGCTTTTTATTAGCCTCAACAATTTCTAAAGGGGGATGAAATTATGTCAAGGTAGTGCAGAGAAATCATTTGTTAACCGGTACAGCTTCTGCGTTTCGCATTGCTTTCACGGTAGCACCAGAGAGCTTGCTCAGACATTTGTGAAGTATCCGGCTGATCCCGGTTATGGATAAGTGAAGCGATCACTAACTGTAGTGGCTACAATCGGACAACGTTATGATGAAACTGCCACATTGATGCTTACCGAAGTAACACAAGCATACCGATCAGAATTACCGCATATAAGTTAACCAGGAGCATTTTTAATTAGCACGGCACGCAAACTAACATGCAGTAGCTGGTAACCGAGCGGTCATAACCACAGAGACAAACCCTTGCAATACAAGTTTTACAGACAGCAAGTTCTGTTACTGTGAACAGTTGTACCAAGCATCCAAATTACAAACAAGTATTAAAAGTTAGCTTCAAATGAGGTTTATGTTCACACGCCTTCTGTAAAATTTCCCCTGATATAACTCTTGCATATTTAGGACACAAACATTAGCAACAGTAACTTGGCTACGTTAGCCGCTGCGCTACAGCCACAATCAACTGGCTATCACGCCAGGTTGGCTTATGCAGTAAAAGCAACTTGCAGCTTCTGTGTCTGTGAGTCACGGACAGTCGCGACTAATACAGGCTTTATCTTCAGATATTTTACAAAGCCTGCGTTTGAGGCCACTTGTTAGTGCTAACTATCGCTAGCGGTCCTGCTAGCCACCCATAGTACGTTAGCTTCAGTTACATTATTTGCTGTTATATCGTTACTTACAGCTTGTGGCTCAGAGCGCTTGATCGATGCAGCTGCTTCAGGTTTGAGAAGCAGCTGAAACACTTATCCTGTGTCGAATTATCCTTTATTTATAAAGCTGTCTTAGCTGAAATGCTGAGCACAAGCAGCTAACGTTCCCTTTGCCGTGGCTGTTTGCTGCCAGCAAACAAAAAAAGCTACCCACTGATTTCTGGTGGCATCCTCTTTTGGAAGAGAAATAAGTGTTTTTCTTCGCGTCCAAAAGTAAACAGACAAGCAGCTTTGAGAAAAATACTGACAAAACTGCACCTCAAATGATCTGCGGTTCTTCTTTTGTATTTACTATTTGTATTTTATTTGCTACTAAGGCATAGTATGATCTGCCGTTGTTAGTGCCTGCTAGAATAGTTTCCGGTGTGGGCAGGTCCAGCGCCGTGATTGGCTCTGGCTAGGTCTGTACTAATTGGACGGCACAACCTGACGTCAGGTTTTGCCCAGATCTTTTATAAATTAAAATTTATAAAACGATGCGTTCTAGACATTTCAAGAATTCTACTTTCTGCTGAAATATACTTTGCTGAGGTGCGGTCTCCTCCTTTCAGGCTGCATTCAAGTGAGCAGCAAGGTTTGCTAGCTGCGTCGCAGGCTTGCGTGACACGGCTGTAGGGGCAATCTGAAGTCAGCGCGAACAATGAGCAGAGACTGCCGCAAGAGCACATCACGTGAATCATCACCACGAAACTTCCTGCAAGTAAATATGGTGACTTACGCAGCAGCAGAACAAATAAATGAGATGAGCGATTTGGATATTCCACTCGTTATTCATGGATTTATGAATGATCATCAGGGTAGGACACAAAAGTGCAAAATGAATGACTTGTCACTGTGTGCATTTATCGCCAGATACTCGTTAGTCGTAGGCTATTGTTTTTCATATGCTTTCAAAAACGTCATATATGGTCAAACGCAAGTCTGTGTTATGTTCATGAAATGATGAAAATAAACGCCGCGGATCAAAAAAGCACCGCTGACTTCAAAAGTCAAAGTCAAATGTGTATATATGTGAAAAAATTCTCTGCAACCACATTCTCACAGTGCTAGTTCTAAAATTTATACAACGTAATTGTTATTGTTGCTGCCATCCCAAGGAACAATTTCACACCAAACATGGCTTAATTGCTTTGAAAAATATGAGACCCAGGAGGAATTGAAGTCATAAAAAAGCATAATTTGGCAACATTTTTCTTCACAAATTGAAAGTTTAACATTAAAATTAATATAGTTCCCAAACTGATCCACCCTAAATATTTGGTAAAAAGTAGGTGCAGTATGCCAAGTTCGTTTGCACAAAGTTTCAAGAAATTCTCTCACCGGTAACAATGTAGTAGGACGGCTGTTCCATTTATAGTTACAATTACGGGAAATTACAATGAAAGCATCTCATAACAAGGATCGGAAGATTTCCAATGATTCTGCTGTCCCATCAATGACAAGCTTTGTAAAGTGGGTGGACACAAATCCATATGGATACTTGGTACTTCATAATACAAGAATCAGATGCAATATTCTTCATACTCCTCGGGTTCTTAAACTCGCCATCACAAAATTAACTGGAGCCCTAAATCTGCATAAATTCATTGATTCATTTGAGGGAAGAGTATATCTACATACTCTCGTTATTTTGTCATTTTCCAATTAAAATGTCTTTTGCATGCTTGAATACACTTTGCAAGCTTCTTTCTTTAATTTCCTTCCGGATATCTTACATTACAAAAAAGTAAAATGAACTTCTCACAAGTGACATAAAAACCAGTTGAACAGGATTTGCACGTGCGTTGATTTATTTCAAAGTTTTCCGTCATTCACTTTTGTCAGTGAAACTGGCCCAACTCCAGACTGAACAGCGGGGGAATATCCCTGGCTGATTGACTGGGTACGACTTGTCGCATAAATCAGATTTTTTTAAAATTACTGAGCTGAATGACGACAGAAGTGCTGGCATTGGAGTTTTTTTTTTTTTTTTTACTGCAGAATAGTACAAACGAGATGACATCATCGTCCATAATGCTACATGTTCCCCTTATTTGGAACCAGTGGCGGCCTTAAGCATCTGGGGGCGTTTCAAAAGCAAATGTGGGGCCCTATAAAACATAAAAGCTTCATCATTTCGCTGGATGATGAGTCCTGTTTAGTTTCATTATTGTTTATTCTTTATTGATATTGTGTATATTTATTCTTGATTTATAAGTATTATTTACTTACTTTTTGTCTTTATGTTGAACTGGCCTTGTCTTTGTGTTTTATGTCTTGTACATGTTAATTAGTCTTCCCTTGTGTATCTAATGGTTTGATCAGCCAGCTTAAATGTCCCCCTTGTGTGTCATTTTGGTGGGTCAGTCTGTGTGTTCAGTTCTTTATTGCATTTGCACGTCATGATTTGAGTTCTGTTTGTTTGACCTCTTAGGCTTAGGGCAGCACTTTTGTTATTCTTTATTTTGAATGTTTTGCATATGCTTTTAACCAGCACTTTTTGTAAAATAACGGTTTCATTTTAATCTTTAACTCTGCGCTCCCATTTGCCTTACTGCTTGGTCCCTCACACTGACCATGAAAGAAGGTCAGTAAATGGCTGGATGAAAACGATATTCGTATAATTATTGTACACTCTCTTCTGTTATTTCAGTCAAAAAACAGCCATAATAAATTTTAATGAAAATTAATTTAAAAAAAGTGAAAATCAACTTCTGTGTGCAATAATGAAGGTCAGAGCAAGAATGAATAATATAATATACAAATGTTTATTGGTGAAATATTCAAACCTTTACAGAACACAATGTGGTAAAGTACCAACTCCATCACAGTCCAATTCTACATTCTCACAAACATAATACAACACAATTGTTAAATAAATAAAAAATAATAAATTAACGTGTCCAGAATTAAATTAAATCAAATGGATTGCTGTAATATGTAAATTGATGAACTTCATGGAAGTTTACATTACAGGACTCAATCTCATATTTTCAAAGTATCAACTGTAAATTAAACAGTTCTTACAGGTTGAAATAACCTTACAACCTCAAAATATATACTATATAATACTCAGAGCACTAAGGAGTTGAGAAACATTCTGAAACCTCAGTGGTCTTTTCCAGTATGATCCTGGATAAGGCAACTCTTTTGAGATTATTTGTTGACACTTGAGTGCATTAATTCAAGGTAAATAAAGTCCCTGAAGTGAACAGTCTTCATATCACAGCCAGTTATAGCTCTCTCTGCTTGGCTAGACAATGGTGGCCTTGTTTAGCTTTATTCACACAAAGTGATTTCTGAAAGGCTTAATTATCAGTGCAGGATGCCCAGCCGTGTAGAACATCTATCTGATGTCCCTCCCATTGCTGTCCTGAGCTGTCTCTGAGGACCTCGGTACTCTCTACATCACTGGACGACTCATCTGACCAGCCGTCACTGTCTCCGCGATCTTGGTTAGACTGTTGGGTCTGAAAGCACACCTGGCAGACACGGACGGGTTTACAGGAGATGTTGGGGATGAGGGCGCGTTTTTTGGAGCAGGAGTCACAGACGACGTAGCCACATCGCCTGCAATGGTGTCGTCGCTGCGTGAAGGTGAACTTTGTAACACAGCGCATACAGATCTCCGCTGCACTGTCAGGGACTAAGGAGGAGGCAAAGTCCAACTCAGGTGTTGAGCCCATCTCCTTTACTCTCTTGGCGTGCCACTCCTCGATGTGGCTTATCCAGGCTCGCTTCTCTTGGGGCGAGGCGGCTGACACAAAGAAGGACTTGCGGGGTGTGCACAAAAGCCACTGGTTCCTCATGTCTTCAGAGTCTTCCACATCCTCCACCTTAACATGCTCTAATGGAATGAGCTGCTGACCTCTGTACCAGCGGCCCTGGACGAGAATGCGGCCGTACACCAGGATGTCATTGAAGAGGAAGAAGACCCGCGGCTCAGGGCTTCCTTGACGGCCAAGCTTCATCAAACGGCCCTTTCCCACCAGGATCCGGCCTGGTTTTTTCAGGGGCTTCCCTGAGGGACCAAAGGAGCTTTCTATTGCTAGAATCTTTCTCAAGTTCTCCTGTGTGGACGCCAGCTGTTCAGCCATGACGGTCAGTGTAACTTCACTCTGTGGGAAATAAACCAGGTTTTGAGCCTTTCACAGACAAAGAAATATCAAATTTAATTCCACCTATAACAATTGCTGTTAAATCTGTGCAGGTTAAAGGCAGATACTTAAAAACTAGAACATCTGATGCACTTAAATGCAATAAAATACAGCTTGTGGATATTCAGTGGGGAGACAAGATGGATACACATTTATACAAACAAGTGCTGTCTTGACTCTTCTCAACAACTTTTCCCCCATTAAATCTGTTGCACAGGCAAAGGACTGAGAAGTGAAAAATTTACCTCAGTAATTTTCAGGTCTTCAAAGTTGCTCGGTAAGTCCTCGGTAACCTGGAGAATGCGCTTGTCTGGTGATCCACCTGAGCTAAAGGTAAGCTGGTAAACTTCTGAGATCTATAATTCTAATGAGCATATTTATAAGTGCAGATTTCAGTTCCCCTCCCACTGATGAAAGACGGTCCTCTGTGTTCCGGTTAAGGGCGAGTAGTATTTCTTGTCAGCGAAAGGGGGCGTGTACCAACACATCATTTCCAGCTCATGGAATGTCTCATTGTCTTCAGAGCTGCACAGAATGCTTGACAAAAAAGAAAAACCCTTTCAAAAGTCAGACCTTGTGGTAATTAAGGAAAAAATAATTCGGGTTCATTAATATTTTGGCTAATAATCACCTTTGCAAGGCTTTTGGTGTTAAAATTCAACATTAAACTTGGAAAAAAACACATAATGAGAATTTAAAAAATGGCTCAGAGGTAAAACTATACATTCCTGGGATCATTAACTCCTTGACCACAATTACGTTACATCCGAGTATGATATTCAAAATTACCCACCATGAGCCGTAGAAGATTGCCATCCAAGTGGCTCTCCAAGCTCTCCAAATTGCACAAAAAATCAAATCATAAAATAAAATTTTAAAAGCAATTTAATTTCTCACTCATGAAGCCCAATATAAATGAATGAATGATTATTAAGAGGGAGTAAGCATTAGTTCATTAATAAAGGATGGACATCAATGGTTTCCAAAACCTCTCCAAACCCATAAAGCCAAAGGCATTTTACGTTGTTATTTGACACCAATTGAAAACAAACCCTACCCACCAACGCCTCACCCTTAACCCAAACCCTAGCCCTAACTGTCAAATAAGAACGCCAAAAGCCTCCTTTTGCATTGTATATCAACGCTTGGTCAGGTAACATCAATATATGACAAGTCGGGATGAGAATGTGCTGGGGGGGCAGTGGTGGGACTTAACCGAATATATTCTAAATATCTTACGGGCACGGGCCGCTTCCTCGTGAATGTTCAGTATACATTTCACGTCAACCCCATATTGTTAAAATACTGCAACTGAGTGCATCAGTTAAACAGCTCCATAGACACAAGCATCTACGACCTGCTCCTCTGCGCAAGGGAGTCAAACATGCTTGCACATGGATTTAGAAGGAGAATAAACTATGTTGATGGGGCACATTGAGACAGTCGACTGCATCATCTTAAAAAGGTCTGCGACAGCTTGCCATTTTCATAGGAGAAACAACTGTTCCAGTGCAGGTACAATTACAGTGAAATTTCAGTGAAAGCAGCTCATTGCAAGGATCGGCAGATTACCAATGATTCTTTTGTCCCGTCAATGACAAGCTTTGTAAAGTGGGTGGACACAAATCCTTATGGATAAATCCTGATTGATAGAAGCCTATCGAGAGCCAACATACAGACTGGAAATACAGCAAAGTTATATCAACATATACATCAAGAAGATATGAAATTAGTTTGTTATGCAACACCTTGAGTATTGTTTGCAGTTTGGTGCTTCATAATACAAGAATCAGACGCAATATTCTTAATACTCCTTTCCTTTTTAAACCTGCCATTGCAAAATTAACTGGAGCCCTAAACCTCTATTAATTGAGTGATTCATTTGAGGGAAGAGTATATCTACATACTTTTGTTGTTTTGTAATTTTCTAATTCCAATGTCTTTTGCATGCTTGAATCTACTTTGCAAGCTTCTTTCTTTAATTTCATTCCGGTTGTCTTATGTTACATAAAAGTAAAATGAACTTCTCACAAGTGACATAAAAACCAGTTGAACAGGATTTGCAGGTGCGATGATTTATTATTTAAAAGTTTTCCGTCATTCACTTTCGTCAGTTAAACTGGCTCAATTCCAGACTGAACAGCAGGGGAATATCCCTCGCTCATGTACTGGGTACAACTTGTCGCATAAATCAGATTTTTAAACAAATTACTGAGCTGAATGACGACAGAAGTGCTGGCATTGGTTTTTTTTTTTTTTTACTGCAGAATAGTAAAAAATAAATGACATCATCCTCCATAGTGCTGCAAAAGATGTTCCCTTTGTTGGAACTAAAGTGTCTGTAAGGCCATGACTCCAGCCGTCCAGCTCACCGGTCCACAAAATCCCAGATCGCACCTCAGTCATTATTCTATCATCATCAACACCTGTTTCTCATTACCACTGGGTGGTAGCAGTGTGTATTTAAGACTGAGCTTTCCTCAGTCTCATTGTGAAGTCTGTGTAATCTCATGCCTGTTTGACATAGTAGACATTTGAAACTTCTTTATGCAATTCCATTGCTTCCAATGATCTTATTTCATTTAAACAATTTAAACAATCATGAAACACATGCATTGCTTCCAACCCCTGAGTAAACAAAAGCGTGAGAAGTCTGGAGTCATAATCGGTTTCCAATTACTAGTGGTGAAATCCACCGTAACGCATGTGAAGCTGATGAACTTCCATGCGCAAGGACTTCAATTCCGCGCGAGAATCTCTGACATACGCGTTGATTGAATAATCGCTGACTACAGCAGGGGAACGTAAATATGCCACTAAAACTCACACCGAATGCGTGAGAGTTGACAGATATGCGTTACTAGTGAAAACTAACCACACCTGATAATGTTAATGTACCATCCAGCCCTGAATGACACAGAGAAGATTGCGGCAGTAGTGACCCGCCTCACTGGCAAAGTGCTTGTCTGGGCAACAGCTGTTTAGGGGGAATCCGGCTTTAACACCAATGCCGATTTCCTCCAGCAGTTGACCACCCCGGGAAGAAGGCTGGGGACAAACTGCTGGACCTGAGCCAGGGAAGCAGGACCGCAGCGTACTACGCTTTTTAATTCCACACCTAAGCTGCAGCCAGTGGTAGGAGCGAGCTTGCACTGATGTCCATTTTCCGGAGGGGCCTGTGTCCAGAGCTTCGGGCATTGATGGCCCGCAGGGACCTGGAGATGTCCCTGCCCTCCTACATCATGCAGCCATCAGCCTGGACCCGCAGAGGAGACGGCGGACTCAGCCCAGAGGCCCCACCCAGCTGCCCACTGAGGGACCAGAACCCATAAAACTGGGGCACTCCAAACCGACAGAGCATCGCCTCTGGAAGAAGACCGGCCCCTGCACTGTGAGTCAAGAAGGGGGAACAGCAGCCCCTAAGGTGAAGGTTTCAACCACGGCTCTTACTGGTCAACGTTTCCTAATGCCAGTGAAGATTTCCTGTAATGGTGTGACCGTCCCTACAGAGGCCCTGATTGGTTCTGGTGCAGCTGGGAATATTATCTCCCACCAGGTGGTGCGACAACTCTGTGCCCCGGTTCACCAGTTCGGCACCCCCCTCACTGTGGCAGCTATAGATGGGAAAGCTCTATGCAACAGCAGTGTGACTCACCAGACGGCTGCAATTTCCCTCTGCATAGAAGAGCGCCATCTGGAGGAACTGCTACTACTACCCTAGTCAAGCTACCCAATAATCCTCACCTTACCATGGCTATGGTTACACAATCCCACCATCATCTGGCGCACAAGACGTCTCAAATTCTGGTCACCCTCTTGTCGGCAGCACTATGGCCCCCTCATCATTGCCTCTTCAACTGTCGAGAGTCCTAACTGTGGAGACGAGCCAGAGATACCTGAACAGTACTGGGATTTGCAGAAGGTGTTCAGTAAAGCCCAAGCTACCCAGTTTCCGCCGCATCATCTGTGGGATTGTTCAGTGGAGCTCCTGTCTAGCACCTTGCCCCCCAGGAGCCATGTGTACTCCCTATCGGTGGCTGAAACTCAAGCGATGGAGCAGTACTGTATGTACAAGAAGCTTGACAGCAGGGCTTCATTTGCCCTTCCTCTTCACCAGCGTCAGCAAGTGTTTTCGTACAGAAGGATGGAGTTCTCCACCTTTGCACAGACTACAGAAGCCTGAATGACGTCACAATATAGCACATATATCCACTCCCCCTGGTCCCCAGAACTGTGGAGCAGCTCAGAGGTGCAAAAATCTTCATGAAGCTGGACCTCCACAGCGCGTCCAATCTAATCCGTATCAGAGAAGGAGATAAGTGGAAGACTGCCTTTAGCACCACCTCTGGGTACTATGAGTACTGCATAATGCCGTACGGGCTTGTCAACACCCCTTCGGTGTTCCAGTCCTTCATTAATGATGTATTAAGAAAAGATAAGATACACTTTATTGAACACCGTGGGGTAATTTGTCCTCTGCATTTGACCCATCCTATTATCGTATTAGGAGAGATACAAGGAAGATTCATCATCGCCACCCAAGACAACATCTTCATCTACTCCTGTACTTCTGAAGAACATGTGAAATGTGAGGCGAGTACTCAAATGTCTACTTCAACATCAGCTCTACGTCAAAACAGAGAAGTATGTCTTCCACCAATCCACCGCCTCCTTCTTTGGTCACGTGATTGGACCAGAGGGAGTGGCTATGGAAGGCAAGAAGGTGAAGGCAGTAGCTGAATGGTCAATCCCACGGATGATAAAAAAAAACTCCAGCGCTTTATGGGATTTGTAAATTTCTACCACCACTTCATGAAAAACTTCAGCGCAGTTGCCCATCCCCTGACACGGCTTTTCAAAGGGAAACCGCAACGCACCTTCAATACACTTAAAAACTTGTTTGTTACTGCACCCCTACTCAAATTACCAGATCCGGTAAAGCCTTTCGTAGTGGAAGTTGACACCTGCAACGCAGGTGTGGGGGCTGTCCTGTCATAGCGGCACAGAACACCAGAAAAGCTGGATCCCTTGGCTGTAAAAGTAGCGCTGGAGGAATGGAGGCACTGGTAAGAGTGGCGTCTAAGGGCCCGAAGATCACGAGCATCCAGTAAAGGTCTTCGGCCTTGTCCCTTACGCAAGCCTTCACAGGTTGGAGAGCCTCTGGCCATCTTTACTTCTGAGAGACTCAGCCTCTCTAAGACCTCCCTTTTATAGCCAATCATGTTACACACCTGATGCCAGTTAACTTAATTACTTGCTACATGTTCTTTCAGTTGATTCTCTTATATATTAATTGCTTTTTCAGCCCTTTTTTGCCTGTGTCCCAACTTTTTTTTGAGACCTGTTGCAGCCAGAAAATTTAAAATCAGCTCACTCTAAGGATAAAAATGTTAAATGTCTCAGTTTCAACATTTGAAATGTTATCTATGTTCTATTGTAAATAACATATTGCCTCATGTGATCTGAAAGTCATTGCATTTTCATTTTATTCACAATTTACACTTCGTCCCAACTATTTCGGAATTGGGGTTGTCGTTTAGTAACCAGTAAGAGCTATACCATTACTAAATTTATTACTTGTAGTTCCAGTAACTGTGTGTATATTTTGTTCTGTGTTTGTGGACTACAATATGTAGGCTGCACTCGGCTGCAACTCAGAGTACGTATCAATGAACATCGTGGCGCGGTTAACAGAAAGGATTCGAAATCTCCGGTGGCACGTCATTTTTTGGAATTCAATCATAAGGTATCGGATCTCAATTGGCTTGGCATTGACCGTGTTTTTCCCAGTCGTAGACTAAAGCACAAAGACAAATTACTACTTCAACGTGAAGCACGTTGGATCTATTACCTATCCACACTTCACCCAGCAGGCTTAAATGATTCCTTTGATTTGGCATGCTTTCTTTAAGCGTGCACCAGCATGTCCTTATATCCTCAATCAATTAACCTAACATGACATTCCAGTTTTATTATTTTCTGGTGTTCTGTTCCTTCACTTGATTATACATATTTTATTGTCGTAACTACTGTTCAACTGTTGTGGTCATCTATGACAATATTCCCTTAAAATTGCATAGTTGACGAGTTAATTGTATCCTGAGATACTCACTTAAATTATTAAATAATTGTTTCTCTATCAGTCATGTGATGTCTATTTAAAAGGTCCCGTCCTGCCACTTAGTAATTTGCACTGAGGATGGTTTGAGCACTGAAACGTTTGTTTAACACCTTCACTAATTTTTTTTTTGTCCTAGTAAATTCTTTTGCATTGACTTCTCGGTTTTGGATATTTACTTTTTGGAGTGCGAGTATTTTTGCTGTTTTTCACTTGCAAGACTTGGCCAGCTAGTGTCATCAGGATCCAAATGCTCAAGGAATGTGATTAAAAGGCATTGTGATGTAAGCTGATGGTAACAGGCAACTGCACCAACTTTTTTGGACTCTGTAGCAGTCATCACACTGTGCGTATATTTTCAATAAACAATTATTTTTATGTTCTGAGGTGAAATTACCGTAGGTGTTGTTCTACTGTCTGCAATACAGTAGATCATGAATGAACTTTTCAAATCAGTCCTTTTTGATTTTATTTGCATCTACCATCATGTGCCAACTTCTTCAGCATTGGGGCTGTAGATCTCCCCTAATCTGGTAAAACCTAGTAACTCACTTTTTGGTGGAAATTGAGTTAGGCCCATTTTTGCAGTTACTAGGTTACTAAGCACCAAATAAAGTACCTACAGTCGTCATTGAGAATACCCATTCTCTTTTTCTTTTTTTTACAGCGAGTTTATCCTGAAGGACTTAAGTTGTTTTCAGTTCTCAGTTTCATGGAAAAAGTGAGTTACTAGGTTTTACCAAATTTGGGGAGAGATGTGTGAGGAGTACGATGAACAGCATCAGAAGGCTTCCGAAGTGCAAATCATTGGTAAAGATAGGAGTATTCGCCTTCAGCAAAGTAAATGAAAATGACAGTTCAGAGAAAGAAAGTCATTTCTGATCCAAAGCACCCTTCATTACCCCCCAAAAATGAATAAATAAAATAAATAAAACTGAAATTAAAAAAAACATGACATGGTTAGTGTTATGGATTGCTGGTTTGGATTGGTGATTGGTGTTCAGGACACGTTCCTGCTTTTTACTCATCTTTTACCCAAAGATTCGGCCCTCCACAACCTTGACCAGGAAAGCAATTCAGTAAATGGATGCACGGAAATGATATTCATAGGATAACTGTACATTCTCTTCTGTTATTTAAGTAAAAACACATGATAAATTAATGAAACATATATAAATAAATTTAATAAATGAGACATTAAAAAATTAAATGTGTATAAAAAAAACACAAGGTGGGGAAAAGCTTATAGAATTAAACATCAAAATGGGAACAACAAGGATTTTAAAGACAACTTGCCAAAAATAACATCAGAGAAAAACAATTGTACAAAAACAGAACTTAGTCAAAAAGCAAGCCTTTAAAAGTGAGTTGTTTAAAGAGATTTAAGAGAAGATAAGGACTCAGCAATTCTATCATTAATTGGGAGGCCGTTCTGGAATCTTGGAGCTTTAACTGAAAAAGCTAGATCACCCTTTGTTTTCAACATGGACTCTGGAACAGCCAGTAATACTTCCTTCGAGGACATGAGAAATCTAATAGGTCTATAAGAGATTAAAACCTGAATGATACTGTTTAATCTGGGGCCATACCATGACCTGCTTTGAAGGTAATCAATTAGGTTTTAAAATCAATTATAAAATAAATAGGCAGCCAGTAGAAAGATGTTACAATTAGAGAACATGGGCTTTTTGATGTATGATCTGGTGTTTCAACCAAGAGGTCCTTGAGATGATTGAATTTTATCCTAGACTAATTTTTGGCCAAGTATGACATCAGTTTTATTTGAATTGAACTGTAAAAAAAAAAATTTGCCTCCAAATTGTGAACTTTGGCTAAACAGTCATGCGACTCAGAAACATTGGTGAAATCAGCTGTAATGTTTGTACTCTGTGCAGAGTGGAGATACACAGAGGACAGGAAGTTGAGGACTGGACTCGGGTACAGAGATGGATTCGGTTATGTTTAATTACCAACTGCTCAGAAGAAGGCACAAACGTAGAAATAACAAGAAGGAACAGAGGTTCCTAAAATAACACACTATTAGTAATACAAAGCCTGACTACGCTACAGTAACATTGCATTACAAATAAGAAAGAAAACAGGAATCGAGGTTCTTTAATAATAAACGTGCTGCCGAAACAAGGAGCAGCACGGATTCAAGGTTTTAGAATAACGTTTGCTAATACTCAACTCAGCTCAACGTCATTTATAGAGCACTTTAAACACAAACACATCCGAAACAAAGTGCTGTACATAAAAAGAAAAAAAGAACATAAAACATAAAACAATTAAAAACAGTAAAACAATAAAAAAACAATAAAACTGAAAAATAGTAAAAACAATGAAAACAATGAGAGGCACTAAAACAAGAGCAGAGACTCATGCTGGGTCAAAGGCCAAGGAATACAAATGGGTTTTAAGATGAGTTTTAAAAACGGGCAGCGAGGGGGCTTGTCTGATGTGCAATGGTAGATCATTCCATAATTTGGGAGCAGCGATAGAAAAAGCTCTATCCCCTCTGAGCTTCCGCTTAGACCTCGGTACCTCCAGGAACAGCTGATCAGCTGTCCTGAGGCACCGAGCAGGAGCGTAGGGATGGAGCAGCTCAGAGAGGTAAGGTGGGGCAAGACCATTTACAGATTTAGAAACAAATAAAAGAATCTTAAGATGAATTGAAAATGAAAATGCACAGGCAGCCAGTGGAGGGAGCCCAGAATAGGAGTTATGTGCTCCCCTCTGAACCAACGTGGGAGCTCAGTTAAGAGACGAGCAGCCGCATTCTGAACCAACTGGAGATGTGCAAGGGAGGACTGGCTAAGTCCAAAATAATTTAAAATCGTTACAGTAATCCAGCCGAGATATGATAAAGGCATGGATTACGGTTTCAAAACCATCACTGTTGTATGATTAAAGGGTTTCACCAGGATTTTGCCAGCTGCCCAAAGGTGAAAAAAAGCTGGACTTAACTACTGCACCAATTTGCTGATCCAATTTAAAATCACTGTCCATCTTAAAACCCAAGTTTGAGATTGTTGGCTTCACATAATATGCCAAGGGGCCCAAGTCAACAGGGAGGGGTTCACAAAAGCCACTAGGACCAAACACCATCACTTCAGTTTTCTTTTCATTAAAATTTAAAAAGTTCAAGGCCATCCAGGATTTAATGTCTTCAAGACACAACAGAAGAGGTTTAAGCGAGAAAGCATCTCTCTTCTTCAGCGGCACATGTATCGGACTATCGTCAGCATAACAATGGAAAGAAATACCGTGCTGTCTCAGAATGGAACCCAGTGGCAGTAAATACGATGAGAAAAGCAGGGGCCCTAAAATTGAACCCTGTGGGACTCCATATGACAGCGGAGCAGAGCAGGACTCAGAACCACCAAGGCTAACACACATAGTTCTGTCTGCCAGGTAAGACCTAAACCAGTCCAGAGCACTAAGACGTTGTGGTCCACAGTATCAAAGGCTGCTGTTAGGTCCAGCAGGACAAGAATCACATGGTCACCAGAATCATTTGCCAGGAGGACGTCATTAAAAACTCATAATAACACTGACTCTCTGCTGTGCAATGTTTTAAAACCAGTCTGAAAGACCTCCAGGACATCATGCTCATCCAGAAACGACTGGGCATGGACAACTTTTTCCAAGATTTTTGAGATAAAAGGCAGCTTGGAGATGGGCCTAAAATTGGCCAGCACACCACAATCAAGGCTAGGTTTCTTAAGCAGGGGTTGCACCATTGCATGTTTAAAACTTAGGGGAACAACACCAGAAGACAGACTGCAGTTAATAATAGCCAGAACCGACTGCCCTATACTAGGGAAAACCTCTTTAAAAAAGTGAGGAGGGACAGTGTCACAGGGAGAACTGAATGGCTTAGTATGGGCAGCTACGTCTTCTAAGAACAACAAAGACACAGGCTAAAACTTATCAAACACCGCAGAGCAAGGAGCAGGGTCAGAGGGGTCAGATGCAGGAGCTGAGATGAGAGCCCGTGCAGTAGCAACCTTGTCAATGAAAGAGTGCAGGAAGCTATTGCACATTTCAGGGGATGCCTCCGTGCAGGCAGACTGTGGGGCATTAAGAACAGTATCAATGGTTTTAAATAACACACATAGGTCATGACTGTTAGACTCAATAAGGTTTGCCAAGTGTTCTCTTTTGCCCTCTTTAACAGTGTTTTGGCAGCAGCGCCAACGGTCTTTCAGGGTTTGGAAGGAAACCTGCAACTCGTCCTTCTTCCACCTGCGTTCAGCTTTACGGCACTCCTGTCTAGCTGCGGGAGTTTTCTCATTGAACCAGGGCTCAGGTTTAGCTTTAGGCTGCAGTTTTTAATGGAGCCAGAGAGTCAAGTATGGTCGGCTGGAGGAGTGAAACCAGGAACTGAGCTCCTCCGTGTCAACAGATGTTAAGTCAGAGGGGACACAGAGCTGGTCGAAAGCAGCAGAGAACTGACCGGCAGTGAAAGGGTTAATAGTCCGACGGCTCCGAGTAGGAGCGCCAGATTTAACTGCAGCACAGGAGAAAGCAACTTCAAATAATACAGGCATGTCATCAGAAATTACATTGTCACAGATCTCCAGGTTAGACACAGACAAACCGTAAGAGAGGACGAGGTCTAACGTATGTCCATGTTTGTGTGTTGAACCAGACACGCACAGCACCAAATTAAAAGAGTCAATAAGGCTTAAAAAGTCCTTCATGAGCAGTTTACCAGGACAACAAACATGAATATATAAATCTCCAACAAAAAGGGCACGATCATACTTAGGCATAATATCAGCCAGCAGATGAGAAAAGTCATTCACAAAGTCCTCATTGTACCTGGGGGGTCGGTAGATGACAGCGCACAGCACCGGGTCAGAGCGACCCACCTCAAATAAAGTCACTTCAAAGCTAGAAAAAGACGATGAAACAGCGCACTGCTTACATTTAAAGCCATTTTTAAAAACAGTCGCCGTTCCTCCTCCACGACCCGACATCCGCGGGGAGTTAAAATAAGCGCAGCCAGCCGGTAAAAGTTCAACCAAAGCGCTGCACTCACCAGCTCCGATCCAAGTCACACAGAGAAAATCCAGGCCAGGGAGCTGAAAAAATCCCTCAGGATAAAAGTTTTGTTCGCCAGTGATCTGGCGTTCACCAGCCCCATCCTGGCAGGAGCTGGGGCTAGTGATTCGGCGGATCAGGGAGCCCGGGGCAGCGTCTTCAGGAGCCGATGGTTCACCCCGCGCTGAGAGAGCTGAGGAGGGCAGGGGCGGCAGGGCTGAAGTCCCTCAGCCGAGCCGGTGACAGGTACCAGGCAAGCGACGATGGGATCCAGGGAGCGCCGGGGCACAATGAAGGGAGAAAATAATCCATGTCCTGTCCAGGAAATGGACAAAAAATTCAGTCTCCAGCCAGACTGAAATTTCTCAAAAATATTATAATTTACCACCACAAGTTGCTTTGCTTAAGCTTTGTCCAAGGCTTTAGATGTAAAAAGCAGTTTTGCTAATATTTTAAAGTTATTCAGAATTGCTGGATCAAGTTTGGTTTTTTTTTTTCAGAGCGGTTCAATCCAGGCAATCGTAAAATAATCAGGAACGCAGCCAGTGGAGAGAGAACTGTTCACCAGAGAGAGCAGGTCAGGGGCAACACTCCTGTGATCTGGAAAAACCTAGTAAGTATGTCACTTTTGGGAGAAACTTAGTTTGACCCTCATTTTCAGTAATTAAAAGTGGTGAAAATCTTCAACACTAGCTATGACTGTTATTTTAACTGTCAAAATCAAGTTTCAATGACTGTTTTCGGTTAGGAAAAGTCCAGAATCCAAAAGTTTTTGTTCAGTCGTGAGAATTCTTGCCACTGATAAATTCACTAGGTTTTTCCAGATCACAGGAGAACAGTCGTCATTACTTCTGGAAGCAGTCTGCTGGGTACAATATCTAAGGGACTGGAGGAGGCTTTCATGCTGGACCCATTATCTGTAAGGTCTAGCAAAAAAAAATTGGTCTTGAAAAACAACAATTCAAAGCGAGGACACTATACCTTCGGAGAAGGATCAGGGGTGGTACTTGACCTTTTCATTGCTATCTTCTTAATAAAAAAAATTCAAGAACTTCAATCAGCAGGGGATGAAGCTGATGCAACAGCAACTGGAGGGACCACAAAACGATCAATTTTTTTGATTAAAAATCTAGTGTATTTGCGTCTTTGCATTGACTTTGAATGTAATCTGTCGGGCGAAAAATTAATGTTGTGTCCGGTGTAAAAGCAGCTATATGCTGATTTGTGGCTAAAAATTCAGAGAATTTAATTGAAGCGATTTTTATTTCTTGCTTATAAAAGTTTAAGGGGTTTTTCATATGCACATCATGGACATTTTGTTTAATGGCCAACCACTTCCGTTCTGTGTTTCCGTTTCTATGTTTCATAAGGTTGCGTGTTCTATTATTTATCCAAGGCGAATTCTGTTGTTCAGATGTTGTTCTAATTTTGAAAGGCGCTACTGCATTTGCAGAAGACAAGCACGTTTCATTAAATGTATTTACCATTTCATTGGTGTCTGGAATGTGCGCTAAATCAATGCTGTATCAATTTTTTTATGACAAACTGAAAATAAAGTGCACTGTGCAATAATGAAGGTCTGAGTCAGTATGAATAATATAATAATCAAAATTTTTTTATGAAAATATTTAATCCTTTACACAGTACAATAAGATACAGTATAAACTCATTCTCACAAACATAATAAAACACAATAGTTAAATGAATAGAAAATAATAACAATATATCCAAAATTAATCACTATAAAATCAATGAATTGCTGCAATATGCAACTTGGTAAACTTCATGGAAGTTTCCATTTCAGAACTCAAAATAAATAATCTCACATTTTCAAAATTTCAACCATAAATTGCACAGTTTTTATAGTTTAAAAAACTGTACAATGTCAACACTTACACTATTTAATACTCATGAAGTACAACAGAGTTGAGAAACATTCTGAAAGCTCAACGGTCTTTTCCATTATAGTCCATGCCAGGTTTTCTGTTCTAGGCGACTCATTTGAGATTATTTGTTGACTCTTTAGAGCATTTATTCAAGGTAAGTAAAGTCCCTGAAGTGAACAGTCTTCATTTCACAGCCAGTTATAACTCTCTTCTTGGCTAGACAATGGTGGTAGCTGTATTCATACCGAGAGAGAGATTTCTGACAGGCTTAATTATCAGTGTAGGACACCCAGCCTTGTAGAACATGGATCAGATGTGCCTCCCATTCAGCTGAGCTGTCTCTGAGGACCTCAGTACTCTCGACATCACTGGACGACTCATCTGACCAGCCATCACTGTCTCCACGATCACGGTTAGACTGTAGGGTCTGAGAGCACACCTGGCAGACGCGGACGGGTTTACAGGAGATGTTGGGGATGAGGGCGCGTTTTTTGGAGCAGGAGTCACAGACAACATAGCCGCATTGCAGATCAGGCTTGGTTGAGGAGCTTAATTCATGCAATTCTTGGGCGGCGAGCCCAGTCTCATACCGACGCGTCCTATAGTGATGCTACCTCATCAACCGTCGATATACTATGCAAAAGGAGGCTTTTGACGTCGTTATTTGACACCAATTGAAAAAAAATCCCACCCACCAACGCATAACCCTTAACCCGAACCCTAGCCCTAACTGTCAAATAAGAACGGCAAAAGCCTCCCTTTGTATTGTATATCGACGCTTGATCAGGTAGCATAAATATGTGACAAGTCAGGATGAGAATGTGCTGGGGTGGCAGTGGTAGGACTTAACCGAATATATTCTAAATATTTTACGGGCACGGGCCGCTTCCTCGTGAATGTTCAGTATACATTTCACGTTGACCCCATATTGTTAAAATACTGCAACTGAGTGCATCAGTTAAACAGCTCCATAGACGCAAGCACCTGCTCCTCTGCGCAAGGGAGTCAAACATGCTTGCACATGGATTTAGAAGGAGAATAAACTATGTTGATGGGGCACACTGAGACAGTCGACTGCATCATACTAAAAAGGTCTGTGACTGCTTGCAATTTTCATAGGAGAAACAACTGTTCCATTTAGAGTTACGATTACAGTAAAATTTCAGTGAAGGCATGTCATTGCAAATATCGGCAGATTACCAATGACTCTTTTGTCCCGTCAATGACAAGCTTTGTAAAGTGGGTGGACACAAATCCTTATGGATAAATCCTGATTGATAGAAGCCTATCGAGAGCAAACATACAGACTGGAAATACAACAAATTTATATAGACATATACATAAAGAAGATATGAAATTAATTTGTTATGCAACACCTTGAGTATTGTATGCAGTTTGGCGCATCAAAGTACAAGAATCAGATGCAATATTCTTTGAACTCCTTGGGTTTTCAAACCTGCCTTGAGGAAATTAACTTGAGCCCAAAAATCTGCATAAATTCAGTGATTCATTTGAGGGAAGAGTATATCCACATACTCTAGTAGTTTTGTAATTTTCCAATTCCAATGTCTTTTGCATGCTTGAATCTACGCTGTAAACTTTGTTGAATTCATTCAGTTCATCTTATGTTAAATTCTCCAGTAGAATGAACTTTTGCCGAGTCCAATAAAAACCAGTTGAGCAGGATTCACAGGCACATTGCTTTTTTAAAAACTTGTCTGTCACTCACATGTGTCTGTGACACTGGCTCAATTCCAGACTGAACAGCAGGGGAATATCCCTCGCTCATTTACTGGATACGACTGGTTGCATAAATCATTAAAAAAAATTACTGAGCTGAATGACGACAGAAGTGCTGGCATTGGAGTTTTTTTTTTTTTTGACATCATCCTCTCAAATACTGCAAGAAATGTTCCCTTTGCTGGAACTAAAATGTCGTTACACATTCTCCAGAGAATTTAACTGACGTGAATGTTTTAATTGTAAAAACACCAGTAACTGCATATTTCTTGCTTGAAAATGGAGCTTTCATTTATAATGTGCATGGGTGTTTAGTTGTAATTAGAAAGCATTCCAAATATAATGATTTGATATTAATGCAGATAGTACACTTGCTCAGTAAAGCAGGAACAATACACTCAGGTTAAAGAAGGTGAACTTTGAAACAATTGTCCTATTCTCCACCATCCTAACCGGTGCGACACGATGCCTTGTCTCAGGAGTCACAACCAGAGACCACCTGCCCATACTGCCCAACAAAAGCAAACTGCCTTTGATCATAAATGAGTCAAAACCAAAATTAGTTATCTGCATGGCGTCCTTATCCTGCTACAAATTTCTTTGTTACATTTTCCTCTGAAGCGGAGAAAACTTAAAAAAACAGACAAAACACACTCATATTTAAATAGCAAGTCAAAAACTTTGAGGCTATTGAATTTGTATCAATGTAATTGCCGCAGTCAGCCTCACTAGGGCAGTGCACATTTAAATTATCTCTAAAAAGAGCTGTCTCACGATTACTGCACATGCTCAGAACTTTGAAAACTAACAAAACATCAAACAAAATGATTCTGCTCCACTGCAAGTCACAATCTGATTCTGTCATTGCTAATCTGTCTGTTGGTGCTTTAGTCAGAGGATATGAAGAATGTAAGCTGGTTTGCAAATCACCAATAAACATCATGGAAGAAGAGATATTCTTCTTCTTCTACGAGGTTTTTTTGTTGTTGGCAATCAACTAACATTTTTCATATCCTTTGGATAAAGTGCTAAAATAGCACTTTGAATCCTCAAATTTCCATGGAAAACTCCTTAATATAAAAACCATAATGCCTGAGTAACTAAAATATCGAAATACAATGCAAGACAATGACAGGTTTGCAAGGAGGGAATCAGATTTTGACTTGCTGTCGACTGGATTCATTTTGTTTGATTTTTTTTGTTCGGATGAGTAGTTTTTAAAGTTCTGAGCATGTGCAGTGATTGTGACATAACTCCTTCAAATAACACCCATTAACAGTAATAGGGTCACTCACTGTGGCTTTCAGACTCAACATTTAAAAAAGTTCATCATCTGATTTGATATTCAAGCGCACGGGCTGTATATTAAAGTGCTTCAGAGCAACTGCTGTATCTATGAATATTTTTTGCAGCGCAACAAAAACAAGCATGTGTTTTTACTCGTAAAAACATTCTTCTCACCCCCGCCCCCCTTCCCTGCCTAACCCGCCCCGCCTTCCCCAAAAAAAGATTACATCCGGAAGGACGGACAGACGGACGGACAGGCAGGCACATACCAAAAGGCACCACTTCAGGACCTGAGTAGTAAGTATGCAAAGTTTCGTAAAGATCATGCAAACGGTTTTGGAGTAACGCTCCGGGAAGGAAGTGGGAACGCCGACGCTGACGTGAACGCGAAAGGGAACCGAACCTAAAACCATATGTCTCCCCTCTCCCTCCAAGGGGGAGATATAATAATTACCCCTGCATGCAGTGTTTACACATACACAAAGAAAATTAAAGTTTGTTAAATGTTCCCACAAAAGCCATGGAAAGTAGTGATTCTGGCATTTTATGCATTTCCCTAGTGGAAGCTTTATTATTCAAGATATGAGCATCACAGAGAGTGTAAACAAAAATAAAACAAGACACTTGTAGCATTTAGAATACCATCTTATTCCAGTTTATTTTCACTATTTTAGGACAGAATACGGACTGAAAGCACCAATAAACTTTCATGACACTCAGTATTGTAGTAGTGAAACAAGAGCCATCTGGCAATGGCATATCCCCCCGGCCCCCAAAGGCACATCTAGACATCATGCTCAACATGTCTGTGAAGTTTTGTGAAGATCGGATGTATAGTTTCCAAGATATGGCCCAGACAAGGTATGATGACAGATGGACGCCCGCCTGGACAGACGGACGGATGGACGGACACAATGATGACAATATCCCTCCTGTATTAATGCTGCCGGGGGGATAAAAATACTGAGAATCTAAAAATGGCTCGGAGGCTAAATAATACATTTCCAGGATAATAAACTCCTTGATCTCTAGTATGTTACGTCCTAGAGTGATATTCAAAATTACCAACTGTTCAAGAGCTAAATAAGATAGCTGTCCAAAAGCCAGAGTCTGACATGGTACGGGCATGTGTCAATGCAAATGACATGAGTGCCTTGCAGATTTGCCAGGGCTCCGTTGAGGCAGAAAGATATGTATGAAATTGGGAGCAATATTCTGCTATCTAAACATTGTCTGTTCCAGGAACATCTGGGCATTTTAAACCTCTTAGCTGTGCTGTTGCTCTGTTGTTCAGCGATCATTCTGCTTGGATTGAGACAGAGAGAGGTGAAGGAGGCTGTTGTTGGACAAAGGAAAGAGATTTACCCTTGTTTCAAGGGCTTTTGCTGATAATTCGTATGTTAAAGCTCAAACATTAAAAGAGGTAAGACGATTTGCTCCCCTGGTATAACCTTTGCTGCCGTGTGGGCAGGGAGATACTTTCCCCCCTATTTTTTCCCCTTGTAACAACTCGGACAGCAAGCAGCCAAATGAAGTCGAAAATCTGGTCAAATAAAGGTAACGGGTTTTTCTTTTGGAGGGGGATACCGGTCTCCTGGGAGCAAACTGAAATAAACTTATTGGCTACGCTCAATAACTAGCTGGCTAAATAAATTGTATTATAGACAAAGTTAATACATAAAACTGGGTTATTTTCAAGGGCTGTGCTACTCTCCCCTGGTTTTCTGTTGCTAATTTAGCTAACAAACTTTTGCTAACTTTTTTTTAGCGTTCCCTTCTGGTCGTTGTGGCTTGATCACGTGCTCTCATTCAAGATTTCCATCAATTACATCATGAAATTAAAATATTAGTAAAACAGAAAAAAAAACTTCATCAAAATCATCTATCCAGTATTATGGTTGGTTTTTTTGGGAAACAGATTGAAGGACAAACATTCACTTGGAAATAAAGTGCTGCACTGCATTTGTTCTTCCATCAGATGGCGCAATCAGCAGCGCTTATTACCTGGTACAAACGCGAATCCGTCCAGCCTCGTCCGGTTCTCTTTGTTTATCGTAACCTCTGCAGCCGCACGCAGCACCTCTCCAGGGTCCGCAGTGATGCGCAGATTTTTTTGTTACACCTTTGTTGCCTCTATCTAGTCAAGGGTTACGTAGCTGGGATGCTCGAACGATTTTCTGTAAGATCCTGCAGCCAACGCGAGATTCAAAGGACTTATCTTGCATCTTCGGCAAGATTCTCGCATAATTTTTGGGGAATCTTGTGCATCTGCAGGCCCTGCTGCTCACTTGAACGCAGCCGAAGAGTCCGCTGGAAGTTACCATCAGTCTGACACATCATGGGGGGTAGAGAGTCCTGTTTAGTTTCATTATTGTTTTTTCTTTATTGATATTGTGTACATTTATTTTAGATTTATAAGTATTATTTACTTACTTTTTGTCTTTTTGTTGAACTGGCCTTGTCTTTGTGTTTTATTTCTTGTACATGTTAATTAGTCTTCCCTTGTGCGTCTAATGGTTTGATCAACCAGCTTAAATGTCCCCCTTGTGTGTCATTTTGGTGGGTCAGTCTGTGTGTTCAGTTCTTTATTGCATTTGCACGTCATGATTTGCGTTCTGTTTGTTTGACCTCTTAGGCTTAGGGCTGCACTTTGGTTTTTCTTTATTTTGAATATTTTACAAATGCTTTTAACCAGCACTTTTTGTAAAATAACTGTTTCAACTCTGCGCTCCCATTTGCCTTACTGCTTGGTCCCTCACACTGACCATGAAAGAAGGTCAGTAAATGGCTGGATGAAAATGATATTCAAAGAATTACTGTACACTCTCTTCTGTTATTTCAGTCAAAAAGCAGCCATAATAAATTTTAAATGAAAAAGTGAAGATCAAGTGCTATGAGCAATAATGATGGTCAGACTAAGTATGAAAAACATTTATATATTATATTTATTGATGAAAATATTCAAACCTTTACACAACACAATGTGGTAAAGTACCAACTCCATCACAGTCCAATTCTACATTCTCACAAACATAATACAACACAATTGTTAAATAAATAAAAAATAAATTAATATGTTCCGAATTAGTCAGTATAAAACCTAATGAATTGCTGTAATATGTAATTTGGTAAACTTCATGGAAGTTTACATTACAGGACTCAATCTCATATTTTCAAAGTATCAACTGTAAATTAAACAGTTCTTAAAGGTTAAAATAACCTTACATTCTCAAAATATATACTATATATTACTCATAGAGTTGAGAAACATTCTGAAACCTCAGTGGTCTTTTCCAGTATGATCCTGGATAAGGCAACTCTTTTGAGATTATTTGTTGACACTTGAGTGCATTAATTCAAGGTAAATAAAGTCCCTGAAGTGAACAGTCTTCATATCACAGCCAGTTATAGCTCTCTCTTCTTGGCTAGACAATGGTGGCCTTGTTTAACTTTATTCACACAAAGTGATTTCTGACAGGCTTAATTATCAGTGCAGGAAGCCCAGCCGTGTAGAACATCTATCTGATGTCCCTCCCATTGCTGTCCTGAGCTGTCTCTGAGGACCTCGGTACTCTCTACATCACTGGACGACTCATCTGACCAGCCGTCGCTGTCTCCGCGATCTTGGTTAGACTGTTGGGTCTGAAAGCACACCTGGCAGACACGGACGGGTTTACAGGAGATGTTGGGGATGAGGGCGCGTTTTTTGGAGCAGGAGTCACAGACAACGTAGCCACATCGCCTACAATGGTGTCGTCGCTGCGTGAAGGTGAACTTTGTAAAACAGCGCATACAGATCTCCGCTGCACTGTCAGGGACCAAGGAGGAGGCAAAGTCCAACTCAGGTGTTGAGCCCATCTCCTTTACTCTCTTGGCGTGCCACTCCTCGATGTGGCTTATCCAGGCTCGCTTCTCTTGGGGCGAGGCGGCTGACACAAAGAAGGACTTGCGGGGTGTGCACAAAAGCCACTGGTTCTTCATGTCTTCAGAGTCTTCCACATCCTCCACCTTAACATGCTCTAGTGGAATGAGCTGCTGACCTCTGTACCAGCGGCCCTGGACGAGAATGCGGCCGTAAACCAGGATATCATTGAACAGGAAGAAGACCCGCGGCTCAGGGCTTCCTTGACGGCCGAGCTTCATCAAACGGCCCTTTCCCACCAGGATCCGGCCTGGTTTCTTCAGGGGCTTCCCTGAGGGACCAAAGGAGCTTTCTACTGCTAGAATCTTTCTCAAGTTCTCCTGTGTGGAAGCCAGCTGTTCAGCCATGACAGTCAGTGTAACTTCACTCTGTGGGAAATAAACCAGTTTTTGAGCCTTTCACAGACAAAGAAATATCAAATGTAATTCCACCTGTAACAATTGCTGTTAAATCTGTGCAGGATAAAGGTAGATACTTGAAAAACTAGAATATCTGATGCACTTAAATGCAATAAAATGCAGCTTGTGGATATTCAGTGGGGAGATAAGATGGGTACACATTTATACAAACAAGTGCTGTCTTGACTCTTCTCAACAACTTTTCCCCCATTAAATCTGTTGCACAGGCAAAGGACTGAGAAGTGTTAAATTTACCTCAGTAATTTTCAGGTCTTCAAAGTTGCTCGGTAAGTCCTCGGTAACCTGCTGAATGCACTTGTCTGGTGATCCACCTGAGCTAAAGGCAAGCCGGTAAACTTCTGAGATCTACAATTCAAATCAGCATATTTATAAGTGCAGATTTCAGTTCCCTCCCACTGATGAGACAGTCCTCTGTGTTCCGGTTAAGGGCGAGTAGTATTTCTTGTCAGCGAAAGGGGGCGTGTACCAACACATCATTTCCAGCTCATGGAATGTCTCATTGTCTTCAGAGCTGCACAGAATGCTTGACAAAAAAGAAAAACCCTTTCAAAAGTCAGACCTTGTGGTAATTAAGGAAAAAAAATCATTCGGGTTCATTAGTATTTTGGCTAATAATCACCTTTGCAAGGCTTTTGGTGTTAAAATTCAACATTAAACTTGGAAAAAACATAATGAGAATTTAAAAGTGGCTCAGAGGTAAAACAATACATTCCTGGGATCATTTACTGCTTGACCACAAGTGTGTTACATCCGAGTTTGATATTCAAAATTACCCACTGTCAATGAGCCATAGAAGATTGCCATCCAAGTGGCTCTCCAAGCTCTCCAAATTGCGCAATAAATCAAATCATAAAGTAATATTTTTAAAGCAATTTAATTTCTCACTCATGAAGCCCAATATAAATGAATGAATGATTATTAAGAGGAAGGAAGCATTAGTTCATCAATAAAGGATGGACATCAATTCTCTCCAAAACCTCTCCAAACCCATAAAATGCTTTTTCTCCATTGTAAAGTATTGAAATGGTTGTCAATTAACAGATAATGATCGAGGAAGTGTAACGTGGGTGTGAACTACAGCTGTACGTTTATGGAGTACAATGTCAGCATGAACTAGTCAGTCTGTCTTTCAAAGAGAAACTGTTTGAGGTGATAACTGACCAGTGAATGTTGCGAGGGGCATATCTATGCAAAATCAATGGCCGGCTAATATGTTTATTTAGTATCTGATGGCTATAAAAGACTGTATAATGATGTAATAGCAAAACCATGTTGATTTTTTGTTTCAGAATGCTGATATTTTTCACGACTAAATTGGCATGCATTTGGGCTATTGTGGCTTTAGCTCGCTGTCACGATAGTCACCAAATTTTTTGTTTTGGAAGATAATGTTTATCAACTGCGGGATAGATGCTATTAAAAAATATTTCATGCCGTTTGCAGATCAGACTCGGTTGAGGAGCTTAATTTATGCAATTCTTGGGCGGCGAGCCTGACACGTCATATAGTAATGCTACCTCACCTTCTGTCAATATACTCTGCAAAAGGAGGCTTTTGATGTCGTTATTTTGACAAATTTGAACAAACCCCTCCCCCCAAGCATAACCCTTAACCCGAACCCTAGCCCTAACCGTCAAATAAGAACGCCAAAAGCCTCCCTTTGTATTGTATATCGACGCTTGATCAGGTAGCATAAATATGTGACAAGTCGGGATGAGAATGTGCTGGGGGGGCACTGGTGGGACTTAACCGACTATATTCTAAATATCTTACGGGCACGGGCCGCTTCCTCGTGAATGTTCAGTATACATTTCACGTCGACCCCATATTGTTAAAATACTGCAACTGAGTGCATCAGTTAAACAGCTCCACAGACACAAGCATCTACGACCTGCTCCTCTGCGCAAGGGAGTCAAACATGCTTGCACATGGATTTAGAAGGAGAATTAACTATGTTGATGAGGCCCATTGAAACAGTCGATTGCATCATCCTAGAAAGGTCTGCGACAGCTTGCAATTTTCAAAGGAGAAACAACTGTTCCAGTGCAGGTACAATTTCAGTGAAATTTCAGTGAATGCAGCTCATTGCAAGGATCGGAAGATTACCAATGACTCTTATGTCCCGTCAATGACAAGCTTTGTAAAGTGGGTGGACGCAAGTCCTAAAGCATAAATCCTGATTGATAAAAGCCTATTGAGAGCCAACAGATAGACTGGAAATACAACGAAGTTATATCGACATATACATAAAGAAGATATGAAATTAATTTGTTATGCAACACCTCGAGTATTGTGTGCAGTTTGGAACTTCATAATACAAGAATCAGATGCAATATTCTTTGTACTCCTTGGGTTTTTAAACCTGCCTTAAAGAAATTAACTTGAGCCCAAAAATCTGTATAAATTCAGTGATTCATTTGAGGAAAGAGTATATCTACATACTTTCGTTGTTTTTTAATTTTCTAATGCCAATGTCTTTTGCATGCTTGAATCTACTTTGCAAGCTTCTTTCTTTAATTTCCTTCCAGTTGTCTTATGTTACATAAAAGTAAAATGTACTTCTCACAAGTGACATAAAAACCAGTCAAACAGGATTTGCAGGTGCGATGATTTATTATTTAAAAGTTTTCCGTCATTCACTTTTGTCAGTGAAACTGGCTCAATTCCAGACTGAACAGCAGGGGAATATCCCTCGCTCATGTACTGGGTACAACTTGTCGCATAAATCATATTTTTAAACAAATTACTAAGCTGAATGACGACAGAAGTGCTGGCATTGGAGTTTTTTTTTTTACTGCAGAATAGTAAAAAATAAATGACATCATCCTCCATAGTGCTGCAATAGATGTTCCCTTTGTTGGAACTACAGTGTCTGTGAGGTTATGCCTCCAGCCGTCCAGCTCACCGGTCCACAAAATCCCAGATCGCACTTCAGTCATTATTCTATCATCATCAACACCTGCTTCTCATTACCACTGGGTGGTAGCAGTGTGTATTTAAGACTTAACTTCCCTCAGTCTCATTGTGAAGTCTGTGTAATCTCATGCCTTTGACATAGTAGACATTTGAAGCATCTTTATGCAATTTCATTGCTTCCAATGATCTTATTTTATTTAAACAATTTAAACGATCATGAAACACATGCATTGCTTCCAACCCCTGAGTATACAAAAGCATGAGATGTCCGGAGTCAGAATTGGTTTCCAATTACTAGTGGTGAAATCCACCGTAACGCACGTGAAACTGATGAACTTCCATGCACAAGGACTTCAGTTCTGCACGAGAATCTCTGACATTCGCGTTGATTGAAAAATTGCTGACTGCAGCAGGGTCATGGCCAATCATTATTTTTAAGGGATGGTTTGATCTTTCCCTGTTGCCATTCACCAGCCGCCTCTGATTTCTACATTTGTGCCTTCTGCCGTGCAGTTGGCTTATTAAATACAACTAAGTCCATCCCTGCACCTGAGTCCAGTGCTCAACTTCCTGTCCTCCGTGCATCTGCACCTTGCACAAAGTGCAAAAGCGTTACAGAAGACTTCACCTTAACAATGGACTCAGCAAGGATTCCTGAGGTAGGGAGTTAGCTGCCCAGCCTCCCGACCACTGGTGGCAGATCAGCAGAGGAGATCGCCCATTTGGGGGCCGCCCTGGACAAGTGGTTTGCGGGATTTGTAGAACTCTCCATCTCCCATGCATCGCCACCAGCGCCATCCTCCTTCTCTCCTGCGGACTGCAAGCTCCCGCAGCCGTTCCCCCAGGGTGATTCGCCAATCGCTTGCCTGAGTGCTATGGGGAATCCTACTGCGTGCAAAGGCTTCATTCTTCAGTGCGCTCTGTATTTAACATACCATCCAGCCCTGAATGATGCAGAGAAGATTGCGGCAGTGGTGACCCGCCTCACTGGCAAAGCGCTTGACTGGGCGACAGCTGTTTGGGAAATCCAGCTTTAACACCAATGCCGATTTCCTCAGCAGTTGACCACCCGGGAAGAAGGCTGGGGACCAACTGCTGGACCTGAGCCAGGAAGCAGGACAGCGTACTAGGCTTTTCAATTCTACAACTTAGCTGCAGCCAGTGGTAGGGGCGAGCTTGCACTGATATCCATCTTCCAGAGGGGCCTGTGTCCAGAGCTTCGGGCATTGATGGCCTGCAGGGACCTGGAGATGTCCCTGCCCTCCTACATCATGCGGCCATCAGCGTGGACCGGCAGAGGTGACGGCGGACTCAGCCCAGAGGCCCCACCCAGCTGCCCACTGAGGGACCGGAACCCCTAAAACTGGGGCACTCCAAACCAACAGAGCGTTACCTCTGGAAGAAGACCGGCCCCTGCACTGTGAGTCAAGAAGGGGGAACAGCACCCCCCAAGGTGAAGGTTTCAACCACGGCTCTTACTGGTCAACGTTTCCTAATACCAGTGAAGATTTTGTGGATAAAAATGTTAAATGTCTCAGTTTCAACATTTGAAATGTTATCTATGTTCTATTGTAAATAACATATTGGCTCATGTGATTTGAAAGTCATTGCATTTTGATTTTATTCACAATTTACACTTTGTCCCAACTATTTCGGAATTGGGGTTGTAGTTTCGTAACCAATAAGAGCTATACCATTACTAAATTTATGACTTGTAGTTCCAGTAACTGTGTGTATATTTTGTTCTGTGTTTGTGGACTACAATATGTGGGCTGCACTCGGTTGAAACTCAGAGTACGTATCAATGAACATCGTGGCGCGGTTAACAGAAAGGATTCGAAATCTCCGGTGGCACGTCATTTTTTGGAATTCAATCATATGGTTTTGGATCTCAATTGCTTGGCATTGACCGTGTTTTTCCCAGTCGTAGACTAAAGCACAAAGACAAATTACTACTTCAATGTGAAGCACGTTGGATCTATTACCTATCCACACTTCACCCAGCAGGCTTAAATGATTCCTTTGATTTGGCATGCTTTCTTTAAGCGTGCACCAGCATGTCCTTACATCCTCAATCAATTAACCTAACACGACATTCCAGTTTTATTATTTTCTGGTGTTCTGTTCCTTCACTTGATTATACATATTTTATTGTCGTAACTACTGTTCAACTGTTGTGGTCATCTACGACGATATTCCCTTAAAATTGAATAATTGACGAGTTAACTGTATCCTGAGATACTCACTTAAATTATTTAATAATTTTTTCTCTATCAGTCATGTGATGTCTATTTAAAAGGTCCCGTCCTGCCACTTGGTAATTAGCACTGAGGACGGTTTGATTACCGAAACGTTTGGAAAGCAACTTCACTAATTTTTTTCTTGTCCTTATAAATTCTTTTTGCATTGACTTCTCGGTTTTGGATATTTACTTTTTGGAGTGCGAGTATTTTTGCTGTTTTTTACTTGCAAGACTTGGCCAGCTGGTGTCATCAGGATCCAAATGCTCAAGGAGTGTGATTAAAAGGCATTGTGATGTAAGATGATGGTAACAGGCAACTGCACCAACTTTTTTGGACTCTGTAGCAGTCATCACACTGTGCGTATATTTTCAATAAACAATTATTTCTATGTTCTGAGGTGAAATTTCCGTAGGTGTTGTTCTACTGTCTTCAATACAGTAGATGATGAGTGAACTTTTCAAATCAGTCCTTTTTGATTTTATTTGCATCTACCATCATGTGCCAACTTTTTCAGCATTGGGGCTGTAGATCTCCCCAATCTGTTAAAACCTAGTAACTCACTTTTTGGTGGAAATTGAGTTAGACCCATTTTTGCAGTTACTAGGTTACTAAGCACCAAATAAAGTACCTACAGTCGTCATTGAGAATACCCATTCTCTTTTCCTTTTTTTTTTTACAGCGAGTTTATCCTAAAAAGGACTTAAGTTGTTTTAGTTTTCTCAGTTTCATGAAAAAGTGAGTTACTAGGTTTTACCAAATTCGGGGAGAAATGTGTGAGGAGTACCATGAAGAGCACAGCATCAGAGGCTTCAGAGGCGCAAATCATTGGTAAAGATAGGGTATTAGCCTTCAGCAAAGTAAATGAAAATGACAGTTCAGAGAAAGAAAGTGGTTTCTGATCTAAAGCACCCTTCATACCCCCCAAAAAAAAAAGAATAAATAAAATAAATAAAACTGAAATTAAAAAACATGATTTCGGTTAGTGTTATGGATTGGTATGGATTGGTGATTGGTGATTGGTGTTCAGGACTCGTTCTTGCTTTTTATTCATTTTTTACCCAAAGATTCGGCCCTCCACAACATTGACCAGGAAAGCAGTTCAGTAAATGGATGCACGGAAATGATATTTAGAGAATAACTGTACATTCTCTTCTGTTTTTTTCAGTAAAAACACAAGATAAATGAAAATATATAAATACATTTTATTTAGACAGCACCTTTCAAACAATACAGCTGTAAGTGTGCCACAAATGAGACATTAAAAAAATTAAATGTGTATAAAAAGCAAGAACACAAGGTGGGAAAAGCTTATAGAATTAAACATCAAAATGGCAACAATAAGGATTTTAAAGACAACTAGCCAAAAATAAAAACAGAGAAAACAATTGTACGAAAACAGAACTTAGTCAAAAAGCAAGCCTTTAAAAGTGAGTTGTTTAAAGAGATTTAAGAGCAGATAAGGACTCAGCAATTCTATTATGAGATGATTGAATTTTATCCTAGACTAATTTGTTCCCAAGTATGACATCAGTTTTATTTGAATTGAACTGTAAAAAAAAAAATTGCCTCCAAATTGTGAACTTCGGCTAAACAGTCATGCGACACCGAAACACTGGTGAAATCAGCTGTAATGTTTGTACTCTGTACAGAGTGGAGATACACAGAGGACAGGAAGTTGAGGACTAGACTCGGGTGCAGAGATGGATTTGGTTATGTTTAATTACCAAATAATTATCAGAAGAAGGCACAAATGTAGAAATAACAACAAGGAACAGAGGTTCCTAAAATAACACACTATTAGTAATACAAAGCCTGACTACGCTACAGTAACATTGCATTACAAATAAGAAAGAAAACAGGAATCGAGGTTCTTTAATAATAATCGTGCTGCAGAAACAAAGGAGCAGCCGCAGTTCAGGATTTTAGAATGTTTGCGAATACTCAACTCAGCTCAACTTCATTTATAGAGTACTTTAAAAACAACAACTACATCCGAAACAAAGTGCTGTACATAAAAAGAAAAAAGAACATAAAACAATTAAAAACAAGAAAACAATTAAAAAAAAACAATAAAACAGAAAAATAGTAAAAACAATGAAAACAACGAGAGGCACTAATACAAGAGCAGAGACTCATGCTGGGTCAAAGGCCAAAGGAGTACAAATGGGTTTTTAAGATGAGTTTTAAAAAGCGGGACAGCGAGGGGCTTGTCTGATGTGCAATGGTAGATCATTCCATAATTTGGGAGCAGCCATAGAAAAAAAAGCTCTATCCCCTCTGAGCTTCTTAGACCTCGATACCTCAGGAGCAGCTGATCAGCTGACCTGAGGCACCGAGCAGGAGGCGTAGGGATGGAGCAGCTCAGAGGTAAGGTGGGGCGAGACCATTTACAGATTTAGAAACAAATAAAAAGAATCTTAAAATGAACTGAAAATGAAAATGCACAGGCAGCCAGTGGAGGAGCCCAGAAAAGGAGTTATGTGCTCCCTCTTCTGACTCCAGTTAAGGAGCGAGCAGCCGCATTCTGAACCAACTGGAGGCGTAGGAGGGAGGACTGGCTAAGTCAAAATAAAAGTCGTCACAGTAATCCAGCCGAGGCGTGATAAAGGCATGGATTACGGTTTCAAAGTGCTGTTGGGCGAAAGGGGTTTCACCTTTGCCAGCTGCCTAGGGTGAAAAAAAGCTGGACTTAACTACTGCACCTATTTGCCAATCAATTTTAAAATCACTGTCCATCTTAAAACCCAAGTTTGAGATTGTTGGCTTCACATAATATGCCAGGGGGCCCAAGTCAACAGGGAGGGGTTCACAAAGAGCCACTGGGACCAAACACCATCACTTCAGTTTTCTATTCATTAAAATTTAAAAAGTTCAAGGCCATCCAGGATTTAATGTCTTCAAGATACAACAGAAGAGGTTTAGCAAGAAAGCATCTCTCTTCTTCAGCAGCACATATATCTGACTATTCAATGTCTTCAAGACACAACAGAAGAGGTTTAAGAGAAAGCATCTCTCTTCTTCAGCAGCACATATATCTGACTATTCAATGTCTTCAAGACACAACAGAAGAGGTTTAAGCGAGAAAGCATCTCTCTTCTTCAGCAGCACATATATCTGACTATTCAATGTCTTCAAGACACAACAGAAGAGGTTTAAGCGAGAAAGCATCTCTCTTCTTCAGCAGCACATATATCTGACTATTCAATGTCTTCAAGACACAACAGAAGAGGTTTAAGCGAGAAAGCATCTCTCTTCTTCAACCAGCACATATATCTGACTATTCAATGTCTTCAAGACACAACAGAAGAGGTTTAAGCATGAGAAAGCATCTCTCTTCTTCAGCAGCACATATATCTGACTATTCAATGTCTTCAAGACACAACAGAAGAGGTTTAACAAGAAAGCATCTCTCTTCTTCAGCGGCACATACATCTGACTATCGGGCCAGCATAACAATGGAAAGAAATACCATGCTTTCTCAGAATGGAACCCAGTGGCAGTAAATACAATGAGAAAAGCAGGGGCCCTAAATTGAACCCTGTGGGACTCCATATGACAGCAGAGCAGAGCAGGACTCAGAACCACCAAGGCTAACACACAAAGTTCTGTCTGCCAGGTAAGACCTAAACCAGTCCAGAGCGCTAAGATGTTGTGGTCCACAGTATCAAAGGCTGCTGTTAGGTCCAGCAGGACAAGAATCACATGGTCACCATAATCACTTGCCAGGAGGATGTCATTCAAAAAAATCTTACTAACGCTGACTCTCTGCTGTGCAGTGTTTTAAAACCAGTCTGAAAGACCTCCAGGACATCATGCTCATCCAGAAATGACTGAGCATGGACAACTTCAAGATTTTTTTGAGATAAAAGGCAGCTTGGAGATGGGCCCTAAAATTGGCCAGCACACATAATCAAAGGCTAAGTTTCTTAAGCAGGGGTTGCACCACTGCATGTTTAAAACAGGGAGCAACACCAGAAGACAGACTGCAGTTAATAATAGCCAGAACCGACTGCCCTTTACTAGGAAAACCTCTTTAAAAAAAAGTGAGGAGGGACAGTGTCACAGGGGAGAACTGGATGGCTTAGTATGGGCAATTCGTCTTCTAGAACAACAAAGACACAGGCTCAAACTTATCAAACACCGCAGAGCAAGGAGCAGGGTCAGAGGGGTCAGATGCAGGAGCTGAGATGAGAGCCCGTGCAGTAGCAACCTTGTCAATGAAAAGTGCGGAAGCTATTGCACATTTCAGGGGATGCCTCCGTGCAGGCAGACTGTGGGGCATTAAGAACAGTGTCAATGGTTTTAAATAACACACATAGGTTATGACTGTTAGACTCAATAAGGTTTGCCAAGTGTTCTCTTTTGCCCTCTTTGACAGTGTTCTGGTAGCGCCAACAGTCTTTCAGGATTTGAAAGGAAACCTGCAACTTGTCCCTTCTTCCCCTCGTTCAGCTTTCTACGGCACTTCTGTCTAGCTCTTGAGTTTTTCTCATTGAACCAGGGCTCAGGTTTAGCTTTCGGCTGCAGTTTTTAATGGAGCCAGAGTCAAAGTATAGTCGGCTGGAGGGTGAAACCAGGAACTGAGCTCCTCGTGTCAACAGATGTTGAGTGGGACACAGAGCTAGTTGAAAGCAGCAGAGAACTGACCGGCAGTGAAAGGGTTAATAGTCCAACGGCTCGGTAGGAGGCGCCAGATTTAACTGCAGCACAGGAGAAAAAACTTCCAAATAATACAGGCATGTGATCAGAAATTACATTGTCACAGATCTCCAGGTTAGACACAGACAAACCGTAAGAGGGTGAGGTCTAACGTATGTCCATGTTTGTGTGTTGAACCAGACACGCACAGCACCAAATTAAAAAGTCAATAAAGCTTAAAAGTCCTTCATGAGCAGTTTACCAGGACAACAAACATGAATATAAAAATCCCCAACAAAAGAGCACGCGATCATACTTAGGCATAATGTCAGCCAGCAGATGAGAAAAAAGTCATTCACAAAGTCCTCATTGTATCTGGGGGGGTAGATGACAGCGCACAGCACACGGGTCAAGACCCACCCTCAAATAAAAAATCACTTCAAAAGCTAGAAAAAGGCGATGAAACAGCGCACTGCTTACATTTAAAGCCATTTTTTAAAAACAGTCGCGTTTCGTCCCGCGACCGACATCAGCGGGGGAGTTAAAATAAGCGCAGCCAGCCGGTAAAAAGTTCAACCAAAGCGCTGCACTCACCAGCTCGATCCAAGTCACACAGAGAAAATCCAGGCCAGGGAGCTGAAAAAATCCCCTCAGGATAAAAGTTTTGTTCGCCAGTGATCTGAAGCGTTCACCAAACCCATCCTGGCAGGAGCTGGGGCTAGTGATTCGGCGGATCGGGGAGCCCGGGGGCAGCGTCTTCAGGAGCCAGTGGTTCACCCAGCTGAGAAACCCGAGGAGGGCAGGGGTGGCAGGGCTGAAATCCCTCAGCCCGGCCAGTGACAGGTACCAGGCAAGCCGGCGATGGGATCCAGGGAGGCGGGGGCACAATGAAGGGGAAAATAATCCATGTCCTGTCAGGAAATGGACAAAAATTCAGTCTCAGCCAGACTGAAATTTCTCAAAAATATTATAATTTACCACCACAAGTTGCAGCAAAGCTTTGTCCAAGGCTTTAGATGTAAAAGGCAGTTTTGGTAATATTTTAAAGTTATTCAGAATTGCTGGATCAAGTTTGGTTTTTTTTTTCAGAAGCGGTTCAATCCAGGCAACGTATTAAAATAATCAGGAGCGCCCAGCCAGTGGAGAGAAGAACTGTTCACCACAGAGAGCAGGTCAGGGGCAACACTCCTGTGATCTGGAAAAACCTAGTAAGTATGTCACTTTTGGGAAACTTAGTTTGACCCTCATTTTCAGGAATTAAAAGTGGTGAAAATCTTCAACACTAGCTATGACTGTTATTTTAACTGTGAAAATCAAGTTTCAATGACTGTTCTCGGTTAGGAAAAGTCCAGAATCAAAAGTTTTTTGTTCCGTTGTGAGAATTCTTGCCACTGATAAATTCACTAGGTTTTTCCAGATCACAGGAGAACAGTCATCATTACTTCTGGAAGCAGTCTGCTGCGTACAATATCTAAGGGACTGGAGGAGGCTTTCATGCTGGACCCATTATCTGTAAGGTCTAGCAAAAAAAATTGGTGCGAAACAACATTTCAAAGCGAGGACACTAAGGATCGGGGTGGTACTAGACCTTTTAATTGCTATCTTCTTAATAAAAAAATTCAAGAACTTCAATCAGCAGGGGATGAAGCTGATGCAACAGCAACTGGAGGGACCACAAAACGATCAATTTTTCTGATTAAAGATCCAGTGTATTTGCGTCTTTGCATTGACTTTGAATGTAATCTGTCAGGCAAAAAATTCGTTTCGTGTCCGGTGTATAAGCAGCAATATGCTGATTTGTGGCTAAAAATTCAGAGAATTTAATTGAGCGATTTTATTTCTTGCTTATAAAAGTTTAAGGGGTTTTTCATATGCACATTTTGGACATTTTGTTTCCCTTCCGTTCGTTCTGTGTTTCGTTTCTATGTTTTCATAAGGTTGCGTTTTTATTATTTATCAAAGGCGAATTCTGTTGTTCAGATGTATTTGTTCTAATTTTGAAAAGCGCTACTGCATTTGCAGAAGACTAGCACGTTTCATTAAATGTATTTACCATTTCATTGGTGTGTCTGGAATGTGCGCTTAATCAATGCTGTATCAATCAATTTTTTATGACAAAACTGAAAATAAAAGTGCACTGTGCAATAATGAAGGTCTGAGTCAGTATGAATAATATAATAATCAAAATTTTTTAATGAAAATATTTAATCCTTTACACAATACTATCACGGTACAGTATAAACTCCATCACTGTTCAAATGTACATTTCTCACAAACATAATAAACCGCAATAGATTTAAATAAATAGAAAATAATAACAATATATCCAAAAATTAGTCACTATAAAATCAAAATTTCAACAATAAATTGCTGCAATATGAACTTTAAACTTATGGAAGTTTCCATTTCAAGAACTCAAAATAAATAATCTCACATTTTCAAAATTTCAACCATAAATTGCACAGTTTTTATAGATTCATACAATGTGTACACTATTTAGTACTCATGAAAGTACAACAAATTGAAAACATTCTGAAAACTCAGCTTTTTCCAGTATAGTCCATGCCTGGTTTTTCTGTTCTAGGCGACTCATTTGAGATTATTTGTTGACTCTTTAGAGCATTAATTCAGGTAAGTAAAGTCTCTGAAGTGAACAGTCTTGTTTCACAGCCAGTTATAGCTCTCTCTTCTTGGTTTCTTGAGAGACAATGGTGGTAGCTGTATTCATACCGAGAGAGAGATTTCTGTGGAAAGCCAATTATCAGTGTGGGATACCCAGCCTTGTAGAACATGGATCAGATGTCCCTCCCATTCAGCTGAGCTGTCTCTGAGGACCTCAGTACTCTCGACATCACTGGACGACTCATCTGACCAGCCATCACTGTCTCCACGATCACGGTTAGACTGTTGGGTCTGAAAAGCATGCCTGACAGACACGGACGGGTTTACAGGAGATGTTGAGGATGCGTTTTTTGGGCAGGAGTCTGAGACAACATAGCCGCGTGCAGATCAAGGCTTGGTTGAGGAGCTTAATTCATGCAATTCTTGGCGGCGAGCCCAGTCTCTCCTCTGCCGCGTCCTATAGTGATGCTACCTCATCAACCGTCGATATACTATATACAAAAGGAGGCTCAAGTAGCGTAAATATATGATGACAGTGGGATGAGAATGTGCTGGGGGGTGGCAGTGGTGGGACTTAACCGACTGTATTCCAAATATCTTATGGGCACAGACCTTCCTCGTGAATGTTCAGGATTTTTCATTTTCGTCGACCCCATATTATTTAAAATACTGCAACTGAGTGCATCAGTTTAAACAGCTCCATAGACACAAGCATCTACAACCTGCTCCTCTGGACAGGGAGTCAAACATGCTTGCACAAAGATTTAGAAAAGGAGAATAAACTATGTTGATGGGGCACACTGAGACAGTCAACTGCATCATCCTAGAAAAGTCTGTGACTGCATGCAATTTTCATAGGAGAAACAACTGTTCCATTTAGAGTTACGATTACAGTAAAATTTCAGTGAAGGCATGTCATTGCAAATATGTCGGGAAGATTACCAATGACTCTTTTGATAAAATCAATGACAAGCTTTGTAAAGTGGTGGTTACAAAATCCTTATGGATAAATCTGATTGATAAGAAGCCTATCGAGAGCAAACATACAGACTGGAAATACAACAAATTTATGCTGACATATACATAAAGAAGATATGAAATTAATTTGTTATGCAACACCTTAGTATTGTATATGCAGTTTAGTAGCATCAAAGTACAAGAATCAGATGCAATATTCTTTGAACTCCTTGGGTTTCAAACCTGCCTTGAGAAATGCTTGAACCAAAAATCTGCATAAATTCAGTGATTCATTTGAGGGAAGAGTATATCCACATACTCTAGTAGTTTTTGTAATTTTCCAATTCAATGTCTTTGCATGCTTGAATCTCGCTGTAAACTTTGTTGAATTCATTCAGTTCATCTTATGTTAAATTCTCCAGTAGAATGAACTTTGCGAGTCAATAAAAACCAGTTAGGCAGGATTCACAGGCATTGCTTTTTTAAAAACTTATCTGTCACTTTCATGTGTCTGTGACACTGGCTCAATTCAGACTGAAAGCAGAATATCCTCGCTCATTTACTGACAGACGACTGGTTTGCATAAATCATTAAAAAAAATCACTGAGCTGAATAGCGACAGAAGTGCTGGCATTGGAGTTTTTTTTTTGACATCATCCTCTCAAAACTGCAAAAGAAATTTTCCCTTTGCTGGAACTAAAATGTCGTTACACATTCTCCAGAGAATTTAACTGGCGTGAATGTTTTTGCTTTAAAACACCAGTAACTGCATATTTCTTGCTTTGAAAATGGGCCTTTCATTTATAATGTGCATAGGTGTTTAGTTGTAATTAGAAAAGCATTTCAAATATAATGATTTGATATTAATGCAGATAGTACACTTGCTCAGTAAAAGCAGGAACAATACACTCAGGTTAAAGAAGGTGAACTTTGAAACAATTGTCCTATTCTCCACCGTCCTAACGGTGGGAACCGACGCTGCTGTCTTAGGAATCACAACCGAGACCACCTGCCACTTGGTAAACTTCATGGAAGTTTCCATTTCAGAACTCAAAATAAATAATCTCACATTTTCAAAATTTCAACCATAAATTGCACAGTTTTTATAGTTAAAAAAAAACCTTACAATGTCAACACTTACACTATTTAATACTCATGAAGTACAACAGAGTTGAGAAACATTCTGAAACTCAACGGTCTTTTCCATTATAGTCCATGCCAGGTTTTCTGTTCTAGGCGACTCATTTGAGATTATTTGTTGACTCTTTAGAGCATTAATTCAAGGTAAGTAAAGTCTCTGAAGTGAACAGTCTTCATTTCACAGCCAGTTATAGCTCTCTCTTCTTGGTTTCTTGAAGACAATGGCGGTAGCTGTATTCATACCGAGAGAGAGATTTCTGACAGGCTTAATTATCAGTGTAGGATACCCAGCCTTGTAGAACATGGATCAGATGTGCCTCCCATTCAGCTGAGCTGTCTCTGAGGACCTCAGTACTCTCGACATCACTGGACGACTCATCTGACCAGCCGTCACTGTCTCCGCGATCACGGTTAGACTGTTGGGTCTGAGAGCACACCTGACAGACGCGGACGGGTTTACAGGAGATGTTGGGGATGAGGGCGCGTTTTTTGGAGCAGGAGTCACAGACAACATAGCCGCATTGCAGATCAGGCTTGGTTGAGGAACTTAATTCATGCAATTCTTGGGCGGCGAGCCCAGTCTCATACCGACGCGTCCTATAGTGATGCTACCTCATCAACCGTCGATATACTATGCAAAAGGAGGCTCAGGTAACGTAAATATATGACGAGTCGGGATGAGAATGTGCTGGGGTGGCAGTGGTGGGACTTAACCGACTGTATTCCAAATATCTTATGGGCTCGGGCCGCTTCCTCGTGAATGTTCAGTATACATTTCACATCGACCCCATATTGTTAAAATACTGCAACTGAGTGCATCAGTTAAACAGCTCCACAGACACAAGCATCTATGACCTGCTCCTCTGGACAAGGGAGTCAAACATGCTTGCACATGGATTTAGAAGAAGAATAAACAATGTTGATGGGGCACATTGAGACATTCAATTGCATCATACTAAAAAGGTCTGTGACTGCTTGCAATTTTCATAGGAGAAACAACTGTTCCATTTAGAGTTACGATTACAGTAAAATTTCAGTGAAGGCATGTCATTGCAAATATTGGAAGATTACCAATGACTCTTTTGTCCCGTCAATGACAAGTTTTGTAAAGTGGGTGGACACAAATCCTTATGGATAAATCCTGATTGATAGAAGCCTATCGAGAGCAAACATACAGACTGGAAATACAACAAATTTATATAGACATATACATAAAGAAGATATGAAATTAATTTGTTATGCAACACCTTGAGTATTGTGTGCAGTTTGGCGCATCAAAGTACAAGAATCAGATGCAATATTCTTTTGAACTCCTTGGGTTTTGAACCTCCCTTGAGGAAATTAACTTGAGCCCAAAAATCTGCATAAATTCAGTGATTCATTTGAGGGAAGAGTATATCCACATACTCTAGTAGTTTTGTAATTTTCCAATTCCAATGTCTTCTGCATGCTTGAATCTACCCTGTAAACTTCGTTGAGTTCATTCAGTTCATCTTATGTTAAATTCTCCAGTAGAATGAACTTTTGCCGAGTCCAATAAAAACCAGTTGAGCAGGATTCACAGGCACATTGCTTTTTAAAAAACTTGTCTGTCACTCACATGTGTCAGTGACACTGGCTCAATTCCAGACTGAACAGCAGAGGAATATCCCTCGCTCATTTACTGGATACGACTGGTTGCATAAATCATCAAAAAAAAATTACTGAGCTGAATGACGGCAGAAGTGCTGGCATTGGAGTTTTTTTTTTTTTTGACATCATCCTCTCAAATACTGCAAGAAATTTTCCCTTTGCTGGAACTAAAATGTCATTACACATTCTCCAGAGAATTTAACTGCGTGAATGTTTTAATTGTAAAAACACCAGTAACTGCATATTTCTTGCTTGAAAATGGAGCTTTCATTTATAATGTGCATGGGTGTTTAGTTGTAATTAGAAAGCATTTCAAATATAATGATTTGATATTAATGCAGATAGTACACTTGCTCAGTAAAGCAGGAACAATACACTCAGGTTAAAGAAGGTGAACTTTGAAACAATTGTCCTATTCTCCACCATCCTAACCGGTGCGACACGATGCCTTGTCGTAGAAGTCACAACAACCAGAGACCACCTGCCCATACTGCCCAACAAAAGCAAACTGCCTTTGATCATAAATGAGTCAAAACCAAAATTAGTTATCTGCATGGCGTCCTTATCCTGCTACAAATTCCTTTGTTACATTTTCCTCTGAAGCGGAGAAAACTTAAAAAAACAGACAAAACACACTCATATTTAAATAGCAAGTCAAAAACTTTGAGGCTATTGAATTTGTATCAATGTAATTGCCGCAGTCAGCCTCACTACGGCAGTGCACATTTAAATTATCTAAAAAAAGAGCTGTGTCACGATTACTGCACATGCTCAGAACTTTGAAAAACTAACAAAACATCAAACAAAATGATTCTGCTCCACTGCAAGTCACAATCTGATTCTGTCATTGCTAATCTGTCTGTTGGTGCTTTTTAGTCAGAGGATATGAAGAATGTAAGCTGGTTTGCAAATCACCAATAAACATCATGGAAGAAGAGATATTCTTCTTCTTCTACGAGGTTTTTTGTTGTGGGCAATCAACTAACATTTTTCATATCCTTGGATAAAGTGCTAAAATAGCACTTTGAATCCTCAAATTTCCATGGAAAACTCCTTAATATAAAAACCATAATGCCTGAGTAACTAAAAATACAGAAATACAATGCAAGACAATGACAGGTTTTGCGAGGAGGAATCAGATTTTGACTTGCTGTCGACTGGATTCATTTTGTTTGATTTTTTTTGTTAGGATGAGTAGTTTTTAAAGTTCTGAGCATGTGCAGTGATTGTGACATAACTCCTTCAAATAACACCCATTAACAGTAATAGGGTCACTCACTGTGGCTTTCAGACTCAACATTTAAAAAAGTTCATCATCTGATTTGATATTCAAGCGCACAGGCTGTATATTAAAGTGCTTCAGAGCAACTGCTGTATCTATGAATATTCTTTGTAGCGCAACAAAAACAAGCATGTGTTTTTACTCGTAAAAACATTCTCCTCACCCGCCCCCCTTCCCTGCCTAACCCCCCCCTTCCCCAAAAAAAGATTACATCCGGAAGGACGGACAGACGGACGGACAGACAGGCACATACCAAAAGGCACCACTTCAGGACCTGAGTAGTAAGTATGCAAAGTTTCGTAAAGATCATGCAAACGGTTTTGGAGTAACGCTCCGGGAAGGAAGTGGGAACGCCGACGCTGACGTGAACGTGAAAGGGAACCGAACCTAAAACCATATGTCTCCCCTCTCCCTCCAAGGGGGAGATATAATAATTACCCCTGCATGCAGTGTTTACACATACACAAAGAAAATTAAAGTTTGTTAAATGTTCCCACAAAAGCCATGGAAAGTAGTGATTCTGGCATTTTATGCATTTCCCTAGTGGAGGCTTTATTATTCAAGATATGAGCATCACAGAGAGTGTAAACATAAATAAAACAAGACACTTGTAGCATTTAGAATACCATCTTATTCCAGTTTAGTTTCACTATTTTAGGACAGAATACGTACTGAAAGCACCAATAAACTTTCATGACACTCAGTATTGTAGTAGTAAAACAAGAGCCATCGGGCAATGGCATATCCCCCCGGCCCCCGAAGGCACATCTAGACATCATGCTCAACATGTCTGTGAAGTTTCGTGAAGATCGGATGTATAGTTTCCAAGATATGGCCCAGACAAGGTATGATGACAGATGGACGCCCGCCTGGACAGACGGACGGATGGACGGACACAATGATGACGATATCCCTCCTGTATTAATGCTGCCGGGGGGATAAAAATACTGAGAATCTAAAAATGGCTTGGAGGCTAAATAATACATTTCCAGGATAATAAACTCCTTGACCACAAGTGTGTTACGTCCTAGAGTGATATTCAAAATTACCAACTGTTCAAGAGCTAAATAAGATAGCTGTCCAAAAGCCAGAGTCTGACATGGTACGGGCATGTGTCAATGCAAATGACATGAGTGCCTTGCAGATTTGCCAGGGCTCCGTTGAGGCAGAAAGATATGTATGAAATTGGGAGCAATATTCTGCTATCTAAACATTGTCTGTTCCAGGAACATCTGGGCATTTTAAACCTCTTAGCTGTGCTGTTGCTCTGTTGCTCAGCAATCATTCTGCTTGGATTGAGACAGAGAGAGGTGAAGGAGGCTGTTGTTGGACGAAGGAAAGAGATTTACCCTTGTTTCAAGGGCTTTTCCTGATAATTTGCATGTTAAAGCTCAAACATTAAAAGAGGTAAGACGATTTGCTCCCCTGGTATAACCTTTGCTGCCGTGTGGGCAGGGAGATACTTTCCCCCCTATTTTTTCCCCTTGTAACAACTCGGACAGCAAGCAGCCAAATGAAGTCGAAAATCTGGTCAAATAAAGGCGACGGGTTTTTCTTTTGGAGGGGGATACCAGTGTCCTGGGAGCAAACTGAAATAAACTTATTGGCTACGCTCAATAACTAGCTGGCTAAATAAATTGTATTATACTATTCAAAAAAAGTAGGGGATATTGGATTTACAAGTACCATGAAATGCAGATCATGAAGTCAGGAAGGAAACAAATGACATAAAAACATTAAGGAAACATTTGTCAATTTATTCGAAACCCTGTGTACAGTCAGTAATGGACAGATTCTCCAGAATAAGGGTCAACACAAACACAGGGTCACACAGCAAATTTACCACCATTGTGAAACAGAGTCAGTAGCGGGTAAAACCCCCTTGGTTGGCTAGACAAGCTCGAATTCGGCGTGGCATACTCCTAACGAGACGTCCCAGGTCATTTTGGGGAACGTTATTCCATTCCTGTTGCAATGCTGCAGCAAGTTCTTGGACATTGGCAGGAGGTTGTTGACGTTGGCGTAGCCGCTGTCCAAGCATGTCCCAGACATGCTCGATGGGGGCAAGGTCCGGACTGAGTGCTGGCCATGGTAATGTGGTGATATTCTGCTGCTGGAGGTAATCTGTAATGATCCTGGCCCTATGACATCTGGCATTGTCATCTTGGAAAATGAAACGGCGGCCATAATGACGTGCAAACGGCACAACATGGGGTGCCAAGATGTTGTCCCGGTAGTACTGCCCTGTGACACGTCCAGCAACAACATGCAAGTCTGTTCTGCCAGCAGCAGTGATGCCTCCCCACACCATTACAGATCCACCCCCATACGGATCATGTCTAATGACGTTAACGTCATGGAAACGTTCGTTACGTCGGCGCCCAAACCCTCAAGGCGTCTGTCAAGGAAGTCCACAGAGAACCTGGACTCATCTGAGAACATTACGTTGTTCCATCGGCGATTATCCCAGCGTTGATGATGACGACACCATTGGAATCTGGCCCTAATGTGACGATCCCTCAAACAGGGAATGACACGAGGACGTCGGGCGTGTAAGTGAAATCTGTGCAGACGATTCATGATGGTCTGGCCACTCACTACCAAGCCAGTATCCCTTTGAAGTTGAGACCTAATCTGATTTGCTGTTACCATACGATTTCTCAAGACAATAGTGCGGATGAATCTGTCCTGAGCCTGAGTTGTTGCCCTTGGTCGACCGGATCGTGGTCTATCCTGAACAGACCCTGTAGCACGATGTCTGGACCATAATCTGCTGATGACAGACTGGGAAACATTCATTGCCCTTGCCACAACGACCTGTCTTGTGCCAACCTGTAGCATGCCAAGGGCACGTAACCTCTCCTCCTGTGTTAGACGGCGCATAGTCTCTGTTTAATTAACGACTTCAACCACTGATAATCTGATGCTTTCTCTTCAAAATCTTCCTTTACAGTGGCTCTAACCTTCCAATTCAGAGTCATGCAAATTTGTGGCACAACCCCCTTGATCATCAATAGCATCCCGTGCAGATCGTGAGAGTGTCATTGATGTGTTTGGGTGATGAATTTCTTTGGAAATGCTTCCTCAGCAAGGAACTATACAACATGGTTTCGTATCCATTTGTATATGTGAAAATTTTGATCTCAAAATAAAATATCCCCTACTTTTTTTGAATAGTATATATACAAAGTTAATACATAAAACTGGGTTATTTTCAAGGGCTGTGCTACTCTCCCCTGGTTTTCTGTTGCTAATTTAGCTAACAAGCTTTTGCTAACTTTTTTTTAGCGTTCCCTTCTGGTCGTTGTGGCTTGATCACGTGCTCTCATTCAAGATTTCCATCAATTACATCATGAAATTAAAATATTAGTAAAACAGAAAAAAAAACTTCATCAAAATCATCTATCCAGCATTATGGTTGGTTTTTTTGGGAAACAGATTTCAGGACAAACATGCACTTGGAAATAAAGTACTGCACTGCGCTTGTTCTTCCATCAGATGGCGCAATCAGCAGTGCTTATTACCTGGTGCAAACGCGAATCCGTCCGGCCTCGTCCGGTTCTCTTTGTTTATCGTAACCTCTGCAGCCGCACGCAGCACCTCTCCAGGGTCCGCAGTGATGCGCAGATTTTTTTGTTATACCTTTGTTGCCTCTATCTAGTCAAGGGTTACGTAGCTGGGATGCTCGAACGATTTTCTGTAAGATTCTGCAGCCAACGCGAGATTCAAAGGACTTATCTTGCATCTTCGGCAAGATTCTCGCATAATTTTTCAGGAATCTTGTGCATCTGCAGGCCCTGCTGCTCAGTCGAACACAGCCGAAGAGTCCTCTGGAAGTTACCATCAGTCTGACACGTCATGGGGGGAAGAGAGTCCTGTTTAGTTTCATTATTGTTTTTTCTTTATTGATATTGTGTACATTTATTTTAGATTTATAAGTATTATTTACTTACTTTTTGTCTTTATGTTGAACTGGCCTTGTCTTTGTGTTTTATTTCTTGTACATGTTAATTAGTCTTCCCTTGTGCGTCTAATGGTTTGATCAACCAGCTTAAATGTCCCCCTTGTGTGTCATTTTGGTGGGTCAGTCTGTGTGTTCAGTTCTTTATTGCATTTGCACGTCATGTTTTGAGTTCTGTTTGTTTGACCTCTTGGGCTTAGGGCTGCACTTTGGTTTTTCTTTATTTTGAATATTTTACAAATGCTTTTAACCAGCTCTTTTTGTAAAATAACTGTTTCATTTGAAACTTTCACTCTGCGCTCCCATTTGCCTTACTGCTTGGTCCCTCACACTGACCATGAAAGCAGTTCAGTAAATGGCTGGATGAAAATGATATTCAAAGAATTACTGTACACTCTCTTCTGTTATTTCAGTCAAAAAAAGCAGCCATAAAAAATTTAAAATGAAAAAGTGAAGATCAAGTGCTATGAGCAATAATGATGGTCAGATTAAGTATGAAAAACATTTATATATTATATTTATTGATGAAAATATTCAAACCTTTACACAAAACAATGTGGTAAAGTACCAACTCCATCACAGTCCAATTCTACATTCTCACAAACATAGTACAACACAATTGTTAAATAAATTAAAAATAAATTAATATGTTCCGAATTAGTCAATATAAAACCTAATGAATTGCTGTAATATGTAATTTGGTAAACTTCATGGAAGTTTACATTACAGGACTCAATCTCATATTTTCAAAGTATCAACTGTAAATTAAACATTTCTTAAAGGTTAAAATAACCTTACAATCTCAAAATATATACTATATATTACTCATAGAGCACTAGAGAGTTGAGAAACATTCTGAAACCTCAGTGGTCTTTTCCAGTATGATCCTCGATAAGGCAACTCTTTTGAGATTATTTGTTGACACTTGAGAGCATTAATTCAAGGTAAATAAAGTCCCTGAAGTGAACAGTCTTCATATCACAGGCAGTTATAGCTCTCTCTTCTTGGCTAGACAATGGTGGCCTTGTTTAGCTTTATTCACACAAAGTGATTTCTGACAGGCTTAATTATCAGTGCAGGATGCCCAGCCATGTAGAACATCTATCTGATGTCCCTCCCATTGCTGTCCTGAGCTGTCTCTGAGGACCTCGGTACTCTCTACATCACTAAACGACTCATCTGACCAGCCGTCACTGTCTCCGCGATCTTGGTTAGACTGTTGGGTCTGAAAGCACACCTGGCAGACACGGATGGGTTTACAGGAGATGTTGGGGATGAGGGCGCGTTTTTTGGAGCAGGAGTCACAGACGACGTAGCCACATCGCCTGCAATGGTGTCGTCGCTGCGTGAAGGTGAACTTTGTAAAACAGCGCATACAGATCTCCACTGCACTGTCAGGGACCAAGGAGGAGGCAAAGTCCAACTCAGGTGTTGAGCCCATCTCCTTTACTCTCTTGGCGTGCCACTCCTCGATGTGGCTTATCCAGGCTCGCTTCTCTTGGGGCGAGGCGGCTGACACAAAGAAGGACTTGCGGGGTGTGCGCAAAAGCCACTGGTTCTTCATGTCTTCAGAGTCTTCCACATCCTCCACCTTAACATGCTCTAATGGAATGAGCTGCTGACCTCTGTACCAGCGGCCCTGGACGAGAATGCGGCCGTAAACCAGGATGTCATTGAACAGGAAGAAGACCCGCGGCTCAGGGCTTCCTTGACGCCCAAGCTTCATCAAACAGCCCTTTCCCACCAGGATCCGGCCTGGTTTCTTCAGGGGCTTCCCTGAGGGACCAAAGGAGCTTTCTATTGCCAGAATCTTCTCCAAGTTCTCCTGTTTGGAAGCCAGCTGTTCAGCCATGACTGTCAGTTTCACTTCACTCTGTGGGAAATAAACCAGGTTTTGAGCCTTTCACAGACAAATAAATATCAAATGTAATTCCACCTGTAACAATTGCTGTTAAATCTGTCCAGGTTAAAGGTAGATACTTGAAAAACTAGAATATCTGATGCACTTAAATGCAATAAAATGCAGCTTGTGGATATTCAGTGGGGAGATAAGATGGGTACACATTTATACAAACAAGTGCTGTCTTGACTCTTCTCAACAACTTTTCCCCCATTAAATCTGTTGCACAGGCAAAGGACTGAGAAGTGTTAAATTTACCTCAGTAATTTTCAGGTCTTCAAAGTTGCTCGGTAAGTCCTCGGTAACCTGGAGAATGCGCTTGTCTGGTGATCCACCTGAGCTAAAGGTAAGCCGGTAAACTTCTGAGATCTACAATTCAAATCAGCATATTTATAAGTGCAGATTTCAGTTCCCCTCCCACTGATGAAAGACAGTCCTCTGTGTTCCGGTTAAGGGCGAGTAGTATTTCTTGTCAGCGAAAGGGGGCGTGTACCAACACATCATTTCCAGCTCATGGAATGTCTAATCGTCTTCAGAGCTGCACAGAATGCTTGACGAAAAAGAAAAACCCTTTCAAAAGTCAGACCTTGTTGTAATTAAGGAAAAAAATCATTCGGGTTCATTAGTATTTTGGCTAATAATCACCTTTGCAAGGCTTTTGGTGTCAAAATTCAACATTGAACTTGGAAAAAACATAATGAGAATTTAAAAGTGGCTCAGAGGTAAAACTATACATTCCTGGGATCATTAACTCCTTGACCACAAGTGTGTTACATCCGAGTATGATATTCAAAATTACCCACTGTCAATGAGCCATAGAAGATTGCCATCCAAGTGGCTCTCCAAGCTCTCCAAATTGCGCAATAAATCAAATCATAAAGTAATATTTTTAAAGCAATTTAATTTCTCACTCATGAAGCCCAATATGAATGAATGATTATTAAGAGGAAGGAAGCATTAGTTCATCAATAAAGGATGGACATCAATTCTCTCCAAAACCTCTCCAAACCCATAAAATGCTTTTTCTCCATTGTAAAGTATTGAAATGGTTGTCAATTAACAGATAATAATTGAGAAAGTGTAACGTGGGCGTGAACTACAGCTGTACGTTTATGGAGTACAATGTCAGCATGAACTAGTCAGTCTGTCTCTCAAAGAGAAACTGTTTGAGGTGATAACTGACTAGTGAATGTTGCGAGGGGCATATCTATGCAAAATCAATGGCCGGCTAATATGTTTATTTAGTATCTGATGGCTATAAAAGACTGTATAATGATGTAATAGCAAAACCATGTTGATTTTTTGTTTCAGAATGCTGATATTTTTCACGACTAAATTGGCATGCATTTGGGCTATTGTGGCTTTAGCTCGCTGTAACGATAGTCACCAAATTTTTTGTTTTGAGAGATAATGTTTATCAACTGCGGGATAGATGCTATTAAAAAATATTTCAAGCCGTTTGCAGATCAGACTTGGTTGAGGAGCTTAATTCATGCAATTCTTGGGCGGCGAGCCCGACACGTCATATAGTAATGCTACCTCACCTTCTGTCAATATACTCTGCAAAAGGAGGCTTTTGATGTCGTTATTTGTCACCAATTGAAAACAAACCCCTCCCACCAACGCATAACCCTTAACCCGAACCCTAGCCCTAACTGTCAAATAAGAACGCCAAAAGCCTCCCTTTGTATTGTATATCGACGCTTGATCAGGTAGCATAAATATGTGACAAGTCGGGATGTGAATGTGCTGGGGGGGCAGTGGTGGGACTTAACCGACTATATTCTAAATATCTTACGGGCACGGGCCGCTTCCTCGTGAATGTTTAGTATACATTTCACGTCGACCCCATATTGTTAAAATACTGCAACTGAGTGCATCAGTTAACTCCTTCAACCCCACAGCCCTCTACAGAGGGCTGACCAACATATTCCCTTCAACCCCAAATTCCTGGAGGGAAAATTCAAACAATCTGACTAATTGATTGGAACATATCAGGTTACATTTAATGGGATTCCAGAGATAACAGTAAGATAGAATGTCCAGATAATGACCAGCCCTCTACAGAGGGCTGTGGGGTTGAAGGGTATAGTGATGCTAGAATATCTGGGGTTGAAAGAGTTAAACAGCTCCATAGACACAAGCATCTACAACCTGCTCCTCTGCGCAAGGGAGTGAAACATGCTTGCACATGGATTTAGAAGGAGAATAAACTATGTTGATGAGGCACATTGAAACAGTCGATTGCATCATCCTAGAAAGGTCTGCGACAGCTTGCAATTTTCAGAGGAGAAACAACTGTTCCAGTGCAGGTACAATTACAGTGAAATTTCAGTGAATGCAGCTCATTGCAAGGATCGGCAGATTACCAATGACTCTTATGTCCCATCAATGACAAGATTTGTAAAGTGGGTGGACGCAAGTCCTAAAGCATAAATCCTGATTGATAAAAGCCTATTGAGAGCCAACAGATAGACTGGAAATACAACGAAGTTATATCGACATATACATAAAGAAGATATGAAATTAATTTGTTATGCAACACCTCGAGTATTGTGTGCAGTTTGGTACTTCATAATACAAGAATCAGATGCAATATTCTTTGTACTCCTTGGGTTTTTAAACCTGCCTTAAGGAAATTAACTTGAGCCCAAAAATCTGTATAAATTCAGTGATTCATTTGAGGGAAGAGTATATCTACATACTTTCGTTGTTTTTTAATTTTCTAATTCCAATGTCTTTTGCATGCTTGAATCTACTTTGCAAGCTTCTTTCTTTAATTTCCTTCCAGTTGTCTTATGTTACATAAAAGTAAAATGAACTTCTCACAAGTGGCATAAAAACCAGTCGAACAGGATTTGCAGGTGCGATGATTTATTATTGAAAAGTTTTCCTGTCATTCACTTTTGTCAGTGAAGCTGGCCCATTTCCAGACTGAACAGCGGGGGAATATCCCTCGCTCATGTACTGGGTACAACTTGTCGCATAAATCAGATTTTTAAACAAATTACTAAGCTGAATGACGACAGAAGTGCTGGCATTGGAGTTTTTTTTTTTTTTTTTACTGCAGAATAGTAAAAAATAAATGACATCATCCTCCATAGTGCTGCAATAGATGTTCCCTTTGTTGGAACTAAAGTGTCTGTGAGGTTATGCCTCCAGCCGTCCAGCTCACCGGTCCACAAAATCCCAGATCGCACTTCAGTCATTATTCTATCATCATCAACACCTGCTTCTCATTACCACTGGGTGGTAGCAGTGTGTATTTAAGACTTAACTTCCCTCAGTCTCATTGTGAAGTCTGTGTAATCTCATGCCTTTGACATAGTAGACATTTGAAGCATCTTTATGCAATTTCATTGCTTCCAATGATCTTATTTTATTTAAAGAATTTAAACGATCATGAAACACATGCATTGCTTCCAACCCCTGAGTATACAAAAGCATGACATGTCCGGAGTCAGGATTGGTTTCCAATTACTAGTGGTGAAATCCACCGTAACGCACGTGAAACTGATGAACTTCCATGCGCAAGGACTTCAGTTCTGCACAAGAATCTCTGACATTCGCGTTGATTGAATAATTGCTGACTGCAGCAGGGTCATGGCCAATCATTATTTTTAAGGGATGGTTTGATCTTTCCCTGTTGCCATTCACCAGCCGCCTCTGATTTCTACATTTGTGCCTTCTGCCGTGCAGTTGGCTTATTAAATACAACCAAGTCCATCCTTGCACCTGAGTCCAGTGCTCAACTTCCTGTCCTCCGTGCATCTGCACCTTGCACAAAGTGCAAAACGTTACAGAAGACTTCACCTTAACAATGGACTCAGCAAGGATTCCTGAGGTAGGGGAGTTCGCTGCCCAGCCTCCCGACCACTGGTGGCAGATCAGCAGAGGGAGATCGCCCATTTGGGGGCCGCCCTGGACGAAGTGGTTTGCGGGATTTGTGAACTCTCCATCTCCCATGCATCGCCACCAGCGCCATCCTCCTTCTCTCCTGCTGGACTGCAGGCTCCCGCAGCCGTTCCCCAGGGTGATTCGCCAATGCGCTTGCCTGAGTGCTATGACGGGAATCCTACTGCGTGCAAAGGCTTCATTCTTCAGTGCGCTCTGTATTTCACAAACCATCCAGCCCTGAATGACACAGAGAAGATTGCGGCAGTAGTGACCCGCCTCACTGGCAAAGCGCTTGTCTGGGCAACAGCTGTTTGGGGGGAATCCGGCTTTAACACCAATGCTGATTTCCTCCAGCAGTTGACCACCCCGGGAAGAAGGCTGGGGACCAACTGCTGGACCTGAGCCAGGGAAGCAGGACCGCAGCGTACTACTCTTTTCAATTCCACACCTTAGCTGCAGCCAGTGGTAGGAACGAGCTTGCACTGATATCCATCTTCCAGAGGGGCCTGTGTCCAGAGCTTCAGGCGTTGATGGCCTCCAGGGACCTGGAGATGTCCCTGCCCTCCTACATCATGTGGCCATCAGCCTGGACCGGCAGAGGTGACGGCGGACTCAGCCCAGAGGCCCCACCCAGCTGCCCACTGAGGGACCGGAACCCATAAAACTGGGGCACTCCAAACCGACAGAGCGTCGCCTCTGGAAGAAGACCGGCCCCTGCACTGTGAGTCAAGAAGGGGGAACAGTGCCCCCCAAGATGAAGGTTTCAACCACGGCTCTTACTGGTCAACGTTTCCTAATACTAGTGAAGATTTCCTGTAATGGTGTGACCGTCCCTACAGGGGCCCTGATTGACTCTGGTGCAGCTGGGAATATTATCTCCCACCAGGTGGTGCGACGCTTCTGTGCCCCGGTTCACCAGTTCGGCACCCCCCTCACTGTGGCAGCTATAGATGGGAAACCTCTACGCAACAGCATTGTGACTCACCAGACGGCTGCAATTTCCCTCTGCATAGAAGAGCGCCATCTGGAGGAACTGCTACTACTACCCTAGTCAAGCCACCCAATAATCCTCGCCTTACCATGGCTATGGTTACACAATCCCACCATCATCTGGCGTACAAGACCTCTCAAATTCTGGTCACCCTCTTGTCGGCAGCGCTACGGCCCTCTCATCATTGCCTCTTCAACTGTCGAGAGTCCTAATTGTGGAGACCAGCCAGAGATACCTGAACAGTACTGGGATTTTCAGAAGGTGTTCAGTAAAGCCCAAGCTACCCAGTTTCCGCCGCATCATCTGTGGGATTGTTCAATGGAGCTCCTGTCTAGCACCTTGCCCCCCAGGAGCCATGTGTACTCCCTATCGGTGGCTGAAACTCAAGCGATGGAGCAGTACTGTATGTACAAGAAGCTTGACAGCAGGGCTTCATTTGCCCTTCCTCTTCACCAGCGTCAGCTAGCTTTTTCTTCGTACAGAAGAAGGATGGAGTTCTCCACCTCTGCACAGACTACAGAAGCCTGAATGACGTCACAATATAGCACATATATCCACTTCCCCTGGTCCCCAGTGCTGTGGAGCAGCTCAGAGGTACAAAAATCTTCACGAAGCTGGACCTCCACAGCGCCACCAATCTAATCCATATCAGAGAAGGAAACAAGTGGAAGACTGCCTTTAGCACCACCTCTGGGTACTATGAGTACTGCGTAATGCCGTACGGGTTCGTCAAGTGTTCCAGTTCTTCATTAATGATGTCTTAAGATAAGATAAGATGCACTTTATTGATCCCCGTGGGGTAATTTGTCCTCTGCATTTGACCCATCCTATTATCGTATTAGGAGAGATGCAAGGAAGATTCGTCATCGCCACCCAAGACAACATCTTCATCTACTCCTGTATTTTAAAGAACATGTGAAACGTGAGGCGAGTATTCAAATGCCTACTTCAACATCAGCTCTACGTCAAAACAGAGAAGTGTGTCTTCCACCAATCCACCGCCTCCTTCCTTGGTTACATGATTGGACCAGAGGGAGTGGCTATGGAAGGCAAGAAGGTGAAGGCAGGAGCTGAATGGTCAATCCCACGGATGATAAAAAAAACTCCAGCGCTTTATGGGATTTTTAAATTTCTACCACCACTTCATGAAAAACTTCAGCGCAGTTGCCCATCCCCTGACACGGCTTTTCAAAGGGAAACCGCAACATACCTTCAATACACTTAAAAATTTGTTTGTTACTGCACCCCTACTCAAATTACCAGATCCGGTAAAGTTTTTCGTAGTGGAAGTTGACACCTCCAACGCAGGTGTGGGGGCTGTCCTGTCATAGCGGCACAGAACACCAGAAAAGCTGTATCCCTGTGCACACATCTCACATAAGCTCACAACTGCAGAGGCCAACTACGGCGTCGGCACCCGGGAGCTTGGCTGTAAAAGTAGCGCTGGAGGAATGGAGGCACTGGTTAGAGTGGCGTCTAAGGGCCCGAAGATCGCGAGCATCCATTAAAGGTCTTCGGCCTTGTCCCTTACGCACAGAGATTTTTACAGTTTCTCTGAATCTTTTCATGATGTTATGCACGGTCGATGGTGAGACCTTCAAAGCCTTTGCAATTTGACGTTGAGGAACATTGTTTTTAAAGTATTCCACAATTTTTTTACGCAAGCCTTGACAGGCTGGAGATCCTCTGGCCATCTTTACTTCTGAGAGACTCAGCCTCTCTCAGACATCCCTTTTATAGCCAATCATGCTACACACCTGATGCCAGTTAACTTAATTACTTGCTAAATGTTCTTTCAGCTGATTCTCTTATATATTAATTGCTTTTTCAGCCCTTTTTTTGCCTGTGTCCCAACTTTTTTGAGACCTGTTGCAGACAGAAAATTTAAAATCAGCTCATTCTGTGGATAAAAATGTTAAATGTCTCAGTTTCAACTTTTGAAATGTTATCTATGTTCTACTGTAAATAACATATTGGCTCATGTGATCTGAAAGTCATTGCATTTTGATTTTATTCACAATTTACACTTCGTCCCAACTATTTCGGAATTGGGGTTGTAGTTTCGTAACCAATAAGAGCTATACCATTACTAAATTTATTACTTGTAGTTCCAGCAACTGTGTGTATATGTTGTTCTGTGTTTGTGGACAACAATATGTAGGCTGCACTCGGCTGCAACTCAGAGTACGTATCAATGAACATCATGGCGCTGTTAACAGAAAGGATTCAAAATCTCCGGTGGCACGTCATTTTTTGGAATTCAATCATAAAGGTATCGGATCTCAATTGGCTTGGCACTGACCGTGTTTTTCACAGTCGTAGACTAAAGCACAAAGACAAATTACTACTTCAATGTGAAGCACGTTGGATCTGTTACCTATCCACACTTCACCCAGCAGGCTTAAATGATTCCTTTGATTTGGTATGCTTTCTTTAAGCGCGCACCAGCATGTCCTTATATCCTCAATCAATTAACCTAACATGACATTCCAGTTTTATTATTTTCTGGTGTTCTGTTCCTTCACTTGATTCTACATATTTTATTGTCGTAACTACTGTTCAACTGTTGTGGTCATCTACGACGATATTCCCTTAAAATTGCATAGTTGACGAGTTAATTGTATCCTGAGATACTCACTTAAATTATTAAATAATTGTTTTTCTATCAGTCCTGCGATGTCTATTTAAAAGGTCCCGTCCTGCCACTTAGTAATTAGCACTGAGGATGGTTTGAGCACCGAAACGTTTGTTTAACACCTTCACTACTTTATTTTTTTTTTGTCCTAGTAATTCTTTTGCATTGACTTCTCGGTTTTGGATATTTACTTTTTGGAGTGTGAGTATTTTTGCTGTTTTTTACTTGGCCAGCTGGTGTCATCAGGATCCAAATGCTCAAGGAGTGTGATTAAAAGGCATTGTGATGTAAGATGATGGTAACAGGCAACTGCACCAACTTTTTTGGACTCAGTAGCAGTCATCACACTGTGCGTATATTTTCAATAAACAATTATTTTTATGTTCTGAGGTGAAATTACCGTAGGTGTTGTTCTACTGTCTTCAATACAGTAGATGATGAATGAGCTATTCAAAGCTTTTCAGATTTTATTTGCATCTACCATCATGTGCCAACTTCTTCAGCATTGGGGCTGTAGATCTACCCTAATCTGGTAAAACCTAGTAACTCACTGTTTGGTGGAAATTGAGTTCGGCCCATTTTTGCAGTTACTAGGTTACTAAGCACCAAATAAAGTACCAACAGTCGTCATTGAGAATACCCATTCTCTTTCTTTTTTTTTACAGCGAGTTTATCCTGAAGGACTTAAGTTGTTTTCAGTTCTCAGTTTCATGAAAAAGTGAGTTACTAGGTTTTACCAAATCCGGGGAGAGATGTGTGAGGAGTACGATGAACAGCATCAGAGGGCTTCCGAAGTGCAAATCATTGGTAAAGATAGGAGTATTCGCCTTCAGCAAAGTAAATGAAATTGACAGTTCAGAGAAAGAAAGTCATTTCTGATCCAAAGCACCCTTCATACCCCCCCAAAAATGAATAAATAAAATAAATAAAACTGAAATTAAAAAACATGACATGGTTAGTGTTATGGATTGCTGGTTTGGATTGGTGATTGGTGTTCAGGACACGTTCCTGCTTTTTATTCATTTTTTACCCAAAGATTCGGCCATCCACAACATTGACCAGGAAAGCAATTCAGTAAATGGATGCACGGAAATGATATTCATAGAATAACTGTACATTCTCTCCTGTTATTTAAGTAAAAACACATGATAAATTAATGAAACATACATAAATAAATTTAATAAATGAGACATTAAAAAAATTAAATGTGTATAAAAAGCAAGAACACAAGGTGGGAAAAGCTTATAGAATTAAACATCAAAATGGGAACAACAAGGATTTTAAAGACAACTTGCCAAAAATAACATCAGAGAAAAACAATTGTACAAAAACAGAACTTAGTCAAAAAGCAAGCCTTTAAAAGTGAGTTGTTTAAAGAGCTTTAAGAGAAGATAAGGACTCAGCAATTCTATCATTAATTGGGAGGCCGTTCCGGAATCTTGGAGCTTTAACTGAAAAAACTAGATCACCCTTTGTTTTTAACATGGACTCTGGAACAGCCAGTAATACTTCCTTCGAGGTCCTGAGAAATCTAATAGGTCTATAAGAAATTGAAATCTGAATGATACTGTTTAATCTGGGGCCATACCGTGACCTGCTTTGAAGGTAATCAATTAGGTTTTAAAATCAATTATGATACAAATAGGCAGGCAGTAGAAAGATGTTACAATTAGAGAACATGGGCTTTTTGATGTATGATCTGGTGTTTCAACCAAGAGGTCCTTGAGATGATTGAATTTTATCCTAGACTAATTTTTGGCCAAGTATGACATCAGTTTTATTTGAATTGAACTGTAAAAAAAAAATTTTGCCTCCAAATTGTGAACTTCGGCTAAACAGTCATGCGACTCCGAAACATTGGTGAAATCAGCTGTAATGTTTGTACTCTGTGCAGAGTGGAGATACACAGAGGACAGGAAGTTGAGGACTGGACTCGGGTACAGAGATGGATTTGGTTATGTTTAATTACCAACTGCTCAGAAGAAGGCACAAACGTAGAAATAACAACAAGGAACAGAGGTTCCTAAAATAACACACTATTAGTAATACAAAGCCTGACTACGCTACAGTAACACTGCATTACAAATAAGAAAGAAAACAGGAATCGAGGTTCTTTAATAATAAACGTGCTGCCGAAACAAGGAGCAGCACGGATTCAAGGTTTTAGAATAACGTTTGCGAATACTCAACTCAGCTCAACTTCATTTATAGAGCACTTTAAACACAAACACATCCGAAACAAAGTGCTGTACATAAAAAGAAAAAAAGAACATAAAACATAAAACAATTAAAAACAGTAAAACAATAAAAAAAACAATAAAACTGAAAAATAGTAAAAACAATGAAAACAATGAGAGGCACTAAAACAAGAGCAGAGACTCATGCTGGGTCAAAGGCCAAGGAATACAAATGGGTTTTAAGATGAGTTTTAAAAACGGGCAGCGAGGGGGCTTGTCTGATGTGCAATGGTAGATCATTCCATAATTTGGGAGCAGCGATAGAAAAAGCTCTATCCCCTCTGAGCTTCCGCTTAGACCTCGGTACCTCCAGGAACAGCTGATCAGCTGTCCTGAGGCACCGAGCAGGAGCGTAGGGATGGAGCAGCTCAGAGAGGTAAGGTGGGGCAAGACCATTTACAGATTTAGAAACAAATAAAAGAATCTTAAAATGAATTGAAAATGAAAATGCACAGGCAGCCAGTGGAGGGAGCCCAGAATAGGAGTTATGTGCTCCCTCTTACGAGCTCCAGTTAAGAGACGAGCAGCCGCATTCTGAACCAACTGGAGATGTGCAAGGGAGGACTGGCTAAGTCCAAAATAAAGTGCGTTACAGTAATCCAGCCGAGATATGATAAAGGCATGGATTACGGTTTCAAAGTGCTGTTGTACGAGAAAGGGTTTCACCTTTGCCAGCTGCCCAAGGTGAAAAAAGCTGGACTTAACTACTGCACCAATTTGCTGATCCAATTTAAAACCACTGTCCATCTTAAAACCCAAGTTTGAGATTGTTGGCTTCACATAATATGCCAAGGGGCCCAAGTCAACAGGGAGGGGTTCACAAAAGCCACTGGGACCAAACACCATCACTTCAGTTTTCTTTTCATTAAAATTTAAAAAGTTCAAGGCCATCCAGGATTTAATGTCTTCAAGACACAACAGAAGAGGTTTAAGCAAGAAAGCATCTCTCTTCTTCAGCGGCACATGTATCGGACTATCGTCAGCATAACAATGGAAAGAAATACCATGCTTTCTCAGAATGGAACCCAGTGGCAGTAAATACGATGAGAAAAGCAGGGGCCCTAAAATTGAACCCTGTGGGACTCCATATGACAGCGGAGCAGAGCAGGACTCAGAACCACCAAGGCTAACACACATAGTTCTGTCTGCCAGGTAAGACCTAAACCAGTCCAGAGCACTAAGACGTTGTGGTCCACAGTATCAAAGGCTGCTGTTAGGTCCAGCAGGACAAGAATCACATGGTCACCAGAATCATTTGCCAGGAGGATGTCATTAAAAACTCATAATAACGCTGACTCTCTGCTGTGCAGTGTTTTAAAACCAGTCTGAAAGACCTCCAGGACATCATGCTCATCCAGAAACGACTGGGCATGGACAACTTTTTCCAAGATTTTTCAGATAAAAGGCAGCTTGGAGATGGGCCTAAAATTGGCCAGCACACCACAATCAAGGCTAGGTTTCTTAAGCAGGGGTTGCACCACTGCATGTTTAAAACTTAGGGGAACAACACCAGAAGACAGACTGCAGTTAATAATAGACAGAACCGACTGCCCTATACTAGGGAAAACCTCTTTAAAAAAGTGAGGAGGGACAATGTCACAGGGAGAACTGAATGGCTTAGTATGGGCAGCTACGTCTTCTAAGAACAACATAGACACAGGCTCAAACTTATCAAACACCGCAGAACAAGGAGCAGGGTCAGAGGGGTCAGATGCAGAAGCTGAGATGAGAGCCCGTGCAGTAGCAACCTTGTCAATGAAAGAGTGCAGGAAGCTATTGCACATTTCAGGGGATGCCTCCGTGCAGGCAGACTGTGGGGCATTAAGAACAGTGTCAATGGTTTTAAATAACACACATAGGTTATGACTGTTAGACTCAATAAGGTTTGCCAAGTGTTCTCTTTTGCCCTCTTTGACAGTGTTCTGGTAGCAGCGCCAACGGTCTTTCAGGATTTGGAAGGAAACCTGCAACTTGTCCTTCTTCCACCTGCGTTCAGCTTTACGGCACTCCTGTCTAGCTGGGCGAGTTTTCTCATTGAACCAGGGCTCAGGTTTAGCTTTAGGCTGCAGTTTTTAATGGAGCCAGAGAGTCAAGTATGGTCGGCTGGAGGAGTGAAACCAGGAACTGAGCTCCTCCGTGTCAACAGATGTTAAGTCAGAGGGGACACAGAGCTGGTCGAAAGCAGCAGAGAACTGACCGGCAGTGAAAGGGTTAAAAATCCGACGGCTCCGAGTAGGAGCGCCAGATTTAACTGCAGCACAGGAGAAAGCAACTTCAAATAATACAGGCATGTCATCAGAAATTACATTGTCACAGATCTCCAGGTTAGACACAGACAAACCGTAAGAGAGGACGAGGTCTAACGTATGTCCATGTTTGTGTGTTGAACCAGACACGCACAGCACCAAATTAAAAGAGTCAATAAGGGTTAAAAAGTCCTTCATGAGCAGTTTACCAGGACAACAAACATGAATATAAAAATCCCTAACAAAAAGGGCACGATCATACTTAGGCATAATATCAGCCAGCAGATGAGAAAAGTCATTCACAAAGTCCTCATTGTATCTTGGGGGTTAAGCTTTTTCCAAGGCTTTAGATGTAAAAGGCAGTTTTGGTAATATTTTAAAGTTATTCAGAATTGCTGGATCAAGTTTGTTTTTTTTTTTCAGAGCGGTTCAATCCAGGCAATCGTAAAATAATCAGGAACGCAGCCAGTGGAGAGAGAACTGTTCACCACAGAGAGCAGGTCAGGGGCAACACTCCTGTGATCTGGAAAAACCTAGTAAGTATGTCACTTTTGGGAGAAACTTAGTTTGACCCTCATTTTCAGGAATTAAGAGTGGTGAAAATCTTAAAACACTAGCTATGACTGTTATTTTAACTGTGAAAATCAAGTTTCAATGACTGTTTTCAGTTAGGAAAAGTCCAGAATCCAAAAGTTTTTGTTCAGTTGTGAGAATTCTTGCCACTGATAAATTCACTAGGTTTTTCCAGATCACAGGAGAACAGTCATCATTACTTCTGGAAGCAGTCTGCTGGGTACAATATCTAAGGGATTGGAGGAGGCTTTCATGCTGGACCCATTATCTGTAAGGTCTAGCAAAAAAAATTGGTGCGAAACAACATTTCAAAGCGAGGACACTATACCTTCGGAGAAGGATCAGGGGTGGTACTAGACCTTTTAATTGCTATCTTCTTAATAAAAAAAATTCAAGAACTTCAATCAGCAGGGGATGAAGCTGTTGCAACAGCAACTGGAGGGACCACAAAACGGTCAATTTTTTTAATTAAAAATCTAGTGTATTTGCGTCTTTGCATTGACTTTGAATGTAATCTGTCGGGCGAAAAATTTGTTTCGTGTCTGGTGTAAAAGGAGCTATATGCTGACTTGTGGCTAAAAATTCAGAGAATTTAATTGAAGCGATTTTTATTTCTTGCTTATATAGGTTTAAGGGGTTTTTCATTTGCACATAATGGACATTTTGTTTAGTGGCCAACCACTTCCGTTCTGTGTTTCCGTTTCTATGTTTCATAAGGTTGCGTGTTTTATTATTTATCCAAGGCGAATTCTGTTGTTCAGATGTTGTTCTAATTTTGAAAGGCGCTACTGCATTTGCAGAAGACAAGCAGGTTTCATTAAATGTATTTACCATTTCATTGGTGTCTGGAATGTGCGCTAAATCAATGCTGTATCAATTTTTTTATGACAAACTGAAAATAAAGTGCACTGTGCAATAATGAAGGTCTGAGTCAGTATGAATAATATAATAATCAAAATTTTTTAATGAAAATATTTAATCCTTTACACAATACTATATGGTACAGTATAAACTCAATCACTGTTCAAATGTACATTCTCACAAACATAATAAAACACAACAGATCAATAAATAGAAAATAATAACTTAATATATCCAAAATTATTCAATATAAAATCAAATGAATTGCTGCAATATGCAACTTGGTAAACTTCATGGAAGTTTCCATTACAGGACTCAAAATAAATAATCTCACATTTTCAAAATTTCAACCATAAATTGCACAATTTTTATAGTTAAAAAAACCTTACAATGTCAACACTTACACTATTTAATACTCATGAAGTACAACAGAGTTGAGAAACATTCTGAAAGCTCAACGGTCTTTTCCAGTATAGTCCATGCCTGGTTTTCGTTCTAGGCAACTCATTTGAGATTATTTGTTGACTCTTTAGAACATTATTTCAAGGTAAGTAAAGTCCCTGAAGTGAACAGTCTTCATTTCACAGCCAGTTATAGCTCTCTCTTCTTGGTTTCTTGAAGACAATGGCGGTAGCTGTATTCATACCGAGAGAGAGATTTCTGACAGGCTTAATTATCAGTGTAGGATACCCAGCCTTGTAGAACATGGATCAGATGTGCCTCCCATTCAGCTGAGCTGTCTCTGAGGACCTCAGTACTCTCGACATCACTGGACGACTCATCTGACCAGCCGTCACTGCCTCCGCGATCACGGTTAGACTGTTGAGTCGGGAAGCATACCTGACAGACGCGGACGGGTTTACAGGAGATGTTGGGGATGAGGGCGCGTTTTTTGGAGCAGGAGTCACAGACGACGTAGCCGCATCGCCTGCAATGGTGTCGTCGCTGCGTGAAGGTGAACTTTGTAACACAGCGCATACAGACCTCCGCTGCACTGTCAGGGACCCAGGAGGAGGCAAAGTCCAACTCAGGTGTCGAACCCATCTCCTTTACTCTCTTGGCGTGCCACTCCTCGATGTGGCTTATCCAGGCTCGCTTCTCTTGGGGCGAGGCGGCTGACACAAAGAAGGACTTGCGGGGTGTGCGCAAAAGCCACTGGTTCTTCATGTCTTCAGAGTCTTCCACATCCTCCACCTTAACATGCTCTAATGGAATGAGCTGCTGACCTCTGTACCAGCGGCCCTGGACGAGAATGCGGCCGTACACCAGGATGTCATTGAAGAGGAAGAAGACCCGCGGCTCAGGGCTTCCTTGACGGCCGAGCTTCATCAAACGGCCCTCTCCCACCAGGATCCGGCCTGGTTTCTTCAGGGGCTTCCCTGAGGGACCAAAGGAGCTTTCTATTGCCAGAATCTTCTCCAAGTTCTCCTGTGTGGAAGCCAGCTGTTCAGCCATGACAGTCAGTGTCACTTCACTCTGTGGGAAATAAACCAGGTTTTGAGCCTTTCACAGACAAATAAATATCAAATGTAATTCCACCTGTAACAATTGCTGTTAAATCTGTGTAGGTTAAAGGTAGATACTTAAAAAACTAGAACATCTGATGCACTTAAATACAATTAAATACAGCTTGTGGATATTCAGTGGGGAGATAAGATAGGTACACATTTATACAAACAAGTGCTGTCTTGACTCTTCTCAACAACTTTTCCCCCATTAAATCTGTTGCACAGGCAAAGGACTGAGAAGTGAAAAATTTACCTCAGTAATTTTCAGGTCTTCAAAGTTGCTCGGTAAGTCCTCGGTAACCTGGTGAATGTGCTTGTCTGGTGATCCACCTGAGCTAAAGGTAAGCTGGTAAACTTCTGAGATCTACAATTCAAATCAGCATATTTATAAGTGCAGATTTCAGTTCCCCTCCCACTGATGAAAGACAGTCCTCTGTGTTCCGGTTAAGGGCGAGTAGTATTTCTTGTCAGCGAAAGGGGGCGTGTACCAACACATCATTTCCAGCTCATGGAATGTCTCATTGTCTTCAGAGCTGCACAGAATGCTTGACAAAAAAGAAAAACCCTTTCAAAAGTCAGACCTTGTGGTAATTAAGGAAAAAATAATTCGGGTTCATTAATATTTTGGCTAATAATCACCTTTGCAAGGCTTTTGGTGTTAAAATTCAACATTAAACTTGGGAAAAACACATAATGAGAATTAAAAAAATGGCTCAGAGGTAAAACTATACATTCCATGGGATCATAACTCCTTGACCACAATTACGTTACATCCGAGTATGATATTCAAAATTACCCATCATGAGCCATAGAAGATTGCCATCCAAGTGGCTCTCCAAGCTCTCAAAATTGCACAAAAAATCAAATCATAAAATAATATTTTTAAAGCAATTTAATTTCTCACTCATGAAGCCCAATATGAATGAATGATTATTAAGAGGGAGTAATCATTAGTTCATTAATAAAGGATGGACATCAATGCTCTCCAAAACCTCTCCAAACCCATAAAGCCATGGGCATTTTACATTGTTATTTGACACCAATTTAAAACAAACCCTACCCACCAACGCCTAACCCTTAACCCAAACCCTAGCCCTAACCATCAAATAAGAACGCCAAAAGCCTCCTTTTGCATTGTCTATCGACGCTTGGTCAGGTAACGTCATTATATGACGAGTCGGGATGAGAATGTGCTGGGGGGGCAGTGGTGGGACTTAACCGACTATATTCTAAATATCTTACGGGCACGGGCCGCTTCCTCGTGAATGTTCAGTATACATTTCACATCGACCCCATATTGTTAAAATACTGCAACTGAGTGCATCAGTTAAACAGCTCCATAGACACAAGCATCTACGACCTGCTCCTCTGGACAAGGGAGTCAAACATGCTTGCACATGGATTTAGAAGGAGAATTAACTATGTTGATGGGGCACATTGAGACATTCAATTGTATCATCCTCAAAAGGTCTGCGACTGCATGCAATTTTTTTAGTACAAAAAACTGTTCCATTTATAGTTTCAATTACAGTTAAATTACAATGAAAGCATCTCAGAACAAGGATCGGCAGATTACCAATGATTTTTATGTCCCCTCAATGACAAGCTTTGTAAAGTGGGTGGACACAAATCCTTATGGATAAATCCTGATTGATAGAAGCCTATCGAGAGCAAACATACAGACTGGAAATACAACAAAGTTATATCGACATATACATCAAGAAGATATGAAATTAGTTTGTTATGCAACACCTTAAGTATTGTTTGCAGTTTGGTGCATCACAGTACAAGAATCAGATGCAATATTCTTTGAACTTCTTGGGTTTTCAAACCTGCCTTAAGGAAATTAACTTGAACCCAAAAATCTGCATAAATTCAGAGATTCATTTGAGGGAAGAGTATATCCACATACTCTAGTAGTTTTGTAATTTTCCAATTCCAATGTCTTTTGCATGCTTTAATCTACTCTGTAAACTTTGAGTTCATTCAGTTCATCTTATGTTAAATTCTCCAGTAGAATGAACTTTTGCCGAGTCCAATAAAAACCAGTTGAGCAGGATTCACAGGCACATTGCTTTTTAAAAAACTTGTCTGTCACTCACATGTGTCTGTGACACTGGCTCAATTCAGACTGAAAAGCAGGGGAATATCCCTCGCTCATTTACTGGATACGACTGGTTGCATAAATCATTTTTAAAAAAATTACTTAGCTGAATGATGACAGAAGTGCTGGCATTGGAGTTTTTTTTCTTTTGACATCATCCTCTCAAATACTGCAAGAAATTTTCCCTTTGCTGGAACTAAAATGTCGTTACACATTCTCCAGAGAATTTAACTGACGTGAATGTTGTAATTGTAAAAACACCAGTAACTGCATATTTCTTGCTTGAAAATGGAGCTTTCATTTATAATGTGCATGGGTGTTAAGTTGTAATTAGAAAGCATTGCAAGTATAATGATTTGATATTAATGCAGATAGTACACTTGCTCTGTAAAGCAGGAACAATACACTCAGGTTAAAGAAGGTGAACTTCGAAACAATTGTCCTATTCTCCACCGTCCTAACCGGTGGGACACGACGCCTAGTAGTAGAAGTCACAACAACCAGAGACCACCTGCCCATACTGCCCAACAAAAGCAAACTGCCTTTGATCATAAATGAGTCAAAACCAAAATTAGTTATCTGCATGGCGTCCTTGTCCTGCTACAAATTCCTATGTTACATTTTCCTCTGAAGTGGAGAAAACTTAAAAAAAACAGACAAAACACACTCATATTTAAATAGCACTTTGAGGCTATTGAGGCTATTCAATTTGTATCAATGTAATTGCCGCAGTCAGCCTCACTACGGCAGTGCACATTTAAATTATCTCTAAAAAGAGCTGTGTCATGATTACTGCACATGCTCAGAACTTTGAAAACTAACAAAACATCAAACAAAATGATTCTGCTCCACTGCAAGTCACAATCTGATTCTGTCATTGCTAATCTGTCTGTTGGTGCTTTAGCCAAAGGATATGAAGAATGTAAGCTGGTTTGCAAATCACCAATAAACATCATGGAAGAAGAGATATTCTTCTTCTTCTATGAGGTTTTTTTGTTGTTGGCAATCGACTTACATTTTTCATATCCTTTGGATAAAGTGCTGAAATAGCACTTTGAATCCTCAAATTTCCATAGAAAACTCCTTAATATAAAAACCATAATGCCTGAGTAACTAAAATATCGAAATACAATGCAAGACAATGACAGGTTTGCAAGGAGGGAATCAGATTTTGACTTGCTGTCGACTGGATTCATTTTGTTTGATTTTTTTTTTGTTAGGATGAGTAGTTTTCAAAGTTCTGAGCATGTGCAGTGATTGTGACATAACTCCTTCAAATAACACCCATTAACAGTAATAGGGTCACTCACTGTGGCTTTCAGACTCAACATTTAAAAAAGTTCATCATCTGATTTGATATTCAAGCGCACAGGCTGTATATTAAAGTACTTCAGAGCAACTGCTGTATCTATGAATATTCTTTGTAGCGCAACAAGAACAAGCATGTGTTTTTACTCGTAAAAACATTCTCCTCACCCGCCCCCCTTCCCTGCCTAACCCGCCCCCCCTTCCCCAAAAAAAGATTACATCCGGAAGGACGGACAGACGGACGGACAGACAGGCACATACCAAAAAGCACCACTTCGGGACCTGAGTAGTAAGTATGCAAAGTTTCGTAAAGATCATGCAAACGGTTTTGGAGTAACGCTCCGGGAAGGAAGTGGGAACGCCGACGCTGACGTGAACGCGAAAGGGAACCGAACCTAAAACCATATGTCTCCCCTCTCCCTCCAAGGGGGAGCTATAATAATTACCCCTGCATGCAGTGTTTACACATACACAAAGAAAATTAAAGTTTGTTAAATGTTCCCACAAAAGCCATGGAAAGTAGTGATTCTGGCATTTTATGCATTTCCCTAGTGAAGGCTTTATTATTCAAGATATGAACATCACAGAGAGTGTAAACAAAAATAAAACAAGACACTTGTAGCATTTAGAATACCATCTTATTCCAGTTTATTTTCACTATTTTAGGACAGAATACGGACTGAAAGCACCAATAAACTTTCATGACACTCAGTATTGTAGTAGTGAAACAAGAGCCATCCGGCAATGGCATATCCCCCGGCCCCCAAAGGCACATCTAGACATCATGCTCAACCTGTCTGTGAAGTTTCGTGAAGATCGGATGTATAGTTTCCAAGATATGGCCCAGACAAGGTATGATGACAGATGGATGCCCGCCCGGACAGACGGACGGATGGACGGACACAATGATGACAATATCCCTCCTGTATTAATGCTGCCGGGGGGATCAAAATACTGAGAATCTAAAAATGGCTCGGAGGCTAAATAATACATTTCCAGGATAATAAACTCCTTGACCACAAGTGTGTTACGTCCAAGAGTGATATTCAAAATTACCAACTGTTCAAGAGCTAAATAAGATAGCTGTCCAAAAGCCAGAGTCTGACATGGTACGGGCATGTGTCAATGCAAATAACATGAGTGCCTTGCAGATTTGCTCAGGCTCCGTCGAGGCAGAAAGATATGTCTGAAATTTGGAGCAATATTCTGCTGTCTAAACATTGTCTGTTCCAGGGACATCTGAGCATTTTAAACCTCTTAGCTGTGCTGTTGCTCTGTTGCTCAGCGAACATTCTGCTTGGATTGAGACAGAGAGAGGCGAAGGGAGCTGTTGTTGAAGGAAGGAAGGAGATTTACTCTTGTTTTAAGGGCTTTTGCTGATAATTCGCATGTTAAAGCTCAAACATTAAAAGAGGTAAGACGATTTGCTCCCCTGGTATAACCTTTGCTACTGTGTGGGCAGGGAGATACTTTCCCCCCTATTTTTTCCCCTTGTAACAACTCGGACAGCAAGCAGCCAAATGAAGTCGAAAATCTGGTCAAATAAAGGCGACGGGTTTTTCTTTTGGAGGGGGATACCAGTCTCCTGGGAGCGAACTGAAATAAACTTATTGGCTACGCTCAATAACAAGCTGGCTAAATAAATTGTATTATATACAAAGTTAATACATAAAACTGGGTTATTTTCAAGGGCTCTGCTCCTCTCCCCTGGTTTTCTGTTGTTAGTTTAGCTAACAAACTTTTGCTAACTTTTTTTTAGCGTTCCCTTCTGGTCGTTGTGGCTTGATCACGTGCTCTCATTCAAGATTTCCATCAATTACATCATGAAATTAAAATATTAGTAAAACAGAAAAAAAAACTTCATCAAAATCATCTATCCAGCATTATGGTTGGTTTTTTTGGGAAACAGATTTCAGGACAAACATGCACTTGGAAATAAAGTACTGCACTGCACTTGTTCTTCCATCAGATGGCGCAATCAGCAGCGCTTATTACCTGGTACAAACGCGAATCCGTCCAGCCTCGTCCGGTTCTCTTTGTTTATCGTAACCTCTGCAGCCGCACGCAGCACCTCTCCAGGGTCTGCAGTGATGCGCAGATTTTTTTGTTACACCTTTGTTGAGTCTATCTAGTCAAGGGTTACATAGCCGGGATGCTCAAACGATTTTCTGTAAGATCCTGCAGCCAACGAGAGATTCAATGGACTTATCGTGCATCTTCGGCAAGATTGTCGCGTAATTTTTGGGGAATCTCGTGCATCTGCAGGCCCTGCTGCTCACTCGAACACAGCCGAAGAGTCCTCTGGAAGTTACCATCAGTCTGACACATCATGGGGGGAAGAGAGTCCTGTTCAGGTCAATTATTGTTTATTCTTCATTGATATTGTGTATATTTATTCTTGATTTATAAGTATTATTTACTTACTTTTGATCTTTATGTTGAACTGGCCTTGTCTTTATGTTTTATGTCTTGTACATGTTAATTAGTCTTCCCTTGTGTATCTAATGGTTTGATCAGCCAGCTTAAATGTCCCCCTTGTGTGTCATTTTGGTGGGTCAGTCTGTGTGTTCAGTTCTTTACTGCATTTGCACGTCATGATTTGAGTTCTGTTTGTTTGACCTCTTGGGCTTAGGGCTGCACTTTTGTTATTCTTTATTTTGAATATTTTGAATATATTTTTAACCAGCTCTTTTTGTAAAATGACTATTTCATTTGAAACTTTCACTCTGCGCTCCCATTTGCCTTACTGCTTGGTCCCTCACACTGACCATGAAGGCAGTTTAGTAAATGGTTGGATGAAAATGATATTCATAGAATTATTGTACACTCTCTTCTGTTATTTCAGTCAAAAAACAGCCATAATAAATTTTAAATGAAAAACTGAAGATCAAGTGCTATGTGCAATAATGAAAGTCAGAGTAAGAATGAATAATATGCAAATGTTTATTGATGAAAATATTAAAACCTTTACTGGACACAAAGTGGTAAGGTACCAACTCCATCACAGTCCAATTCTACATTCTCACAAACATAATACAGCACAATTGTTAAATAAACAAATAAATAAAAAATAAATTAACATGTCCTGAATTAGTCAATATAAAATCAAACGAATTGCTGTAATACATAATTTGGTAAACTTCATGGAAGTTTACATTACAGGACTCAATCTCATATTTTCAAGGTATCAACTGTAATTTAAACAGTTCTTAAAGGTTGAAATAACCTTACAATCTTAAAATATATACTATATAATACTCATAGAGCACAAAAGAGTTGAGAAACATTATGAAATCTCAGTGGTCTTTTCCAGTATTGTCCTGGATAAGGTAACTCATTTGAGATTATTTGTTGACACTTGAGAGCATTAATTCAAGGTAAGAAAAGTCCCTGAAGTGAACAGTCTTCATATCACAGCCAGTTATAGCTCTCTCTTCTTGGCTCTCAATGGTGGCCTTGTTTAGCTTAATTCACACTGAGAGAGTGATTTCTGACAGGCTTAATTATCGGTGCAGGATGCCCAGCCGTGTAGAACATCTATCTGATGTCCCTCCCATTGCTGTCCTGAGCTGTCTCTGAGGACCTCGGTACTCTCGACCTCACTGGACGACTCATCTGACCAGCCATCACTGTCTCCGCGATCTTGGTTAGACTGTTGGGTCTGAAAGCACACCTGGCAGACACGGACGGGTTTACTGGAGATTTTGGGGATGAGGGCGCGTTTTTTGGAGCAGGAGTCACAGACGGCGTAGCCGCATCGCCTGCAATGGTGTCGTCGCTGCGTGAAGGTGAACTTTGTAAAACAGCGCATACAGACCTCCGCTGCACTGTCAGGGACCCAGGAGGAGGCAAAGTCCAACTCAGGTGTTGAGCCCATCTCCTTTACTCTCTTGGCGTGCCACTCCTCGATGTGGCTTATCCAGGCTCGCTTCTCTTGGGGCGAAGCGGCTGACACAAAGAAGGACTTGCGGGGTGTGCGCAAAAGCCACTGGTTCTTCATGTCTTCAGAGTCTTCCACATCCTCCACCTTAACATGCTCTAATGGAATGAGCTGCTGACCCCTGTACCAGCGGCCCTGGACGAGAATGCGGCCGTAAACCAGGATATCATTGAAGAGGAAGAAGACCCGCGGCTCAGGGCTTCCTTGACGGCTGAGCTTCATCAAACGGCCCTTTCCCACCACGATCCGGCCTGGTTTCTTCAGGGGCTTCCCTGAGGGACCAAAGGAGCTTTCTATTGCTAGAATCTTCTCCAAGTTCTCCTGTGTGGAAGCCAGCTGTTCAGCCATGACTGTCAGTGTAACTTTACTCTGTGGGAAATAAACCAGGTTTTGAGCCTTTCACAGACAAATAAATATCAAATGTAATTCCACCTAATACACTTTGTTAAATCTGTGTAGGTTAAAGGTAGATACTTGAAAAACTAGAACATCTGATGCACTTAAATGCAATAAAATGCAGCTTGTGGATATTCAGTGGGGAGACAAGATGGGTACACATTTATACAAACAAGTGCTGTCTTGACTCTTCTCAACAACTTTTCCCCCATTAAATCTGTTGCACAGGCAAAGGACTGAGAAGTGTTGAATTTACCTCAGTAATTTTCAGTTCTTCAAAGTTGCTCGGTAAGTCCTCGGTAACCTGGAGAATGCGCTTGTCTGGTGATCCACCTGAGTCAAAGGTAAGCCGGTAAACTTCTGAGATCTATAATTCTAATGAGCATATTTATAAGTGCAGATTTCAGTTCCCTCCCACTGATGAAAGACAGTCCTCTGTGTTCCGGTTAAGGGCGAGTAGTATTTCTTGTCAGCGAAAGGGGGCGTGTACCAACACATCATTTCCAGCTCATGGAATGTCTCATTGTCTTCAGAGCTGCACAGAATGCTTGACAAAAAAGAAAAACCCTTTCAAAAGTCAGACCTTGTGGTAATTAAGGAAAAAAAATGATTCGGGTTCATCAATATTTTGGCTAATAATCACCTTTGCAAGGCTTTTGGTGTTAAAAGTCAACATTAAAGTTGGAAAAAACATATAATAAGAGTTAAAAAATGGCTCAGAGGTAAAACAATACATTCCTGGGATCATTAACTCCTTGACCACAATTACGTTACATCCGAGTATGATATTCAAAATTACCCACCATGAGCCATAGAAGATTGCCATCCAAGTGGCTCTCCAAGCTCTCAAAATTGCACAAAAAATCAAATCATAAAATGAAATTTTTAAAGCAATTTAATTTCTCACTCATGAAGCCCAATATGAATGAATGATTATTAAGAGGGAGTAATCATTAGTTCATTAATAAAGGATGGACATCAATGCTCTCCAAAACCTCTCCAAAACCATAAAGCCATGGGCATTTTACATTGTTATTTGACACCAATTTAAAACAAACCCTACCCACCAACGCCTAACCCTTAACCCAAACCCTAGCCCTAACCATCAAATAAGAACGCCAAAAGCCTCCTTTTGCATTGTATATCGATGCTTGGTCAGGTAACATCAATATATGACGAGTCGGGATGAGAATGTGCTGGGGGGGCAGTGGTGGGACTTAACCAACTATATTCTAAATATTTTACGGGCACGGGCCGCTTCCTCGTGAATGTTCAGTATACATTTCACGTCGACCCCATATTGTTAAAATACTGCAACTGAGTGCATCAGTTAAACAGCTCCATAGACACAAGCATCTACGACCTGCTCCTCTGCGCAAGGGAGTCAAACATGCTTGCACATGGATTTAGAAGGAGAATTAACTATGTTGATGGGGCACACTGAGACATTCGACTGCATCATCCTAAAAAGGTCTGCGACTGCTTGCAATTTTCAGAGGACAAACAACTGTTCCAGGGCAGGTACAATTACAGTGAAATTTCAGTGAAAGCAGCTCATTGCAAGGATCGGCAGATTACCAATGATTCTTATGTCCCGTCAATGACAAGTTTTGTAAAGTGGGTGGACACAAATCGTTATGGATAAATCCTGATTGATAGAAGCCTATCGAGAGCAAACATACAGACTGGAAATACAGCAAAGTTATATCAACATATACATAAAGAAGATATGAAATTAATTTTTTATGCAACACCTTGAGTATTGTATGCAGTTTGGTACTTCATAATACAAGAATCAGATGCAATATTCTTCATACTCTTCGGGTTTTTAAACTCGCCATCACAAAATTAACTGGAGCCCTAAATCTGTATAAATTCAGTGATTCATTTGAGGGAAGAGTATATCTACATACTTTTGTTGTTTTGTAATTTTCTAATTCCAATGTCTTTTGCATGCTTGAATCTACTTTGCAAGCTTCTTTCTTCAATTTCATTCCAGTTGTCTTATGTTACATAAAAGTAAAATGAACTTCTCACAAGTGACATAAAAACCAGTTAAACAGGATTCGCAGGTGCGTTGATTTATTTAAAAATTGTCCGTCATTCACTTTTGTCAGTGAAACTGGCTCAATTCCAGACTGAACAGCGGGGAATATCCTCGCTCATGTACTGGGTACAACTTGTCGCATAAATCAGATTTTTAAACAAATTACTGAGCTGAATGACGACAGAAGTGCTGGCATTGGAGTTTTTTTTTTTTTTTTACTGCAGAATAGTAAAAAATAGATGACATCATCCTCCATAGTGCTGCAATAGATGTTCCCTTTGTTGGAACTAAAGTGTCTGTAAGGCCATGACTCCAGCCGTCCAGCTCACCGATCCACAAAATCCCAGATCGCACTTCAGTCATTATTCTATCATCATCAACACCTGCTTCTCATCACCACTGGGTGGCAGCAGTGTGTATTTAAGACTTAACTTCCCTCAGTCTCATTGTGAAGTCTGTGTAATCTCATGCCTGTTTGACATTGTAGACATTTGAAGCGTCTTTATGCAATTTCATTGCTTCCAATGATCTTATTTCATTTAAACAATTTAAACGATCATGAAACACATGCATTGCTTACAACCCCTGAGTAAACAAAAGCGTGAGAAGTCTGCAGTCAAAATCGGTTTCCAATTACTAGTGGTGAAATCCACCGTAACGCACATGAAACTGATGAACTTCCTTGCGCAAGGACTTCAGTTCTGCACGAGAATCTCTGACATACGCGTTGATTGAATAATTGCTGACTACAGCAGGGGGACGTAAGTATGCCACTAAAACTCACACCGAATGCGTGAGAGTTGACAGGTATGCGTTACTAATGAAAAGTGACCACACCTGATAATGTTGAGAGTTTTCAGAGTTTCTGTAATGGTGATTTAAATGAATGAATGAAAACAGGTCATGACCAATCATTATTTTGAAGGGATGGTTTGATCTTCCCCTGTTGCCATTCACCAGCCACCTCTGATTTCTACATTTGTGCCTTCTGCCGTGCAGTTGGCTTATTAAATACAACCAAGTCCATCCTTGCACCTGAGTCCAGTGCTCAACTTCCTGTCCTCCGTGCATCTGCACCTTGCACAAAGCGCAAAACGTTACAGAAGATTTCACCTTAACAATGGACTCAGCAAGGATTCCATCGCCACAAGAGGTAGGGGAGTTCGCTGCCCAGCCTCCCGACCACTACTTGCTGGTGACAGATCAGCAGAGGGAGATCGCCCATTTGGGGGCCGCCCTGGACGAAGTGGTTCGCGGGATTTGTGAACTCTCCATCTCCCATGCATCGCCACCAGCGCCATCCTCCTTCTCTCCTGCCGGACTGCAGGCTCCCGCGGCCGTTCCCCAGGGTGATTCGCCAATGCGCTTGCCTGAGTGCTATGACGGGAATCCCACTGCATGCAAAGGCTTCATTCTTCAGTGCGCTCTGTATTTTACATACCATCCAGCCCTGAATGACACAGAGAAGATCGCGGCAGTGGTGACCCGCCTCACTGGCAAAGCGCTTGACTGGGTGACAGCTGTTTGGGGGGAATCCGGCTTTAACACCAATGCTGATTTCCTCCAGCAGTTGACCACCCCGGGAAGAAGGCTGGAGACCAACTGCTGGACCTGAGCCAGGGAAGCAGGACGGCAGCGTACTACTCTTTTCAATTCCACACCTTAGCTGCAGCCAGTGGTAGGAACGAGCTTGCACTGATATTCATCTTCCAGAGGCGCCTTAGTCCAGAGCTTCGGGCGTTGATGGCCCGCAGGGACCTGGAGATGTCCCTGCCCTCCTACATCATGCGGCCATCAGCCTGGACCCGCAGAGGAGACGGCGGACTCAGCCCAGAGGCCCCACCCAGCTGCCCACTGAGGGACCGGAACCCATAAAACTGGGGCACTCCAAACTGACAGAGCATCGCCTCTGGAAGAAGACCGGCCCCTGCACTGTGAGTCAAGAAGGGGGAACAGCACCCCCCAAGGTGAAGGTTTCAACCACGGCTCTTACTGGTCAATGTTTCCTAATACCAGTGAAGATTTCCTGTAATGGTGTGACCGTCCCTACAGGGGCCCTGATTGACTCTGGTGCAGCTGGGAATATTATCTCCCACCAGGTGGTGTGATGACTCTGTGCCCCGGTTCACCAGTTCGGCACCCCCCTCACTGTGGCAGCTATAGATGGAAAACCTCTATGCAACAGCATTGAGACTCACCAGTTGGCTGCAATCTCTCTCTGCATAGAAGAGCGCCATCTGGAGGAACTGCTACTACTACCCTAGTCAAGCCACCCAATAATCCTCGCCTTACCATGGCTATGGTAACACGATCCCACCATAATCTGGCGCACAAGACGTCTCAAATTCTGGTCACCCTCTTGTCGGCAGCGCTACGGCCCCCTCATCATTGCCTCTTCAACTGTTGAGAGTCCTAACTGTGGAGACCAGCCAGAGATACCTGAACAGTACTGGGATTTGCAGAAGGTGTTCAGTAAAGCCCAAGCTACCCAGTTTCCGCCGCATCATCTGTGGGATTGTTCAATGGAGCTCCTGTCTATCACCTTGCCCCCCAGGAGCCATGTGTACTCCCTATCGGTGGCTGAAACTCAGCGATGGAGCAGTACTGTATGTACAAGAAGCTTGACAGCAGGGCTTCATTTGCCCTTCCTCTTCACCAGCGTCAGCAAGCTTTTTCTTCGTACAGAAGGATGGAGTTCTCCACCTTTGCACAGACTACAGAAGTCTGAATGACGTCACAATATAGCACATATATCCACTCCCCCTGGTCCCCAGTGCTGTGGAGCAGCTCAGAGGTGCAAAAATCTTCACGAAGCTGGACCTCCACAGCGCCAGCAATCTAATCCGTATCAGAGAAGGAGACAAGTGGAAGACTGCCTTTAGCACCACCTCTGGGTACTATGAGTACTGCGTAATGCCGTACGGGCTTGTCAACGCCCCCTCGATGTTCCAGTCCTTCATTAATGACATATTATGAGAGATGCTAGGAAGATTCGTCATTGCCACCCAAGTCAACATCTTCATCTACTCCCGTACTTCTGAAGAACGTGAAACGTGAGGCGAGTACTAAAATGCCTACTTCAACATCAGCTCTACATCAAAACAGAGAAGTGTGTCTTCCACCAATCCACCGCCTCCTTCCTTGGTTACGTGATTGGACCAGAGGGAGTAGCTATGGAAGCCAAGAAGGTGAAGGCAGTAGCTGAATGGTCAATCCCACGAATGATAAAAAAATACTCCGGCACTTTCTGGGATTTGTACATTTCTACCACTGCTTCATTAAAAACTTGGGATGGAATCCGGAAGCACAGCACACCTTCATTACACTTAAAAACCTGTTTGTTACTGCACCCATGCTCAAATTACCAGATCCGGTAAAGCCTTTCGTAGTGGAAGTTGACGCCTCCAACGCAGGTGTAGGGGCTGTCCTGTCACAGCGGCACAGAACACCAGAAAAGCTGTATCCCTGTGCATACTTCTCACACAAGCTCACAACTGCAGAGGCCAACTATGGCGTAGGCAACTGGGAGCTATTGGCTGTAAAACTAACGCTGGAAAAATGGAGGCACTGGTTAGAGGGGGCCCGTCATCCTTTCCTCGTATTGACTCATCACCGCAACTTGGAGTATCTGCAAAAGGCACAGCGCAAGAATCCACGGCAGGCAAGGTGGGCACTATTTTTTACTAGTTTCAATTTTTCAATAACCTATCGCCCAGGCTGAAAGGATATCAAAGCTGACGCTCTATCACGAAGGTACGAGGCAGAGAAGGATCCGGAAGCAGAAGAGCCCATTCCATCGTCCTCCTGCATCCTCGCCCCGATCAAGTGGCAGTTAGATCAGTAAATTACGCAATGTCCCAAACACCACAACGGCTGCCAGCGGGTCAACTTAACCCACTGCCGGTTCCCCATCATTCATGGTCACATATCGCTGTTGATTTTGTTACCAATCTACCCTTATAAAGAATCAGAAGTTCTTTAAATTTGTGCCTTTCGCTGCCTTGCCATCTGCACTCCAAGTTGCGCAGGTGATTTTCCATATGGTGTTCCGGAATTTTGGCCTTCCAGAGGACATCGTCTCCAACCGTGGGCCGCAATTCCTGTCCTGAGTGTGGAGTGTGGAGGGCTTTCTTCAAGAAACTGGGAGCCATCCCGAAGCCAAATGGCAGGCGGAGAGAGCCATCCAAGATCTGGGGAGGTTCCTCTGAGCATTCTGAAACCGCTCTCCTACGGGTTGCAAATCATATTTTAATGTCCTCAGAGAGGGGTGATTGTAGTGTGCTGGTGGTACTCGACCTCAATTCTGCGTTCGACACCGTTAATCACTCTATATTGATAACGAGGCTACGAGACTGGGTGGGCGTAACAGGCATAGCACTTGATTGGTTTTCCTCCTACCTTAGTGGGTGAAGTTTCACTGTTTCTTTTGGAGACATTGTGTCCGAGTCTGCTCCACTGCTTTGCGGTGTTCCACAGGGTTCTGTCCAGGGGTCCTTATTGTTTGCACTTTATTTGCTACCATTGAGCCAGATCATTAGTAGTTTTAATATCTCATACCATTTGTATGCTGATGATATTCAGCTCCATATTTCTTTTAAACCAAGTGAGGTCCATCAGTTAACTAGGCCTCTTGACAGCATAAGTGCTATTAGGGCCTGAATGGCCAAAAACTCTCTCCAGCTTAACGCTGAAAAGATGGACGTTTTGATTATTGCCCATGATAACCTAACTCCTGTTATCTTACAAGGTCTTGAATTTCTGTCCTCTGCTGTCTGCTCCAACCTTCGTAACCTAGGGGTCATCTTTGATGACTCCATATTGTTGGATACCCATGCTAGGCAACTGTCCAGATCTTGCTTTTCCCATTTGAGAAATATCAGTAAGCTTAGCTCCGTAGTCTCTAACGCAGAGCTGGAGATGCTAATCCATGCCCTTATCACTTCACACTTAGATTAGTGTAATACATTGTTCTCCATTGGACTCAGCCCCTTTCAGTGCTTGCCTGGACAGCACCCTCCCGGTGTCCGTGGAACCAGATCCAGACTGAAGTCCCAGCAGTGGACCCCTGGTTCAAGGAGGCGGAGAAGGTCTGGCAGACCACCAACTTCCAGATCCAAAAAGCTCTCCGCCACCAAAAGATCCAGGCAGACCAGAAACGCTGGGACTCCCCCCAGTACTAGCCGGGGAACCGAGTCTGGCTGATGTAGATCAGTACTTCTCAAACCTCTCCTGGAGTACTACCTCTCCTGCATGTTTCAGATCTCTCCCCGCTAACACGGATGATTCTAATGATTCCTTCATTATCAAGCAACTTCACAGGTAGTGAGTAGATCATGTGACTCACCTGTGCTGGAGCAGGCAGAGCTCTAAAACATGCAGGAGGAGTGGAACTCCAGGAGAGGTTTGAAAAGCGATGATGTAGATGATAATATTGCTATTGTCCAATATTATTATGCACATGCAATAGACCTAAGCACTAGCAAGCTGCACACTGGAAGTGTAGTAATCTCGGAAGCGCAAGAAATTTTGGCGATAGAAGTAGATCCGGCTATTTATTGTGTATTAACGATTGCTCGAATCGGGAGTCTACAGGCACAGTTTGAAGCAAAAAATACTCTGTGCATTTGTGAAGCTGAAGATCTCCGTAATGGAGGAGTAGGAGAAAATTCTACTTGCCAGAGTTGGCCAGCTGGTGTCATCAGGGTCCAAATGCTCAAGGAGTGTGATTAAAAGGCTTTGTGATGTAAGCTGATGGTAATAGTCATCTGCACCAACTTTTTTGGACTCTGAAGCAGTCATCACACTGTGCGTATATTTTCAATAAACAATTACTTTTTTGTTCTGAGGTGAAATTACCGTAGGTGTTGTTCTACTGTCTTCAATATAGTAGATGATGAATGAACTTTTCAAATCAGTCCTTTTTGATTTTATTTGCATCTACCATCATGTGCCAACTTTTTCAGAATTCAGGATGTAGATGTGTCAGGAGTATCATGAAGAGCACAGCATCAGAGGGCTTCCGAGGTGCAAACCATTGGTAAAGATAGGAGTATTCGCCTTCAGCAAAGTAAATGAAGATGACAGTTCAGAGAAAGAAAGTCGTTTCTGATCTAAAGCACCCTTCATACCCCAAAAAAAAAGAATAAATAAAATAAATAAAACTGAAATTAAAAAAACATGACTCGGTTAGTGTTATGGATCGGTATGGATTGGTGATTGGTGTTCAGGACACGTTCCTGCTTTTTACTCATTTTTTACCCAAAGATTCGGCCCTCCACAACATTGACCAGGAAAGCAGTTCAGTAAATGGATGCACAGAATGATATTCATAGAATAACTGTACATTCTCTTCTGTTATTTAAGTAAAAACACAAGATAAATGAAAATATATAAATAAATTTTATTTAGACAGCACCTTTCAAACAATACAGCTGTAAGTGTGCCACAAACAGGCAAGGAGACATTAAAAAAAGAAATGTATATAAAAAGCAAGAACACAAGGTAGGAAAAGTTTAGAGAAACATCAAAATGGGAACAATAAGGATTTTAAAGACAACTTGCCAAAAATAACATCAGAGAAAAACAATTGTACAAAAACAGAACTTAGTCACTAAAAGCAAGCCTTTAAAAGTGAGTTGTTTAAAGAGCTTTAAGAGAAGATAAGGACTCAGCAATTCTATCATTAATTGGGAGGCCGTTCCGGAATCTTGGAGCTTTAACTGAAAAAGCTAGATCACCTTTTGTTTTTAACATGGACTCTGGAACAGCCAGTAATACTTCCTTCGAGGACCTGAGAAATCTAATAGGTCTATAAGAAATTAAAACCTGAATGATACTGTTTTATCTGGGGCCATACCATGACCTGCTTTGAAGGTTATCAATTAGGTTTTAAAATCAATTATGAAACAAATAGGCCGCCAGTAGAAAGATGTTACAATTAGAGAACATGGGCTTTTTGATGTATGATCTGGTGTTTCAACCAAGAGGTCCTTGAGATGATTGAATTTTATCCTAGACTAATTTTTGGCCAAGTATGACATCAGTTTTATTTGAATTGAACTGTAAAAAAAAATTTGCCTCCAAATTGTGAACCTTGGCCCAACAGTCATGCGACTCAGAAACATTGGTGAAATCAGTTGTAATGTTTGTACTCTGTGCAGAGTGGAGATACACAGAGGACAGGAAGTTGAGGACTGGACTCGGGTACAGAGATGGATTTGGTTATGTTTAATTACCAACTGCTCAGAAGAAGGCACAAACGTAGAAATATGAAACAACAAGGACCAGAGGTTCAAAAAATAACACACTATTAGTAATATAAAGCCTGACTACGCGACAGTAACATTGCATTACAAATAAGAAAGAAAACAGGAATCAAGGTTCCTGAATAATAAACGTGCTGCCGAAACAAGGAGCAGCACGGATTCAAGGTTTTAGAATAACGTTTGCGAATACTCAACTCAGCTCAACTTTATTTATAGAGAACTTTAAAAACAACCACAGCCGAAACAAAGTGCTGTACATAAAAAGAAAAAATAACATAAAATAATTAAAAACAATAAAAAAGAAAAATAGTAAAACAATGAAAACAATGAGAGGCACTAAAACAAGAGCAGAGACTCATGCTGGGTTGAAGGCCAAGGAAAATAAAAGGGTTTTAAGATGAGTTTTAAAAACGGGCAGCGAGGGGGCTTGTCTGATGTGCAATGGTAGATCGTTCCATAATTTGTGAGCAGCAACATAAAAAGCTCTATCCCCTCTGAGCTTCCGCTTAGACCTCTGTACCTCCAGGAGCAGCTGATCAGCTGACCCGAGGCACCGAGCAGGAGCGTAGGGATGGAGCAGCTCAGAGAGGTAAGGTGGGGTGAAACCATTTAAAGATTTAAAAACAAATAAAAGAATCTTAAAATGAACTCTAAAGTGCACAGGCAGCCAGTGGAAGGATGCCAGAATAGGCGTTATATGCTCCCTCTTACGAGCTCCACTTAAGAGACGAGCAGCCGCATTCTGAACCAACAGGAGACGTGCGAGGGAGGACTGGCTAAATCCAAAATAAAGTGCGTTACAGTCAGGGGCGGAGCCAGAGAGGAGAACTGGGTAGCACTGGACCCCCCTGAAATCTGATTGGACACTCCAGGTGCCCCCCCAGATGATTGACATGTCACAGCAGTGCACATCTTGTTAAAAGGAGCCTGTTGCCTTTTGAAATCGGTAACGCCAAGTGACTGCTGTAGTAGTTGGCGCTACGTACCACAAAGAGAAGAGGAAGAATCGAGGAAAGATATCGCGGCGAGGGGATGAGCAGCGTTCATGGACGTAAAATCCAAATCCTGAAGTAAGTTTTACGGTGGTTTCTTGATGAGCCACTGTTTAAAATCACTTTTGTGTTCAGACAGCAGATCGTTTTTGTTGTTTAACTTTGCTACAAGCAACGAGTATCAAGCTACCTTTTAAGGGGAACTATGCAAGTCCATTCACTTCTCCGCTGTTTTGCTAACCGTCCTCCCGGCCCTGTGCATTTTTTTCAACATAGCCGCTGAGAAATCAATCTGTGGAGCAGCAGATTATTTATATAGGCGTTACGGTGTGTGTATTTGTGTAGTCTTATCTGTCATAAACAAGAGATTATGGGTTATGGGGCGCGTTTGTGCCGCGGTGCCACTGAGAGGAGAGCTGGGACACCGAGTCAGAGGCTCTGATCTTGCAAGGTTGGTTTTCAGCCGAGGCGCTACGTGAAAGGCAGAGAGCCTCCACTCTACCCATAACAAGTGACAAGTCTAAGCATCTAACCATCACAATTAGTCTGAAGCATTTTAATTAAGGTTAAAAAAATATGAATCACAAGGCAAATGACCTGCATAGTTCCTCTTTAATGTTACATCTGATGGTGTCAACAGATGATCAGCATCAGCTTCCAGCACGCTCCACGTTAACGTCTACATTTAACTCTGGGCGTCGTGTTGAACGGGGCAAACTTTGTTAAGCTCCGACCCCGTTGCCACTTATTTTTTCCACGTTTCTCCAATCATTTTAGATGAATGAAACCAGCAGACTTTCAGCTAGCTACCTGCTGCATGCTCTGTCGGCTTAAATGAAATGTAACGTGAAAAATGCTAGCCTGTCAACTAGCTGAAAAGTTTGAATATTAAACTTACATCTACAGTGGTGTATTTGCACTGACTTTTTTAGGCTGGAAGTGGGGATTTAATAACATTTTGAAATTGTAACTGATACTACAAGTAACAAGACTGGCTTGTTTTTTCAGAGGAACAGTTGAGAATGAAAAGACAGGGGAATATATGTAACTTCTTTGTTAAAAGAAGCAAATCAGGGAAATATCAGGTAGAGACAGACAGCCCTGGCATCAGCAGTCCTGTTAGCTTCCACCCTGGGACTAGTCAGAAAAGGTTTGATTCATCTGGCAATGCAAAATACACAAGCCACCAAACACAAATGAAATTCTTCAGGGCTTAGCTGAGATGGTACAGAGTGAAATCATAAGAGAAGTGAAGGAAAATGAAGTGTTCAGTGTGATTGCAGATGAAACAAAAGACTTGCAAAAAAGGGAACAAATGGTGCCATCCAAGAAAGCTTCCTATGCTTCCAGGCAGCTGAAAGCCTTGAGCAGCAGGTCTCAGTAAAATGATTGTCAATTGTCTTGAGACACATGGTCTGGACTACAGAAATAACCTTGTTGGACAAGGATACGATGGTGCATCCGTCATGAGTGGGAAACATTCCGGTGTATCTGCAAGAATTCAAAGCGAGGCCCGATTTGCATTTTATGTTCACTGTAATGCGCATTGCTTGAGTTTAGTTCTTGTTGATGCCACAAAAGCAGTGCCTGAGGTTTTTGCACTTCTGCAGCAGCTATATAACTTTGAATCCGGGTCTTATGTGCATCTGAAACGGCTTGCCGTTCAGAAAGAGCTGTATCCACTGCAGCAGCCCAGGGAGCTACAGGCACTTACAGACATAAGGTGGGCATGCAGATACACAGCGTGCCGTAATCTGAGAGAGAGACTTCCAGCAGTCCTGAGACTGTTGCAGGATATTGCACTTGAAAGAAGTGGCGATAGATCAGTGGAGGCGAGGGGTCTTCTTTCTCAGATAGATATACAGTTCATAGGGCTTTTGGTTACCTATTGTAAAGTGCTTGGTGATGCCAAATGTCTTTCTGACATGCTCCAGTCCAGCACTCTTGATCTTGCAAGGGCTTAGGCAGGGCTCTCAAGTCTCACACATTGAGCGTGAGACACACGCATTTCAATAAGTTCACACGCTCTCACGCCACACATGACATTTCTCACGCTGAGAAGTGATAAAATTGCCGCACATTAGTAACATAGACTGTATATAAAAGAGATTAGTAATCTATGAATGGATGAGGCGAAGGCAGACTGCTCTGCTTGAATCAGCAACCTATCAACCAATCAGAAAATAGTATTTCTTGTTGCCAGGTGAAATAGCAGCGCCGTAATCACGTCCTCCACACGCGTGCGAATGCTGCTTTTGTGTGCACACGTCAAAGAAGAGCTGGAAGTGGAAGCCCGAAATCAGGTAATCACTTCATCACTTAAAATTTTTTTTTTACAATAGCTGCTTATTAAAGTCGAGGAACTATGCAGGATATTTGCTTTATGGATCATTTTTTGCCTCAATTTAACAGCTTTGGACGGTTATGGTTAGATGAATTGACTTGTAACTTGTTACAGGGAGAGTGGGGGCTCTCTGCCCTCCATGTAGTGTATTTTGGCTGAAAACAAACCCAGCTCCGATCCGGTGTCAGAGGTGGTACCGCAACATCTCTTGTTTGTGACAGACAAAACGATACAAATACACAAAAGAATTATTTAATTTAGCCTTTATTATACTGGGGAGACCCACTGAAATAAAAAAAAGTACAGGTATGGCTAAACATTATCTTGTTCAAAATCTCACAACTACTCCAAGAGAAAACGCTAGCAAGTTGAAATCAAATTTTTAAGCTCATGTCAAATAGCATTCGCGAATGCCGTAGCTGGCCAGCTAACTCATATTCGTGACGCTAAGCACAGCTGTTAGCTGTGTTGTAAAATGCTTGATGTTGCAAAGTAAAAGGAAATATACACGCAACATGCAGATATAAGATAGATGCTTGTATATATCGCAACGTTTAATTGCTCGTCTACTTGAGCTACCACTTCTGACAACAAGATGCGACGGATAACCCAGTCAGCATTCATTCTGAAAATAGCCTAAAACGCGCACAAAACTTCCGCGACCAATCCTGGTGTGCTATCTAGTGATAGAATATTGTAACTGCGCGCATAAATTTGCAGCTCCACGCCCACTGGCGGACACATCTGCACAAAGATACGCCATTATTCTTCTCGAACACACCAAATCCAGATAATCCGTAAATGATGAATTCAGTTAATATTTTAATTTGAAACAAGTTACTAAGTTGCCAGTGTCAAAGTTACAATGTGAAAGTATACTTTTTATCTTTTAAATGTAGTAGAGTAAAAGTAAAAGTCCCTGTTTAAAAAAAATCTTAAGTAATGTACAAATCCTAAAAAAAAAACAACTTAAGTGCTGTGACGAAGAACATGTACTTAAGTTACAATGCCTTTGAACCTTTGAAAATGGGAGTATCATGCACCCCCCGGAGAAAATCTCACGCTAGCCTGCATTTCAAAACTTGAGAGCCCTGGCTTAGGTGCCCTTACAGACACTTTCCAGGGCAACAGAAATGAGAAATACTTTGGTCAACTGTGGAAAGAGGTTGAGGAGCTTGCTGAACAATGCAAAATTGGTGTACAGACACATTATAAAAGACATCCGAGAATAAGCTCAAGATTTCTTGACTCACTGGAGATGAGCACTGTAGGCCAGATAAATTGTGATGACGAGGGCTTCCCCAGAGCATTCTTTTATCAGGTGATTAACTGTCTCATAACTGAGCTGAAGAGCCGTTTTTCAAGGAAAAGCTGTGAGATCATGCAAGGTGTGCAGTCTCTGAACCCAAAGAGTGCAACTTTCTTGAATGAGGGGCCTCTTGGCTATGCACAGATATTTCAGTCATATTAAGGTGACCTCAAACATCAAGTTCACCAAACCAAGCAACTTCTTGATAGGAGAGTGAAATGTGGATTAGACAGACCATCTACTTTGCTTGATTTTGTTGTGTTTCTTGAACCTTACAAAGAGGTTTTCCATGAGCTGTTCAGACTTGGAAAGATTGCTGTTGTTACTCCAGTCAGCACTGCTTCCTGTGAGAGAAGCCTCTCTGCTTTAAAACTGATTAAAACCCACCTCAGGACAACAATGGCTGATGACACTGTTATGGCCCCAATTTGCTATGGCGTCAATTTGTTATGACGTCACGGACAGCAAGGGATGACAGACAAAATTCTTAAACTTCAACAGATTTAATTAAACAAACACTTAGAACTAATCTACAATCTACCCTACTGACCAAGATTGAAATAAAAAAAGAGATATTTACAGTCCCCTGGTAATTGAGATGGGCTGCTATGTTGCGATGTCCTGGGACAGGAAAAAGCTCCAACACAGGCAAAAATCCACAAAAAGCTTCACAGGTCTTGACAGGAGTGACAGGTCTGGTCAAATGTATCCTTCCACAATTTCTCCTTGCAATTTCTCCAACTACTCTTCCACTCTCAATTTTTCTCCTTATATACTCTTGTCCAGCCCCCTCTGAGGCATGCCCAGGACATGCCCAACCTAGCTCCAGACTGGGCTTAACAAAAAAAATTGTCAATACTGCCATCTAGTGGCTTTTTTTTTTTTTTTTTTCCCATTACACCTCCATTCCAAAAGGGAAAAATTTTGACTCATAAAGGCAAAATTTTTCTTTTCAATACAAAAATGGTTAAGTAGACACTTGTGTATATATACATATAATACAATATGCTAATAAACACATGTGATATATATACACATACTCAAACACGGGATAAGCAATCAGCAATTACATTGTCAGTACCCTTTACATGCTTAATTTCCAAGTCAAACTCCTGTAAAATCAAACTCCAATTCAACAATCTCCGATTCTTGTTTTTCATCTTACTCAAAAAACATTAACGGATTGTGGTCAGTATATACAATCATTGGCTTTTGCCCTGTACAAACATAAACCTCAAAGTGTTGTAAGGATAGAACCAGAGCCAACAGCTCCTTCTCAATTGTGGAATAATTCTTTTGGTGGCGATTGAACTTCCTGGAGAAGTATGCCACGGGATGCTCAATGTCATCAGAGTCACTTCTCTGTAGGAGCACAGATCCACAAGCTTGGTCGCTAGCGTCGACCGCCATGGAGAACGGTTTGTTGAAATCAGGAGATTTGAGCACGGGAAGTGACATAGCAGAGACTTCAGGCGATCGAAGGCTCTTTGGCATGCTTCATCCCAAGTGAACTTTTACGCCTTTCTTCAGTTGGTTGGTGAGACTGAGAGCAATCTCAGCAAAGTTCTTGCAGAACTTGCGGTAGTACCCGATCATTCCAAGGAAGCGGCGCAAAGCTTTTTTGTTGTCAGGAACTGGAAAGTCCATGATGGCTTGGACTTTAGCATTTATGGGTGCCACCTTACCCTAGCCTATGCGTAGCCAAGATACGTGACAGTAGCACAACCAAAGTCACTCTTGTTCAGGTTAACAGTCAGGTTAGCCTGGGTCAAGCACTGAACAACGTCTCTACATCTTTCAGATGTTCTTCCCAGGAGTCACTCCATGTGATCAGGTCGTCGATGTACGCACCCGTGTGTGGCAATCCGGCGATTGTAGACTGTATCATCCTTTGGAACGTGGCTGGGGCATTTTTCATGCCAAAGGGTAGGACTTCATACTGCTATAACCCAGATGGTGTGGCAAAAGCAGAGATGCTCTTGGCCCTCTCAGTTAAAGGCACACACCAATAACCCTTCAATAAATCAATCTTGGTCGAAACTTTGCTTGCCTTACTCTATCGATACAATCATCAATCCTAGGTATTGGAAACACATCAGTTCTAGTTACAGCATTGACTTTGCAATAATCTGTACGGAATCTAGTACTTCCATCAGGTTTTGGAACTAGAACACAGGTTGAACTCCAATCTGAGTTAGAGGGTCTGATAATATCATGTTCTAACATGTACTCAACCTCTTTCTCAGCAATCTTTCTCTTTTCAGGATTCATCCGGTACGGATGCTGTTTTATTGGTTTGGCATCACCAACATCGACATCATGAGAGGCTATAGAAACTCTCTTTGGAACATCAGGAAATAGATCTTTATATTTCTTGATCAACCTCTCAAACTGATCTTTCTGTGAGGGTTCTAAGTGCTGGAGTTTTACATCAAGATTTTGCAACACTTCAGAATTTTACAATTTACATGAAAGAACTTCAGCTTTAATTCTAGGTTCATCATCTTGAAACTCCCCCTCATCTTCACAAGTCTCGGCCATAGGAGGATCTGAAGTGACAGCTGCAACCCTAGCATTCCTATCATTATAAGGCTTCAGCATGTTAATGTGACACAACTGTTTTGGCTTTGTCCTATCTGGAGTCTTCACAATGTAATTGAGATCATTGAGTTTTGTCAGAATTTCGTAAGGACCATGAAATCTAGCCTGCAATGGATTGGACTGCAAGGGAAACAACACAAGGACCTTGTCTCCTGGTTTAAACTCACGGCTTCTATCTTTATGATCATACCAAGTTTTCATTTTTCCCTGACTTGATTTCAAGTTCTCTTTGGCTAGGTCACAAGCTGCACGCAGTCATTCCTTGAACTTGCTAACACAGTCTAACAGACTGATATGCGGCTCTTTCTCTTGCCATTGTTCACTCAACAATAGCAAAGGTCCTCTCACTTCATGGCCAAACACTAGCTCAAACGGACTGAATCCAGTAGACTCCTGCACTGCTTCCTAGCTGCAAACAACAGCAAATGAACACCTTCATCCCAGTCTTTCTCATGGTCATAACAATAAGTCCTCATCATTGTCTTGAAAGTGGAATGAAACCGCTCTAAGGCACCCTGACTCTCTGGATGATAGGCACTGGAAAGAATCTGCTTCGCACCTAGTTCATACACAACCTGCTGAAACAATCCAGAAGTGAAATTGCTTCCTTGATCTGACTGAATTTCCCTGGGAAGGCTAAACAACGTGAAGAACTTTATCAAAGCCTTCGAGATTGCAGTTGCCTTGATGTTGCGTAGAGGTATGGCTTCAGGGAATCTAGTAGATGCACACATGATTGTCAACAAGTACTGATTTCCAGATCTAGTCTTGGGTAATGGACTAACACAATCAACAATGACCTTGGAGAAGGGCTCCCCAAATGCTGGGATAGGCTGCTATGGAGCTACAGGTGGGTCTAACCGGTGTTTTCCAACTACCTGACAAGTGTGACAGGTTTTGCAAAAGTTGGAAACATCTTTCCGAAGTCCAGGCCAGAAGAAGTGTTTCATGATCTTGTCAACAGTCTTGTTAACACCAAGATGACCTCCTAAAGGCAAACTATGAGCCATTGTTAAGATCTCATTCCTGTAGACCTTCGAACAACAATTTGCTTGACCACTGCCCAATCTGCATTGGCAGGGATATCAGGAGGGCGCCACTTCGCATCAACACTCCATCCTTGAGATAATACCCAACTGGAACTGCGTCTATTTCTTCATCAGGAAGGGCTCTCTTCTTTAGTACACAAATTTCAGGATCATTGGTTTGCTCCTGAATCAACCGCTTTCTGGACAGAGACAAGTCTCCAGACACATCAGAATCACCAGACCCATCTGGCTGGCTGAATAGAGAACTGATAAAAGTGTCTGATAAGTCCTCAAACGGAGAAACCACAGTAGGCTGAACAGAGTCATGAGGCGAACCACCTGAGTCATGACTATTCAATGTGCTTGACGGCACCACATCATCTTCTTCTTGAGCCTTCTTGGCCATAGCACGAGTCACTGCACAGGAAGGATACAGAGATGGGTCTTCATCGCCATCTTCAGTGCTCGGCTGTGAAGTAAGATGAACAGGGGGAACTACACTGCCCCCAGCCAGGTCATTGCCTAGCAACAGAGAAACACCCTTGATTGGTAGACTTGACATAAGTCCCACCTTTACCTGTCCTGTAACTAAATCTGACTTCAAGAATACAGAGCGCAGGGGTACAGATACAGTCCTCCCTTCAATACCTTGTACGAGTATGAAATCCCCAGAAGCGGTCTCATCACGTAACTCCAAGGAGTCCATCAACAAAAGTGACTGAGAAGCTCCGGTATCCCTTAGGATATATATGGGGACAGGAGGAGAATGCTCATTCAGAGCCACAAATCTCTCTGACACAAATGGAAGAAATTCCTCCCTCACAAAGTCAGCAGTATCAGGCTTCTTAGCCTCACAAGGAGCAGGCAATTTAGCAGATCGGTCATCTACTACAGGGGTTTCTAACCTTGTCTTCACAAAGGCATTGGGTTTGGTATCCTTTTCTTTTTCTTTCTTAGCTTTAAGGAACCAACAGTTAGTTGTAACATGACCAGATTTCTTGCAATAATTGCAAACTAGATCACTTTTGTCACTGTCAGCTTTCACACTTTGATCAGACCTTTTACTGGATTTCTGAGCACCATCACCAGATTTGTCTTTGTCTTTGGGTGAGGAATCTTGGGTATCACCGTTACCTTTCTTCTGAAATTTGGACCGTCTATTTTTACTGCTAGACTGAAATTTGGACTTATGTGTGAGAACATATTCGTCTGCAAACTTAGCAGCTGATTGCAAATTCAGTGCTTGCTTCTCATTAAGGTAGGTCTTAATATCATCCTTGACACAGTTCTTGAATTCTTCAACTAACACCATCTCTTTTAGTGAGTTGAAATCATCCTTGACCTCCATAGAAGTACACCAGCGCTCCAAGCAAACCTTCTTCTCGTTAGCAAATTCCACATAAGTCTGATTGTCAGATTTCTTCAGACCTCTGAATTTCTGTCGGTAAGCCTCTGGAACCAACTCATAAGCTGTCAAAATAACCTTTTTGACAACCTCAAAATCAGAGGAATCATCTGCAGACAAAGCTGAATAGGCTTGATGAGCTTTACCCTTGAGGACAGTTTGCAACATCAGAGGCCAGTGTTCCTTTGGCCACTGACAACTCCTAGCTACCTTCTCGAAGCACTGGAAATACTTATCAACCTCCTTCTCTGAGAATGGAGGCACCAGCTTTACCTCCTGGCTAGCCAGAAATTTGTTTTCAGCTTGAATTTTGATTTTTAGTAGCTCCATTTGGAGCCTTTCTTCTCTATCTAATTTTTCTAAATCGAAATCTCTCTGTCTCTGTCTCTCTCTTTCTGCTCTTTCCTCTTTCTCTCTCTTTTTTTCTCTTCACTTACTAATTTTTCTAACTCAAACTGCCTTTGTTTTTCTTTTTCCTCCCTTTCTATCTTCAGCATTTTTAATTTAAGTTCCATTTCTACATTTGGATTTTCCACTGGAAACTGTTCCAGATCTCCTGGTGCAAACACATTTTCATCACTGTAATATTCAACTATCTCTCTAGCCAGTCTTGCTTTTTGCATGGCTGGTTTTACATCTGTCAGCTCTAACTGTCTGCATATTTCTAGCAGTTCTGTCTTTTTAAAAGACTTCAAAACCTCTACGGTTGGTGATGCCAAGAAATCATCCATTGCTGTTGATCTGCCAATATATATCTAAGAAAATTCAAAAAACAATTTCACAATTTGAAATTTTAGATTTTCAATAAATGACTCGCACAATGGTCTCTCCCGGACGAGCCCCCAATTTGTTGATGGCGTCAATTTGTTATGACGTCACGGACAGCAAGGGATGACAGACAAAATTCTTAAACTTCAACAGATTTAATTAAACACTTAGAACTAATCTACACTCTACCCTACTGACCAAGATTGAAATAAAAAAAAGAGATATTTACAGTCCCCTGGTAATTGAGATGGGCTGCTATGTTGCGATGTCCTGGGACAGGAAAATGCTCCAACACAGGCAAAAATCCACAAAAAGCTTCACAGGTCTTGAAAAGAGTGACAGGTCTGGTCAAATGTATCCTTCCACAATTTCTCCTTGCAATTTCTCCAACTACTCTTCCACTCTCTCAATTTTTCTCCTTATATACTCTTGTCCAGCCCCCTCTGAGGCATGCCCAGGACATGCCCCAAACCTAGCTCCTGACTGGGCTTAACAAAAAAAATTGTCAATACTGCCATCTAGTGGTTTTTTTTTTTCCCCATTACAACACATTAAGTCACCTTGGAACTCTCAGTGTTGAGTCAAGGAGGGCACGCGCCCTCAACATTGATGACTACGTGAAACATTTTGCTACTTCTCACCACAACCGAAGAATTATGTTGTTCTGAAACTGCATAAGGTATTTCATGTTAACATGGTGTCATTGTTTGTTAGCATACCAGCCCTATGGGCCGATAAGCTATTGTCGTGGTGTGGCGTCCGTCGTCCGTTGTCCAGAACATTTTTGATCTTTTTTTTGGCCCAATGAATTTTCCTGTCATGTACTACTAGACTATATCTCCAGATTTTTTTTCTGATTTTTGATTGAATCATTTTTATGGGCCCTTGAAATTTTGGCCCCAATGTTAAAGACAGGACTGAGAAATTTAAAAAAATCATTTCAGAAAAACTGTGTGATAATTTTTTTTCTAAATCAAGCAAACAACTTACCTTGGTACTGTCAATGTACAGTGCGAGCGCCATTTTAATTGAATCGACGGAAGTGGGTCTAGTGGGGGCGCTGTACTTTAACATTGGGTCTTATGGAGAATGGGCAAAATTGCCTGTGGAAGCTGAATGATTGCAGACAGAGATTAAGTTTGTATTATCAAAATATAGGAAGTTATATCTGACCTATATTTTGGATGTGTTAAATTTGACCTCAGATGACCTTGAAAGGTCAAACTTGTGGTCAAGCAAAATGTTACAATTTTCAAAGGCTTCTAGGTTTGAGATTATTGAAGATTGGGAACACGTGTATTGAACACTTATAGGAAGTCATATATGAACTTTCATTTGGTGGCCTTGAATTTGACCTTCGGTGACCTTCGAAGGTCACACTTTACATGGTGACATTTCAATGACCGCTATCACCAAAACTATTGCAGATGGAGGTTAGGTTTGTATTGTGGGTATATAGGAAGTCATGTAGGAAGTTTCATTGGGTGACCTTGAACTTGACCTTCAGTGACCTTCAACGACAAAACTATACAGTGAAATTTCAATGACTCATATCAGCAAAATCATTACAGATAGAGTGTAGGTTTGTATTGGAGACGTATAGGAAGTCATTTATGAACTTTCATTTGGTGACCTTCATATTGACCTTCGAAGGTCAAACTTGACCTAATGAAAATTCAATGACTTCTATCTTTAAAAAGGTAACAGATGGAGCCTAGTTTTGTGTTACTGACATCTAGGAAGTCACATATGAACTTTCATTTGGTGACATTCAACTTCACTGTTGGTGACCTTTGAAGGACAAACTTGACATAATACAATTACAATGACTTGTGTTGCCAAAACGGTCACAGATGGAGCCTAAGTATGTGTTACTGACATCTAGGAAGTCACATATGAACTTTCACTTGGTGACATTCAGCTTGACTGTCAGTGACCAGAGGGTCAAACTCGACAGTGAAAGTACAATGACTTATATCACCAAAATGGTCACAGATTGAGCCAGGGTTTGTAAAGAGATATTTAGAAAGTCATATATGAAGTCCATTTGCTGACCTCAACTTGACCTTTTGTGACCTTTAAAGTTCACAATTGACATCAGACCTGGGGTGGATTACGCATAAAAAGTGCGATCACGATTACGATGATTACGAGACTTTTTTTTAAGATTACGATTACAGTCCTTCAAAAATTTATGATTACGATTACGATTACAATCTAGATTACAATCATGATTACGACTGGTTAGACTAAGGTTTCTTTGTGGAGATATCTTTATAATGGTACATGTATATTGATGTATTTATATTTTTATAAAATAGCATTTGAAATGATTAAACATTGTTTTTGTATTGTAGAAATACTTGTGAAATAATAACAACTTGTACAGCAACAAATAATAACAACAGTCCCTGCAAAATTAGAGATTACGATTACGATTATGGGCCCATCGAAATTAGTGATTACGATTATGATTATGGTTACAATCATAATAGTAATCATAATCGTAATCGTAATCCGGATTACAATCCGACCCCAGGTCTGATTGACATATTGAATTTTCAATGACTTGTATCACCAAAACTGCTTCAGAGCTTAGGATTGTGTTTGTATTACAGGAGGTCTTATAATTGTATGATCTTTTATTTAGTGACCTTGACATTGATTTTCATTGATTCAAATGTCAAACTTCACATGAAATTTTCATACCTTGTATCATCACTATAAGACTGCTTGCCAGTAGCTACAGGACCCTTGGTCTTATTTTTGAAAAATTGCTGCCAAATTGTGTGTGTGTTTTACATTGTGTACATTGTTAATAAACCGTACAAATTACATACACATATGCAATACATGTAGTATTTAAAATTTACAGACTGCTATTGCAATTGATTGTTTGAGAAACATATTCATTGTCACGGTCTGTGGGCCCCCTGAAATAGCCTTCACCACCCTCTGGCCACCCCAAGGATAAAAGTCTAGCTTCGCCACTGGTTACAGTAATCCAGCCGAGATATGATAAAGGCGTGGATTACGGTTTCAAAGTGCTATTGTGCGAGAAAGGGTTTCACCTTTGCCAGCTGCCTAAGTTGAAAAAAGCTGGACTTAACTACTGCACCAATTTGCCGATGCAATTTAAAATCACATCTTAAAACCCAAATTAGAGATTGTTGGTTTCACATAATATGCCAAGGGGCCCAAGTCAACAGGGAGGGGTTCACAAGAGCCACTGGGACCAAACACCATCACTTCAGTTTTCTTTTCATTAAAATTTAAAAAGTTCAAGGCCATCCAGGCTTTAATGTCTTCAAGACACAACAGAAGAACTTTAAGAGAGAAAGCATCTCTCTTCTTCAGCGGCAAATATATCTGACTATCGTCAGCATAACAATGGAAAGAAATACCATGCTTTCTCAGAATGGAACCCAGAGGCAGTAAATACAATGAGAAAAGCAGGGGTCCTAAAATTGAACCCTGTGGGACTCCATATGACAGCAGGGCAGAGCAGGACTCAGAACCATCAAGGCTAACACACATAGTTCTGTCTGCCAGGTAAGACCTAAACCAGTCCAGAGCACTAACACTAATACCCTCTAGGTGTCGTAACCGAGCCACTAAGATCTTGTGGTCCACAGTATCAAAGGCTGCTGTTAGGTCCAGCAGGACAAGAATCACATGGTCACCAGAATCATTTGCCAGGAGGATGTCATTAAAAACTCTTAACAAAGCTGACTCTGTGCTGTGCAGTGCTTTAAAACCAGACTGAAAGACCTCCAGGACATTATGCTCATCCAGAAACGACTTTAACTGAGCATAGACAACTTTCTCCAAGATTTTTGAGATAAAAGGCAGCTTGGAGATGGGCCTAAAATTGGTCAGCACACCGCAGTCGAGGCTAGGTTTCCTAAGCAGGGGTAGCACCACTGCATATTTAAAACCTAAGGGAACAACACCAGAAGACAGACTGCTGTTAATCATAGCCAAAACCAACTGCCCTATACTAGGGAAAACATCTAGGGAAACGCGTGCATTCGCGTCTTTGCATTGACTTTGAATGTAATCTGTCGTGCGAAAAATTTGTTTCACGTCCAGTGTGAAAGCAGCCTTACGCTGATTTGTGGCTAAAAATTCAGAGAATTTAATTGAAGCGGTTTTTATTTCTTGCTTATATAGGTTTAAGGAGTTTTTCATATGCACATGATGGACATTTTGTTTAGTGGCCTACCACTTCCGTTCTGTATTTCCGTTTCTGTGTTTCATAAGGTTGCGTGTTTTATTATTTATCCAAGGTGAATTCTGTTGTTCAGATGGTGTTCTAATTTTGAAAGGCGCTACTGCATTTGCAGAAGACAAGCACGTTTCATTAAATGTATTTACCATTTCATTGGTGTCTGGAATGTGCGCTAAATTAATGCTGTATCAATTTTTTATGACAAACTGAAAATAAAGTGCACTGTGCAATAATGAAGGTCTGAGTCAGTATGAATAATATAATAATCAAAATTTTTTAATGAAATATTTAATCCTTTACACAATACAATACGGTACAGTATAAATTCAATCACTGTTCAAATGTACATTCTCACAAACATAATAAAACACAATAGTTAAATAAATAGAAAATAATAACTTAATATATCCAAAATTAGTCAATATAAAATCAAATGAATTGCTGCAATATGCAACTTGGTAAACTTCATGGAAGTTTCCATTTCAGAACTCAAAATAAATAATCTCACATTCTCAAAATTTCAACCATAAATTGCACAATTTTTATAGTTAAAAAAACCTTACAATGTCAACACTTACACTATTTAATAATCATGAACAGAGTTCATGTTCAGATGAACAGAGGTACAACAGAGTTGAGAAACATTCTGAAAGCTCAAAGGTCTTTTCCAGTATAGTCAATGCCTGGTTTTCGTTCTAGGCAACTCATTTGAGATTATTTGTTGACTCTTTAGAACATTAATTCAAGGTAAGTAAAGTCCCTGAAGTGAACAGTCTTCATTTCACAGCCAGTTATAACTCTCTCTTCTTGGTTTCTTGAAGACAATGGCGGTAGCTGTATTCATACCGAGAGAGTGATTTCTGGCAGGCTTAATTATCAGTGTAGGATGCCCAGCCTTGTAGAACATGGTTCAGATGTGCCTCCCATTCAGCTGAGCTGTCTCTGAGGACCTCAGTACTCTCGACATCACTGGACGACTCATCTGACCAGCCGTCACTGCCTCCGCGATCACGGTTAGACTGTTGAGTCGGGAAGCATACCTGACAGACGCGGACGGGTTTACAGGAGATGTTGGGGATGAGGGCGCGTTTTTTGGAGCAGGAGTCACAGACGACGTAGCCGCATCGCCTGCAATGGTGTCGTCGCTGCGTGAAGGTGAATTTTGTAACACAGCGCATACAGACCTCCGCTGCACTGTCAGGGACCCAGGAGGAGGCAAAGTCCAACTCAGGTGTCGAGCCCATCTCCTTTACTCTCTTGGCGTGCCATTCCTCGATGTGGCTTATCCAGGCTCGCTTCTCTAGGGGCGAGGCGGCTGACACAAAGAAGGACTTGCGTGGTGTGCGCAAAAGCCACTGGTTCTTCATGTCTTCAGAGTCTTCCACATCCTCCACCTTAACATGCTCTAATGGAATGAGCTGCTGACCTCTGTACCAGCGGCCCTGGACGAGAATGCGGCCGTAAACCAGGATGTCATTGAACAGGAAAAAGACTCGCTTCTTGGGAATTCCTTGACGGCCAAGCTTCATCAAACGGCCCTCTCCCACCACGATTCGACCTGGTTTCTTCAGGGGCTTCCCTGAGGGACCAAAGGAGCTTTCTATTGCCACAATCCTCTCCAAGTTCTCCTGTGTGGAAGCCAGCTGTTCAGCCATGACTGTCAGTGTAACTTCACTCTGTGGGAAATAAACCAGGTTTTGAGCCTTTCACAGACAAATACACTTCAAATATGTTTCCTCATATAACACTTGCTGTTTAATCTGAGCAGGAACAAGGAAATGGAGGCGCCAAAAAACTAGAATATCGGATGCACTTAAATGCAATAAAATGCAGCTTGTGGATACCCAGTAGGGAGACAAGATGGATGTACATTCATTGAAACAGGTGCTGTCTTGACTCTTCTGTACAAATTTTCCCCCATTAAATCTGTTGCACAGGCAAAGGACTGAGAAGTGAAAAATTTACCTCAGTAATTTTCAGGTCTTCAAAGTTGCTCGGTAAGTCCTTGGTAACCAGGTGATTGCGCTTGTCTGGTGATCCACGTGAGCTAAAGGTAAGCCGGTAAACTTCTGAGATCTACAATTCAAATCAGCATATTTATAAGTGCAGATTTCAGTTCCCTCCCACTGATGAAAGACAGTCCTCTGTGTTCCGGTTAAGGGCGAGTAGTATTTCTTGTCAGCAAAAGGGGGCGTGTACCAACACATCATTTCCAGCTCATGGAATGTCTCATTTGATTTCTTCAGAGCAATACAGGAAGTCTGACAGGAAAAAGAAAGAAAAAAAAACTGTTTCAAAAGTTACTCCTATTTGCACCAAGGAAAGCCAAGACACACTGGTTAGCATTTTGGCTGTATTTGCTTTTTCAAGGCTTTTGTTTCCAAGGATGTTCATGTCAAAAAAAGGTTTTTTAAACACTTAACCCCTTTGCAGAATATTCAATTCAATATTTGAGCATCATAAAGAAATGAGAAATAACTTAAATGAAACAAGACCCTTGTAGCATTGAGAAAATCTTTTTGTCAGTTTATTTTCTAATTTTAGAGCAGAATTAGGGCCGCAAACGAAACAAAAATCTTCATGAAAATTCAACATTGATGTTGTAAAAAAAATACTGAGAACTGAGAAATGGCTTGGAGTTAAAACAAGACATTTCCGGGATCAACAGCTCCTTGACCTCAAGTGTGTAACATCTGAGTATGATGTTTGAAATTTTTTTTTTTTTTTTTTACTTTATTTATGCAGGGAAATCCATTGAGACATCAGTCTCATGTGCAATGGTGCCCTGTTTGCAACAGAAAACAATACATTATAATGAAATATGGACAATATACAAAAATATTAACAATAAAATCATCATACAACAATACAATTTATGGCAACATTAATCAAAACAATCACAGACCATAACCTCTAAATCCTTCATCACCTTTTTGAATTTCTAGAGTGAAATTAATTTATTCATTTTAAAGGACTCTTGAAACTCGTTCCATGTCCTTGGAGTGCAGCAGCAGAAAGCTGTTTTTCCAAGTTTGTTTTTATCGTGGGGGACCTCGAGAACCAACCAGTCCTGAGACCTGGCTTGGTAGTAGCTAGAACGCCATTTGATGAAAGATGTAAGATAATTTGGTAATCTTTGTAGAATGGCTTTGTAAATGAAAGTGAGCAAATGCTGTTTTTTTTCCTAAGAGCTAAGGATGACCAGCCCACAGCCTTATAAAGAGGACAATGATGGGTTCTGAAATGATCCCCAGTAATAAACCTAAGTGCTGCATGATAGACCGTATCAAGCTTTTTCAAAGTGGTTGGGCAGCATGCATGTAAATTACATCACCATAATCAAGCACAGAAAAGAAGGTAGACTGAATTAAAACTTCCTGTTTTCACGGGAGAAACATGATCAATTTCTATAAAAGAACACAATTTTACGCCTTAACTTCTTTGTCAAGTCATCAATGTGTATTTTAAAAGACAGCTTTCCATCGACAAATATCCCAAGGTACTTGTATGATAGCACTCGCTCAATTTCAGTGCCATCTAAGGTGCAGATTCTAAATTCATTTTCCTTTGATGAACGAGATCTAGAGAAAAGCACACATTTGGTTTTTGCCGCATTTAAAACTAACTTAAGCTCTAGAAGTGAGTGCTGAAAGGAATCAAAGTCTGTCTCCAAGGCAGATAACGCCTCATCCAATGAAAAAGCAGCAGAATAAACTGCCCATAAACCAAAAAAAGAGTGCTATTCAAGTGGCTCTCCAAGCTCTCAAAATTGTGCACAATCAAATCATACAATGTTATTTTTAACACAAACCAACCTCTGACTCTGTATTAAAATACTGCAACTGAGTGCATCAGTTAAACAGTTCCATGGCCACAAGCATCTACAACCTGCTCCTCTGCACAAGGGGGTTAACATGTTTGAATATGGATTTAGAAGAAGTAAAAACAATGTTGATGGAGGATATGGAGATAATCCATTGAATTACCCTTAGAAAAACGCCTGAGACTGCGTAAAGGTTTCATTGGACAAACAACTGTTTCACTGTGATTACAATTCCAGTGAAAGTACAATGAAAGCAATTCATAACAAGGATCAGAAGATTACCAATAATTCTTACATCCTAGCAATGACTAGATATCTAAAGTGGGTGGACTCAAATCCTAATAGATAAATCCTGATTGATAAAAGGCTATCGAGGGAAAACAGACAGACTGGATATTCAACAAAGTTATGTAGACTTAAACATGAAGAAGATATGCACTCGTTATGCATCACCTTGAGTACTGTGTGCAGTTTGGCGCATCAAAGTATAAGATTCAGATGCAATATTCTTTGTACTCCTTATTTAAGGAGTGTTTAAACCTGCCATTACAGAATTAACTGAAGCCCTAAATCAGTATAAATTCAGTGATTTATTTAAGGGAGGAGAATATCTACATCCAGTACTCTTGCAGTTTTGTCATAATGCCAGTGTCTTTAGCATGCTTTAATCTACAAACCATAATTCAAATGAATTTGGGACATTGTGTAAAACGTGAATTAAAACAGAATACAATGATTTGCAAATCCTTTTCGACCTATATTGGTGTACACTACAAAGACGATACTTAACGTTCAAACTGATAAACTTTATTTTTTTGGAAATATTTGCTCATATTGAATTTGATGCCTGCAACAGGTTCCAAAAAAGCTGGAACAGGGGCATGTTTACCACTGCGTTACATCACCTTTCCTTTTAACAACACTCAATAAGTGCTTGGGAACTGAGGACACTAATTGTAGAGGCTTTGTAGGTGGAATTCTTTCCCATTCTTGCTTGATGTACGACTTCAGTTACTCAACAGTCCGGGGTCTCCGTTGTTGTATTTTGTGCTTCATAATGCACATTTTCAATTTTTTTTTTTACTATTATTATTATTATTATTTCCTTTATTACAGGGAAGTCCCACTGAGACCGAGGTCTCTTTTTCAGGGGATCCCTGAATACAATAAAACAATTACAAAGTGGGTTAACACACAGAGCATAGTAAGATTCGCACAATTACATACAACAACTGCAGAATAAAGGAAAACAAACTTTAAAATACAGTTAAAAAATAAAAAAAAAAAAAAAATAAGTAAAACATTCAAGTGCAAAGGACAGAGAACAAGTTCAAGGTTAAAACTAAATTAAGGCAAGTACATCTGGCCTCCTAAAGTAACATCTCCCACAGTTGATTCTTGAAGGATTCATAGGGAATGAGACAGTCAAGCTTCAGAGAGTCTTGGCATCTATTCCAGACATAAGGTGCAAATGAGCTAAAAGCAGAACAGCCCAAATTTGTCCTAGTCCTGGGTGACTCTAACAAAATCCACCCTTGCGATCTGACATGCTGGCTTTGGATTTTGAAGGACAAAAGCCTAGTAAGATATGAAGGAAGTTTGCCAAGCAATGCTTTATAAATAAATAAAATACAATGGAGCTTCCTTCTAAAATAAAGGGAAAACCACCCAACAGAACTATATAAAACACAGTGATGAATGCGGAAACAATCTCCAGTGATAAAACGCAGAGCGCTGTGATAAATTGCGTCCAGAGGTCTTAAAGTGCTATCAGAGGCATGCATGTAAAGGATATCCACATAGTCAAATAAAGGTAAGATTGTTGCCTGGACAATCCTCTTCCTACTGTCTAAAGAAAAACAAGACCTGTTTCTGTAAAGAAACCCAATTTTTGTTCTGATTTTCTTGGACAAAACAAGACACGTGAGTTTTAAAGGAAAAATCATGATCCAGCCAGATACCCAAATATTTGTAAGACCGAAGTTGCTCAATTTTAGCACCAGACACCGAGAAAATTGAATCATTTGGCATAATTGCATTCCGAGCAGAAAAAAACATGAACTTAGTTTTATCCGTATTTAAAACAAGTTTCAGATCTGCCAGAGCGTGTTGAATAAGATTAAAAGCCAATTGCAGGTAGATAAGGGCCTGGGCACACGTTGGTGCAGAGAAGTACAACACAGTGTCATCTGCATAAAAATGAACCTTGCAATTTGCAATATTACAAGCAATATTATTAATATAAATTGTGAATAAAATCGGTCCAAGTATGGATCCTTGGGGTGCTCCTTTCGTCACTTTTAAAAATTGAGACTTCGCATCCCCAAGCATAATAGCTTGTGTTCTATTAGAGAGATAGTCCTGGAACCACAAGCAGGCATCACAATCAAGACCGATGGAGGACAACTTTTTTAATAAAATAAAATGGTCTACTGTATCAAAAGCTTTTGCTAAATCAATAAATAGGGCAGCACATTTTTGTTTATTATCCACAGCTGATATCAAATCATTTATAACCACTGAAGCTGCTGTGATGGTGCTATGACCAGGCCTGAAGCCAGATTGTTGTGAAGTTAAAATGTTGTTGAAAGTTAAAAGGCTGCACAGTTGTTGCTTAACGAGAGATTCTAAAATCTTAGCCAGGCAAGGCAATTTTGAGATAGGTCGGTAGCTGTTCACCGAACTGGGATCACCACCCTTAAATAATGGGAAAACATGAGCAGCTTGCCATACACTGGGAATAGTCCCCATCGATACTGACAAGTTAAAAATATTAGTTATTGAATGCGCAATCATTGAGGCTGCTAAACGCAAAAGACTCGGAACTAGATGATCCTCTCCAGTGGAATTATTTACATCAATTCGTTACAATTCTTGTAGGACCTCATTCACTTGAAATTCACTAAATGAAAACAATACTCTAGGTTTTGGAGAATTTGTGAAGAAACTAGAGCTGAGGTCAGACATATCCCCTGTAGAGGGCTGATTAATAAAATTTTCAAAAAGGTTTCCAGAGGGGCGCCCCAGTGGCTCATCGGTCTAAGTGCGCGTACCATAAAGGCTGTGTCCTTCCCGCAGCGACCTGGGTTCGAATCCGGCTCGGGTCATTTGCTGCATGTCTTCCCCCATTCTTCTCCTCAACCTTCCTGTCTCTCTACACTGTATAACTATCAAATAAAGGAAAAAATTCCCAAAAAAATAATCTTAAAAAAAAAAAAAAGGTTTCCGGCCACTATAAAATGTTGGTTAAAACGATCACAGATTTTGTGTTTTTCAGTTATAAGACCAGAAACCGAGTGGATAGAGTGTGGTATAGATGAAGACGGATAACAATTCAGGGACTTCACAATTTTCCAAAATTTTGCAGGCTTACCCTGACTTTTGGCCAGAAACGAGATAAAAATAATCAGATTTTGCCTTTTTAATCAGTGAGCAGCATTTATTTCTTAATTTTCTAAAACCTGCCAGTCAGAGAGTGCCTGGGTTTCCCTAGCTTTACCCCATGCTTCATCCCTGCCGCGTAGTTCCGTGGATAAGGCATTCGAAAACCAAGGGTTTCTTCTATTCTTAACCCTAAGTCTCTTCACCGGAGCATGCTTATCCACAGCACGATTAAACACGGTAATAAAGTGAGCCAATGCTAGGTCAGGGTCTGGAATAAAACCCGCAGAGCTTAAATCACTCCAGAAAATATTGTGCAGGAAGGCCTGTTCACAGAAATGTTTAAAATTTCTTTTAGTAATAAAACATGGAGGAGCTTTTATTACTCCTCAATGGGAGACAGGTCTGGACTGCAGGCAGGCCAGTCTATTACCCGCACTCTTTTACTACGAAGCCACGCTGTTGTAACACGTGCAGAATGTGGCTTGGCATTGTCTTGCTGAAATAAGCAGGGATGTCCCTGAAGAAAGACGTTGCTTGGATGGCAGCATATGTTGCTCCAAAACCTTTATGTACCTTTCAGCATTAATGGCGCCTTCAGAGATGTGCAAGTAACCCATGCCATGGGCACTGACACATCCCCATACCATCACAGATGCTGGCCTTTGAACTTTGTGCTGATAACAATCTGGATGGTCCTTTTCCTCTTTAGCCCAGAGGAACCGACATCCATGATTTCCAAAAAACAATTTGAAATGTGGACTCGTCAGACCACAGCACACTTTTCCACTTTGCATCAGTCCATTTCAGATGAGCTTGGGCCCAGAGAAGCCGGCAACGTTTCTGGGTGTTGTTGATGTATGGCCTTGCTTTGCATAGTAGAGATTTAACTTGCACTAGTAGACGTAGCGACAAACTGTGTTAACTGACAATCCGAAGTGTTCCTGAGCCCACATGGTAATATCCTTATAGAATGATGTCGGTTTTTAATGCAGTGCCGCCTGAGGGACCGACAGTCACGGGCATTCAATGTTGGTTTTCGGCCTTGCAGCGTATGTGTAGAGATTTCTCTGGATTCTCTGAATCTTTTGATGATATTATGGTCTGTAGATGATGAAATTCCTAAATTGCTTGCAATTGCAGGTTGAGAAACATTCTTAAACTGTTGGACTATTTGCTCACGCAGTTGTTCACAAAGTGCTGAACCTCGCCCCATCATTGCTTGTGAACGACTGAGCATTTTGGGGATGCTCCTTTTATACCTAATCATGACACTCACCTGCTTCCAATTAACCTGTTCACCTGTGGAATGTTCCAAACGTGTTTTTTTAGCATTCCTCAACTTTCCCAGTCTTTTGTTGCCCCTGTCCCAGCTTTTTTGGAACACGATGCAGGCATCAAATTCAAAATTAGTGAATATTTCCAAAAAAAACAATGAAGTTTATCAGTTTGAACACTAAATATCTTGTCTTTGTTGTGTACTCAACTGAATATAGGTCCAGAAGGATTTGCAAGTCATTGTATTCTGTTTTTATTCACATTTTACACAACGTCCCAACTTCATTGGAATTGGGGTTTGTTCTTTGAAAACCTCTTTCTTCAAGTTCCTTCAGTTTATTTTATGTTAAATTCCCCAGTAAAATGAACTTTTTCTGAGTCACATTAAAACCAGTTGAACAGGATTCACAGGTGCGTTGACGTTCTTAAAAGGTTGTCCGTCACTCGCTTTTGTCAGTGAAACTGGCCAAAATCCAGACTGAACAGCAGGGGAATATCCCTCGCTCATTTACTGGGTAAGACTTGTCCCATAAATCAGAAAAATAAAATTACTGAGCTGAATGACGACAAAACTGCAGGCATTGGAGATTTTTTTTCTTTTTACTGCAGAATAGTAAAAACCTGATGACATCGTCCTCCATAGTGCAGCAAGAGATGTTCCCTTTGTTGGAACTAAAATGTCATGTTATGCGTTCTCAAGAGAATTTAACTGAAGTGAATGTTGTACTTGTAAAAACACCAGTAACTGCATATGTCTTGCATGAAATGGAGCTTTCATGTATAATGTGCATGGGTGTTTAATTGTGATTAGAAAGTATTTCAAACACAATGATAGTACACTTGCGCTGTAAAGCAGGAATGACACACTCTTTGAACTTTGGTGAACTTTGAAAAACTAGGTTTCTACTCCACCATCCTAATCGGTTGAACACAACACCTGGACATAGATGTCATAAACAGAGACAGTTTTTGCATTGGACGCAGAATTTTTGCTACACCCTGTCCATACAGCCCTACAAAAGCAAATTGTCTTTGAACAAAAATGAGCCATGACCAAAATTAGCTATCTGAGTGGCTTCTTTATCTTGCAACAAATTTCCATGTTAAATCTTCCTTTGATCTAGAGAAAACTGAAAAAAAAAGAATAACTCGCACGTGAATAGTACGTTAAAAATTTTAAGGGTACTCAATTTGTGTCAATGTACTTGCCACAGTTGGCCTTTCTAAAGCAGTACACAGTTTAATAATGTCGTCCGTAACACCCATTAACGCTAATATTTTCACGTCTTCAGTAACACCCATTAACAGTAATATTTTAACTCACTGTGGCTTTCAGACTCAACATTTAAACAAGTTCATCATCTGATTTGAAAGCAAAGCACACAGCCTGTATATTAAAGTACTTCAGAGCACCTCCTGTATTTATGTACATTTTTTGCAGCTCTACAAAAATTCCCTCTGTAAACAATGTATACACAAACATGAAGAACACAACTGTTAGTTACATGTTCCTACAGAAGCCAAGCAAAGGAATACCACAACAGACATTTACATGCCAAAACGTTTAATTACCCAACCAAATTTCATAACGGGACACAACCACAAGCCTTTACACAACACTCCTTAGGAGAGAGACTCTGCTTTTCTGAGGAAATGATGGGCATAACCCCCGTGAGATAAAATTTTTTTCAATTACCACATCAAAGAAAACGGCCGATAGTCATGTTCACAAATGTTCAAGTGAAATTATCTGCAAGAGTTTCCAATTTACAAGAAGCACCACTAGTAAGATGGCCTTCTGAGGAATTTCATCACAATTTTAACCAATCTTAACCAACCTAAGGACCCATATAGGAGTCCGTCAAATGCAGCTGCCATATTCAATCCTGTGAAACTTCAGGCCTATTTTAAATTCTAGTGGACATCCAGAGGTTTCCAACCATCCCAAATATATCCAGCTGAATCTCAGGAAAATGTGTATAAAATGATGTACAAATTCTGGATATTTTCTATTTTAGGTAATGCTGTGGGCTTAAAAACATGGCATCCTGTGTTTGAATATTTCTCTCAATATAAGCATGAATAGCTTCAGTGAAGCATTGCAATCAGCAGACACAGAATATGTATGCAACATTGTCCTACAATATGAAAACATTTAAGGGAAAGTGTAAATGTAAAAAGATAGAGTTTATTAGGGTAAAACATTCAACACAAACATCCTTTTTTTACACAATTTTAAAACAAGAGCCAAGAGGAGATGGTATATCCGCCCGGCCCCAGCAAAATTTGAAAATGCAAAAATGCCAAAATAGCAAAAGACAGCACTCCAGCACATGGTTAATTGGTCTTTCAGACATCCTGAAAAAATATTGTCAAGTGTCATGATGATACATGATAGCTCAGAGCGTGGAAGGGATGGTCCAAATCAATTAGCTGATGGCAGCCATCTTGTTTCCAAAATAACCTTTTGCTTATAGATATCCATAGGGCTGATGACCAGCATAAATCATGCAACATTTGAAAATGATAAGGCAATTAGTTTTGGCGTTCGGACCATATGTTTGCTCCTGTGCCATCTGCGGACAGTTTCTCACCAAAGTTGGTAGGCTGAAGTCTAATTGCCTGTAAATGCGGGATCTCAAGTTTGGCAAGGATTTGACATTGAATTCAGGAGTCAGGCCTCATTTTAGCAACAGAGGCAACACCCATAAAATGCATTACCTTACTGCAGCCACATCTTTCATCGTAACAATTTGGTGTATGTGGCATTAAAAAATGCTGGTCTGAAGATGTTGAGTACCAAATTTCATGTGAATCCGTTGCGCCATATTGGACGAGATAGGTTTTACAAAAATTCCAATTGGCAGAAAATGTACTCACATGCAAATGGACGTGACATATACGGATAGATTCGTGAAGCCACAGAATACCCCCCGCCCCCCAAAAAAAAGGTTTACAGGCCATAAGGTAAAGCTTGTTGTTATCGCGCCACCCAGTAGTCAATTGATATAAAAATTCCAAAATTGCAAAATTCACTGCCCCAGTACTTGCATGTTGCTAGCAGAAAATTTTTTTTTTTTTTGATTGGTTCCTGAGTTAAGGTCTGGAAACAAAAATGATTACAGATGGACATATAGATGGGCAGGCGCACAGACGGATATGCTAATAGCTATATAACCCCATATTACATAACGGTTTGATAACAATCAACAGAACGGCCATTGCGAACAAAAGCTCCCCAGCCATAGTCTGACCGTATGATAGGTACAGTATGACAGAAATGGTCAGTCAGGGTGAACAATGACTTTCACAAGGTAGCTATACTATGATATCCACAGAATAACAGTCACTAACACTGAATATATTCAACTAATAAAAAAAACACAAACTTTAGATAAAAGGTTATGACAATCATGTGCTGACATAATCAGAAATGTATGAATTGTACCATGAGGTAATATAATAATAGCATAAAAAACTCATTCTGTATTGACTCCAATATATATATAAATATTCAACCCTTGCAACAAATGGGATTATTGGGTATGAATTCTATTCCTTTTTATTAACACTGTAATGGGTCTCTCACACACACACACACACGCACACACACACACACACACACACACACACACACACACACACAAAACTCAAAATGGATGACTGTGGCTATGTTCATGCCTGAAACATGAAGTTAAAAACAATAATGCTCACTGATAAACCACAAAGTCTTTTCAAACGCCTCTGGGCAGACAACAGAAATACCTATCCCAAGATCTAAGGACTGAGAAACCAAACTAAACTTAATACAATGTTTATCTCATCTTCAAGTTTCCTAAAAATCCATCCCCCAAACATTTATTTTTTGCACAATGAGCTCATACTGACCCCTCCTTCAAATCATTAGGCAAGGACAGGCCAGTTCCACAGGGACAGATTGGGCCTGGTCTGAGATTAACTTCAATACTAAATGGTTCTTCTTAATTCACAGCTAAATTCCATTTAGTCAAGGACTGTGCTTACTCTGTGTCTGGAGGTTTACAATTTAAGTCCCCACTCATACGAGCTGAGCTGCAGAGTGTGTGAAAAGAAGCAGGCAGGGAGCGCTCAGTGTTTTATTAGAAACGTGGATGTCCACACTCACACAGAGGGGGGCAATTTTCTATGACCATTAGCCAATCATTAGCCATTCCACATCAGGGTGGGAACTGGACAAGCTGAGCCCCACAGTTAGTGCTACCACCTAAAGCAAAAATTAACTACAATGTCTGCCTCACGTTCATATACTACCTCTGCCAACCAATCAAATTGCAGTTTACATCCATGTGTGTCCAGACTCAAATATGTAGTGAGGACCTTGAAGGAATACTACGTGTATTTTTTGTCACGATGGAAGTTATCACTGTACTTGCATATACGATTCCAGTGAATGATTTCCAGCGAGAAATATGCAGTTACTCAGAGACTATTTTAACCCCATAAAACCTACGGACCCATAATGCAGCGGCTGTATTCAAACCTGGGGAACTTCAGGCCTATTTCATATTCCAGTGGATATCCCAAATTTTCCAGCAATCCAGAATTTGTTCTGCTAAATGACAGGGAAAAATGTATAAAATGATGGAAAAGATCTACATATTTTAGATTTGCTGACTGCAGTGTCCATAATAACATGGCATCCTGGGCTTTAATATTTCTCTCCATATAAGTCTGATGTAGCCTCAGTAAAACATGGTAATCAGCAGATACAGGATACATGTGTGACATAATCCTACAATATGAGAAAAATGCTTTTTTGAATCTGAACCTCCTAAGGCAAAAACTTCAGAGAAAAGTTAGAATTTAAAAGAGTTGTGTCACGAGTACCGCCCATGCTCAGAACTTGCATCCCCAGAAAGTGAATCTGCTTAACCACAAGCCATAATCTGATTCCATCCTAGCCAATCCATCTTCATTTGCATTTGTATTTACATATTTTAGTTACTCTGGCATTATTCTTTTTATATTACAGAGCTTTCTACGGAAATTTGAGGATTCAACGCGTTATTTTAAGCTTTAGCCAAGGGATACAGAGAATGTAAGCTGGTTGCCATCACCAATAATCATAGAAGAAGAAAAATATCTTTAGATTTTGACTTGCAGTTGAATAGATTTACTTTGTTCAAAGTTGAGCACGCACAGTAATCTTAACACAGCTCCTTTACGGGGGTTATTCAGGGACTTTTTTCAGTGGAGTAAAGACGACAAATAGAGAGCTTCGTCACATGGAGCAACGACAATCACCTAAAGCTCAATATCAGCAAAAACTTGTGATGGATCACCAGAGGAACAGGTAGCCCCTGCCCTGGATGTCATCTAAGGAGAGGAAGTGAAGAGGGTGGACTCATATGATTACTGTACCTTAGACTCCAAATCAATAAATAATCCGCAGAAAAGTCATTTTACAGAACATAATAATGTTACATTGAAGCTGACCTTTCACCTTTTGGTCATTTGTGTGAAGTTTTGTCATAATTTGTGTAAGATGTCTTGAACTATGGCCGTGACCTTGACCTTTGACCATACAATTCTAATCAGTTCATTCTTGAGTCCAAGTGGATGTTGGCGCCAAATCTGGAGAAATTCCCCCAATGCGTTCCTGAGAGATCCCCTCCGTGAGAATCGGATGAACAGATGGACAGATAAAAAGACGGGAAACCCAAAAACATAATAGTGGGTGTTGCACTGTAGACGGTGTATATATTAAAAAAAAAAAAAAAAACAATCCCACACTTCCGTGAGAGAGACTGCAAAACACGAAGGAATGTTGTTCTACACGGGACTTTCATCGAGCCAGCCGTCATGCAGGGAACTTCCTTCTGTACTTGCACTGAGATGGCTGTGATAAGAGAAAAGTTCCTAATAAATAATGAGGCGGCAATGACAGCATGGATACAGTGCGTATGCAGGTACCCTGAGGACAATGCTGCATTGTACGTGTAGCATTTCGTAATGACTGGACGATTGATGATGTTTTGTTCAGACGAATTGTCGCAACAAAGGCGGCTGTACACACGTAGTATCGAGGGAAGTGTGAAATACAGCCAAGAACTGCTTTTGAGAAGACGGGGAGTGTCTCTGTGATCGGTAATGACCGAAGGATCTGAAACACTAAACTGAACTCTCTTAACCAAATAGTCCATGGCTTAGAACAATTACCAAATTTAAGACTCTTGGCAAAACCTGCTCACATAGTGAAAGACAATTTTCAGATCTTATTCTCTTTTTGCAAAACTCTGGACACATTCTCACTCACTAAAATACATTCTGCACAGTGATGCACTTGCGTAGCAAAAATGGTAAATACGGGCAGCACATTAGTTGTCATCAGTTACACACAACGACTCAACATTGTCTCCTGTTTCTAATATGTGATGCAACCAGCTCAACAGAATATAAGCCTTCTCAGACTGCACAGCTGATTCATCCATGTCACGTTTTGGAGCATAATTTTTCACAGTGGTGTCCAGGAATGATGGCAGTTTTACGTCAGTCAGTGATTCATCGATGTTTACCTTCACCCATACTCCTCTTTCCTCAACACAACAGAGGAGTTGAAGAGTTTCTGCGTAAAGCCGCTTTCACACCGGACGCGAAACGAAATTTTTTCGCATGCAGATTACATTCAAAGTCAATGCAAAGAGGCGAATACGCGCGTTTCGCGCGTGTTCGCGTCTTTGCATTGACTTTGAATGTAATCTGTCGTGCGAAAAATTCGTTTCGCGTCCGAGGTGAAAGCAGCGTAAGGGTAGAAGACCTACAAAAGAAGGTTTCCTGCAGGCAATGGTATTGGCCCGTGGGAACATGTAGCTTTGTCATGAATGTATGTAGCACACCATAGGGGTTTCCTCCCCATTGACTGGCAGGAAAGAACACTGCCTGTCAAGTAGACAAACTACTCTGGCCCGACCCAGACAAAAAGATGACGCAGAGGGGGAAGGAATCGCTTGTGGAATTAGATTTTGCAGTTGCACAACCTTCCACAGAATACTGTACGTATTTCATCACTACATTTAGATTTTTGTTTTTCTCCATTTGCAGTGCAGTCTTTTTTATGCAAGTGGTGAATACTGAAGAAACTGAACACTGTATAACTCGCTGTATGTACAATAAACATGAAGTTCACTATCTATACAAAGTGGTGAATATACTTTTTGAAAATGGCCAATTCATTCAGTTTTGCCAATAAATATTTTTTTTTCTGGCCACATGCCCCGGCCACTGTGTTCCACTTTTTTTTTTTTTTTTTTTTTTTTGATGTATAGTGTATGAAATGCTCAGAAGAGTTTTTATGACTTTGTTTATAAAAGCTTAAGTTTGACTTTGAGCACAGACAAAATGTTTTTTGAGGCAACTGATTTTGCCTGAAGAGTCCGAGGTTTTGTCAATGTAGTTCAAAGATTGGGTTTTGTGTTAGTTAAAATAAGAGGGTGACATGGTTTAAGAAATTTGTCAGAACCATTATGAGAAGCTGTAATTACATATGCCAGAGACGGTGTGTTCCCTGGCAGCAATCCTGTGAGTCCAATGTAACTCTACAGAAAAGCTTAATCAACTACATTTACAAATTTGCAGTAAATATATACAGACACACATACACTACCGGTCAAAAGTTTTAGGACACCCCAATTTTTCCAGTTTTTTATTGGAAATTGTGCAGTTCCAGTCCAATGAATAGCTTGAAATGGTACAAAGGTAAGTGGTGAACTGTCAGAAGTTTTAAACAAAAGGTAAGGTTACCCAGGTTTTTTGTATGCCGTCGAGTAGGTGAAAGGATGGTCCCTGTGTGTGACATCAACTGTCAAACATGGAGGAGGAAGCGTGATGGTCTGGGGCTGTTTTGTTGGATCCAGGGTCAGTGACTTATAGAGTGAAAGGCACCCTGAACCAAAATGGCTGCCACAGCATTCTGCAGCACCATGCAGTACCCTCTGGTATGCGCCTAGTTGGTCAGGGGTTCATCCTACAGCAAGATAATGATCCAAAACATTAGTCCAAGCTCTGCCAGAACTACCTTTGGAAAAAAGAACAAGATGGTAAGCTTGAAAACATGGAGTAGCCAGCACAGTCTCCAGACTTAAACCCCATCGAGATGGTTTGGGATGAACTGGACAGAAGAGTGAAAGCAAAGCAACCTACAAGTGCCACACATTTATGAGAACCTCTGCAACAGAGTTGGGAAGAACTTTCTGAAGAATATTTGATTTCCATTGTAAAAATAATGCTATGAGTGTGTTCAGCCGTTATATCTGCCAAAGGTGGCTACTTTGAGTCAAAAGTTTAAAATACATTTTGATTTATAAATTGATTCCATGATTTCTTTTTTAACTTCGATTGTTAATTTGTTCTATCATGTCTATGCTTTCATTCCAGAGTACTAGACATTAAACTGCATAAATTTCAATTAAAAAACCAGAAAACTTGGGGTGTCCTAAAACTTTTGACCAGTAGTGTACACCCTTGCAAAACTACTCCCGCAGATCAATGCACAGCCATTCTTTCGCATCTGCCATTTCTTTATTGGGAGAGTTTTTCCCAGCTTCCTAGGTCAAATATTTCAAATTCAATTTTTGTAGAAGTAAAAATTATACCTAAAAATAGCACTCAGGTATTTTTTAACTTTAACAAATGTACTCTGTGTGAATTTTCACACAGCCAAAAGGCACAGTTTAGGCATGTAAAATGATCTTCAAATCCCTTTGGTATGCTGTCCTCACGGGACAGTGGCTGCCTATTTGCATAGACATTTCACCCCAAGGGCCCTATCTTACGCCAGAGTCCCTAAACCCGTTATTTGGGAATTTCGCATTGCGTAAGAGGCGTTCCCCCGCAAAAGTTGCTATCTTGCACACCTGCGCTACCTGTTATATTATGCACAGGCGTGGTTTGGGCGTTACGCCAGTTAAACCAATCAGTGTGCCACGTGCCACTGCCTTTAGGAGCAGGCTGCGCTATCCCAAATCCTCAAACCGAAACCCGTGATGGAGAGAGGAAGGTCGCCACGTTTCTCCGAAGACGAAGTTAAATTGCTTGTGCATGAGGTCAAATCCAGACATGGGAGGATCTGTTTTTGTTAAGTTAATCATGAATTGTATTTTATTATTATTATATGAAATTGACATATTGTTTAATGTTTGGTATGTAATAAAAAAGAAAAAAAAAAAACATCAAGCCTACCCCTTTTGTGATGGAAACTTCAAAAAAAAAAAAAAATGCGTTTTTAGCCATGCACTTCCAACTCCCTCTCCGTCTGCAATGAAGCATAGAACAAAAATCCCATTTTAGCAAAATAAAATTAGGTCTATGCACTGGTACTCAGCGACGTAACTTTTTTCCCAGCGAGGACCCGGCATTTCAGAACTCTTCAGCGAATGAATGTAATTCTGGTGACAAGTACGTGGTTTAGATCCGTTTACATTTTCCAATCGGACAGCTGTCTATTTTTTACAGCAAGTTGCGGACCGTGCTGCAAAAACAGGTGTGCCATTTACTTGTCGCCGAAATTACCTTCATCAGCAAAAAGAGTTCTGAAATGCCGCTCTCGCTGGAAAAAAAAATTACCATTGCTGAGTGCCAGTGCATAGACCTATTTATAATTAAATTATTTTTCTGTACTGAGTGTAGCCCATTATTTTGTCGCTGTTAGATCGCATGGGGGAGAGAAGCCGTGTCTTCAATTGCCACTTGATTATTCTTGAATTGGAAAACGTGTTAATAAAGGAAAACCAAGCGGGTAGCGGGTGGTTTGAGGGCCCGCTATACGCTTTCCCTGACGTGTGTGGTCAAGATAGCAATTGCAGGGAAAGCGCATAAACACACCCACAGGCACACCTCCGGGCGCAAATAAGGGAGTCGGCATAATGCATAGCGGGTAGTGTGGCCGCAGGATACCGTTTAGGGATAGTGGAAGCTGCTAAATGCGTAATTCACGGGTAGCGGGTAGTGGCAACGGGTAGGGCAGTGTGAAAGATAGAGCCCAAAGTCTCAAACCCTAATCAGTGTCAAAGAAAAACCACAAGAACAGATTGGACTACAGATCCCTCTAGTGGATCTTACTGGTACTGCAGGTGTAAATGAAGGAACACTACTTTCCACTTCGAGAGCTGAATTGGAATGGAACAGCGAAACTTCCCTCCAAAGCTCTCAGCTCCAGAACCAGAGGTATGGTTCTTATAAACCAGCCAAGGAACTGCATGTCTACTATTTGCAAAACTACTCATAAATCTGAACTAAAGTTGTGATCATTTCAGAATGAGCCACATGATCAATACAACTGGACTGTCTGCTGCAACTAACTGGCAAAAGACAAATATATATATATTTTTGCTAATCATTAGCCATCAAGGATCAAATGTGTGAACAGGTGCATTTTCAATCCTGTCAATTCATAGCCAGTTTGAAACATTTCCCTCAAGTGTACAGCTAAACAGGAAGTTACACAACTTCTTGATGGCTTCGGCTTTTGTCACTGGAATTATATCCAAGATCACATGAAATGCAGTTCTTGAGGAAATAAATGTATACAACAGTTTTGCCAGAGGAGCAGTTTTAGTTGTCCTCTCCGTGTTTTTTATTGCATTAACAAGCAAATCATGCCTGTAAGCCAACCAACATGGGGCCAGCACTTCATGAGGAACTTGCATAAGAACCTAAAATATCTTTCATTGCATAAAAGGTCTGTTGAAATAAAAGAAATAGAGACCAAAAACTCTGATATTTTAAAACTCCAAAAAGTTTATACAGTGGAGTGGAGGCCAAAGGTTTATGTACACCCAAACCATTCAAACTCATTTTTTCACAACTTCACAGATCTCATGTTACGATGTTGGCGGCGGTATCGTGCAGTGGGAGCGTATCGCTGGAAATGGCACAGGAAATGGCACTTCAGAAAACAGATGGCATCACGAACAGAGACGTCCATCAGGTAATATTGAAGCACCACTTCAAGACATCAACAACAAAGTTTAAACTTGGTTTCCAATGGGTCTTCCGGACAAATCTAACAAAATGGTCAAAAGACAACTATGAAAAATATAGAAATTGCACACTTGTAGCTCCGATGCAAAAATTTGTTCATGCAGACATAAATAAGACCAACGTTTCGACAGCAAAGCTGCCTTCATCGGGGTTAATCTGGATCAAGATTAACCCTAACATAGGCAGCTTTGCTGCCAAAACATTGGTCTTGTAATGTCTGTATACGAAAAAAACTTTTGCATCAGAGCTACAAGTGAGCAATTTCTGTGTTTTTCATGCCTGTTTTCGCTGGCTGGCACCTCATCACTTAGATGTATGTTTTTTTTTTACTTTGATTTGAAAGATAACTATGGCCACATCCACCATAAAACAGATACTTTTCTAAATGGATATTTTCCCAGTGTTTAAAAAAAAAAAAAATCTACTGTCCACATGCCCTTGCATTACAAATCACCTACATACACACCAGAACCCAAAAATGACAACAAATGCTCGATTACATAATGCCCTGTCAGTAGGTGACCAACATAACAAAAGTCCACTACAAGACAGGAATGTTAATTTTTTAAAAAAAAATCTCTCTTAGTGACCTAAAACGCTGTTTGCGTGTGGACAACTGACCAAAAAGCATGAGGAAAGGTTACATTTTCAAAAATACCCTTTAAGTGAAGACAAGACCCAAGTCAAAATATTGGAGAGACCATCACAGAGCCTTGACCTGAATCCCACAGAAAACTTGGGCAGAACATACTGTGAGAAGCTAGCGGAGGGTTACTCTGTTCGTTCAGCAATTACAGGACATCATCACTGAGCACTAACTAACAGCATGTAAAGTATTGACCCGATGACACTGTAAATAAAAACTGAAAAAAATCAGTCTCCCAGCTATTTTGTGAAAACGACATCTAATGGAGATGAATACCCAAATTGACATATAGCGAAAGAAATGTATGGTAACATGAAATGCATTGTTGCGAAAAGTTGAATTTAAATATTTTCAGCTTTGGAGTCTGAAAACATTTCCCCCTCGAATGTGTGTATTCGATGGTCAGGTACAAAAATTTCATTAATAAATATCCAGAAAAAATGTGAGCAAAGTTCAAACGACATTTTGTTGCCCATTTCAATTGATTAGACGTTCGTATTGCTCATTGCATTGTGTGACCGCAATGCCTGGCAGTTGCCACTTCAGTTTACACAACATAAAGAAAACAATATGACGACATGGGAAGATAAATAATTCTGAAAGTCTGTTAGAATAATAGTAACTCTTCACTCCTGTGGGCCAGAAGATCGGTAGCAGTGTGGACATGACAGTGTGGTTCACTTTCTCCGAGTGTCCGTGACTCTCGAAAGGTTCCCTTCATCTCCCTCACAGATCAATGGTTCCCTTCACTTTGAACTTCTTAGCGGACCGTTCGCTGGACCGCAGCTGGAACTTGCTGCCGTAGATATACGAGACAAATCCGTCGATTTCCACAGCGAACACGCTATGGCGCTTTGGAATGACTGCAGAGCAGGGAGGGAGAGAGACAGACAAAATGGCGCCAGTGAGAGTAATGCTGACATGCATGTTCCTGATGTTCAAACACACGGCCGCATTTGCGCATTTGATACCTTTCAGTTTGTCCTCTTTGGTGACAATTTTGAAAACGTGTTTCAGCTCCTGGACGAGGATCCCCGTTGTGCCGACGTATGACGGGCATTTCGATCTCGCGACTGGAATGTAAAAAAAAAAAAAAACAAGAGTTCTCCAGCAGGATCAGGGACAGTAATACATCAATGCACATTTTTGGCCAAACACAGCAATGTCAGTCAGCCTGATGCACCACTGTTCAGCTCGACCGCCAATGAGCACCTGCACTGCAGAGTAGCTACTCACTGGAGAGAGAGGAGCGCATGAATGACAGGCTGACATTACTGCGCAAACAGCCTCTCCTCTTGTTTCCTCACGCACCACTCTCACGCTATTATACCTTATGCTGGGTTGCTATCAATCAGCGGCACGATTGAAATCGTGGTCTTCATCGTGGAATAATCGTGGTGATCCTATCAGATTTTTATCAGATCTTGAGGTCAGTCGTGGCAATCGTGTTGATCGTAGAAAAGTTTTGGACGGTTCAAAAAAAATCCTACGATCGACACGATTCATTGTCAATCGCGATCGTGGCATCGCCTCGTATCCAAACCTGAAATTTTAAGCCGCTTTCACGCCGGATGCGAAGCTGGACGGATTACATTCAAAGTCAATGCTAAGACGCGAATTCGTGTCTTTGCATTGACTTTGGATGTAATCCATCGTGCGAAAAATTCGTTTCGCGTCCGGTGTGAAAGCAACATCCGAGAAGTTCCACGATCAGCTACGAGTGGCCAATGCTGGCGTTCGTAACAGAGCGCATGACAGTGGGAACTAAGCATTAGAGAAACAAAGTAATGGACGACGTCGTGCGACACAAAAAGCGGTTCGCTCGTTTCATTAAAGTTCAGAAAGAGAGGAGGTTAGCAGAGTATATGTTAGACAGGCTGCCAGATCTGAAAGGAAGGACGCCTGGAATTAAGATTACCAGGACAAGGACCTATTCAACAAACTGCCAGTGATGAAGCAAACAAGATTTGCTTCAATCACAAAGGATCAACAGCTAATTCTTCTTTAGCCAATTTTGAAACTTGAAAAGGCCAAAACTAAGATGGCAGCAAGGATACCGAAGGACCTTTAAAAAACGTGGCTCACCTGTGATGATGGCACCGTGGAAGTCAGCTTTCAAGAGTTTCTGTTGAATTACTTGAGGATTGCTGGAACACAACAGGAAACGAGCAGTGTGATGTTACAGCACGCGTTTAGTGCAATTAACAGTCTAATTCACGCAAGTTTTGACTTAATGTCCAGCCCCAAATACTCATTTTGGGGGGAGGGGAAAGAAATCACTAATCCAGATAAACAGCCATCAACTGGACTCAAGTCAGAACAAGTGTTTGATGATATAAATTCAACATCAGAAACAAGAGCAATTCAACACTTCAGCAGCGTACGCTAAATTTGTGTGTTTTCAAGTCTAATGCAAACTGAGGACAACACTACCGAATCACCATTTTCAGTATTGTGAAACCACTTCTTCATTTTACAATGTGACACACAGTGTTGTGAAAAAGTATTTACCCCCGATTCCTTATTTGTAACACAAATGTTTCAGATCATTAAACTAAATTCAGTATTAGTCAAAGATAAGTAAAGACAAAATTCAGCTTTTAAATGACAATTTCATTTTTTCAGGAAAAAAGCTATCCAACCATACCTAGCCCGATGTGAAAAAGTAACTGCTCTTCTAGTGACAAAATTAACCAATTAAACAAATTTAATTGATAATTGGTTTCAATTTCACTAGACACACACAGGCATGATGACTGTTGAATCCAAACAATATTTAAACAGATCTCGTCTGGCCATTTGAAGCAGGTGAAAAGCAGAACACGATGCTGCGATCTAAAGAAATTCAAGATCAGATGAGGAGCAGAGGTTGACATCTGTCTGGAAAGGGTTACAAAGCCATATATAAGGCACAGGGACTCCAGCAAACTAAATGTGGACTTAGTGCAAATTACACTGTGTTCGTTTCCTGAGCAGAACTGAAAAACTATGTAAGATATCGGCACCAAACTTCGTACATGTATTCTATATATAGTCTAGATGTGCCTTTTGCTACTTTGGAAACTTCAGGATTATTATTTTTGCCATTTCCATGGAAACGAATCTGGACTTAGTGCACATCAGGCCTAGTTCGTTTCCGGAGCAGAACTCAAAAACTGTTCAATATATCTTACTGAAACTTTGCAAGTGTTTTACTCACATACTGAAGTGGTGCCTTTTGATATTTTCAGATTTCTGAAAATCTTCTTTTTTTCATTTCCATGGAAACTTTTTGCATTTGGACTCTGTACAGAGAGAGGTTCGTTTCCGGAGCACAACTCAAAAACCGTTCATTATATCTTTCTGAAACGTTGCATACATGTATTACCCACATACTGAAGCGGTGCCTTTTGATATTTTCAGATTTTTGAAAAAAAAAAAATTAATTTTTCCGTTTCCATGAAAACGAGTTGGATTTGGACTCTGTACAGAGATAGGTTTGTTTCCGGAGCACAACTCAAAAACCGTTCAATATATCTTACTGAAACTTTGCATGTGTATTACCCACACACTGAAGTGGTGCCTTTTGATATTTTCAGATTTTTGAAAATCTTCTTTTTTTCATTTCCATGGAAACGAGTTGGATTTGGACTCTGTACAGAGATAGGTTTGTTTCCGGAGCACAACTCAAAAACCGTTCATTATATCTTTCTGAAATTTTGCACGTGTATTACCCACATACTGAAGTGGTGCCTTTTGAGATTTTCAGATTTCTGAAAAAAATGTTTTTTTCCTTTCCATGGAAACAAGTTGGATTTGGACTCTGAACAGAGATGGGTTCGTTTCCAGAGCAGAACTCAAAAACCGTTCATTTTATCTTTCTAAAACTTTGTATGTGCGTTACCCAAGTACTGAAGTGGTGCCTTTTCATATTTTCAAATTTCTGAAATTATTTTTTTTTTCCCTTTCCATGGAAGCGACATGGATTTGGACTCAGTCGCAGGGCTGGGTTTGTTTACGGAGCAGAACTAAAACACTGTTCATTAATGACTCTTGTTTTATTATTGCCTTTGTCAACATGTGATTCACAGTCTTTGGTACATGTTGCCAGTACATACTTCCAGATAATTCCAGAGGAAAATCACCTCAACATTCTTGTTTGAATTTCTTTGAAGGTGTAGGATTCACATGACTTTCGCAAATAATCAGGGGCGGCGGATATGTCATCTTCTGATAACTCTTGTTTCATATTTGGATGGCTCACTGTGTGGTCAGCTTTATACCAAGACCCAAATATCAAACAGATATGTGTTATTTGGGTAACAAACTATATGCAACCCTTAGTGCTTAGTTCATTCAACCCACGCACCTCCTCAGAACCTGTTTGCTTTTCCATCACCAAGGCGCCAACACAGAGCCACACAATAACGGCACCGTATAATGTCAGTACGTCACTGTATACGTGTCCGCCCCGTTTCCGAAAGTCTCGTTATGGTGAGCGAGGTAGTTATTTTTACAACAGGTCTAGAGTTATCGGTAGGCCCTCGCTAGGCAATAGTTAGGAAAAAGGCATGATATCCGTGGCTCAGATAGTTCATCGGTTTGTTGCATTATTACATAAGCTTTTTTTTTCCCACTGTTTGAATCAGTGGCGTAGCCAGAACTTAAAATTGAGTGAGCATTAAACATCTCTTTAAAAAAATTATTAGTTCTGACTCGATTGAAATCATTTTTTCTAATTAACTATACATTCAGCCCAAAAACACTCCGCACTATCAGGTGTTTGCTTGCTCACCTCGTTGAGGCAAAACGACAATCAGTTTGGACGCGCAATTTTCTGCTTTTCAAATCTCAGTCTTTGATTCAATATAAATAATTTAATCGATCATGAAGCACTAGTTAGATGGCCTGATGTGCCAATAAGATAGCGTGGAAGTTCCAGAGCAGTTTACCTCTCGAAAATACCCTATAGGCCAACTTATGAGTAACTTACTTTTCTGAACTGAATGATGCCTATTGATTAGTCTCCTTAGATTGCATCACGAGAGAAGCCGTGTCTTAAATTGCTAATGGATTATACTTATAAATGGAAATTGTTTTAACAAAGGAAAATGACAGAGAACTAGAGGCTCTAGAGAGCCTGAATCGCTCACCTGGATCTGCATGAAAATTAACCAATTCTTAAAATTACAGAAACATAATCTACTGCAGCATACAAGTAATAAGGTACGGGATCTTAACCCTTTCATGCATAGAGGTCACTACAGTGTACAGCTGTTTAAGTGTTTTTTCTCTATAAATGCCTGCAACTTTGGGCACTGCTGCATATTAGTAAAAAAATCCTGACTGAGTTTATCATAATTCATGCATGAGAGGGTTAATGAAATACCAAAAAACATGATTGCGATTCCGACCTCGTCCCATAATTTCGTAAAATCGACTTTCAAATGGAAAAGAAAGAAATAAATCAGATTGATTCACACGGGAATTCCAGGGGATTCTGATTATTATTTCAAGAATCTAATGAGCAAATTGAATGTGATGGTTTATTCAGGTGCTTTAGTGAAACACAACAAAAATCATCATATTTGATGTTTTAATGCAAATAACTCCTACAAAGAGGCTTTGTACAATTTCAAAGTAACAGAGACTTTTGTAGAGCTTTATTTGCTGATCATTTTAGAAATTGAAAGTTTTTCTCTATCTCTTATAGTTTTCATTATATAGGCCAAAAAGATGCAAAATCGTCAAATTTGACATTTCAAGGCCAATAACTCCTACAAGGGGGCATTGTATGATTTTGATCCTTCAGAGACTTTTGTACAGTCTCATCAGCTGGTCATTTTGAGGTAACAGTTTGTTCTCTCGCTGCTTTAGTTCCTGAGATATAGCTGAAAATAGGTGGTTTTACCTCTATGGTCTGTTTTTAGTAACAGCCGGCATAATCGACACAATTTTTAAAGTAGACATCCTAAGGATGCTTGAGGCTAATTTTAGTCTGGATCGGTTCAGTAGTTTCAGAGGAGAAGACTATGAAAAATGTTAACAACATATGACGACGGATGCCAAGTGATGGCAATAGCTGACCTGGACCTTTGGTCCAGATGAGCTAACAAGTTAGGACAATTGTAGTATTTGTGTGGCCGCTTAATTTTCAGTTCTGGCTGGGCCGCTGATTTGAAATGCACACAATTGCTGGTCCAAATGAATGATCGTTATTTCGCCTTAGCGAGGTGAATAAGCAACACCTGATAGTACAATATGTTTTCGGGTTGAATTTTTAGTTAGCTAGACGCATGTCGATGGCGCGCCATCGCAAATCTCCGCGCTCCGCAACGAATGTTATGGGAGTAGTAGTAATGTGTCAGAGGGCAATTCACTGAACTGGCATTCTGCTGTACAAATGATAATCTGCTTGTTGCAGTGACTGATACTGATCATGTCCCAGCACTGATACTGATCAGAGTTATAGCAATGTGATATAGTTGGTTAGTTGGATATAGTACTTTTTGAGTGTCTGTTGAGGGCATAAATTACTCTTCATTTTGAAATGAGAGTATTATGAAAGGAAAGGACGTATGGTACAACGATTGGCACACCTGACACCATTTGACCAAGAAAACGGTCAAAATCAGATCAAATCAGAAACCCGTCTGATATGTGATGAAGGGTCTTCTCATGCATCTCCCATAAAAGTTTGAGCGTCCTAGCTCAATGCATAAGGTAGATATGGCCATTTTTCTTTTTCCACTAAAAGCCCCCTATTGGCCAAAATATGAATCACAGGATGGCAATTTTTGGCATGCAGGTTGCTATCACCAGGATACATATCCATACCAATTTGCAGCCTTCTACGTTGAGTAATAACAAAACGTGCCATCCTTTTCAACGATTGGCACACCTGACACCATTTGACCTAGAAAACGGTCAAAATGAGGTCAAATCAAAAAACCTGTACCGATTGAACATGTATGGTCTGAGGATCTGAAGTACTATATTGGGGATGATCTACTTGACTGGGAAAAAATATGGAATTCAATTGTTATTGCTTCTAAAAACCCAGATCATCAATTGATTCATTTTAATTATATTCATAGGACTTACCTCACACCGAGGAAGGCCCATGTCATGAAACGGATATCATCCCCAATTTGTACTTTATGCACAGAGGAGGGTCTTGCTGGTTCATTCTTGCATATGAATTGGGAATGTAATGATGTAAGACTATTTTGGAGGGAAATTTGTACTACTCTGTCTGATGTTTTAAATGTGGATGTGCCATGTTCCCCCATTGTACTTCTCTTAAATGACACCTCCACCCTTAAATTATCATATAGTAAGAGGTGTGTTCTCTTAATTGGAATTACGGCTGCAAAAAAGATGTTGGCATTACGGTGGAAACCTCCTGATATAGTCACCAAAACTGAATGGATCAACAGACATCTTGACATAATAAACCTGAAGTGTCAATAGCAAGAATGCATGGTGCTGGAGCTGATACCATTTTATTGTGGCAGACTATGGCTGACAAAATCAAGGAATTATTGTAAATATTCTTATTTTGTTCTTTTGACTCCTGCAGCAATTATATAGAGATCCATGGGGGGGGGGGGGCATGATGCCACTTTTTATGATTTGCAGTTATATTATTTTGGTGTTTTTTTCCCCCCCCTTTCCCCCAGTTCACTTTTGTTCTGTCAGATGTTTTACTGAATGTGTTTTTGTAAATTATTTTGGTTAGTGTATGTTTTGTATATATAAATAACAAAAAACCTTAATAAAAAGTTAATCACCAAAAAAAACCCCGTCTGATATGTACTGCACCTCCCATAAAAATTTGAGCATCCTAGCTCAATGCATAAGGAACTTCTGGCCATTTTTCAATTTTCACAAAAAGGCCCCTGGTGGCCAGAAGAGGAAATGAATTTAAATTCTAAACGCTTAGTGCACCCTCTGGGTCACTACCTTACACACACCAAAGTTTCAGGCTGATTGGTCTAACGGCCTAGGGGGAGTTACTGTTTCTGACAGACGGACGGACAGACAGACGCAGAACTGTATTACAAGATCTCCTCACTTTTTCGGAAACAAGGAGATAATTAGAAAAAAAATGATTGTGATTGAGTCAGAACTAATAATTGTTTTAAAGAGATGTTTAGTGCCCACCCAATTTTACGTTCCGGCTATGCCACCGCCACAATTTAATTTTATATTGGCCTCAGGTATACGAGAACGATGCCGCAATGATGTAGTTCATTGCGTTTGGTAACGATCTCTCTACTATGGCTTCGGCTAACCGTAGGCCTAGTTGTCCCTCTCGTTAGGGTCTCAGTAAGCAACCTAACGATAGCGTAAACTGCAACTTTTATGATGGCTTCGGGAAAATGGGCCCAGAGCCCGAAAATTGAACTGTACAATGTTTGCGCTGGTCTTGTTGGTCACGATAACTCCGCCCTCAGCCCCTGACATAATCGGTACTTGGCTTTAGACCAGCAAGGAATTGGTGCTCCTCTGGCACCAGTTTTAAGAGCCAGGAGCTGGTGCTTAGGCTGTGAAAAAGCAAAGAACCGGTGCCAAATCAGGCTCTGGCTCCGAACCAGCACTGGAACTGGTGAAAAAGGGGTATAAGATCTTTAAACGAGTTCCACAATCAGTTTTTGAATCAGGTCTTGACAAGGTCCTGATGCTAAAAGCCAAACGCAGCCGTTGGCAAAAATAAACTTTACTGCACCATGACACAGGACTGACAGTCCACCTAGTATACTCCCAGGTTCTATTCACTGCACAGCACTAACCTACCCAGCTTCAGTTCGTTACACTGGGCTGACGGCCTACAGCTCACCGCACAGCACTAACCTGTCGGGCTTCAGTCCGTTACACAGGTCACGTATGTACTGCTTCCACAGTTCATGTAGCGGCAAGAAAAGTTCATACCTACAAAACAAAAACACCTTCAGTTAGTAACTCCGTTCACATTGGACGCACATATCAACTTCAGAGGGGTCGTGGATTCTAATAAGCATTCTTCAACAGCAGGAGGGTCAATCAGAGCGCGCAAAGGCTTCTGTGGTTATAACAGGACCAAAGATTTAATGGTCCTAGTCAGAGAACCATTCACAAGATAAAATTCAAGTTAAAGCAGGTTACCAAGGTATCCACCTTAATTACAATTGATTAAAATCCCACCCCGCATTTCAATACATACTGAAAATGTCAGTAAAAGCAGAACCTGCCAACTGTTTATACACTAGTGATATATTCCCTACTCTAATTAAAAGCATGCTCTGGACACTTTCCTCAGTGAGCAGGTCAGGTTTAATTTAAATCAATCAAAACTGAAGCTCATATAAGGATAGGCCAAATAAAAAATTACCTGGTCAGCATCTCAGAGCAACCCAGAAAAACCCTCCTGCCTCTGATTTAAATTTTTTTTTCTGAAAAATCTGATAACATTGCACCAAAATGCACGTGAGAAAAATGTTCAGAATCTTTATCCACGCACGCAAACAGTCTGCTCTGCTTTCAATCACTGCACCACTTAGGGCTTTAGGTAGATTTTATTATTAATGTTACTACATGAACTGGGGCCTCATTTATAAACGGTGCGTAGGCACAAAAAAGATACGTACGTCACTTTCTTTGCAGATTTCTGATTTATAAAAACAAACTTGACATTAAAAAAGGGAAATTATTAAGATTATGCACAACGTCAATAAATTCCAAGTCCATCCTGATTAAATATAAGGAAATTCCATGCAGTTTATTTTACCCATAGGTTTATAAATTAGGTTATTTTCCACAAAATTAAATTTTTATTTTTTTGTGCGTACTATTATTTAGGTATGAAATCCATGCAAATTTTTATAAATAAGGCCCCTAGTGATTTGGATTTGTCGTGCAATTGGATCTCAAACTCTTATTATAATAACATAATTTAAAAAAAAAATCTCCTGCCAGCCACTGAAAGATGCTAACCAACTATTTTCTTTTTACATGGCCTTACATATACATGAAAACAATGGAAGTTCTACAAACTTCTGGTGCTCTGGTTTCAGCTCAAAGATCTTCAGTTTTCTTCTCTCTTTGGCGTTAAGTCCTATACACTTCTTCTTCTTTGGTTTCTCCTTTTTCTTCCTGGGGTATTCCAGAACTACAGCCTTCCTGCCCATGTACTGGTTAATCTCCTCCTTGCTAAGGCCAGGAATGCTCTTCTTCAGGAAGGCATTTGTAAAGGCTTCTGCCAGTTTGCCATCCAGAGACTGGAACATGAGGAGTATTGAAAAATGCATTGACACAAAATTAGTCAAAATCATGAAACCACACTGTTTCAAAGGGGCATGAGAGAGGCCCGGATTATGGTTTCAGGCAAAATAGAGTGCTGCCTAATACACTGCCCGGCCAAAAAAAAAAGTCACCGTTTGGAAATTAATGAACAAATTCTATAATTGGATCATTATTGCGGTTATTAATATGTTTCAGCTGGCAATAATCATTTTAACCCTGACTGATGAGGCGCATCGCTACTCATTTCTTAAAAAATCATGTCGGAAGACACATCCCTTGATAGTGGAAAAGATGTTACAGTATTTCAGAACGGGCAAGTTATTGGACTGTATTTAGCAAAGAAAACCATGAATGACAAAAACAAGTATGAGGAATCATTTTCACAAACAAATTTGCCACAACAAAGTCCTGACCTTAAACACATTAAAAGTTATTGGGATGTGCTCAAGAAAGACCACCGAGTGGTTCAACCATTATGTTGAGAAGACAAGATCTCGGCAAAAATTATGGCATTTCTGATCAAAAATAAATGTTCTGGCATTGCATATAGTTGTAAAAAACAATGACAAGACGAATATGCACTGTAATCAAATCTAAAGGGGTTCCAACTAAATATTTGAGCGTGCGATTTTTTTTTGGCCAGGCAGTGTATTTTGACTGTGTTTATTAGACGTCTTCACTGTACTTAAATGGGTCATTCCATATCAAATCAGATACACAAAACATTTGTAAGTCATAGATTATTTCCATATTTTCACATTAGATAAATATGCATTAGTGATGAACAAATCTGAAATTTCAGCTCATTCGGACAAAAAAATGAATGTTATACTGCTTAATCAGAAAATGCAGTTTTTTTTCAGTTGACTTTTTTCTTGTATTTAACATGGCATAAAGTTTTTTTTATTCAGTCATGAGGACACCAAACTTTGCATCTTAAATTATAGCTCTCTGGAAGTTTTTGTTTATTTTTTTTCTTTCTGGAGAATATAACACCAAAAGTGCCTTTTGTTCAGTCAGTTCCTTGTTTAGGTTCCCAAAACACCCCAATATAAACCCTCATCTCTCTGGCATTTTTTCCATTCATTTGTATCTGCTGAATATAAATCAGGTTGGATTCACCATGAATTCATCACCAACTGCAATCAGTACCTTGCCAAATGTGAAAAAAATGCTAAAATGCCACTTGTTCTAACCCCCGTATCTCCAGGGGCACACTTGTATTTTCTTCTATTTTTTTTTTTTTACTGATTCCTCTATTATAGTAGAAAGACCACTCCAAAAATTGTTGATGTGTTTTGACCAATATAAATTTTGCAGATGTCTGAACAGGGGTGGGGTAATCTCAAAAATCGCATGGCATTTCCAGCTTCATACACAATGTTAATGATTATTGAATCACAATAATTGTAAGTTCTCAATTCATCAATGCATGACACATTCACAGAAAGGTCAGTATATGCAAGTTGGTAGATCATGTTGGCAAGGAGAAACCTGAACCAGTTATTGATCAATAATTTCTGATTATTGCTATTGTTTTTAATGAAGCGAAACAAGAGGACACAAGCATTAACATGGACTTCTTCTGAAAAATGCTGGGTGCCATTCAATAACATTCTCCGAACTGTTCCAACTCCGGATGTCACTGGATGCGCAGCCTGGCAGTATAAGTTGGACAAAACTGGGACAGACAACATTGTTGTGCTCTTTGCTACATTTAGGAGGCAATAACACTGTTAACATAGCATGGAATACAAAGTGTTAATTTGACAGTCAGTTTACAAGAATTAGTGTCAGTAAATTTTATTGATGCAAAGAAGTGTGATTTTAAAAAATTAACTCACCCCTATTAAGACAGTTCAGAAATGTATGTCGTTCAAGTCACATCAGCAATTTTTGTTTTGATATATCTACTATAATACAGGATTTAGTACAATTTAGTATGTGATTGCCTAATGATTGAAAACACTTAAAATGTTACTTAGTTAAATGTGTAAGAAGCTTAAGGTGCCACAAGATTCTCAAGATTACCCCACCCCTGTTCAGACACCTGCAAAATTTATATTGGTCAAAACACATCAACAATTTTTGGAATGGTCTTTCTAGTATAATAGAGGAATCAGTTGAAAAAAAATAGAAAATCCAAGGTGTGCCCCTGGAGATACGGGGGTTTGAACAGGTGGCATTTTAGTGTTTTTTTCACATATGGCAAGGTACTGACTGCAGTTGGTGATGAATTCATGGTGAATTCAGCCTGATTTATATTCAGCAGACACAAATGAATGGAAAAAATGCCAGAGAGCCTTTGCTAGGGTTTATATTGGGGGTGCTTTGGGGACCTAAACATGGAAAACATGGAACTGCCTAAACAAAAGGCACTTTTGGTGTCCTCATAGCTTCACAACCAAGAAAGACAAAGTAAAATGGATTGCATTTTCTGATTAAGCAGTATAACATTAGCTTAGATCCAAAGTTTCAAAGCTATAGGTGTAATAATAAAAAAGTTATGCCATGTTAAATACAAGAAAAATGTCAACTGACAAAAAAACTGACGGACAGTACCCTTTGAAAATAATTCACCAAAAATTCATTTTTGGTCTGAATGAGCTGAAATTTCAGATTTGTCAGTGATATATATTTATACAGCTGCATACACAAAAAGTAGCAAAATTGAGAAGGTGGTGGTCAGACCCATTTGATGATCTGACATGGAATAACACAAATAGCTTCATGTTGTAGGCAGTACCAACCTATTGTATCATCACATTTTAGGCATGTTTCTTTGAAGTTGCTAGCTTAACTGCCCATGGCTTTTAAGATAGCATTTTAAACCATGATAAAACTGCAAGTACCATTGGTAAGGAACGTGTCATAACATTAAGCTGGCAAGCGAACAGCAATAAGCCAATATTTGCTAAGAGAATGAACCAACCCCACCCAAAAAAAGTACAAGTAGCTCGCTAAACACGATGCATAATTACAGCCTCCTGGACCAGCAAGTTATCAAGCGAACAAGCTCGGTGCCCACTGCCATTCGCAGCCCCAACAGTTCATGAGCGCACTGCATTGGCCACTCGTCTCTCATGTGGGCACCAGGCTCGTCCATCTCTAAAATGAGTTCGTTCCGTGTGCTTTGAACAGTACCGTTAGCCAAAGGAGAAGCGAATACTCACCGGCAGCCCGATGAGTGTTTTCTGTTCCTGCGGTAAGCCGGAGTGCAGCAGTCCTAAAGGTAAACACACCACACTTCAATAAGGACCTGGAAATATTCTCGTCACAGCCAACCTAGGCAGCTGCAGTCCAGCAGCTTTGAATAATTTCAGCATATCATGATGAAAAATATCTGATGTATTGTTAAGTGTATCTACTTTAATTCTGTAAAAAGAAAAAAATAAATAAATAAATAAATGCAGCATTTCAAACTTACGTTCCATCGCGATTTCAGTAATCTTTTTCCTCTCCTTCTTCTTCTTCTTTGTTGAGTTTTATTGGCGGGCTGATACAGCTACTTGGTGCATTACCGCCACCAACTGATATGGAGCGTGGATCAAGAGGTCGAATATTTATCATTCGTCAAAAAAACTAAGAACAACAAAAAAAAATATCTTATCAATTAGGTTCGTCATGATAAAATACTGGACCATTATTTTACGACACTGACTTCTCGAATCCTTCTTCTAATTCCTTTTCTTTAGGGATTTAATTTGTAGTGACACATCTTTGGTGTATTACCGCCACCTACTGGAGAAGTAATTTTACAGAACTTCTTATGAGGACTGAGGAAAAAAAAAAAAAAAACCTCGAAAATAACCCCTAACCCACCGTTTCATTTATCCCACAAGACTCCTTAGCTGCATGAACCACCATCCTTATCTTGTTGGACTTTGATTCAGTTTCATTTGCACAATTAATGACCATCACTACAAACACCAAAAACCTCTCTAGGTCCATATAAAAACATTCTTTGTCAGGCCTTTGATTCTCTTGTCACTGTCTGTGCAGTACACAGTTCTTTCCTCACAATACCTTTTTCAACCCTTTCTTTGTAGCCTCTGCACATGATAATTTATTCCACCTCACTTTGCAATCTTATTCGCTCACATTGCTTTGCACCAGCTTCATGATTCCCCTCACAATGACAACAGATAGCTTGTTCTCTTAATAGCCCACGTTTGCTTTTTATGCACCCAAATTGACCACATCTGCTGCATCTAAACGTCTTTTCTCAACATAATTCAGCCACATTTCCATATTATTAGCACCAACAGCACAGAAGAGGTGCACTCTGAAAAATCCTCACCCTATAACTCGTATAATCTAGTAGCACCCTGTCCGGTAACTCTTTCAAATTCAAGCAATATCGACATGCTGTCTTGTTCTTTCCTGTCCTGATAGGTTTCCAGGTGCCAAGCTCCACTGACTCCCTCCACCTCCAAAAAAGAATCAGGTTCTATAGAATAAAGGACACCCAGTAGCCTGGTGGTTCATTTTAAAACAGATCACAGGCATAAGATCAAATTCTTTAAAGAGCTTTTTCCCTTTTTTTTTTGTCATGCATTCAATCATCATGACACCACTTCTGCATACCCTCACAACTTTAACGTCACCAGTTTCATTTTTAACGAATTTCCTGATTAAATGATTATCCCTTAACACACGGTTCATTTCCCAGTTAGTTCCTACCACTTTCATTCCAAGAACAAACGACCCTCCATCCGTTTAATTTTTACTTCTCTTTTCCTTTTCTTTTCCCTCTTTCCACCTGATCATCCTCCATCTGTACAAAGGCAAAATCCTAATCAAAAAGTACAATTATCCTACAGTCGTACGCCAAACAATATGCCAAATTTTGCGCCACTATCCTTTCTTTCGTCTTCAGTTTTTCTTCTAATCAATTTTCTGTAGGCTGTACACTGAAGTGTAATTCTGCCCCCTACAGGTTAGAGTTTCCTACCAATCTATCAGACAGTCTTACCCAAACCCAACCTCCTCCAACAAAAATCTATCCCATAATTCCTTAACCCTCATCCCTTCCCATCATTAAAATACAAAGTCAATAAAATACTTTAGAAGTATATTCAAAACATTCCAAACCAAACAAAGTAAAAAACATTCACTATTTCAACAAAATCCATCCCTTTACTTTCAAACACATTGCAACAGACCAAAAAACATATTTTCCAAATCCAGTCATTCTGTTTTTTTCTTATTACATTTACAACTCAATTTCAACAAAATTCAGCACATAAACATTTCCCTTCTACCAACATCTGATACATAATCCACAAACCATTTGCCATTATCCATTCCCAATCCAGTCCACATAAAACTTCAGTCCATTTTTTCCATCCTCCCTGCCAACTCAGTTTCTCTTTCAAAAACTCCAGGTTTTCTCCAAATACTTTATCGTGTTTGGCTGCCCTCCATGCAAATACTTTGGACTGTCCTTCCCCTTCGAGGAACACGACTTCACCCCAACCATCCTCCTTTTGAAGCTGACCAGGGGCATGTTCGAGATCGAAGGGTCTCACGCCTATGTGTCGCGAGGGAAGACTCCAAGGTTTTGAACAACTTGTGAGTTCTTGCGCATTTTCCAACATGGCTGCCAGCTAAGGTTTGCATCAAATTCAGTTGAAAAGCTGTGACAATACTGGATGCCATCTTTAAAATGAAGGCACGACTGTTCGCACATGTTCTCACTTGTCTTCGCAAGACCAAACATGGTTTAATCATTCAAGAGGAAAGAACTCACAGGCTGTCGCTCGACCTCACAATCTCCTGCCAAGGTCTCGAAAGGGAAGACTCCCATGTTTTGAAGGACACACCAGTTCTTGCACGTTTTCCAACATGGCTGCATTCAAGGGTTTGCATCAAATTCCATCAAAAACAAGCTTTACAGAAGTGGAGGTCATCTTGAAAACAAGGCGAGACTGCTTGTGTATGTTCTCGCTCGCCTTTGCAAGACCACATGTAGTTCAATCATTCAAGAGGCAAGAACTTGCAGGATCTCGCTCAACCCCGTGATCTTGAACATGCCCCAGGTGACCCTTCAGTCTACTCTCCTCTCCCATTTCTGGAGGCCCCATCCACCTCCATCTTTTCCTCCATCATGGTCCCACCAGTAGCCTCTACAGCCAGCGCTCTTGCTCCTCCCTCATTGGCTGGCTTCTCAGACCCCGCCCCCTCTGGAGGCTTCCCCACCTGCTGCTCATCAGCTCCCCTCGCCTGTGGCTCGTCAGACTTTGCCTCCACTTTCAAATTCTCCTCATTCCTCCTGATCGCCTCCTCATTGCACTGCCTGGAATCACCTGGGCTGTTTTTCAAACGATAGGCTGCATCCCTCAAAGGCTGAATTTTTCGGCTGCTACAGCATTGCAGGCTGTTCAGTCGTGAATGCAGCCAAGTAAAGCAGCCTCCATCTTGCCTGATACCTTGAGCCTGTATTTATTTGTTTTCATTGATACAACCCCATTTCCAAAAAAAAAAAAGTTGGGACGCTGTATTAAATGTAAATAAAAACAGAATGCAATGATTTGCAAATCATTTAGACCCTTTAATTAACCCTTTGAGTGCCGAATACATTTTCAAGGGATTAAGAATGTCATTATCCTGAGCTGTTGAAAACCAATCATGTGTCAACTTGTTTAAAAGAGCTCCCCTCTGGAGCTCTTTTAAACAAGTTGCCACATAGTGGGTTTTCAACAGCATCTGGTTTTGATATCTTACCCCACCAAGGATGCATGGAGAGACGCAAAGACACAGGACACTGAGGGCAGATGAAATGAGGGCATATGTTTTCGTCTTTGCACTATTCTCAATTAACCCTTTGAGCGCCATCAGCAACTATAGTTGCCCAATGGTGTAAGGCAGTGGTCTTCAACGTTGTTCCTGGGGACCCTCTGTGTATGCTGGCTTTTGTTCCAACCACAATTGTAATTGCAGGATTTTAACAAGCTGTTAATGTCTTAATTAGTTGTTTTTCATGTTAAGCCTTTTTACTTGCCGTCTTTGGCCAAATGTTACATAGAAACATCCATACATGCTATGAAGAATAAAAAACCCTCAACAGTAGTGGTTTTATTTCTATACTGCAAGAAATTTCAAGCATTACAACATTTCAAACAGATCAAATTGGACAGTGAGGAACCCCAAATTCGGCTGCTGGACTCAACTGTTTCAAGTTATTTCAAAAAACTTCAGGTGAACTTAATTAGACCAACAGAACACAAAACTAGTTTGACTCTTTATCATTTGCATGTTGAATAAATTTTTCATGATGTGCCAATTAGTTTTCACCAATTAGGAGCCAACTACATCTTAAATTTGATTGGTTACGTTGTTTTCTTTCATTTTATGCTGTTATTTCCAATGCATCGCAATGTGGGTATGGCATATTTTTAAATTCTTGATGGCAAACATAGCTATTTCTTTTATCTTGTGAGTTAAGAGGGCAAATAACTGCTCTAAACATTAAATACACTTAATTAAGACAAATTAACAGCTTGTTAAAATCCTATGATTGCAACTATGGTTGGAACAAAAGCCAGCATACACAGTGGGTCCCCAGGAACAACGTTGAAGACCACTGCATTACACCATTGGGCAACTATAGTTGCCGATGGCGCTCAAAGGGTTAATTGAGAATAGTGCAAAGACGAAAACATATGCCCTCATTTCATCTGCCCTCTGTGTCCTGTGTCTTTGCGTCTCTCCATGCATCCTTGGTGGGGGTGGGGGGGACTAAGATGCAAAGAAATGACGCAAGTGAGGGGAACCAGGATGCAATATAAGAGAACTGAGATGCACCCAAGGCCTTACAAGTATGAAAGGAATGATTTATGAAAGTAGATGATAAAATACTCAAGAAAAATGCATTTGAATGCAAGAAAAAAAAAAAAAAATTGCATTTAGCAAGTATTTGGAAGCTTTTTGACATGCCCATACAGCAATAGGTCTAAAGATTTTATTGAGATGCAGATAAGGCTTACATTTTATGGGCATGGACTTGGTTTCTGAATTATTGAAAGAGAGAACAAAAAAATAAACCAGACTCCAGAAATGATGGAAAATCACCTTCAGTCGCACTGGGCAGCAGAGAGTTCGGTGACAAAGGTTGGCTTTTAATCTGATTCAAGTTCAGCATAAATCTTTTCCATCTGAGCAAATACCATATGAAATATTACAAACATTATTCAGACTAGCAGGGATCTGCAGGGAGGTTTTGTGGATCCTAGTTTGTGTCATGAAACAGCAGAATGTGAGATCGTTGGGTAATTTGCAAAGCCAACCTTTTTAGCAAGTAAGAGGCAAAATCGTTCTTCTTATTCCTCTCGGCATTTAGCAAGGAAACAGTGGCAGGAGGGATGGAATCAAGATATAAATGCCAGGCACTTATACCAAATTCAAGGAACAGTTGACGTTATTCAGCCTGTAGGAAAATGCTGGAAATCGGAATGCATCATACAGTGATTATTACACTCCCCTAAATGAGTTGTGAGGGGTATACAGGAATCAGCTTGTCCATCCATCTGTCAATCCATCCGTCCGTGGATGCAATTCTAAAACCACATGGTGGGTTGTTTACAAACTTGGCTTGCATTATTATCACCATGAGAACCTGTGCACCTGTGATTTTGAAAGCGATTATACTCAATTTAATGGAGATTTTGTCATATTTTCAAGGAGATTTTGCACTTTTTTGACTTAGAAAATTTAGTATAGGGGTGAATTTTTGTCCAGAGCTTTATTCATAAACCATGTGGTAGACTGTTTTCAAACTTGGCATGCATTATAATCACAATGAGAATCTGAGCACCTGCAATTTTGAAAGTGATTATATTCAATTTAATGGAGATTTTGTCATATTGGGGGGTATCATTAAACTGCACAGTATGTGATAATGGCTACTTCAGTCGAATGCCACACTGAATGCGGGAGTTACTTTTCAGTCCTGTCTGGGACAGGCACATCTCTAGTTATGACTCGGGAATGCAAGGTTAAATTCATAATTACTGCTACTGACAACTGATATGCCATTCTTCATGCTTCATTAAATATCTGATCTGGACTGCGAGAAAAGGATCAAGATGCTCTGCTATTATGTTCAGTAGGTGGCAGTAAAAGTCCTTAAATGGATTATACATAAATTAAAACCAAAGAAGAAAACAAAGACATTTTTTTCCAAATGTCCGAGACTTCACCGTGTGCAGACTCGCATGGACTTTTGCGGGCGCATGTTCACGGGAAGTCCGGGAGTGCTGAGGGTTGTCCAAATCCACAATTGATCCTGTCCACAAGGGGCCTCAAGCGGACTTTCAAAATCCAGAGAGTCTGCTAGGGGTGCAGACTCCCTAGGCAAAATTACTTAAAATTCACTGCAATACGGACATGTCCTTTAATTTTTTTGACAGAAGAAAAGCACATTCACACACACACAAAACCACATAAACTTATTAGAAATTTTAATATAAAACGTTAAAAATATAGGCCAGATATAAAATTCAACATCGTCATACAGAAATATAGGCTACCATAATCAATATGCATTTGTGTAACGAAAAATGAAACAAATAGTAGCCTGTCTATCAGCTCATTTTTAATGCTGCAGACTCCCCATCTTGCAGACTTTTTACGTGATGATGGTGAAGACGTCACATTACATACGCCTGACGTCCGTGAGGGCTCAGTCTGCAAGTCCAGAGGATGGAGATTTGGATTCAGCCTTTTTTTCCAAAGTTAAAGGAGCTGTGCCACAATTACTGCACATGCTCACAATTTTGAACTAAGTAAATCCGCTCAACTGCACATCAAAATCCAGAGAGCGTTCCTCGCATCCCTTGGCAAAAGCTTAAAATAGCACTTTGAATCCTCAAATTTTTATAGAAAGCTCCATAATATAAAAAGCATAATTCTGGAGTACCAAAAATATACTTGTATAAACACAATGCAAAAGGACCATTCTCAAAACAATGTGTGACCAAAAATTAACAAATTAAAAAAGGACCTGTTTACAAAATCATTGGATTTAAATGATTGTGGACCTTATATCCGATAATTTATCCAAGTCATCATGAAAATTTTATTTGTTTTCTTTGACTACTTAAGGTCAGAGGTCAAATACAACTGGTCACGTGTGTGACTTCACATGGAAACAGGTTTTTCATAACTCTATTTGACTTCAAAAACTCTGCAAAGTTGAAAAAGCTAGAATGTTCATATTTTTGGGATATGGAAAATAGAGAGGAATAAATTTGATACCTTCTGTGGCAGCAGGTGAACTGGCGATAGGGGAGGCTCAAAACAATCCCTTAAAATTAATGATGGGTGAGGACCTGTTTTCAATCATTCATTTAAATTACCATTACAGAAACTCCGATAACTCTCAACATCATCAGATGTGGGCAGTTTTCATTCATAACGCATACCAATTACGACTCCGGACTCACGCTTTTCTTTATTCAGGGATTGGAAGCAATGCATGTGTTTCATGATCGTTTAAATGAAATAAGATCATTTGAAACATCTTTATCAATTTTGCTTCCAATGATCCCAGCTGAAAACTTCACTTCCGCGTGTTACATACGCGTTGATTAGATAATTGCTGCCTACAGGGGGAACAATATGGTTAAAGGGGGCCCGAATGCATGAGAGTTGACAGGTGTGTTATTAATGAAAACTGGCCACACCTGATAATGTTAGAGTTTTCAGGAGATTCTATAATGGTAATTTAAATGAATGATTGAAAACAGGTCCTGACCAATCATTAACTTTAAGGGATTGTTTTGAGCCACCCCTATCGCCAGTTCACCAGCCGCCACTGGATACCTTACATTAATTTTCAAAGTGTTTCTTTATTTGATGACATCAGGTCACGTGCGTGACATTTTGGTTCACTTCTCAAAGAATGGCCCAAAACGAAGAGGGATTGGCAAGGATGGAATCATCATCACTTGCAGCCAATCAGGTTCACTTTCTTGGGATGTACGCTCTGAACGTGTGCAGTAACTGCAACAGCTCCTTTAAGATACTTGAAGTAAGCTCATCTTTCATGAAATATTGTTCACAATTGTCGGTATTACAATTTGTGGATTTATTGCTGCAGGTCTTGTACATTTGCTGTATTTCAATCGAAGGAGTTTGCGTACATATCCACTTTAGCTAACATGATATTATTGCGGGTGGTATTTGAGTGGGGACAGGAATGGGAGAAGAGAGGGGCTGTCACTTCCCGATGTGCCATATTATGGGGGTGTCCATTTTAGCCTTGGGGGTGGGGGGTGGGGGGAGAGGTTTGGGGTCAGGATATCTGACTCATCAAAATTTTCCCATCACTCTCTGGTCCACTCTGTTATCTGCCAGAAGCTACCTGGTGTGCGGAGACTGCTTTCAGGGACACATTATAGATGACCAATCACACTGTGGCCAGCTCTGTGATAACCTGTCCTCAGCCCAAGGCAAGATCGCACCACATGATGTGACAGATGCAACACGTTCATTTTCTCTTCCCATTTAGTTCAGCATCGACCCAGAAAAGTTTCCCCACCCCCACATCGGTGGTGTCACAGGTGACCACACATGCCACCAAGGGTTAGCATCAGGCCGGACTGGAAGTGCTGGTTTCGAACTGGGTAAAGATGTTGAGTCAATGGGATGCAGTCTCCCTGCGTGACACTTTTATTACTTGTGCACGGGGGGGGGAAACTGAAGCAGGAAAGGAGCCTGTTGGAGGCACAGAATCATCTCCGGTGTTATTGTTGGCTGTTTCACCTGCCGTTGGTGGAACAAACAGGCATTGCCTGAACCACAAAAACAGTCTCAGACCGAGGAGCATCCACAGCATTTTGTCCATGTTGTGTATAAAATGGCCTTCTATGAAAGATGACGGCCCACATGAATTGACTGATTGCAAATGTATGACTTGTATAAATTTGTGAATACAATTGCTCCATGAATATACTGTCAGGTCCATGAATATTTGGACAGCAACACCATTTTTATGATTTCACCACCACAATAGACTCAAAATGAAGTAACAAAGATGTACTTTGACTGCCGACTTATAATTTAAAGGTGCTGTGCGCGAATTTCCTGGGCATTATTGACATGGTGCCATTCGGTGAACTGTAGTCAGCATTCTGCTGCAGACGCTCGCTCACGATACAGAACATGATAGATGAGGTAGCGAGCTAAGTAAAGTTACACTGATATTATAGTTTATCTAACATTATGATTTTTTCTTTATTTCATTTATAATGTGCATAGTCCTAAGCCTTGGTTGTGTGCTTGCACGCGTTTTTGTGTTTTGTCTGAAATATAACACCTACAATATCACTGTAAATACATTTTTTGCACATCTTCACATATTTTTCACTATTAAAAAGAAACACTGGTTCACTTTATATTGCTGAGTGTTTTGACGATGTTTCTCCCCTCCTTCCCATCTACACTCCTGCAGTTACTCTCGGTCATTTAGCAGGTGTTGTGTACTCACATGAACTCCCCTAGACTGCTGGGGTGGTAACAACTTGCTAGGTAATCAATGACAAAACATCTTTACTACTAACAACATTTATGGCCGAGAAGCCAAAAAAAGTCATGGATGTGATGAAGGAAGTAGGCTAGCACAGGAAAAAATAAACTTGGTGTGCATGAACATAATTCGCACATGAAATTAATGATAAATTATTAAAATTTTCTAGTAATATGTCATAAACTGTTCAAATTAAATGAAAACATGCAGATGAGAAGGGAAAATGCAATGTGGCTAACTTGTGCAAATATGATGACATGAAGCTGTAAAGTCACTAGCCAGGGCCACTGGCAAGAAGCTGAAAATCACTCGCCTGGCTTTTTCAGAAACTAGGTAAAGTGGTTTTGTGTTGTCTTGCTGTAAAATGGAGTGACGTCCCCGGAACAAATGGAGCGTCAGTGTTAGTTCAGACAGGCACGGAAGTCAGTCTTGGCTCCACCCCTTGTCCAATCGCATTGGACTTCAGCGTCACGTACTTAATTTTTGCTGGCGTCTTTTTAAATAAGGCAGCGCTCTCCATCTCAACTAACCAAGCTCTACCATTCCCACCAAGACCCATTACAGATCTGCGCAAACATCCCCTCCACCTCCCCAGCCTCCTCCTTTCCAATGGCACAGTCTTTGGCAGTACTTGTACTCGTACTCTTGTCTTTACATGGTATTGGCATTGTTTTGTATGGTATTGGCATTGTTTGTAATCTGTGTTGTCATTCATTTCATTTCGAGCGCTGGCTGCTGCTGTCCTGCTGTCCTGATCCGGTCCTGATCCAGTTCTGCACCATCCTCGGCATGCCACTTCCTGGAGCTACAGACGCCACTGTTCAGATGGAATTAAATGGAACTCTTTTGCTATTTTACTCTATTTTGACTTTATTTTGTTAATATTTAGCTAGCCCATGGAGGATGGGCTTCCCCACTATAGTCTGGTTCCTCCTGAGATTTCTTCCCACTGGGGAGTTTTTTTCTCACCACTGTTTGAGGATTTTTTTCCCTACTGGGAGTTTTTTGCCTCATTTGCTGAAGTGGGGGAATAGGCTGGGCACTGCCCTTTCATTTATTTAATCTCTCAATGTAAAGCGTCTTTGTGACAGTCTGTGAAAAGCGCTATACAAATAAATTGAATTGAATTGAAATTTTAAACACAGTGAACCAGGCTCTGCCGGGGGGGTTGTGATCTCCTGGAATGTGTGTCATGCTTGCTCAGATTGTTCCAGAGTATCACTTGAGCAGAGTCACCGCCAAATTCAAATGTATGTCATTCCAAATAAATGGTTAAATCTGACGTGAGTGTCCTGTCTGAAATGAAGTTTTGATGGCAACATAATTGGTCCAAAAATCATTCTGCATTAATGATGCCCTTGAAAATGTGGAAGTCACCTACACCATGTGCACTGACACAGAGCCATACCATGACTGATGCTGGCTTTTGGACACTGTCTTCTTTGCTCTGGAAAACATGGTGCTGCTTCTTTCAAAAAACCACTTTAAATGCTGACTCGTCATGAAAACATGATTCCACTGCAGTACTGTCCATCTCAGATAAAATCAAGCCCAGAGAAGTCAGTGGCACTTTTGGACAGTGTTGATGTATAGCTTCGACTTTGCTTAATAAAGCCTTGACTGTGGCGATGCCTGACTAACATTTATCTTAGTACATCTGAGCCTGCGTTGTGATATCCATCACAGTGGCATGAAGGTTCTTAAGTCAGGAAGTCTGAGAGATCAGAGATCATGTGCAGTCAGAGGTAGCACGGCTTTGCTCTTTGCGCACCAAGACTGGACCAAACTCCTTCCATTTTTTTATTGATTTTACTCATCTTAGAGGGTGAAATATAGTTCTCTAAGTGATGAATTATTAGCTTGCCCATCTGTTCACACATTGATGAGCCTTAATGCATCTTTGCACTGGATGGACCAGGCTTTATTGGAAGTTCCTTTACCACATTACACTAGTAGCACCTAAAAATCGAGAAAGTGCACCTTTTTCCGAGAAATTCCATTAAAAACTTAGAATACACCGAGGTTTACTGAGGATTTGAGGCCAACTTGGTTAACCTCGGAAGAATTTCACCGAGGTAAACCGAAGTTTGTCTGCAGGCCTGTGCTCACACCAGAACAAAGGGGAGGTGTGAAGACAGTCAAAACACATGCCTCATTAAAGACCTCAGTCCAGTACTGCAGTCCAAACACCAATTAATTATGCAAATTACCAGTAATGCCTGTTCAACGAGGTGCAGTGTAATTAAGCCAGGGCCTAGATGCAGTCTGGATGAAGAACAGGCTTACACTACTGGCCATTCCAAAGTTCCCCAATCCGAAATTCGCTGAATTTTCAGTGATAATTCGTTCTGCTAATTTTCCTGAATTTTTTTCGGCTACCAAATTTTTAATGGAAAACTATCCAAAAATTTTCTCGGCCACCGAAACATTTTCAGATAGATGAAAAAATATTCGCTGAATTTCGTGGGAACTTTGGAATGGTCAGCACTATAGTTCAGCCTGATGTGTCTGTGCTGCATACAGGAACTGGCGAAGGGCAGACCACCACCATTATATTTAGAACAACAAAAACACATGTTCAGTATTCAGAATATATTCAATCTGCAAAAGCACCAATTTACAACCAAATCAGATACACAATATAATTTTTAAAAGAGGGCGCCTTGAGAGAAAGTGAACATCGAGGTGTTGTCCAAACTTAAATAAACCAGACAGACTTCGGGATACCTCGGTAAAATTTTTCAGAGGTTTACCGAGTTGGCCTCAAATCTTCAGTAAACCTCGGCGTATTCTAAGTTTTTGTAGGAATTTCTCGGAAAAAGGTGCACTTTCTCGGTTTTTAGGTGCTAGTAGTGTTAGCATGATTAGCTCTCCTTTTTAGCTTCAACTGTTTCACAAAACCTTATTATTGCAAGTTGTCTTATCATAATTAGTTTTAAATTTCCCCTGTGCCGACCTTTTTTGAAGTCTGTTGCAGTTACAAGTTTTCAAAAAAGTGTATATATTCAATAAGCAATTGATTTCACAAGTTAAAAGTCAAATAGTGTGTTGCTGTAGTGTTTTAAATATATTACAGGGTTAATGGACTTTTCAAATCACTCCTTTCTCATTTTATTAGCATTTTCTATAATATTTCAACTTTTTCAGGGTTTGATGTTTTAAAATGGGGGGACTGCGTGGAAAAAAGAGCTGGGATACCTACACTATTTATCTGATTCAGATGTAATTACCCTCACTTTAAAGTTGATGGTCAGCACTTTGTGTTGATATTAGTTATACAATTTAAACTCCAATATGTCGTGGTAGACAGCAAAAATAATAATTTGTCACTATCCAAATATTTATGGAGCTGACTAATTTTGTATGCAAAGACAGCTCGCTATGTGGATAGGCTAAAAAAAGGCCTTCTTCTCTAGTTGATAATGGAGGGGGACATCTTCACAGTTTATTAGACTAATAAACAAGCCACTCAAAGGCCAAGGAACCTGCTACAGCCTAAAGTATTGCAGCCAAATCTCCCTTTGCAGACGACAAGAGGCTTTATAGCAGATTGATGGCATCAATAAAGACAAAATCTAGTCACAGCCTTTGTTGTTTGTCTCCTGGGTCTTAGAAAAGCCATTGATTGAGGACAAACTGGAGAGCATTATCTCACGGACTCACACGCTCACAGACTATTACCTAACAAATTAAATGTTAAAGAAAGCATTTGGGTTTTCCTCACATGGCCCATTATTGTGTTACTGGAAGCCTGGAAACCTGTTTATTGACTTGTTTCTTTTGAAAAGCCAAGTCTGTACCACTGACTGCACTTTTTCCTTCAGTAGTTGCTTAATTTATCCTCTCATATGTCACTGCAGTGCTGCATGATTTCGATTGCCTTGAATCTCAGACCATACAAGTCTGGTATGATTGTGTTTGGTAATTTAACAAAGGATCCAGGACGAAGATAGGGATGGGAAGGATGGATTTTGCCACATCTTTAACTCGTTTTTTTTTTAATGATTCTAAATTCAGTCTGAGCCTTGTTTAACATTTTTAATACCTGTTAATATTGCAGGAGAAGCAAAACACACTTTGATTGATTGCTCACTTTATCTTCTGCACACTAAAGCAGCTTACTGTGGTAAACTGTGGACAGCTTTATTTCAACAATAAAAAAATGTGCGAAAAGACTTTTTTCACCAGCTCGAAGCTCCATGAATTTGGCTTAAAGTCACTGAACCAATTCTGGAGTAGTATTTTTGGATTATTATTAGCAATCATCCCTGCAAGGGATTGGCAGACTGTCCAGTGCATTACTGCCTCTCACCCATTGCATGCTGGGATAAATTCCAGCTCCCCTGAGACCCTCAGCAGGGATAAGTGTGATGGATCATGGTTCGGTGGATAGACTTATTCTTAGATACAGTATTAGAGAATTAAGAATGTGGTGATGCACTGCCCATCTAAAACAAAAAAGTCGCACACTTTGATATTTTGTCAGGCCACCCATGGGTTCATCGTGGTATTGCTTTGACAATCTTATACAATGTTACAACATTTATTCCTGAAAAAAATTAGCTTTAATTTTTGGCCAAGATATTGTACTGACAATGGGTGAGTCAGCCCACTTTCAATTGGTTAAGGACTCTGAGGTGGCCAATTCATGTGAGAAAATGATTCCTCATGCTGGATGAGCCACGCTTTCACTATTTGAGCCTCATGAATTTCGGCGTTATCATCCTTAAAAAGGCCGGTGCCATCAGGGATTAAAAAGCCCATCATCATCAAAGCCCATCATCATCATATTCCAAAGTACTTTAGTTCTGCATATATTACAAACATATTTACTGTGTGATTTCTGACCCAATGGCAGCGCACTTTCGCTGTTTGATAATGATGCAATAATTGATTTTTTGTTTAGCTAACACGTGTTATTGAATGTGCACTAAAACCAACATTTTGTAAAATCAATTTATTTTGCTCTTAAACTGTCATTGGGTCAGAAATCACATTGTAAATAATGTATGCAGGGTTGAAGTCCTTCAGTATATATACACTGTGGCCCATAATGTTGGAATACTTTTATATTCAGGCACTTTATCTATCAAGAATAAATCACATTGTCACAATCATTTCATGAAAAGAGGTAAAAAAAAAATCCATCTTCATGAGCAACAGTGTATATACAAACGTATGTGAAATTTATGTTTTTCGATCATGATAAATATTTGTACACAGATAAGAGCCAGCAGTAGTGTATAGTGCCCACTTTGGCAGTGCTTGTTTTTTTTCTTTAACAAATATCATCTTGTCTACGGCATATAAATACATTTGTACATCTAAAACACTGTCTGCCTCCATTGTTTCTCTCTATGTTTGGCAGCAGAGGTGAGACTCTTAAAGGCTGGTATATTAAAATAGCCAATGCCACACATTACGCAGTAATGCATTCTCATAACTTTAGACTTTGGAAAAGAAGAGGGGAAAACCAGTGGATATGCAAGAAGGTAGATGGATGGAGCCAGCACTCCTCGCACTACTGTCGGCCTCATCCTGATAGACGGTCCGAAAAATATTTATTCAAGCAGTTTTACAGCGCTTTATGCCTTTTCACGTCTTAACATCTCAACCAAAAACAAGTTCAGGGGTGAGGCTTGACTAATTGTAGTGGAATTCAGCAAGAGAACACAGCTTAAACCAGCAGTAAATGCACAATAATAGACTTTGATTTTTGAAATAATTTAATGACACATCAACAGCAGTATTTATAATTTTTTTTATGATGTCCATTCAGTTTTTATCCATTCACTAAATGTTTAGTCCCGTTTTCACTGTTATTTCCGGCATAATTTGGTGAACTGCCGTCAAGCTAAACCTCTCCTGTTCCCTGGTGTGTTATTGGTATTTTGTGCAGGGGAATCACACATTGCCAGACGTTAACGTTCCTGAGAGACATACGGCCCATGCTAGGTGATGCATGCAGCCCAGAAGGTCACAGATCAAGCCGCTGGATCGATGCAGCCGATACGGGGCCCATCCCCCCAGATCACCTCTGGGCTTAGCTGACCTTTCAGCCACTGTGCGACAGCCTTTAACATCTTCCAGAAGCTTCTATCCCACGGACAGGGAAGGGCATTTAGGGCCAAACACAGCTACCATGCCCATGAATGTACAGCTAATATCTCCTGTGTTACCTACTGCAGGCTTATATGTGCTTTGTGTAAAAGCACATGGAAAGGTTACTCATGCCATTCGAGTGCACAACGTGTGGTTGTCAATCTGCACGCTACAAAACCAGACTGTGGACACAACTACCGACTGGGTAAGCTGGTGTATGCTGTCATTGATAATATTGTTGCCTCGCAGCAAGAATCCCATTGAGGTCTAAATTCCAACTGGTTACTTCCTGTGTGCCACATTGGGTGTATCAAGTTTTTCCCACAATCCAATGACATCCAGGTTTGGGTAATTCAAAGGCAATGGAGGGCATGAAATTGCTGTAAAAGAGTGTGCATACTCTGTTTTTTTCTCGTGTTGGAGCCTAAATGACCCCTTTCGGCATCTGCTGCGAGATTGTAAGAAATCAAAAACGAAGGAAAGTACAGGTATAAAATTAGGCACGACAGCATATAAGGCGAACATTAAATATTTCCACTTAAAAGTGCATACTGTACCTTGCAGGTTTATTATTTTAAAGGTGATGACCCTAATGAATTTCTGTGAGTATCTGATAGGCATTCAAATTCCTTCACACTTATGACTATAACAGATAAGGAACTATTCAACATCAACTACTTTTATTTACACACACACGCACGCACGCACGCATATACAGTATATATATATATATATATATATATATATATATATATATATATATATAATTTCAAAAATCTCCACAAGGGGGCAGTCTTGCATTGCGCATCCAAAAGCAATGTCAGTATTGCGGCTGAATATGCAGCTAAATTCCCGTCCATTGGCAGGGCAAAATAGAGATTTAACTACTTATCAAAACAGTCCCTTTAAGGATTTACAGATTTACGGAGTCGTATATGTTACTGCAAGAATAGTATGGAGTGCACAGGAAAATCATTTTTGCAAACACTGTCAAATGGAGGCTCAATTTGTTTGGGAAACTTAAAACACCATTTTTTTTTTCCTTTCAAGCTGTTGGCTGCTAGGAGTATAAAACATTCATATCTTGAACTCATGTTTCTTTCTTCACAGCGGAGCACTTTGTGGGCCAGCTGTCAGGTTAGAGGGTAAAGTGCAATTGAAAACAGCATGATACGGTGTTTACAGAATTTTGCTGATTTACTGATTTTCTGCTCTTCATAACAGAAAAGAAACCAGCATGGCCAAATCAAGATGTCAGATGACCTCTCTCTACCCAGCCAAAAACAATACCTTTATCTAAATACTTGGCTTAAATACCCTTTGGACTGTTTCAGCTGAAGGCATGTTTCAGTTTATAGCTAAACCCAAGGCGGGAAATGAGGGCCGTATCTGCTCCCGGCCAACTTCAGGCCTTTAACCCTCTCGTGAGCATTGGCCCGAAGGCGGGCCGCTAGACATAATTGCGTTTTCATACCGTCTAATACTGTGCTACGTTATGCAGCTGTATATCATTCGAAAGTTTGAGGACTCAGCAATTTAAATGCGTCAGCCATTTTATGATCCAAACACGACACCGAAAATAGTACCTAAAATTGTTTCGTAACAGCCATCAGCCTGATGATGCAGTCCAATAGGTTGAGTTGTATAGCACTATTCAGATTTGTCAAAATATGTTGAGATTGACGTTTGAAACCTGTCATAATTTTTAATCCACAAAACAAGCACGCTTGGACAAACGTCACTGAATCAACTTTGACATTAGGGTATTAGCTGTGAGTCTTTGTGAATTTCAATAAAATTAGCTTTTTTTACGCATGATGTAGCGCTGTAGATCGTGCAGTAGCCCTTTCGGAACAAAATAAGTGCACCAACTGGCTATAATGTGCTGATCTAACAGTGAGCGTTTTAGCCCATCAGCCCACACTCCAATACAACAGGAAAATCAAGTTCTTTTAGTTTACACGTACAACTAGTTGTCTGAAACTTTCAGAAGACAAATCCGTATTATAGTCATGGGATTAATTTTTACAAGCAAGAATTGGTTCAGTGGTTTCTGACAAGAAGGGATTTTGTCAATGAAGCAAAGTAGTTTTGGAAGTGACTATTACACATATACGATCACACACCAGTGCAGGGAATTGGAAGGGTTCATTGGAGTGAAAATTTAGCCTCATATGGGAAATAAGACCAGAAAGAAGGAAGTTGTAACACTATTATGAAAGCAAATGCGAACGTGGCCAAAATTGCAGAGAAATTTGGACTCTCCAGAACTGTTTGTTGAAACACGCACTAACATAACCAAGCAAAAACATCCATAAAATATTCATTTTTGGACACAGAATCATATTTGAACCTGCACTTGTTCAAGCGCCTGGCTGTGGCTGTATAAGCATTTTAGTTTGGGAGGAAATTTGCTGCAAAAAAGACTGCACTGAAAAAGGTTAATTAAATAATTAGCTTGATTAGCCAAAATCTTACATTTCAGCTGCATTTCTTGAAAAGCTCATGCACACCACCACAGCGGACAGTTCTTGCATCCATAAACAAAGTTATTTTACCATAATTAAATCTGAGTAAACTCTTGTTTGCCTGGAGACCCAGTTAGCTAATTTAGTCAGGATAACTAGTGGAAACAAAAACTTGTAATCACACTGGCGCTCCAGGACTGGAATTACCCACCCCTGAGCTAAACAGTAATTTCCCAGGTACTAGCCTGATATCAACATTATAATCACTTGTTTTTCAAAATGTGGCATAAACTCAGGCGGTAAATACCCCACAGCGTAGGAAAAATAATAAATAAACTATATTAAACAAACCCATTCCAATCTCCCTCCCTAATTCAGTCTGCATGGTGCAGTGAGGCTAATCAGCCGCAGCATTGTGAGCTACAGTGATTACACTGCCACTCATCTGGGGCTCAAACAGGAAGTGAACCACAAAGCAGAACCAGAGTAGGAACAAAGCGAAACCGTTCACAAGAGACAGTCCCATGAACCTGCATGACAAAATGAGGTGGATTGCTCAACTAAGATGGACCCCATTCAATTAAAGAAACACTTAAAGAATAACAAACCATGATGAATATTAAACTCCATACTCAGTATGTCCACTCGTTGTTTACCTGACAGTTGTGGGAGTAGATTATCCTTCTTTGCACACACAAAGCATGTACGAGCACAATGGGTGTAAGAGCGCAGTAGGTGTACAAGCATTGTGGGTATTTTAGCCTGTCTGCTCTTTATGCAGGCAGGGATCCAAAATAATTTTTTTCTCAGAGATAGTTGGGATTCAATCACCAGCACTGCGATCGAAAAACATATAGAGCCGTGCAGAATGAAACAATTGTTTCAGCAATATTTGCAAATGTGCTTGTCAATATTTACATTAGCGCGGGGCACGTTTGTGCCATTTACCTGCAGAATGAGAAAAAACAATAAACATAAAACGCATTTGTGCAAACGTGCACACGCGCGCACACACACACACACACGCACACACGCACGCACTCACACTCACACACACACTCATTTCCAAAGGTGAAGAGAGGACACAAACACCTGTACATAGTTACCGGTTCCGTTTCCTCATCATGCACAACTGACCAGATCAGGCGAATTTACACAGAACGTAACCCAGTTGCATTTCACTGTACACTGGATGGATTAGAAGGACTGTCGTCAGCAACACCCCTGAGTGGCTGTGTGAAATGTACGAGATAGTGTTGACAGAGAGAGATGACGACCATTAAAAACACTGATGGGGACGACACAGATGTCCCCGGAGGAAACATGGGGAACCAAACTGTTTCTCTTTCTCTTTCTCTCTCTCTCTCTCACTCTCTCTCTCACACTTTCTCATTTGCTCTCTCCCCTTCTCTCTCATGGGTATGAGCAAGCATTCACGTTTACTGAACAAGTAGTGAGGGTGTCGAAGGGTGGATTTGCGCTTTTTTCCTCCAAGGTTCGGCTTTTTGTATATTTTATCTTTCATTATAGTCTCTCACAGTTTCTCAGTGTTCATGCAGTTTCTTCAGCGCTGTCGGGGTTCACACGAGGGCAGTCCGGTGCACTTATATGACAGCCGCCTGCGTGTGGCTTAGCGCCATGTCCAGTGCTAATAGCAAAGCGTCTGGAGGTTTCTGAAACCTCTTCTGCATGGATGGTATTAAAGTACGAGGCGCGGAACTGGACTAAAGGCATTTGAAATGTCATGCAAGAGGGAATGAACACATTGTACCGTGCAGAAGGGATGAAAACCTTGCACAGAATCAAATGAGAGCGCTAACCTTGCAGCGCTTGTCCGATGGTCAAGCGGAGCCAATCATAAAGCTCGCGCAGAGTCAGAAGAATATTAAGCCAGGCGCAGAGACAGTTCAGTGATCGAGCCAGAAGTATGAACTCAGAGAGAGGCTGTGCAACTGCAGTGCAAAGCTCGTTCAAATGATGTGCGTGGGATCAGTCCACGTGAATGTGTGGGAGGCGCCATACCACTGCCGCAAAGGCTGTTGAAATGTAATATTAAGAACAAAAATAAACTCCCCGTGGAATAAGAGAGTGGTTACATGGCATTTTTCAAATAAAACTGAAATTGATGTATTAGCCTGATTTTGTACCAACTGGTGTTGGGTTTCTGTACAGCAATATAAGATGTTTCATAGTAAATACTTAAAAGTCCCCTGTTATGTCACCAGGTGCACAGCCAATTAGTTATTACAAGCCATTTAGGAATGTTTCCCCTCTTGACATCATATGGGGAAGTAACCAACCAGAGGCAAGAAGAGCTGATCAACTTCAGCCAAGCAGTCAATCAGATCTCATTATTCTGGGTGGTCACTCCCCCTTGTGATATCAGGAAGGGGAGATTTTGAACTGGCTCATAATGGCTAATTACAGCACCCTCAATAATTATTGGCACCCCTGGTTAAGATGTGTTAAAAGCCTTAAAATAAATTCAATTTTTATTGCAGAAACATACTCTCACACTGAAAATTGTAGAAAAATGTAACCTTCAACTCAAGTGAATTTTAAGGGGAAAAAAAAATCCCTGACTAAGAAATAATGATTTTTCATAAAATCACCTGTTCCACAATTATTGGAACCCCTAACAATTCCTAGGAAATAAATGTAATTGAAGCATTTCTGTCATTTCTACAGTAGTTTACAAAGTTGATCAGAGTATCTAGGAACATTTAATTAGTAATTCATCACTTCCTGTTTCCCTGGGGTATAAATATGACGTGACACAGAGGCCATTTCTCTTATCCACTCTTCAACATGGGAAAGACAAAGGAACACACCATTCAAGTAAGGTAGATGTGTTGACCTTCACAAGTCAGGCAATGGCTACAAGAAAATAGCCACTCGCCTGCACCTGCCCATATCTACTGTCAGAGGAATCATTAAGAAGTTTAAAACAACTGGAACAGTGGTAAACAAGCCTGGACGAGGACGCAAGGTTATTTTGCCACCACGCATAGTGAGGAGGATGGTAAGAGAAATAAAAAATTCTTCAAAGCTCACTGTTAAAGAATTGCAACAAATGGTAGCATCTTGGGGTCACAAAGTCTCCAAAACAACCATCAGGCGCTATCTACATGCCAACAAGCTGTTTGGGAGGCATGCACGGAAAAAACTTTTTCTCACTCACAATCATAAATGCAAACGTCTGGAGTTCGCTAAGCGGTACTGGGACTTCAACTGGGACCGTGTGCTTTGGTCAGATGAGACCAAGATAGAGCTTTTTGGCAACAAACACTCTAAGTGGGTCTGGCGGAACACAAAAGATGAGTATGCAGAAAAGCACCTCATGCCCACTGTGAAGTATGGGGGAGGATCGGTGATGCTGTGGGCCTGTTTCTCTTCCAGAGGCCCTGGGAACCTTGTTAGGGTGCATGGCATCATGAACGCTTTGAAATACCAGGACATTTTAAATCAAAATCTGGTGGCCTCTGCCCGAAAAGCTGAAGATGGGTCGTCACTGGGTCTTTCAGCAAGATAATGACCCTAAACATGTGGCCAAATCTACACAGAAATGGTTCACCAGACACAGAATCAAGCTCCTCCCATGGCCATCTCAGTCCCCAGACCTCAACCCCATTGAAAACCTGTGGAGTGAGCTGAAGAGGAGAGTGCAGAGGAGAGGACCCAGGTCGCTGGATGATTTAGAGAGATTGTGCAAAGAGGAATGGTCGAAGATCCCTCTTTCTGTATTCTCCCATCTTGTGAAACATTATAGGCGAAGATTAGGTGCTGTTTTGTTGGCAAAAGGGGGTTGTACAAAGTATTAACATCAGGGGTGCTAATAATTGTGGCACACATGATTTGATGTAAAAGAATTATTTCTTAATGTGGGATTTTTTTCCCACTGAATAAATGCACTTGAATTAAAGGTTGGATTTTCCTCTTTTTTTCCATTGTGGTCCTATATTATTTAGAAAAAAACCGAATTTATTAGAAGCTAAAGAACACATCTTAACCAGAGGTGCCGATAATTATGGAGGGCGCTGTAGCTGTACACCTGGTGACATAATAGGGGACCTTTAAATATAAGTTGCTCAATTAAAAAGGTTGAACTTTTTGAGACTTTCTTTAAATTTTAATGTTGGTAGCCTCTGGTTTTTAGACGAGAAATTGAGCCCCTAATGACCATACCAGGCCACTTGTGGCGAAATTGAGTTGAGTTACTCAGCATGTGCAGAAAACTGAGACCTACATCTCCAAAAGGGGCCGACCCAATCTTCCCACACGGATTGCTAATACAAGCAAACGTCTTCTCTGCCCCTGTACATATGCACTGCACTGCCTAAGCCAGTGGGCCATCCCACAACCTTCCCATAATTCATTGTAAACATGGCAGCCAGGTAACTCACGGATGAGGAATTGCTTGCCATGATTGATGATGATGGTGAAGAGGAAGATGGCAGATACCAAGAGTTTTTCCAAAATGATGGATTGAGGATGATGGTTCCTCTTCAGAAGGAGGTAAGTTTCACTTTAAATGATGATTATGCATCCAAAACCAGCATAAGAAGTGCATGTACATAATTTTACATATCTCGATTTTGTAACGTATGCAGTGTTTTTTGTTGCCAGTTACTCTAGATGACATAGGTGGCTAGCAACTTTGAGTCCCGTTTTCTCAAAAGTACCCGAACATGGGTTATAATAACTTTAATGATAACCTCATTTATATAGCACTTTTCTTAACAAAGTTACAAAGCGCTTTACAAAAAAATAAAATCAGGTAGTCATAAAAGATCAAAAGGGATACATAACAAAGGTAATTCAGCAATATAAATAAGTGGGATAATAATCGTAAAAGACACTAAAAACCATAAAATTATAAAACAAGAGAAGGAGAATAAAATTTTTAAATAAGACATAAGTCAGTGTCTCCCAAAGGCTTTCATAAAAAAAGTAATAATATGTGATTTAAAAGATGCTAGAGATCCTGCACGTCTGAACTCCAATGGAAGAGAGTTCCGGAGTTTGGGGGCTCTGACTGAAAAGGCTCGGTCGCCCTTAGAGACCAAGCGTGACCTAGGGGTGACCAGGAGAGCTCCCTCCATTGATCTTAACGGCCGGGAGGGTGCGTAACAAGAGAGCATGTCACAGATATACTCAGATGCCAGGCCATTTAAAGCTTTAAAAGTGACTATTAAAATCGACTCGGTACTGTCCAGGCAGCCAGTGTAAAGAGTTGGGTTGGCCCGGTATGGTTCTTAGGGGCTCAATTATGGGCTTGGAATCAAGTTCCAAACAGGCTGCTGCTTCAATATGAACCAATACTGTGCACAACATTTGAACAGGCTCTGTGCTGCAGTTGTATAGTCTTTCCTGCGCGTATTTTTTGACCAATCCAACATGCAACATTTGGACAGGTTCAGCACTGCAGTTGTACAATCTCTCCCGCACATTAGGACCAGTCTAGTGTGCAGCAATTGAACGGTTTCAGCACGAGCAGCTTTGTGCTCATGCTTCTCGCATGCTAAGTAAACTGCCTCTACATGTGGCTTGATATAGTCTTGTGCAAATTAATTGGATAAAGGTGCTTGTCAATTGAAAAGCTGAATGGAGTGCAAATAGCCGTGTCAAGTGATGGATGTTTTATACAACCACTTCAAAGATCACTGCACAGTACCTTTTAGCCACGGTTAATTAATTTCCTTGACTTGTATGATGCAACTAATGTGATTGCATCATCATCAACACAGTACTGTAACTGTGTTGAACTGGCCTGGTTATTCACCTGACCTCAGTCTCTGAGAATCTCTGGTCCATCATCAATTCAAGGCTGCAGCAAAAAGACTGCACCACAAAAGCCAGAGTCATCGATGCAGTTGTCCAGGTGTGGCATTATGACAAAGAAATCAAGGCAACCTGCAAAAACCTGGTCTGCTCTATGCCAAAACGGGTGGAACAGCTTATCAAGAACCGTGGAGGTCACATCTCATGCTGAATGTTGCTGCTATTAAAGCAAAAAAGCCTGAAAACCTTTGTTTGGTTTTCCCAACACTGTTCTGCTTTATCCAATTCATTTGCACAAGGCTGTATTCGTTCGGCTCTGTGCAAGCATCATGATTAGCTTCGCTTGACCCCTGGAAAAGCGCTGCGAGAGGTTTGTGCCCTCAATCGGCTCCCAAAGTTTTCATCCCACTCTGCGGCATGCAATGATGGCATTCCCTCTTGCACGAGGCTCCAAATCCCTTTGGTCCAGTTCCGTGCCTCATATTGATGTATTGGCTGGCATGGATTACCGATCAACAATGGGAAATGTAGTTTAGGGGAAGGGGAGGTTTTTGTTTGTAAAATCCTGAAAGCAGGATCTAGAATAAACTGTGCAGTTGTAATGCTTTTGGATTCGATTGACAAAGTAAATCTCGTTGTTGAGCAGGGAATAAATTGGAAGCACTTCTGCAACAGTTTCTCCCCTTGTGAATCCAGCAAAACAAATAATAATATTAATTCTATCTAACTTGCTGCCATTTATTTGTGATGAGGAGTTAGAGAGGGAACATTCACACCATGGTCAAACTGTGTCTGCAGTGAAAATGCTTTCCTGGAGTGCACATCAACCGAGCTGAAGTATGCTGTGTCATTTAGAAGACAAGCGTACATGATTTTAAGGAATGTCCATGATGACTTAAATGTACACCACAGGCCAGAAGTTTGGAAGCAAGGCCAATACAGGTAAACAATTTGGAAGCAACTTCAAGTTTCTGTTCACAATGCCATTCTTAAAAACCAGTATGAAATCTATGGATTTTGGGATGTATTTACTGCATGATTAGACTTTTCTTTCATTGATATGCACCATTTTCCTCTATTTACCTTTAGGTACTGTATACATTGATTTTACCAGACCATTGTTGAATAAATGTTAACAAAAGAAAGGAGGGGCTTAGTTTTTGGGTTGAGAAGATTTGCAAGAGTCACAACTTCAGTGAAAAAGTAAAGAACAAATCACAGTTAGCATTATTCACTTTATGTCATGGTTTACAGCCCACCGGATGCCAACGGCAATCTGGCGGGCACTAGGACCATGGGCCTAGTAATATGGGCCTGATAATTTGAGTAAAAATGTATTCTGATAAGTGATTCTTTATATAATAATCAAGTTTATTTTGTTGCAAATTATGCTAATGAAACTATGATCTTGCTTGCTTCAAAACTTTTGGCCTGTAGTGTAGTTATGAAATTTAAAGTTGATGGTTTTTGAAGACACCAGTTTTGTAATAAAAGAAGCAAAGAAGTGTTTTGATTGTGGGTAGGAGGGGCTTTTAGAGCATAATTGTGCAGAAAAGCCCCGGGAGCTGGAGGCAGAGCCTGCTCGTAGTGTAAGAGGTGCAGGGGGTGGGAGTCAGGCTGACGGTGACGGAGGGCAGAGGGAGGTAACAGTCGAGGAGCCAGGCATGGACATGCCACAAGACAGGAGGACTGTCTCTTCTTCTTCTGTGGTACTTGGCGCACCGAGCCAAACCAGTGTAGAAGGAGAGCAGGAGGAAATGTGCATTGCTGAGGTAATAGCTGATGGGACAAAGAAATAAGAAATGATGAAACTTTTCAAAGAGCCATGTGCAAAAAGAAAAACATAGAACGAGTTGAAAGGGGCAAAGCCAAAGAAAATGCCATGAAAGGAAAAGCCAATGGTGCTTTCTGTCAGTACTCCCCTGTTCTGTCATTGTTTTGTTACCTCTGCCTCACAAAGATGGAGGAGGTTATGAGATCATTACCGTTTGTCTGTTGGTTGGTTTGTTGGTTTGTTTGTAAGTAGGATTACGCAAAAAGTTATGGATGGATTTTCCTCAAATTTGGTGGAATGATTAAGTATTGTTTAAGGAAGAGGTGATTCTATTTTGGGAGGTCAAGGTCAAAGGTCAAGGGCATGCAAAAGGTCAAAAACACATTAAAAACATATTTGCGCGAAGACTACAGGACTGCATAAACACAGGGGTTGCGAGCTAATACTGGCAAAAATAACATTGAGTACATTGGCGGAGGTACTTGCGCTCTCTGAGCGCAGCTCTATTTACTTTTGTATTCATTTTACTTTTCTGTTATCTGTGCCTGTCTGTTTGGGTTAATTAGTTATTGTCTTTGTGCTCTTATCTCTGTGTGTCTATGTTTACCGGCCCTCTTCTGTGTGTCATGTCCTCCTTGTTCTGTTTCACTCATTGTTTGCAACCACTCCCCTCTCTGCCCCCTCCCACCTCCCTGCCCACCTGTCCACTCCCCTCTCTGCTCCCTCCCACCTCCCTGCCCACCTGTCCACTCCCCTCTCTGCCCCCTCCCACCTCCCCTGCCCACCTGTCCACTCCCCTCTCTGCCCCCTCCCACCTCCCTGCCCACCTGTCCACTCCCCTCTCTGCCCCCTCCCACCTCCCTGCCCACCTGTCCCTCCCCCCTCTCTGCCCCTCCCCACCTCCCCTGCCCACCTGTCCCTCCCCCTCTCTGCTCCCTCCAACTGCCCTGCCCACCTGTCCACTCCCCTCTGCTCCCTCCCACCTCCCTGTCCACCTGTCCACTCCCCTCTCTGCTCCCTCCCACCTCCCTGCCCACCTGTCCACTCCCCTCTCTGCTCCCTCCCACCTCCCTGCCCACCTGTCCACTCCCCTCTCTGCTCCCTCCAACTGCCCTGCCCACCTGTCCACTCCCCTCTGCTCCCTCCCACCTCCCTGTCCACCTGTCCACTCCCCTCTCTGCTCCCTCCCACCTCCCCTGCCCACCTGTCCCTCCCCTCTCTGCCCCCTCCCACCTCCCTGCCCACCTGTCCACTCCCCTCTCTGCTCCCTCCCACCTCCCTGCCCACCAGTCCCTCATTTCTCCCATCAGCTCTACCTCTATATAATCCCTCTGTTTCCCTCTTTGTGAATTCGTCTCTCTTGCTTTTGCCCAGCGACTCACTTGCCTTTTTCTTCCAAGTTCATCTCTGTCTTCCTTTGCGTTCCTCCTTTTTAAAGCTTTGAATTGTCCTCAGTCTGATTTATTTCCTGATTATGACTCTGCCTGGCTTTCTGTTTATTTATTTATTTATCGGTTTGTTTATTTATTTTACTTTTTCATATTATTGGATCGCTTTTTTTGTATTTCTCCCCGTTTGGTTTTTGACTCGCTGACTGTGTTTTGGATCACGCCCTTGCTCATTGTCTTGTGTAGTGCTATCCCATCTCTGGTTTCAGACTGGGACTGTTCGACCTTGCTTTTTACTCTACGAACCGCTTGTGCCGTTCCACCACTATCAAAGTGGATTGATATTGCCCTTGCGTTAGAAACTCATAGTAATATTGATATTGAATTTGAGTGGAAGGCAGAAAAGGATGAGGATATTGATCTGAGTCATAAGAGTAGGCTGAGTGCAAGAGTGGCTATTTTATTTTAAAATATTTTTTTGCAAGAGTCTTTTGAAGTTGAGGAGGTTACATAAAGTGGTTGCCACATAGGAAAAATCTATTTTAACTTTGTAAAATATACACTCTTCTGTGGCTCCAGGTGAACAATGTATTTTTCTAGAAAAAATTGTAGGCACTCTTTCCGGTTGTGTTTCAACAGATTTTTTTTCATTATTGGAGGAGATTTTAATTGTACTATAGAAGATATGGAAAGGAATCATTTAGAACCTAATGCTCAGTCAAGGAAAAATTTGAGACGCATAATTGAGACATATGAGCTGACTGATGTGTGTCACCCCAAGCATGATAATACTTACGGCGCTCATGGGCTAATACTAGAGAAAACATGAAAACGCAAAATTTTGGAAAATGTGTGTGCTTGCTTCTGCTTGAAAAGTTTAAAAGGGTGAATTTGAAATCGCTTGAGTGGGTGTAGAAGTATTTTGAGATGCCTCAATAACAAATGCACTTCATTGTCAGTTATAGTCAGTCTTTTCCCTGATGTCCAATCATGTGAAAACAGGGGTGGAGTTTCATTTCTGATGGGAAAATTTCGTCAAAAGAAAATATTTATTGGCAGCATACAGGCGAACAATCATGCATTGAATTTGGTGACATGGCTTTGTTATGTGAGATCCCTGCCCGTCCAAACGAGGAACCGAGGGCAGGGAGCTGCTACCAACCCCCATCCTAGGAACAGAGCCAACAGCAACAATGACCTCATGGAAGAAACATTGCTATTGAACAAAAATTTAGACAAAGAGAGCCGGGTTAATGAATACCACAATAGATCGGTGGAGGAGGGTTGTTGAGCGAGCGCACAGAGGAGCAACCTCCCGATGCGAGCTTAAGTAAGGTAGCATATTACCAGCCAAGCAATCATCAGGCAGCTTGGTCAGATGACAGTCATGTGCACTCAGGTAACTCCCCAGCAGGAGAAGCTGCTCCTCTGTTAGTAGGCTTGACTCCATAGCCTATCAGAACTTGCATCAAGCCTTCATTTTATGACGAGTTCCACAGTGAAAAAAAGTTATTCAAATCTCCCCACTAATTTTATTTCTCACTCTCCTTCAGAGTAAAGCGAGTGCCAACTGCTTGGCTGTTATTTCAAAACATGGACAAAACACCAGACTTTGCGATGGAATTAGTTTGCCGCAGCCGTTGACATCGTTCAGAATGTTCGCAAAGTGAATGACGGGAGCGTTACATAGAAACGTCAGAAAGGACACATCCGGTGCTTTTTACTATGAAAGCTTCAAAAAATCAGGATAGAAGCGCCTTGCATTGCCATGCGGATAAAATGTGTGTTCCGCGCGAACGACCCCTTAGCTAAGCTGATGGCATACTGACGTGAGAGTAGTACAGTAACCATGGGTGTTCAACTACTTTACGACCATGCTCTTTGTGGGGTATTCATCAGTTTTACCCATTTGACCCTTCAAAGTCAGATGTCAGGCATATATTGACCTACCAGTGGGTTAATTGGCTGATAATGACTAAAATAACCCCACTATAAATACCGATAGCGTTGTTCTTTAAAATCGTCAAATAAAATTACACTTTGATTCATTTTCTTTTATGTATTTCAGCAATAAATAGGAGGGAAATACGATTATATGCCCCTTAATTTAAAAAAAAAATGGCAGGAGTTTAGTCTGTTGTAGTTTATGAGGAAATTGAGAGCTACAGTGCACTACATGGTATATTGGTGTCTGCAACTGTATGCTTCTATAGCAACTCCAGTTGCGAGATACACTCAGAGTCTGAGTCACTGGCAATGCCTTCAGCCATCTGGAGTCAGGCTGAGATGAGGTAGTTCAAAACCGCACAACACTTCCTTGGAACATTCTAAAATGTTTTGCAAACTCCCTACAAACAAGAGGTCACTGCTTATGGGTCATGTCACTTCAAAAACAGCTGAACTGGACAGAGGAGAGAAATACCTGAACTTTAACAATAAATATGTGTATGTTCCTTCGAAACATGGAAGCAAGCACGCAATTACATCTCTTTAGAGAGGCTGGACAGATTTTATTGTTTTGAGCGTCATTTACAAATTTTTAGATCTTGCAGTTTGTGTCTAATAATCTTATCAGTTCACTGCTTGTTAATAGGAAATTTTTTTATTTATGAAGTGAAACCTATTCGCGCTTATTGGCATTTCAGTGCTGTATTGTTAAATGATTTTTGAAGATGTTTCAACTTTATTTGGGAACATTGGCAGTTTAGAAAATCGCAGTATGCATCGCAGTATGCAAATGTTGGAAAAATACCAATTCAGAAGTTTTGTGATGAATACAATGTCAATGTCACAAGAGTGATCGCACAATCAATGAAAGATCTAGGAACCAATATAGTGGAACTGCAGAATCCAAGTGGATCTACAGGAGATCGAAGTTCTACTTAGGTGTTCAAAACCAAAAAGGCTGCTTTGGCAGATATGCTGGTAATAACAGCACAGGGGGCATTAGGCCAATCATGTTTTCAAAATTTTGCCGCAATGGATGCACCGTCTAAATTTTTCTTCAATCGAGAGAGGAAGAATGGGCAGAGCCTACTTATTCATTGCGCTCAATGTTCTCATAGAGTCAGCTGAGATAAGAAAAAGAGCGGGGGGATTTTTCTCAAAGCTGTGTGTCAGCAAGTAAAGGGAGGATTTGCTGATGTCAGGGGAGTCTCTTTTTTAACAATTTTCCACAGGTATCAGCACAGGACAATGCAGACCTAGAGCATCCATGGACACTGCTATAACTGCAGATGGCGCTAATGAGTACAGAAAATGCCAGAGCTTCGGGAATAGTCCCTCTGGTCCATGTTGGGGGACGATTTTCAAGACGTTTTAAGTTACAGTTTTACCTAAAGGATATCTGCCTCTCATCCCTTTACCCAAAAAAGGAGATCTATATGAATTCAAGAACATGTGGCCAGTGTGTCTGTTATGTACTGATTATAAAATTGTCCTAAAATGTTGGCAAACTGGGTAAGAGAAGTGATGGAGCAGGTTATAGATATTGATCTGTCATATTTTATCCCTGGCAGATGATTTGGAAGAACTTAATTTTGATTTGAGACTATTTGAAAGTCTCTAGCTCTTTGGATCGAAAGATTGGTCTGATTTCCCTCGACCAAGAAAAAGCATTTGATTTCGAGGAGCACGAATACCCATCAAATACATGCAGTATTAAAAAAAATTCTTCAAAAAACATAAGCTAAAATAATGCTGTATATCAATACAACAGTATGAAAAACCCATTCCTGGATGATCAAATTAAGTCCAGAGTTATTAGGAAAGTGAGAACATTTTCATCATTTTGACTCTGTATGCCTCCAAAATGCATTTGAGATAATACAATCAAGATGAGCTTGAAGTGCAGACTTTCTGCTTTAATTTGAGGGTTTTGTCACAAATATTGTTTGAGCAGTGTAAGACTGACAACCGTGTTTACATTCAATTATGGGCTCAAAAATAATTGGACAAATAAACAATCATAAATTGAATAGTCACTTTTAATGTATGGTTGCAAATCCTTTCATTCAATGACTGTCCAATCAAGGACCAATAGACATCGCCAGACCATGGCTGGATCCAGGGGGGTGCAGGGTTGGGCTACGCCCCCCCCCAGATTTTTGCCGCACCCCCCCCAGCTCCTCCTGACTTACTGACGTATACTTCAGCCCATTGACTGTGTGCTTCAGCCAAAATATAAAGATCGTTCAATCATATTCAAATGGATTTTCTTGATGTTTCTGATTGGCTGGTTGAATATTGTTGGAAATGAAGTCTGTAGCTCCACCTCCACAGTCACTGATAAAACTGATATCGACCAGAAGTTTCTTCCCACTCTCGTTTTGCATCGAGTAATTGTCAGGCGTGTTGGATAGCGATTTCATCAACTTTTCATTGTACTATTAGTTTCTACTATTTAACATTAATATTCCATACCTTAATTTAAACTTACACCTTTATTTGTATTCTTCATATTTCATTGTCGACATAGTCTTTCAGTTAACATAAATAGGTAAGCTAGTCCTGTTAGTTTGGTTATCCACAAGCGCTTTTTTCTTATTTGCGTACAAGTTTGTTTAAAGGAAAAAAGAAAAAAAAGATGCATCGATTTATAATCACCAAAGCATCTACTAGCTTTGACGCGTCTAGTGCAAGACCTACTCAAGAGCAGGCAGAGCGTGCTAGCGTTAGCTTTTTTTTCCTCTCATGGTGCGGAGAATAATGCTACTGCGGGTGATACAGTCAGTGAGCATGGTCTTAACGACAGGGCTCCGACTCAGCCAATGTTAAAAACGTGCCTCATGCAGATATTTCGCCAAGATCCTCAGGCATTCAACTCAAGTTGGTACCGCTCTCGACCATGGTTAGAGTACTCAGTAAAGCTAGATGCATATTTCTGTTTCCCCAGTCGAAAGTTTGCGGCTAAAGATGAGAAAGATATTATGTTCACAAGACGAGGTTTCACTAATTGGAAAGTGGCATTAGAGTCGGACAGGGGATTCAGTTAACATGCCTTTAGCCCAGTGGTTCTCAAACCCAGTCCTTGGGGACCACTGTCACTGTGTATTCTGGTTTTCATTGCAGCCATAAATGCAACCCTAGAATTCTATTAAGATGTTGGTTTGTTTTAATTAGATTTTTTTTACCCTCTAACTTCACATTATGAGAGAAATGCTATGCCTGCCATGGGAAATAAAAGCCTCATATCCATATTGCGTTTATAATGCTGCAATAAAAGTAATTGCACAAGGTCTAAACCAAGTCACACGAAAGTTAATTATTGAGCCCCTATAGGTTGCTGCGCACATGCTCAAAGTTCTGATTTTTTTTAAACAATATAAACACAAAACAGGTCTGAGTCATTGTCAATTGCTCTGCCTTCTACCTCCTCATTATCAAATAAATGGTTCAATTCAGTGATCATTCATCAATAATTATACTAACCAAGAGCCTACTGATATTTTGAAAGTTATTGGTACATCTGTTTAAATTTCTCTCCTATTATTCTGCAATTTCCCATATAGTATGATGTGAATACGAAACTTTAATTGTTCATAACATGTAAAAACTATTTTTCACAATATTGCCTAAAAGGGTACAGAAGAAAAAGTAACAACTCATTAAAATTCTGTGGTTGCATTTGTGGTTGGAATGAAAGCCTGCACACACGGCGGTGCCCCAGGACTGAGTTTGAGAAGCACTGCTCTAGCCATTGCCATATACAAGTCTCATAATCATGGGCAGAAATGAGAAAGAGACTGGCAACTAGAGAAACTGTTGCTCACCGTTAGGCCCAAACCCGACTGAGAGGAATAGTTACAGTACTACATTAAAAGCGTAGAAGATACTGTAAGGTTTCTTGCTGTTAATGAGTTGCCCCTCCGTGGAACCTGTGAGAGCCCTCTGTCTCTGCTGGGCTTTTCCTGAAGCTGTTTGAGTACACACTCACAAAGGATGCTAAGCTTAGAGAGACTGCCAATAGTATACCTCAAAATGCAAAGGATACTTCTCATAATTTGCAAAATAAGATTATTGAAACCCTGGCAAATTTAGTGTTGCTTCAGATTAAAATCAAATATGATCATGCTGATACAACAGGGTTTTGCATTAAAAGTGATAGGTGCAACATAGAAAATCTATCAATAATTAGTTTTTTTTTCTGTAATTTTCTCCTTCCACTTTGACTTCACCAGCACTTACACTTAGCACTCTCCTCTTCTGGCGGTGTGTAGCTACTCTTTTGTTTACTTGAGGTTCTTCATTGTAGCTTGCAATGCTTTCATCATTAAGTCGCTTTGGATAGTAGCGTCTGCTAAATGGAAATGTAAATGTTTTAACAAATACTAAACTTTTGGAATAAGAAATGGTTTTTTTTTTTTTTTTTTTTGCTTGAGTGTATGAGTGTGTGGAGGGATGGGTTGGGGGGGGGCAGTTAGGCCTCAGTATACCGACCACTAGAAACTAGACCACCACTGTGTACCATTAAACCCCCAAGAAATTTTCACTGCACCCCCAGTCAAAGCGGGCTGCATCGGCCCTGCACCAGACCATGGGTATATTGCCTGCTGATACACTGTCAGGCCTTTGCTGCAGCTGTCTTCAGGTGATTAATCAGAACAGTGAAGAACATTCCACCTGTTTGCCTTAAAAAAAGAAGAAATTCTCGGGTCATTGTCCATCTGCACTGTGAAGCAACGTCTAATAAGTTTTTAAAGCATTTGGCTGACTGAGCTGAAAATATAGCCCCATACAATTCAGAATCTGTCCTGCTGCTTTTGCCAATAGTCACATCAACAAGTCCAGTTTCACTGGCAGCCACAGATGCCCACTTATGACTGCTCATGTGGTGGTATGCTTCCTATCATGAGAAATTCCCTTCCTGCTCCATATTGTTCATTTTCCATCATTGTGGAACAAGAGGATCTTTGCACCATCTGTTTGTAGGGCAGATTGTCTGTTTTTGAGGCCAACGAATAGTTTCATCCTGAGTGAAAATCTCCGAATGAACTCTGGTGAAGTCTTCTCCTAATTGATGAGGTAAACAGGGACAGTGCTTTCCTCATGGAGGGTGTTTTCGATAGGCTAACTGTTGTGAAAGGGCTTTTTTCCACTGGAGTTATTCTTCTGACATACCCCATTGTTGTTATACATTGTCGTCTGGGCCATTGGGGTTGCTGTGCTCACCAGAGTGATCTTGATTGATCTTCCACCGGAGTTGTCATCGGAGGGATATTGGTACTGCTCTCACCTCGCCTGAAAACGCATTATATCTCTAAATTCGACGACATTTAGGTTTCCTAATTACCAACTAAGCGTTAATTTGTTCAGTTGCGAGGATCAGTCCGTATCCATTTCCCCTCAGCTTGCTTTACAGTTCATTGCTGTAATTTTCTAGCATTTTCCTATCCATATTTATGGTGACCTAAAACGTCAATGTCTTACGAAGTTTCTGGATTCCCACAGCTCATAAAACAGAATACATTTATTTCTGCGTCAGCGTCCGCATCTGCATCCGATCGGCTTGATACGCCTAAGAAAACATTTTAATCAAAGTGACACAATCATTAACTCCTGGATAAGCTGTTTGTGAATCTTACCACCCGTGGTCATGCTGATGGCAAACTGATTAATTGATTGATTGATGAGTGACGCTTGAGTCTCATCACAACACTCCTTCATAAGCTTCCCTGATCCAGGAGTAAAAATACAATTTTGCCGACTTAGGTACGCGTGTTAGGGCTACTCATGTAAAAATAAAACTGTCTATAATCAGTGACATTACCAAAATGCCAGTTAACACTCAACCTATTTCCGAGTTAGAATCGGACAATAAACTGAATTAATTTACTAAGTAAATGGGCTTCCAACACACTGTGTTGCCATTAAGGATTATGACATACAGCTTAGCGTCTTTCCCAGAAGCCGAACTGCAAAGACCTAATGAATGACTTCGCTACCTTGAAAGTTTGATGCATGGCATGCAAACTAAATGATGTTAAATGCACTAATATCCAATTTACTAAATGATTCAATCACCAATGCTTTGGCTTGAGAAGCATTTGTAATTTAATAAACTAACTGTTATCGCTTTGCGCGGCAAACAATGTGCAACAATGCTTCCTTGCAAATGCAACCTATTCTTTTGAATGCTGAAAACATTATGATTAAGTGCAATCTTAAAATAAATTAGGTTGCACTGTTAAAAAAAAATCCTAGACCGGGAGGTGAAATTCAGGGAAAGCACTGGGTTAATTAATTATTTTTATTATTATTTCATTTTTTTCCCCCATCCATGCAATCTATCATTTCTTAGTAGCCCACTTTCTTAATAATCACAGGCTTATACAGTATATAGGTCTTGATTATTCAGTAAATAAATTGTGTGATTATTGATGAAGTGATCTTAAACAGGGTCAGCTTGAAAGCAATTATGCGCTTAGGGGTCAGAGACTTGCAGCGCATCATTTGAAAATCCCGTAACACCGGCGTTACGGCAAGCGGGACGTTGGGCTTTAGGGAGTTCAGATAAATTTGGCCACACCCATATTATAATGAAATGAAAGAAATATTATTTCTATTTCTCTGGTGGATTTGTTTTGATTTTTCAGCCTAATGATGGCTTGCTTCACTGACAGTGACAGCTTATTGGACTTCATAGAGGGAGTTAACAGCAACAGATTACAAATGCAAACTCCACACATGACATCAACTCTGGATTTTTCATTTGCTTACTTCTGTGTGAAATAATGAGTGAATAGCACACATATGGCCATCCATCAACTGTGCAGCCAATTGTCCAATTACTTTTGTATCATATATAAAGAGTAATGCAATTCCTATGCCATTCTCTCAGTTTGGTTGTAAATGCCTTCAAATTAAAGTCAGAACATTAAGCTCAAATTCATTAGTAAATTCCATTGTACAGTTCCACTATGCTGTTGATCTGGTGGTATAAGTTCTTTTCTTTCATCATGGCAAAAAAGCCAACAAAGAACGAAAAGGAACAAATGCAAAGGACTTTTGTAGCTTTTCTCACTCTGTTCTCCATCTATTTTCCTGAGAACAGGAAATGCCATCTTCAGCCATAGCACTTAATTTAATTGAAATCTTCTTTTGTGCTGCACTCAGAATACAAAGTGCAAAGATGACAAAAGAGAGCTCAAATATACAAATGAAAAGAGTCAAAGACACAGAGGAACCACTCAAAGTGGAGACATTCTGCTTTCACAGTTACTTTATCCATGGAAGAAAATTTAGTGGTGATGTCTCACTATTATAAACATCAGTTTCCCAATAAATGTCTGTGGTTTGTTAATTCCCCACTACGCTGAAATTCAACTGGCAATAGGACAGTGTAAAATATTTTTTTTCAATTCTCATATTTCTGCATCAAATTTCAGATGATGCTCAAGTAACTGTTCCATATTCAAAAACCTCAGTCATTCCAAAGCAGGCTCAAGAATTTATGAGCACGACTAATATTCTTAAGGAAATTTAGCATATAAACTGCCTGTCCAAAAAAAAGCCATACACTCAAATATTCAGTTGGGGTCCCTGTAGCGTTGATCACAGAGCAAATTCGTTGTGTTGTTGTTTTGACAACTGCGCGCAACATCTGAATATTCCTTTTCAGTCAGACTTGCCTTAATTTCTGGCTCAAGGTCTTGTCTTCATGACGAGATGGTTGAACTATTCTGCAGTCTTCATGTGATGGCTGCCGCCCCACAGGGTAAAAACAGCTCAGTTTCTACCTCTTTACTTTTTGGTTAATTTATTTTCATTGCACTTTTAGTTTTTATCATTCCATTATGATTATCAGTAAACTTTCATCACTTATGATTTACGGCCAACTAAATAAAGTTTTTCAACTAAATCACACAAACACATTTCTTGCATTGAAATACTTTATTTAACCTTACATTGTTTTATATGGAGCGCACACATTTTAACACTGTAAGGTTTTACAGGTAATATATTTGTTTCCTTTTATTAATCACCCATTTCTTTGTCTTTGAGTTACCTGGAGCGTTGGGGGTGTGTCCATGGCCGCTTCCTGAAATTGCAAAAGGCGGGTCCATGGGCAGAGGAGGCCTAATTGCTGCAATCACCTCATTCCGGCCATACCAAGCTCGCTGTGTGCTCGGGGGGTGTGGGTTTAATTATAGGTTTTTGAATTTGTTTCCAATTAGTCTTTGAGTATCCCCCTTTGTGGTGTTTTTTGGTTTGGCCAAGCCAGTTTAAATATTCCCCTTTGTGTCTCTGTGGCAGGTCAGTTTTTGCTTGAGTTTAGTTAATGTCTATGTCTAGCGTTTTTGTGTATTTAAGTTAAAGTTACATTTTGGTTGACCTCTTTTATGGGCCTTGTACTTAAGGCTAGGCCCTTTTGTAAGAAATCGTTCTTGGGCAAATAAAAAGCCTAACTATTGAACTAACAAACTCCTGTGTCCTTATGCCTTGACTGTTTGGCCCATTACACTTCATGAGCACATCCTAAAACTTTCAGTGTGGTTCAGGTTAGGTCAGGTGGCCAGTGTGTGTTTGATGCTTGTTTTCCTCATTCATTATTTTCTTTGCTTGATGCAGGCCAATAATCTACCCCTTCGGAAATACTGTAACATCATTTCTGCCACCAATGGATGCGTCTTCCTACATGGTTTTGTAAGAAATGAGAAGTTACACACTTCATTGGTTAGGTTTAGAATAATTATTGCCAGTTAAAGCATATTAATCGCTGCAATAATGATCCAATGATAGTATTTGTTCACTTACTATATATCCAAAGGGCAAGATTTATTTTTTTTGGATGGGCAGTGTGTGACTTACTGGAAGAACTGTAGGCATTATGGACGTATTTGTGTGCAAATCTGGGCCTCATTTCCCAATAACTATCGATCGTATAGCTCTAAGAGGGTTCGCTAAGTGTGATCTTATGAAATGTCTTCATTCTTTACACGCGTTTCCCAAAGCAGCGCTTGAGCTGAGGGCACACAACACACGGAGTGGACGCGGAACTGTACCGCTTTTGTTCTAAAAATAATAGTATCCATATTAACCAATGAGTTGTACTTCCTTTTGTAGCGCACGCTTAGGGTGGGGAGGAGTTCCACTCATGCTCAAGGGTCACAGCCAGTCTGCATCCAGCAACTAAACCAACCAAATCAGTATGGGTAATAAACCCTAATTTATGGGTAAGTTTCCCTAACCCACAAGACGCCTAGTTTAGAGCCCCCCCCCCCCATCCCTGGCATCATGGCACACTTTACTAGGAATTAACTTAGTAATTTTGAAACCAAAATTTATTTTTTATAGCTAACTCACAGAAGGAACTAGAAAGCATGTCATCTACCACTCCCATCTGTGGTTTGGGGGAGGCCTCCCGTCCTCTGAGATCAATATCTCTTGATTGAAAAAAAAAAAAATCTGCTCATTCAAGACAAATCATTTTTGAATAGTTCATATCTGTTTATTTCTTTCATATTTCCGTCGTGTTTATTTTGTGTTCGTATTAACCTCAAAGTAATGAGCAGCTTCTTTGCCTTCACAAAAGATCGTGAACAATGAATGAACAAAAATACTTTAAAATCTGAACCCCACTTTAGTTGGTTTGTTTGAGGTAAACTGCCAGGTTTAATAGAAAATGAATCAATGAGTGAGCAACAAAATATAGCCTTGAAAAGATATATTAGGAGCCATATATCTCAGAATAGCTAGACCCTTAACAAAACACCAAAGAAAATGAGACGAGCCTCCTCGGAAATAGCTTTGGAAGGAGTGCTTTGGTTTGTGGATGGATTCATATGGTCTCTGATAAGCCTGTGAATTACCATATTTCAGAAAAATGAATGGCTTTATAAGCAGGGTTTAAATGATAATGTCCTTGGGTAGACCACCATTTCCCCTTCCACAAAAGCAGCTCTAAAATAGACTTAACTGAAAAATATACAACTCCATTTGTTTGGAGACAATGTATATTTATAACCCTGTTTAAAGCAGACCACTAATCGTTTAGTCTCCTGATTTTTAGGGCTTCCGCTGCTGTTGAGAAGACAAAAGCTTAGTTCACTCAGTAATATGCCAATATTTCTCTGAACAGAGACACGACCATTAGCAGTGACCTACTTTCCATGCTCCCAGTGCCAAGGGTGGATTTTCAGCTGCCATTTTCTAACACAAGGCAGGGCAAGTTTATTAAATCAATCTATTCGTTGCAGCAAAATTCACTTTACAAATCCATTTCAAAAGACTTATAGAAATGGTGTCACTGAAAGGTCAGATCCAACAAATCTGGAGACCATCATGTGCTTTTTAAAAACCTGGTGCTCTGACATAGAACCACTACCATCATACTTTTTTGTTTTATAATTCTATTTTATCTTTTTCCTCAATGGGAGGGAACTGACTTTTTCGTGGAATGCTTTTTGGTGCTCTTAGGCTAATACCATATCAGTCAAATAATCAATATATCATGATGCGGGTATTGTTCTTGAGGCAATATGTTATAAATGCACTGAAAGAAATGAAGAACACTTTTTTAAGGCAATCAGACAGGTACTTCTCTCATAAGCGCTAATGGATGCGCTGAGAAAAAATGAAGGGCATGGCTGGACATGCAGCGCCAGCTAATAAATAAGATCAAAACTGCAATGTAATTTAGTGAGCGGCGTATCGGAACGTGAGTGTGCTCCTGCATTCTAATTCAAGGGACGGATACACAAGAGAGGGCACTGAAGAAGGGGTGTGTCTGTAAGATATATAGGCACCAAATGGATGCAGAAAATATGTATACTCAACAAAAATAGTTAAGAAACACTAATGTAAACCCGAGTGTGTGAAATGTAAGAACTGAACAAGTTTTTTACATCAATGGTGTTAATCCAAGACACAAAATGCATTCAAACATTGGATCAGATGATGTTATTACCCCAAAACAGGGTATCGAGAGGGAAGACCAGAATCACACGAAGTCAAGACCCTTAAATCTGTATGTTAAACAATGTGCAAGGACATTTCAATATCTTGTTTGACCACCAAGTGCTCTCACCACAGCTTGACAGCGTCTTTGGAAGCACAGAACTACAGGAAATAATAGAGGAAAAACTCAGTGGTCCTTAACTTTTTTTTTGAGTAAATGTAACATTAGTCTGGCTTGTCTGGTGTGTGACAAGCTGCAGTATGTCGTGAATAGCAGCTCAGTTACATTATAGCTAATGAGAAAATAACTGCCTTAATATTTCCTCTACATCCTTTTGACTTACTTTGTTCATCAATGATAAATGTTCATTTCTTTTGTGGTAAATGTTTCCTGCCTGTTCTCAAATGCATTCTCAGTATTTGAAAAACCTTTTCTTGGGAATGAGCACCAAATGTTTCTTCGTGAAGCCTCTAGCTCTGTAGCCCCCGCAGAGTGATCTTCCTAAGGATTAGCAGAGCTCCCGTAGCAGATTTCTGTCAGAGCGCATTGCCGGCGCGGAGTTCGGATGCGTTAGCTGTGCAGCCATGAGCGAGCCTTGGGCCCACGGAGACGCATGAAAGCACTGCAACCCTGAACAGTGTAACCTCAAGGACATACGCAGACTCAAAGGCTGTCTCCACTTTACCTGTCAAAGTCATTTTGCCAATTTATAAAAGCAAACTCTTGCCAAAATATCATGCTAGTCAGGTGTGAAGCTCCTTGGAACAGGTCTTTCGTCGGCATCCCAAATAAGACATGAAAATGCCTAGTTGTTTGCATATGTTTACCTTTGGATGTTAATTGTGCTTGGGTCATAGTCACGGTTACCTGTTGACTCCATATATAGAGCTGATTTTACAGCTGTGTTCGATTGGTACTTATTTTCAGTGTTAGGGAGCAACGGAATACATGTACCGGCATTTTGTATTTAGGATACAAAATATGAGTAACTGTATTCCGTTACAGTTACAATTTTAATATGGTGCCATGAAAAAGTATTTGCCCCCTTCCTGATTTCTTATTTTTTGGCATATATGTCACACTTAAATGTTTCACATCATCAAACAAATTCTAATATTAGACAAAGGCAACCCGAGTAAATACAAAATGCAGTTTTGAAATGATGATTTCATTTATTAAGGGGAAAAAGCTATCCAAACCTACCTGGCCATATGTGAAAAAGTAATTGCCCCCTAAATCCTAATAACTGGTTGTGCCACCCTCGGTGACAAAAACTGCAATCAAACGTTTGCAATAACTGGCAATGAGTCTTTCACATCACTGTGGAAGAATTCTAGCCCACTCTTCTTTGCAGAATTGATTTAATTCTGCCACATTAGAGGGTTTTTGAGCATGAACAGCCTATTTAAGGTCATGCCACTGCACGTCAAGCAGATTTAAGTCCAGACTTTGACTAGACCACTCCAAAATCTTCATTTTGGTTTTTTTTAAGCCATTCAGTGCGTGGACTTGCCAGTGTGTTTCAGATCATTGTCCTGCTGCATAACCCAAGTGCGCTTGAGCTTGAGGTCACAAACTGATGGTTGGACATTCTCCTTCAGGATAGAGAGCAGAATTCAAAGTTCCATCAATTACGACAAGTCATCCAGGTCCTGAAGCAGCAAAGCAGCCCCAAACCATCACACTACCACCACCATGTTTGACCTTTGGTATGATGTTCATTTTTATGAAATGCTGTGTTTGTTTTATGCCTGATGTAACAGGACGCACACCTTCCAAAAAGTTCAACTTTTGTCTCGTCTGTCCACAGAATATTTTCCCAAAAGTCTTGGGGATCATCAAGATGTATTTTGGCAAATGAGAGACAAGCCTTTGTGTTCTTTTTGGTCAGCAGTGGTTTTCACCTTGGAACTCCCCCATGGATGCCATTTTTGCCCAGTCTCTTTGTTATTATTGAATCATGAACATTGACTTTAACTGAGGCAAGTGAGGCCTGCAGCTCTTCAGATGTTGTTAAGGGTTCTTTGTGACTTCCTGGATGAGTCGTCGATGTGCTCTTGGAGTAATTTTGGCAGGCTGGTCACTCCTGGAAAGGTTTACCACTGTTCCAAGTTTTGTCCATTTACAGGTAATGGCTTTCACCGTGATTCGCCGGAGTCCCAAAGCCTTGGAAATGGTTTTGAAATTCTTTCCAGACTGATAGATGACAATGACTTTGTTTCTCATCTGTTTTTGAATTTCTATAGTTCACGGCATGATGTGTTGCTTTTTGAGATCTTTTAGCCAACTTCACTTTGTCAGCAGGTTCTATTGAAGTGATTTCTTGATTCAAAAGGTCTAGCAGTAATCAGGCCTGGGTGTGGCTCGTGAAACTGGACTCAAAAAATGTGGTTAATCACAGTTAATTCAATATTAAAGAAGGGGGCAATTACTTTTTCACAAAGGGCCAGGTTGGTTTGGATACAGCTTTTTCTCCTTAATAAATGGAATCATCATCTAAAAACTGCATTTTGTATTGACTCGGGTTATCTTTGTCTTATATTAAAATTTGTTTGATGATCTGAAACATTTAAGCGTGACAAATATGCAAAAAAGTAAGAAATCAGGAAGGGGGAAAATACTTTTTCACGGCACTGTACATGGTATTTAGGATACAGTTACATTTTAAAAAATCAATGATTATTATACTTGTTATAAAAGATGAAAGCTATGAGAAGAGGCTGAAGATCCTTAATCTCTTTAGTCTTAGGAAAAGGAGACTCAGGGGTGATCTGATTGAGGTCTTTAAATATGTTAAAGGAATTAACAAAGTGAATTATGTAGGATTCCTTCAGCCAAGTTTTGTTAGTAGAACTCGGGGTCACAAACGGAAGTTGACAAAGGGTAAATTTAGCACGGATATTAGGAAATATTTTTTCACCCAAAGAGTAATTTCGATGTGGAATAGCTTGCCTGACCATATTGTTGAGACAGAAACCTTGGGAATTTTCAAGAGCAGACTTAACTTAAAGCTAGATACCATTGAGTCATTGAGTATCTGAAGTGATATATTCACGATAGTATAAAGAAACTGGCGAGCCTAGTTGGGCTGAACGGCCTGTTCTCGCCACTCATGTTATGTTATGTTATGTCCGTTATTTTAAACTAGAATTATTTCCCAAATCAAATCCGAAGAAATTAGTTCTTTCCCGCGCATTTTCCCAGCTGGTCCCAGAATTGTAGCACTCTCTGATCACGCACTGCAATGCGACCTTTTACTGGATGTGACCGTAGGATGCGGCCTGAGATTTGTGTCATCATTCATCCGACCATTCAGTAGTCTAATAATGTTGCAGGCGTCGGAGCCAGAACCGGTAGGTCAGAGCCTGGTCAGAAACGCATTTTCAAGCTGAAAGTTAAACCATCACTTCACTTTGAAGAAGGACAACGTAAGAGAACGCTACATAACCGTGCAGTGCAACCTCTGTTTGCCTGCAACGAATATGCTTTCAGCCTCGAGGGACTCCACCTCCAATCTGAGTAAGCATCTAAAAGTAAGTTATTTAGTGGACTCGCCAGGAGTAGTCTCTGCCATTGTATATTATCTTAACCTTACTTTTTTATATCGGTATGTATGAAGGTAGCCTGCTTATGTCGACGTGCAACTTGAAAATATCAATATGGCGAAACATGGGCTTTGGTAGCCCATTTGACATTCTAGCTGAGCTAATTTTAGCTGACATCAGCGCACGTGAGCCTGCAATTAGTTTTGGAACGAAGCTTCCTGCCAACTTCGGGTATTTGGGAATAGCGCTACTCTAAAAGCTTTTGTAATGTCTTTAGGTGCACAATATGATTCTTAGTTGCATGTGTGCATGCTCTTGCTGGCATTTGGGCCTCGTCTACAACCTACTTGCGCCACTTGGCTAGCAAAATGGATTCAGTGTATTGCAGGGGTGTCCAATCTTATACGCAGAGGGCCGCTGTGGGTGCAGTTTTTCATTTTAGTCTCGCTACAAAACCTGAATCATCTAATTAATTAACTAATCATGTGGTTCAATAAAGACCTTGATTAGTAAAATCAGGTGCAGCACTATTAAGCTGCTTTTCCACCAGACGCGAAACAAATTTTTCGCACGGAATATTACATTCAAAGTCAACGCAAAGACGTGAATACAGGTAGTCATCACTACATTGTCTGATGTGAGTTAAGTGATGGTGGTATAATACATTTAATTTTGCCATCACCACAATCCTCAAGTTTTGTTTTATATTGAATGATCAACACATTCTTTACAGAATACTTGAATATTGTTTTTTTATTTTTTTTCCAACATTTAGCAACAACTTGCATACCAAATGCAAATGATTTGTATTTCACCTTATGTAATATCCATAAAACTTTAAAACTTTAGATAGCTTCTTGCCTTTATGATTGCATTACCAAGAAATAATGTTGGGTTTCACTTAAAGTGGTAATCCATAAGATTTGAATTGGCTTGTTTATATTGACATCTTTGGCAGTAAGCTGTAATTGCAGGTGCGCTTCTGGACCTCTTTTCCCATAACGCCTGTGTGTCGCCTGTGTGACGTCGGTAAATTGACGGCTCATACCAGTTCCGCGCCTCCTCAACTCTCATGCAGACGGGAAAGATACTCTTTGACACAGCAGTTGAACTCAATAAAAGTAAAAATTATGTGACGTTAGTCATCCATTAGCATCATCTCATTCCAGTAACATGCTAGGCTATTATGATAAATCGATTAACTTAAAGGGCTGCTAACTCTCACGCATTCGCCGTGAGAATTTGTGCTTCATTCACATTCCCGTGCTGTAGGCAGTAATTATTCAATCAACGAAATGCGTGAGTTTCACAATCGTTCAAATTGTTTAAATGAAATAAGACCATTTGAAACATATTTATGCAATTCCACTGCTTCCAACCCCGGAGTGAAGAAATGCGTGAGAATTCCGGAATCATAATTGTTCTCATATTACTAGTGGCGAAATCCACCGTAACACACGTGAAACTGATAAACTTCAATGCACAAGGACTGCAATTCCACCTGAGAATCTCCACAAACGGTCTGATAGAATCATTTCTGACTACAGCACAGGAACGTGAATATGTTGTTTAAACTCAAACCGAATATGTGAAAGTTGAGAGCCCTGTGTAAAACAGTAGTTGGTTAACAGGTAACGTTATAACTTTTCTTTTTTTTTTTTAATAAAAATGATTTGTCGAGGCGGTTAACGTAGCTTTTTTCCCGTTTGCTTCCTGAAATTACGTTATAATTTTAGTTTCAGTAGTAGCCTCAACAGAGACTCAGCTAACGTTAGTTTCTACTGAACACAGTATAGCTACACAGTATGGTATTTTTGCCATTGGGTAGACGTCAAGGGATCCAGTAGCGGTACTTTCCGCTTCTTGGAAGGCTGCATTATTAACGGTCCTCCCTTAATTCCATCCGTAAAACTGACATATAGTGTAAGGGACAAGTTAGATTTAGGGTTAGGGGATAGAGCCAAGGTTCAGGTTAGGGAAAGTACCGCTACTGGATCCCTTCTGACGTCTACCTTGCCATTGCTTCTCCCGGGGTTCCTTACTTCCTTCAAGCTAGCTTGCGGCTCCTCCTACCTTCTGGACTAGGGGTCTCCAACCCTGATCCTGGAGAGCATCATTAAGGTTTCTACTCCAACCCTAATTCAACACACCTGATTCAGCTCATTAGCAGCTCGTCAAGCTCTTTAACTGGGAGAGCAGGTGTGGTTTGCTTCAGTCAGAGTGATAACCTTCAGGATGGTAGCTCTCCAGGAACAGGGTTGGAGACCCCTGTTGGACAGACCAAACACTGCTTACTGACATAAAAAGCGTCACTAGATGTGCGCCTGTATTTGAATATAGCGCAGGAATATCGCCACAGACACACTGATTGCTTTACCTGGCAAAGAATGAAATACAAGTACTTTCATCAGTGGGTCATAGGCCCAATCACCGTTGTTTTATCTGATGTCTCTGATGGACACTGACTTAACAGACAGTAACGAGACAGAAATCTTATGGATTACCACTTTAAGCCTTGTTTGTGTAAAATGATGCTATGGTGGCATAGTATATACAAAGAATGATTTAATTTTGTCATCACCAAAAGCAACATATGTTTCTGTTTTGTACTGAACAACACATTCTTAATAGAATACAGAACAGAAAATTGCGATTTTTGTTGTCTTTTTTATGCTTTTATTTAACACTATTGATTTACTACTCTATAGTATAGCACATGTTATTATGTTGCACATTCAGGGAGACTCAGGCCTAATCCATTCAGCCAATTGAAATGGTACACACCAGAGCAATTTTGTATAGTAAGCAGGGTGTAAATTCATGCATTTATAAAATTGAAGAAAATGTGGAAGTAATCCAAGTATTCAGATTACAATTCTCAGATTGAGTGATGTAACAGAATACATTACAGATTACATTTTAGGGCATGTATTCGGTAATCTGTAGTGGACTACATTTTAAAAGTAACCTTCCCAACACTGCTTATTTTACATAAAGGATAAAAGCGACAAGGACAGGCTGAAGAATCGTCATATCTTCAGTCTTTGTAAAAGAACATTCTGGGGTGATCTGATTGAGGTCTTTTAAAATGTTAAAGGCATTAACAAAGTTAACAATTCAGGATTGCTTAGGCCAAGTTTTGTTTGCTGAACTTAGGGTTAAAAATGGAGGTTAGCCAAGGGTAAATTTAGCACTGATATCAGGAAATAGTTTTTTTACGCAGAGAGTGATTTTAGAGTGGAATAGCTATCCTGGCCATATTGTTGAGTCTGAAACTCTAGGAGTTTTCAAGTCCAGGCTTAATACAGTGTTGAGTACCAACGAGTCCTTGAGTATCTGAAGTGTTCGGTTTACTTTAGTGACAGGAAAGTGGCAAGCCTAGTTGGGCTCAATGGCCTGTTCTGAATGGCCTGTTTTATGTTATGTGCTGTTCTGTTCTTTTATGTTCTGTCATGAATTTTCATTGGCTGCTTCTTTGAGCCTTTCCAGGGCTTTCAGCTTCCAGAGGTCAGCATTTCATGGCTCCCCTCTCTCTCCTCTGGACATCCCTGGTCTGGGTCAAATAAGATCCCTTTGAGTCACAAGAGTTCAAAAAAGTACTTAAAGCCTCACTGACTTGCATCTAGTGAGGTTTTTTTTTGTACTGTTATGATTCAGGGGCAGGTCAGTTTTTACCTTGAAAGGTTTGTGAGCAGCATTGTAATCCTCCTGTTTAGGTGAGCCAATGTTGAAAAGTACGGACAAATCAGATTGTAAAAGACAAGTAAACAGATTATGGTCAGGCAAATTGCGAGAATTCAAGGTTAGCTGTGGGTTTGCCAGAGAGTAATGACAGGAAATGGGATTAGCATGTGAAGAAGTCTGCCCTCTGTCCTGTACCCTTCAGTCATCACAAGAGCTACTTAATAGCCAGACAGCACAATATACATGGAGTGCACTAAAAGCCAGGAAAAAATGGAAATCACATAATCAAATTATTTTCATGCGCAAAATGCCTGAAATGTTGGTGCTTTGCTTCTTCGTACCGGGGCCTTCCTGTTGTCTGGCTTCTGTTCTAGCATGCTGTGCAGACTTTTTTTTTCTGACATACCATAGTATATGAAGAAAGAAACCCACTGGCAGAGGAGGTAAAAGTTTTTTTACGCTGTCCCTGTGTGCATTATTAATGGTGTTTTGAAAGCCGGCTGGTAAAAATCAATTCGAAAAGATGCAAGCGAGACCGGGGGAAGTAAGTGTCCCTGGCACATGCCAAAAGAGTCAGAGATCAGATGAGCATTAGGCTTCTGTTTAAGGGCTATTGGATTTCTCTGCTTCATATTTTTAAAAGCACGAGGGGGCATTTCAGTGCTGTGTTTGAAAGAATCTTGAGCCGTGTGCACTTCTGTTTTTTTGCAGTGAAGCTTGCGCTTTGCCAGGGAGTGCTTAGTCAGTAAGTATTAGCGCCAGGGTATATCTGTGCACATTTCTGAGAAAAAAAAAATATTCTCTTACAAACTTGCTTGGTAACACTTAATATTTGAGCCAGTATGCAGAAAATCGCAGCTTGCTCTCCATGTAGAACTTCACTTCCAGTTGGCTATGAAAGCGTAGCATGCTAAGGTCTCTTTATTTTCACCTTGTGTGACCACCACATATAGGCTACTGTCTTCATCTTCAAACCTTTGCAGTATCAATGCATACATCGTCAACGCATTTCAAGCCTCATGGAGTCCCCCAAATGCAAGCTTTAGTGAATATCAAGAAGAGTCTTTCAGTTACGTTCCAGCAATACTGCAAAATTACTTCTGTCAAAACTGTGAAGGTTCTTTGATTTGGAACCACACGAGCCCTGTTCGTGGGGGGGCTGTTCTTTCCACACAACTGTTTTTCTTTTTAAAATCTCAGATCACTGTATCACTAATATCAGATGTTGTATGTGCCACAAAACGCACCAACCAGTTATAAACTATTCCGAAATAAATATACTGCATACTGTTTACATATGTATATTCTGTCACAACCCTCATCTCTGCCTACACTGTTATAAACTGACTGAATTAAACAGTTAATTCAACGCATTGTTTTCTGGTTATTTTAACCATAAGTGGAGTCCCGCGAGCATTTAACTGTGGTTCACACTTAACATGCACGGAACTCTGTTGTAACCGTATTGTAAAATTACAGTTAAAATTACTGGCAAAACAGGTGCCAGTTAAATTAATTCACAAAAAAGGTGCCAGTTTATAACAGCGTAATTGGTTCCAGCAGCTTGCGGGAGTTTGCAGTAAATTAATTGATTGACTTCTTGTGCCCTTAATGTGATCAGCTGTAACCACTCTGATCACCTTGTGTATATAGGTTGGCTGGTTTTGTCTCAGTCGTGGGTGGATCATCTTAATAGATGAGTTTACTTTAACATCTTACCCTAAATTCTAGTTATCCTCCCTGGTGTCTTTTCCAGGGGGGCCAAATTAATGGTTAATACATTATCAGGTACTGCAGATTCTCCAAGCCTTCTCCTTATCCTCTTAAGCCATTTCTCCTGATCCTCTTCATTATTATTTCGCCCTGGAGGCTTATCTTCGATCCTGCATTTGGCTCCCCCCTCGGCCCAGTTTGTACCAGGACGATCCACCTGACAATGGAGCCAGCTGATCTCTCAATACTTTCTTTGACGACCCGGACGAGGAAGGGTCGCTTGTCCTTTTTTTCCAGTTTCTGAGTCACTCGCCCAGCATTACTAGGTATTCCCATGCCTAGCATTACAAGGCACCCCGCTGCCCAGTGATACAGGGTATTCGCTGCCTGGTTCTGGCCTGGAGGCCACCCACCCCCTGGCCTAGCATGACAAGATAGCTGCTCACCCAGCATTTCCTTCTCCTGTGAGGGTTCCACTGTCCGCTTCTCCTGTGGGTATTCTGCCACCCAATCCTGTTCCTCATCTCCTCTTCCCTTCAGGGCTGACCTTCAGCAGTTGGACCCCTCTCTTTTTTGGAGCTGGGTACTGTCCAAGGCGTCTTCCCACTGGGGAGATCTTCCTTGCCACTGTTGCCCTCTGGCTTGCTCCGGGGACTTGGGCCCAGTTCTGTGAAAAGTTTTTTTTTTTAAATTTGGAGTAAAATTGAATCCCTCCTCCTGTGTCTTGTCCTTTTTTGTTTTCCGCCTTTGTAGTGCCTGGGGCATGTTCAAGATCGCAGAGTCGAGCGAGAGCCCTTGAGGTCTTTCCTGTTGAATGATCAACCGCTTAAGACCTGAGCCTCTGGCTCAAAAATGACATGCCCAGAATTAAATGAGTATATCTCTGCAACTACTTAATTCATTTGAATAATCTTGGTATCATCATAAAGGTAACACCGTGGGGATTTCTGTCATAGTGTAAAAGCAGTTTACACTGAGTCAGAGTAAATGAAGATGGAACACAGCATAAATGAGAGATCTCATTTGCGCCTATAAAAGTTTTACTTTTATCCCTTTTGAAATGATTTAGTTGCTGTCTGAAACCTCTTATAAATTACAGCACAGAATCTCACCATTATCATTATCACCATTAAATCAGAGCAAAATTAGAGAGGTTTCAGTTCAAGAATATCTAGGTGGCATCTCCAAATTGGCACTGTGTAATCTGCCATTTCAGATTTCTCAGGTACCAAACTGTATATCTCATTTAATTTCACTTATATGTCACTACAGGCATACATTCAATCTAACTACAACACATTTATTTATTTATTTATTTTTATTATTGCAACCAGTCCTGCATACAATTTCCCATTCAAAGAAATTCCCCTGCTGCTAAAAAAAAAAACATCTGCCTTGAACGAAGTCTTGAACCTCGCGCCACATGTGAACGCAACACCTTAGCCACCAAGCTAGCTGAATAGCAGAACTGGTCTTCGCCGCATCGTAAATTTCAAGAACGAGTCGGAAAACCCGTCATGCACCTCAATCCCACACTGGTATTTCAGCGTTCTCTCAGCAGTTGCGCGTAACAGTGCATGGATTCTTTCAAAATGTGACTTTGAAAACGAAAACAACTGTTGAATATTTAGCGGACAATCATTGCGAAAATACCAAAAACAAATCAGTTTAACGTCGATATTGTAGCGCTCTATGAGTACATGTGCATTGCACGCATCGGGAACGCAAGGCTCCATCTCAGGCTAGGTTTGTGCGATTACGGTTGTTGAGGGCTCATTGGAAATGTCAGAGCCCAATCAACTGGCCACCCCCAAAATCAAATTGACCACATCACAAGCCAATCACAGGGGAGAAAATATATTGGCGCAATGGGAATGCTCAGGGTTTGTCCTCTTTGGAAGCAGTGCCCTGGAAAAAAAACATGCATGGAGACAGGAAGATGTAGTTTCAGTATAACGCGGATGCATTGGACTAACAATAGACAGCGCAGATTAACCCTCAGTTTTTTATTCCAAAATATCAAAGGTAAGGAAAAATGTTTGCTCATCGCTGTAGAATGTAAAGTGTGTGCCTGCTGTTCTTTGAGTGTGGTGTCGGTTTAAAATGCCAAGGCTTATATCATTGGATTCTGTGGACTTTCTTCTTTCATTTGATGAATCGTTTGTATGCATAGCACAAATTCAGTAGAAACGCTATCGATGGAGCACTGATATTATTTTATCCTATGTTTTGTTACGTGCTTATTTACTTGCTTGGTGCTTGTATTGTGTTCGGTTTACGTAAAAATGGTCATCATTAACTTTTCTCAGAGTTTCTTCCCTTTAAGTGGAGAACCCGCATGACGATGATACTATTAGGAAACATGCTGTATCTATTATGCGTAATGATCGCCCCTGATACATGGGGCGTTCGGATTTAAGAGGTTAACCCTATTCAGGACCTTTGGGGTCCAATGGACCCCTAGCACTTTCATTTATTATTATCTTTTTAATTTTAAATGACACGTGTCCGAGATTTCATGTAATCCTCCATGGTTTATACAGAAAAGAATGGCATTGCTAGGGCATACACTTTTTGAGTAAATTGACAATAATACTCTGGAGTCCACTGGACCCCATAGTGATACAAAAGATATCACATTCTTCTAAGCAAAGCAGGAGGCACTGTGCCATTTTTATCCTCTTGAAAAGTTCTGGATACTTCCTGGCAAGAATATTGTTGCAGGAGCAGGATCATTTCTTGAGATTGGGAGGACTTTATCCCAAGTAAGTTGCATAATTATCACAGACATAAAAATAATTTATTTCTTGTCCACGGCCATGTTTAACCATGTAGCCCATGTTTTAACAGTATATAGCCCCCTTTTGATAGCTTACAACTTCTAATTACACGTGTTACATACAAAGTTATTTGGTCAGAGCAGTGCTGAATTAGAACATTATGAACCATGTGCGTTAGAAGCGTAGCACAGATAGTGTTTTGTGTGGTCAGTGCCTCGGAACTGTCGAGAGAGTGAGAGTAAAGCCTAAAGTAATCTCTGAGAATAAGTTTTAATGCTGGGGGCAGAATGTTTCGTAGAAGAGGTCCAATGGACCCCAGAGATATTATATCGTATTTGCTGCTGAGAAATGAAGACATTATGGAAGGCAGTACTAGACTGACATTTATTCGCATGCTATGCAGTAGTTCTTGGTAGCTGAGCTGCAAATTTTCAAAGAAATTGTAATTTCTGGCCAGTGGCGGCTCCTGACAAAAAATTCAGGGGGGGAAATTTTTACGAATAATCACACCGATGAGCTATTTGTCAAATACATCAACAGACTGTGTCTCAATCTTTTTGGGCCTCTCAAATAAACTCATAATCATTGCCTGTTATGTCCATTAGGTGGCGACATACAACAGAAAGAGCTGGACAGAAGTTAGCTAGTTAGAAGTTAGTTGTTTGCCTTTATTACTCCACTTTCCCACTAATTCATATAAAAAAAAATACCCATTTTTGGAAGTAAATGCAAGACTGAACGTAGAGATGGTAAAAATACTGGTAGGTAGGTGGCAAGATCATCGCCTGAATTTACTATATAGCAATGCCTGTTATGTCCACTAGAGAGCAGCACTGCGAGCACACAACAAAGATTTTCTCTCTAGCTACTTGAGTTGCAGTGATAAACTGTGGTGAAGAAAGTCCAGAGCCAGGAGCCGTCAACTCAAAAAGTAAAGAATGGTTTATCACAACAATTAATCACTCCACTTATTGCTGAAGCCGTGATACCTATTTGGGTGGCTACAGATTCCTACACCCAAAGTAAAAAAAAAAAAAAAAGCGTGGCAAAAGTCGCAATTCATATGCAGGAAGTGATTTGCAAGCTGCATATCAAAATGCTTTTGATTCAGTAAATAGTCTGGCGATTTGTTTTTACACAAGGGTAAAAAACCCAGAAACCCACTCCACTACTGAATGATAAAGCTGTGGGCAACAATCATTATTCAGAACACGAAAGTACAGAGCTTCACTTCGCATGCTGAAAATCACCAATGCACAGAACGAAATAAAGATCTCAAATCCTTCAGCTGACAAGCTAAATTTGCCATAAGAATACAGTTGGCTAAAAATGAGGTTTTTACAGAAGCCAGGATTACAATTATGCACCTTTCAATGTTCACTAACGCTACTGGTAAACCACTCCACTGCTCAATGTCAACTTGTTCAAAAGTGCTAACGTTCGCCTGTATAACTGCTAAATGTGTGGGTATCAATGTACATCCGCTTGTGACCGTAGATGGCCACTAATTACATCCAAACGCTGGTAACTTCATGAAAAACTAAACTGACCACTGGCTGACAAACTGCTTTTTGTCGGATTTCGAAAAAAACATACTTGTTCGGATCTTTGAATTTATCAGGGGACTGTATAATGTATAATACAGTGGGAGCAGGATGGTCAAACTTTTTACGGCGTATATCCTCTTGGGTACTTCAGTCTCCGCTGTGCTAGCCACTCAAGCTCCTACCGCTGGCATCGAGTGTAGACAAAGGGCAATCTTTTCTAATCACCTTGTGAATAAAGCACTCTGTTTCCATTCAAACCTTTATCTTTTTTTGAGTTGTTGGTACAACCAACAACGGAACAAGTGGATGATTTAAAGCATTCAGCCTGCTGTTCTCTCTTCAGTACACTATCCTGAGCAATGACGGAAGTGGGAGACCATCTCGGTTCTTAGTCTTGTCGTTAGAACAGGAAACCGTGTATGACGAAAGCACGTTGGGGGCAAGCCCTCCCGGAACCCATTGAGATTGCATTGAAAGGATTACGAGAGTCAATGAGAGACCCCTGGGGCAATTTTCAGTCTGAGTGAAATCGCCCCGAAAACCTAGTTTATCCTGATTGGACAATGCCATTCAAAGGGAGATTGGAACAGTGGTAGAGCCGGAAAAAAAAAAAAAAAGTGCATCCCCCCGCCCCAATGGACAAGCCTCTGTTTCTGGCTATAAGCCATTTTGTTTTTTAGTTGGCCTCTAATGTGGCATTAGAAATCTGATAGTTGATTTTTAGCTAGTGAATAAACTCTGTATTTTATGGTAAAACTCTCCTCTGAAAATAAAAACTATGTTTATTTTTAAAATAATGAAAGTTACCTTTGGGTCCATTGGACCCCAAAAGACCGTCAGTGTAGGTTTTTTCGAAGGTCCTGAATAGGGTTAAACTATGTTTAGCTGTGCGAAGACAAGCAAGAAAATCTGCGGACAGTCTCACCTTGCCTTTCAAGATGGCGCCCAGTATTCTCACAGCTTGTTCAATGGAATTTGATGCAAACCTTTCACAGCCCTCATCTCTGCCTAATCGACGCCAGTGTTCAGCTTCAGTTTTGCTTTTAATTCATTGATTGCCATATTATTCCTTTTGTGTGTTGAACTGTGGCCACTCTGATTGTCTTGTGCCTATAGGTTGCTGGTTTTTTTCTCAGTCGGGGCTGGATCGTCTTACTAGCAGAGGTTACTCTAACCTGTTGCCCTAGATGATAGTTTTCCTCCCTGTGTCTTTTCCAGGGAGCTAAATTATCAGTTAACAAATCATTCATTAGAGTGGGTTCTCCAAGCCCTTTTCCATTTCTCCTCATGGTTCTCATTACAAACGCACCTAGTGGCTCATCTTAGAGCCTGCAATTGGCTCCCCCTCTGCCTGGTTAGTAACAGTTTTGTTTTCCCATAAAATTGTTGGTTACATATTATTGGAAAAATGGAGAAGGGAAAAAAAATAAAGGCTATGCCTGTGTGCACAAAGCAGCCACTTCAGAGGATTATTTTACAGAGAATGACTTTTGGCAAAAACCAGTGGCTCACAAAGATTGAGCTGCGACTTAAAAAAAAAAAAAGAACAATCTTTTGTTTGTCTTCTTCTCTGGTGCGCTAGTCAGGGAAAAAGTTACTGAAACGCAAGAGAGGACTCCCACGCTGAGAACTTAAAAGATTCAAACTAGAGTCTGGATTTTAAATATTTCTATTTGATACATCACAGTGTTGTGCAGCCGGTGAAAAAAATGTGCAAAAGCGGTTATAGAGCAAAAGGCGCAAATATTTCAGTCCATGTCGGACTATCCTCAGTGCGAACTGAGGCATGCTTGATGAATCACCCTTTATGTGATTACTCTACAGGTGCACCAGGTCAGTGATACAGGGCTTGATAGAACACACTTAGTCAATTGTCAGTGGGCAAAGCCAATACAAATTGTTAAGAATAATGCAATTCCTTAGCATTGACACATTGTCATATGTAGTATGTGTTGTACATAAAAATGTCAGCTCACATACTGGGAATGGGACCCACTGGCATAGGCAGAGCTGGATATTTTCTGTTTAGGGGGGCACCTCAGGAGGTTCGAGAGAACCTCCCCCAGCATACAGCGGAGGGCTTGAGGTGCCTCCTCCAAGAAAATTGTTGTCTTATTTGACTGAAAACTATGCATTTCATCGTCCCTTAGCCCATTGCTATTAGGTTGCCAAGTTTATGTTTATATGTTGTATATGTTTATATATTTGCAAATATATATTTTTATGAATTACCATATATTTATTAAAAGGTTGCTAACTATATTTTGTAATATGAAATTGCTGTTCTTGTGTTGGCTTTCAAAACACATGATTTGAAGATACAGTCAAGTACACAGACACACACACACACACACACACACACACACACGCACACACACACGCACACACACACACACACACACACACACACACACACACACACACACACACACGCACACGCACACGCACACGCACACACACACACACACAGTGCATTTAAAGTTATTCTGCTCTGGGTCTTGTCAGTTGAAAGTCAATCTATAAATAATGTAACAGTGGCAATGATTATGAGGAAAACATTGCTTGTCTTACTTAATTCAGCATTGCCCTATTAACAGAAAGAGTGACGACTTCACATCTATGTATTAATTCCCGGCCTTTGCCATGTATCTCCTCCCAAACCCCCCAGCGGATCCCCATGCCCTCTGGCATATGTATTCCAGACGAGCCTACCTCTGTTCTTCCGCTATGTGGGATCAAACTAACTTGCCCCGTTACAGAAATTTGGGCCATTTTAACCATTTTTGCCTTTTGTTATCATGACGAAGGGTGACATCACTATTCGTTGGGATTATTGGTCGCAATCAACCCCCTGCGGAACTCGGGTATGACAAGTAAACAACTGAAGCGCTGGATTGTTCCATAATTGCACATTTTAAAGGCTTAAAATCATTTGCAAATGAACGACATGTGGCTTTTTTTTACTTGAAGTAATGAGTTATTTACTGACGCAGGGAACAGCGACATTTATCCATTTTTACCAGATCTCCATATTGGGGGGCACTAAAACAGTTGTGCCCAGTGGTTTGTTTTTTCTTTATTTCATTCGGTAATGATTTTGATCCTTTAAAATTTATGGATATAGGATGATCCAACGCTTTATTTGATTATATGAAGGCATCACACCTGTTAATTGGTGCAAGCATATGTGCAAGCATGCCATTTAGCAGCATATGCCCACCTATGCCCACTGGTGTAGAAAGACTGTGAGATATTCACAGAAAACCAGTCATATCTAACAGGACAGTGTTTTTAAACAATATTTTTTAATGGGTTTTTACAACAGCAAGACAAATCGACAAACATAAAGATGATATTGAAAAACGTAATTGAGAAAGCATTGCTGTGACAAAATTGTTAAATGGAATTTATAATAATAAAGCAAAACATGAAAAAAAAAAAAAAATTTGAAAAAGTTAATTTTCCTCTTTGCTGATACCCAACTTCTTATCACTGAGATATAGTATGTCCTGTTTCCTCCACCCCAGGTAGTGCTGCAGAGTTTTTCATATTTGTCATAAAGCAAATGAATGGTGTCCATGTTGAATCAAAGGTCTCCTTTTCACCCCTCAAAATATGTGATTTCTTCTATAACAGACAGGAAGCCGTCTCCCTGAGCCTTTGAGCTAAGTGTGACCTCTTAATCTTTCCATGATAACGCTATGGACTAAACATATATTATTTATCTTTGTTTTTGAAAATTGGACAAATTGGATATACCATATGCCCAGTATTGACAGAGAGCAGAGTCAGACCTCATGCGCAGACAGGAACTCGGTTCAATGATTTTATTGAAGCTCTTGGTTACACGTTTTTGGTTAAAACCAGCCAGACAGAATGCTGCACAAAGAAGGAAATCCAAATCTTAATCGTTACTCAGTGCACAGATGGAAAGCTAAAACAGAGGTAGGCCAAGAACAGGGGTTAGCCAAAATCGCAAATCCAAAAAGCCAACAATAATTGTAATTGGGAAATAAAACAAGGCATTAGGCAGAATTGTAAACCATTGTCAAAAAAAAAAAAAAACAAAAAAGAAATTGTGACCAAGAATCTCAAACATATGCAGAATCCTCGTAAGTAGACAATAAACTGGTAAACAAACTCGCAAAGATACAAAAAAAAAAAAAAAGACTGGGGTTTGTAAGGGAAAAGGGAGCTAATGGGCAAGGGGAACAGGGGAGTGTGCTGGGAGAGAGCGTGATGGGAGATGTGGCTCTGAACAAAGGAGTAAGGTGAGCTGAGAGAAAAACAGAATGAGCGGGCAAGTGACAGGGAGTGAGGAAGCAAATGCAACTAATATAAATGATAACTAATAAATTCACAAAATACATAATGCACAATTAAAATAACTAAGATACACAAAATATGACAAACAATATGAAAAAATAATTAAAACAGATCTTCAGACACTGACAAGTATGAACATCTTAGGGTGTGGAGATAGATTTATATCCAGCATATTATATAATTCTGCCCAACCATGGCAAAAGGAAGCAAGTATACATTTCTATGTAACTTGCTTCCTTTTGCCATAGTTGGGCAGAATTGTATGCGATATCTCCTTCTATAATGTTTTAATCTTCTCGCAGTCCCATTGCTCCCTCAAGAGCAAACAGGATGGGTACAGTTAACTTTTAAGCACTAAAACTTCTCACTCACAAATATTAAAAGAGTTTTGTTTGGGATATGAAATTTTAATTTAATTTCTTCAAAGGTCATCACAATTTCACCATAGTACAAACCCCCAGCCTTACCCAAACAAAACACCTGAAAAAGGAAAGAAAAAAAGGAAAAAATATGCATACAGACAAATCACAACATGGAACTACGTGAGTAATTAAGCCCCGAATCCCGATAATAAAGCAAACTTTAGCATAATTGAACTCAGTGCTACAAAAAAACTTCCTTGGAAGTGATTGTCTTACGTAATTATTTATTGAAATGAATGGAGCGCAATTTTTTCACACTCATTCTTTGTACATACTGTATGTGATCGCACTCAAGGTTTCCTGATGCTTTTTGTGCTTGCCAATTTAAATATGATTTATATTTTTAAAATTCAGGAACCAGTTTGACAAAGTATGGGTACGATCACCATTGGGGACACAAACAGATAGTCCACAGCCTTGATAAGGGCATGGTTCTCATCGAAAATAATGGTCAGAACCTTTTCTTCACTGTAAATGAACTAATGTTCTGTGAAAATAACAGAAAATGAGAGTATTTGTCATTATTTTTGAGAGAGATCACCAATAACGCTATGCACTTATGGCTTTTAAAACTCAATACATTTGACTTACACATTAAATGTGCCCTGGCAGCCTGCAAAATCAGATTTTTAAATGCTCTGCATGTACTCCTTGCCTTTCTCTCGTAGTTTCTGAAAGGGTAAAATTAGCTTTGGCTACGCATTCACCAGCAAAGTGGAGCTCTGGGGTGGTGGGAGTTGTGATTGTTCTCTAAAGCAGAGATCTGATTCCAGGACTTGAATGGACAGACTTGCCTGAGAGATTACAGTGTTAATCAGAGAAACGCTGGCAAGTGACATATGCCAAGGCTGCTGCCCAGCCACAGGGTCTAATTGAAAAGTTTATGAGGGCCAGATGGGGAAACAAATGGAGGATGAAAGGATACAAGATAAAGGCTTTACTAACACAGTGTGCACCACATGCAGAATTTATTAGGAACTGTTCCGCGTTAAAGAAATGGAGACTATCACTGAATTATATTTGTGGCTTGTCAGTCTTACTATACTGGTGAGTCGTATGCGTTTTAATGTAATCCTGGGTCCAAATGAAGATTGATTCACTTTCTTGTGTTTCTGTATTTACTCAATAAATTGATGTATTTGAATTAATAAGAATTTGTACATTTCAATTTAAAGAATGTTTTGCATAAACTGAACTCATCTAACTGCTCACATACATTCAAGGACACAAACACACACACACTATGGGCTGAAATATGTGCCACCAGAAACTGAATTTGAATAATTTATATTTGAATTTCAATTGCTAAACTTGAATCATTGCATTGAAAAAATGAATCTGAATAGTGTAATTTGAAATTGAATTTATTAGTTTGGAACTGAAGTCCAATAAACTTGAAACTGAATGTTAGATTATGAAATTTAATTTGGTTTCTCTGAAACTATATTTGATCCTCATTGAAAATTCAACTCTATATATTTTCACATTCAGTTCTCACAATCCAAATTCAGTTCTCAAAATTCAATTTCAATTCACTGTGACAGACATCTGGGTAGTTGAGGAAGAACAATCGAGCGCAGATACACAGGTCTCCTCTTCGGCCAATCAGCACCTATGTTTTTGAGCACGTCATTTGTTGCCACCTGCTGGCGTAATTTCTTTTCCTCTGCGTTAGTTGAGCGCAGAGCCATGTATGTTGGGCGTATATCTAAAAAAAAAATGGGGTGGTCTGCCTTATTTGGAAAATGATGAATGCGCCTCCACACTGGAGAGTTCCGCAACCAAGAATAACAGCTTCCGTTATATATTAAAGGAATAAGCCCCGAGAAGCAGTGGGTTACAGTGATTTTATAATGGCGGAGGGGCGTTCTAAGGCACGACACGCAGCAGTCAGCCTGTTTCAGCTTGATGGTGAAGCCACCTGGATTGAAATACTGTACGCGTAAAATAGTGATTGCTCCCACGTCCAAAGAATTTAAACAAATAAGTTGGAGGCAGACAGCGTCGCAAAGCATAGCCATCTGCTAGGTTCCTGCCTATGACACATAGGGCCTGGCTAATAACGTTGCAACAACAACAAAACCATATTGCTATCATATACTGGACAAAGAAAGTTAGGGATCACCCAAATTTTCAATATTAAAATATGATATGGAAAAAAAAACAAAAACCAAATTCAAAATTTTGATCCCTAACATATGATGAATATTTGCTAAGATTTTCCCTCGCTAAAGTTAGCTAGCTAGCTAGCTACTAATGTAAAAAATGATATGCAATTGCTCACATTGCAGAATAACGGGCCATCACGGCATAATCGGTAAGCAAGCCATTAAGTTCATCCACCAATATTAACAGTTTATTCATTGATCTTCAGCACCGAACATGCTGCCAAAAGCTTAAAATGGCTATGAAATTATCTATCTGGCTTGTTTAGGCTACATTAGATAACAGAAGCTGTTATTCTTGGTTGTAGAACTCTCCCGTGTGGAGGCGCTCTCCTCACTTTCCAAATAAGGCAGACCACGCCCATTTTTTGGATATACGCTCAACTAACGCAGAGGAAAAGAAATTACGCCGGCGGGTGGCAACAAATGATGTGCTCAAAAAAGTAGGAGCTGATTGGCCGAAGAGGAGACCTGTGTATCTGCGCTCGATTGTTCTTCCTCAACTACCCGGATGTCTGTCACAGTGAATTGAAATTGAATTTTGAGAACTGAATTTGAAATGTGAGAACTGAATGTGAAAATATGTAGAGTTGAATTTTCAGTGAAGATCAAATATAGTTTCAGAGAAACCGAATTAAATTTCATAATCTTACATTCAGTTTCAAGTTTATTGGACCTCAGTTCCAAACTAATAAATTCAATTTCAAATTATACTATTCAGATTCAGTTTTTCAATGCAATGATTCAAGTTTAGCAATTGAAAAACTAATATAAATGATTCAAATTCAGTTTCTGGTGGCACATATTTCAGCCCATAACGCACATGCACACATGCATACGTGCACACACGTGCACACAAATACACACACACACACACATGCGGACACATGTATAGACACACACACACACACACACACACACACACACACACACACACAAGTTTGCGCAGCTATCCTTGTCAGGACATTGCATTGATTTCTGTTCATTATGTGCAGCCTAACCCTAACCCTATCCCTAACCCTAACCTTGACCAAATGATGCCTAACCCTAACCTTAACCAAACCTCCAGTTCACTCTTGACCCTTAACCTGAACCATGACCTCAGAAATGACGTTGTGCCGTATCAGGACGAGGCTTTGGTCCCCACAAGGACTACTGGTTCCAACAAGGTCAGTGTGTATACTGGAAAAGGTCCCCAATAGGTAATAAAAATGTGAACATTTACACACACGTACACAAACACGCTAACATGCTCCTTAACCCTATAATGCCCCCTGTATCATATATGATACACCAAATTTGAAGGACCATGTCCACCTGGTAAGATGCAACACAAGCACGACTGCTCACTGTATCATATCTGATACACAGTGCTGCCACCTGAAGGAAGAAGTGAGAATACAGCAGTAGTCTCTCCCCTAGTCACTCACTTCAAGGTAGTATCTCCCATGTGAATGGGAATTCATGAATTTCCTTGGACTTTGGCAGTGAAGTTCGGCATTCCAAGGTAAATATTACACAAAAACTTATTCTTATTCATGTTAAGGGATAGCTATAGATAGTAGAGAGCATATAAATAATTTGAAATTTCGAGTGTTGAGTTCTGGAGGGGTGCTGATTTTTGGTTGTATCAGATATGATACTCCTGGAATTAGAAGTTCTGTTCAGCAATGTATATTTTGCTGTCACAAAACCTAATGATGAACAGTGGATCTGAATACTACCCTTCAATACTTCAAAAATATTACTGGGTCATATTTTTCCTATAATGATGTCTGTGTCTGGGCATTATAGGTTAAAGACAGAAGTAACCCTCTCAGGTCTTATCAATGCTGATTTTGCCTGAGAAAATTCAATTTCAGTGGGACTTACTAAAGCCTCATGGGCCAGTTTGTGGTTTATATAAATGTGCACAAATGAAAAAATTAAGTTATCTTAACATTACACAGTATGTTATTAAATTCATTAGGCATGTTGGGACCCCATTGCCTAAAGGAGCTACTACAGACAAAATACTATAATTCAAAGAGGGGTTTAAATTAAGTTACAGTTTAGGGGAAAGAGATGGTGCCGGTGTAGCGGCCCAGATTACCCCCCTGCCAGACTGTACCCAGGTATAATCTGGCTTTGGTGAAAATATACCCTGGCGTATAAAATGCAACTGAATGTGGGGGGTATAATCTGGCCTGGGGGGGATTAGCCCAGATTATACCCGGGGTATAGAAAAAGATAGCCCACTTTAACCCGGGGCATACTCTGGGCTTGGGGGTATACTGGTCTGTTACACCGGACAGGAGTTAGAAATGAATGGGATGCAAATGAGGCGATAGTTTAAAAAAAGGAGAGGAAAGGAATGGAATGATGGGGGATAAACGGAATGGAGAGGAATAGAAATGTGTGGGTAGGAATGTCCAGCTTGAAACTGAAAGCAGATATTTTTTAAGCATTCCTTTGTGAAGATGCCACATCAGGCCAATCCTTGCCTACTTACACGCTCCAATTGAAGGTTTTGTAACTGAGGATCTGAGCAGTACAGAGACCACGAAAATGGCTTAAAATAAGTGCACTTCTTGAGCCATTTCCAAAATGACTAGGAAGTAAAAGTTTCACAACTCCTGGATCATAAACTCATTGATAACTTGAGAGCAGCACCTTAGGGGGATATTCCAGAATTGATAAATATCTATGAAGCAAAACATTAAGTGCTCCCCCCCATACAAGTGGCTAATGGCTATTGATGTCTATCCAGGCAGTGTACTATTGTAAATCAAAAAATGACAATAATATATTGTACTTTATTATAACTCAACCCAGAGCTCGCTGATGAATCCCACAGCTTACTGATGCATAGCTTTTATGTAGGAATTAGCATGAGCCATCAATATGCAATTGGGGGATGTAAAAATAAATTCTCTAGCTTTTTTCAGTTTTGTGAAGAGACTGCAATGACATTAATAGTTCAAAGTCAATTTCATATGGAATAAAAAAACTACTAGCAATTGGGGTTAATCACATACAGTATTTTGTTAAAATGAATTAATGGAACACATGCAAAACAGTTTTAAATGAGGTCTTTATTCCAACAGAGAGGGAAAATATGGATGTAATATGGAATGATGTATTTTATACTGCAACAAGTAGCAGAACTCTTTAAAAGAAAATTTACATTCCAGGGCTATAATGCAATTCTAATTATGATTGGCACCCTTCATGAAAATGAGCAAAAATTACTGTATGCTAACCACAATGATTTAAATTTACTGTATATATTCAGTGAAATCACTTATACATTTGCTTCGTCATTTGCTCTGTTAATCTTACTTTAAAATTTTTTTTTTTTTTTTTTTTTTTTTTTTTAGTAAAATTGATTGCAGTCACAGCTGGAGCTGCAGCTAGAGCTATGATCTAAAATTTGGAACTGTAGCAGATTTGCTGCAGAAGAGAGATGCATGTGCACACCACCTCTGTGCACTGCGAGGAGGATGGTAACGAAAAAACAAGGACGAGAGCTTCAGAGTTGCACAATTTAGGGCCCTCTTAGGTCATCAAGTTTCTCAATCAGCGGTTGGATTCCACGGGCACGTCTCCATGCCGAGTTCTTTAGAAGAGTAGCATGGAAGAGGCCTTTAGTAAGAGCACCTGAACATTATCAAGGATCATTGGAACCTAATTTGTATCGTGTGCTGTGGTCAGACTATACATTCTCACTCCCAACTCATCACACAGTGATGCTCTAGTGACAATCTGCCAAAATGTTGATATATGACAAAATGTGAGCACTTTGGCATTGGTGACATTATTTGGTGACATTAGGAAATTAGATTGGGGAAAGAGAATCGTTATTTCATTAATGTATTGCATAGATCCAAGAATGACATTGAAGAAAGAGAATCATTACATGTAATTAATTTATTTAATAATGGTAACGATGCGCAGGTTTTATTCCTTATGGGAATTTTAAATCAGCTATGCCCAAATATTGGCTACTTTAATAGCAATGCTTCATATTGGACATCTATGTAGGCAGCAGCTGGTTAGTGTTACATGTGAACGACATGCTTCACTGCATCTCCTCAGACACAGCTCTCCAATAAAGTGCTTCAATTTGGTCCCACCATATTAATCCATCCCCCCATCACCACCACCCCTATTAATGAGGATCTATGTTGCTTGGTCTGCCTGTCTTTAACAGTCCTTCTTTTCTTGCCTATTTATACTGCTCTCCTGAAGTTTATCTGCAATTATATATTCACATAAATCGCTAAAAATATATTTTTTATTATGTTAATAGCTCTGGTTTTAAAATGGAAGAAAATCCCAATCGATAAAGAAAAATAATTGCTTAGGAAATACAATGGACTGCGGTCACATTTTATCTCTGAAAAGACTTATATTTTTCGGAAAAGCAGCGGTATATTTATGGAGGTAACTTCCCTCAGAGAAAACAGTCTTGACTGGAGGTTGATGAGAGTCTTCCATTAAGCACTCACCGAGAGGCTGCGGTGCATTTGTCTGGAGTTAATGACTCGAGCGCCCTTGAGTGACTCACCCTCCTCCTCTCGTTTAGTTTTCCTGCTACGTTCGGAGCTACGTGGCTCGGGATTCAATACTGGCGGCCAATGTGGTTGCTGAATGTGGTATTTAATTAAATGCACCGCTCAGAAATGTGGCTTGCGCTGTCTGACCACACTGATGTGGTTTCATATAGCTGCAAAACATTACTCCAAAACGTATTTATGCAAAATCAATATTTAGATCCTGCTTAGTGGATAGCATATTTGCAATTCAGATGGAAAAATGCTCAGGGGTGCACTTATTCCTGTAGACACAAAAAAAGTAAAGATACACGGATATGTTAAATAAACTTAGTTACTCACTGTGTGGTTAATGAAGTTATATACTGATACTCTGTCTTGCTACAGTTTGAGCGGGACACTGTCTGAAATCCTCCTAATGACGTATACAGTGCTGAATATTCCAATTGCATAAAAAGCCTGTGTTTCGAAAAACTCTAACAGTGTTATTGTAATTCTCCTGACACCACGGACCATAGCAATGCATTTCCGCCTCAGTTTAACCTTAGACTAGTAGAATTCCCTAACATTTGCAGAAGAGCTGAAGAAGAGCTTGCAGTAAAGCCCCTGACAAACTGCACGTGGACAAATAACAAGTGAAATTAGTTCAGGTTGGAAACTTAAGTCAAAGTCTACATCAGCAGACCACAGCAGAGTCAAGAACAGCCTTATCTGCATGAGGCAGAATACGCCAATCAGAGAGCGACAGCAACACAGTAATATGGCGTCAGTTTAAGGACAGTCAAGTTCACTCACCTCGGCAGCTTAATTTGCTTCCTCATCATGCATAAGGTGAGAGTTTGTTTTCGGCTTCATCCCAACCTCGACCTGCTTGGTTCTACTCTGTCTCGCATCGTGAGGATTCAGAAGTTCTGCTCCGTGCCTACTTTGCATTGTTGTTTAGTATGTTATTGCTGTTCCATCGTTGCGGATACCTCCAGAGCATAACGTTACATCAGAGTTAATGTTATTGCATCTTCATGTCAGTATTTTTTTAATCCAAATACATGAGTTTACCTGACTGAACTGCGAATTGATTCATGCCCACTGAACTTCGTGGAATTGATTTATGGCATCTTCCTTTTTACATTGGGAGAAATACATGCAGACTTCTAATACACATCCTTTTGTTTCAAATTATGTAGTAAGCTGCAGAAGGCTACAGAATTCACTGCAATTTTAATTTTCAAACAGCAAATTGTCACTGCCTGAGGAAAATTACATATCTCCAAATATTTTTTTCATGCGCATGAAAAAAAAATTTTTCTGAGAAATCATATTTCTCCGGAAGTCGAAACTTTCTCTCAGGCAGGAAGTTACAAAATGAACCCAAAATTATTAAAGTCATCGATAAAGATATATCTTCATTTGGGTATTCGCAGACAAAATAATATTTAAAACTTGTATTCATGTATGTGTTGTCTATAAAAATGGACATAATTGGATTTCACCCAAAAGGATTCTTATTGCGGAAAGTTAATTCTAGTTATATTTCTGATAAGCGGATATATGGACAGGTATTTTGACACAAACAGGGCCTATTCTTACTATTACTGGTTACAACTTGAGAAGAAAAAACAAGTTTTCACAGCTCTGCAACAGACAAAACATCCTTAAGAGACAGAGACACAGCAATCTACAATTTCTGACACTCTCAAATGCAGAGTTTCATCCAATGTGTTTTCCCAGCTTTTCCTACTGGACAGACCTCTCAACAAATCATGTTGATCGACCAGGTATGTTTTAACTGGACATTTAGATTTCAGTTTTTGACAGAAGATGTCAGTCAGTACCTGTATTCAATATAAGTGAAAAATTCAAAATGCTACTTGTGGGCACACGTGGTTTCCATCGGTATTGACAAAATTCACCTTGTCATATTTCTCAACTCTCCTGTTTGTTTTTTGAGCGAAGATTTTATTCTGGTGAGACACTTAAAAGGACCCATATTCCAGTTCAGTCCTCCTGCACAGCGGTCTCCACTAAATCTAACAGTCCAGAGAGGGTTGACTTTTAAAACACCCCAGTTTGCCATTAACCCCCTCAGTTGAAAATACCTGCTGTTCTCGACGTCACAAACAGACCGGCTCTGCATGGTTAACTCCTGCCAGCTCTGTATGTGTGCCCTGTTCCCTCCAAGAGCTTTTCTAGATCTCCTCACCTCAATCTCCCATCTTCCATTAACTTTACTTTTTTCACATTCGTCATCTACAATGCTACAATACAAAAGCTAATCGATAGCTTGTCTCTGCTCATCATCGTACATCTGACTGCTTCTTATAGTTCGTATGAGGGCTACTGTAGGACTGCCAGGTTGGCTCACTCAGTTGAGGTGCTAGATTGCGGAGCAGTAGCGACATCCACAACCTGGGTTCGAATTCGATCCATGCCACCGCCAGCTGTAGCTGATGGCCTTTTCAGAGCAGCATATAATTGGTTTTGCGCTGCCGGGATACGGGAGGGACACAGCTGGTCTGGGTGAGCATAGCTACGAGTGCAAAGAAGCGGAGATTGACAGGTGTGTGCTTCGGAGGAGAGCCGCAAACTGTCTGCCCTCGCTCCTTTGATGGCAGCGTGAGTCGCATATGAGCTGTTCATCAATTTGACATTCCAGATTTTGGTGGGACTGGAGATGCCAAATTTTTATAAAAAAAATAAAAAACAAGTGCCGATGTAATGCCAGATTCACTGAAAAAATATTTTTGAAGGACTACTTTTTTCTGAGTGTTCACGAAGAGGTTGGAATCAGAGGCTTGCGCTTGTTAAATTGAATTTCAAGTGTTCTTAAACTTGTATGGCAACATAATGTTGCGCTAGATTATACAGCAGGGCTATTCAACATTGTCCTGCAAGGGCCGGTGTGTGTGCAGGCTTTCATTCCAACCAAGCACTTACACACCTGACACTACTAATCAAGCTCTTCAGCAAAGACTCTTGGGGTTGATTAGTGGCGTCAGGTGTGTGAGTGCTTGGTTGGAATGAAAGCCTGTACCCACACCGGCCCTTTCTGGACACAGTTGAATAGCCCTGTTATACAGTATATGTAGAGTCATCCACAATGTTGCTAAGCCTGCTCACATTACCTCTCAATACTCCTACTAGATCAGTTCATACTTGAAGAGACTGTGGTTTGTTCAGCCTGGGTATTTTTATGTATTAATCTTTATGCTTTCATCCACGGTGTAAGGGGTTCTGGCTCTGATCATTGGCCAATAAGAGCCGAGCTCATTATCATAGAGGTGAGGTATGTTGAAAACAGCCTATTCTTCAGAGAGGAGAAAATGACAGGTATTGAATGGCCAAGAAATGATAGATTATTATGGCATCTCTATTTTTTGAAAAAAAAAAAAAAAAAAAAGTTTCCAAACTTCCTTTTTGGACATCCAAGAAAATAATAACTTGCCAAAAAAAAATGGAAGTGTTAAAACAAAATGAAGTCAGGGTTAAGTGGTCTTCATCATTATTCATCAGAAAGAAAATAAAACTGGTCCTGGACTTCAAAAACTGATTTAGCACTAAGGATTCATCTGGCAGTTGTCCCATTAACAAGAAAGAGGCAGTGAGCCCAGCTGAGATGTGTTTAAATAATACACAGTGATCGAACACAGGCACACACAAAAGATTTATTCAGAAATTTTACCCATGCTGTGATAAATCTCTCTCTTGCCCCATATCAGCTGCTGGGGGAGATTATGTTAAAGGAGACAGTATACAATACTGATGTTTAATGTGTGTTTATAATTCTTTGGGATAAAAGTCTGCTAAAAAAAACCTCAAGTTATCCTCTCCGTTTAGGGGAGACTGGGGTAAGTTGATCCATGGGGTAAGATGATCCATGCCTGCCAGCTGTATCTCTCAGTGAGAAAGTAGGTCGCATGCACTGCCTATGGTTGACCTTTGACCTGCTCTATTTCCCATGTGATTCCCACTTCTTTGTCAGAAGCAGGAAGCAGAAGCAGCTGGAATACCATGATCAGTCACCTCAAGCATGATTTCTCTATTCAGGTTATTGGTTTTCTCTAACATTCAGTACATATATTTGCAGCTGTTTCTATGGTATTAAGTATTTGAAACAAGAGCCTATAACTATGCAGCATTTAAAATATCTCCCGCTTGTATGTAGGTTGGGAAAAATTGTTTACAAAATGTCCGGTCTACATGGGGCAAGCTGAACCGCTAAACAAGGGGCTTGTTGTGCCTTGGCTCAACTCCCCCCAGTATTTACTTAGGTTATATCTTCATAAATTATAGCAACTGAAATGTAAATAATATCTTAATGATAATCAGTAATAGTACATCATACTTACATAAAATTTCATATAAAGGTGCTCTCTAGTGAAATATCATATACGTAAATAATTTCTCTCGTAATGTAGCTATGCATGCATGCACATGATTTTGTTACAGCTGGTCATTTGTATTCATGCATTTAGATTCTGTATTCATGCATTGTTGGCCTCGTCATTTTTCAGTTGATGTTTTATGAAGACACATTTTGTGTAGACGCATTTAAAAAGTCTTTTTTTATATATATGTACGTGTAGTTACTGAAAAGTACTACATGTTTTTGCTGGTGCATAAATGAAGTCAGTGTTTTGCATTTTAAACAATAAAGTAGTATCTTCACGGTAACCTACACTTCCTTATTTTATAGTCGGGTTGCAATGTAAACCTTGAACTATCAAGACACCAAAAACATACAATTGAGTATCTCATTCCTCTAAACAGCAAAAAGACAAAGAAGTAGATCATAACATTAACTCAGGTCTACATTGTTTTCATAAATATTCGCAGTTCAAATACCCTATTTAGTGCAATGGCTCAGTTTACCCCATTGGCTGGATCAACTTGCCCTGTCAATGGGGTAAGCTGAGCCAGCTGACTACCAAATTTCAAGGGCCTTGTACTCAGAAGAGAGTATATTTCCTGGCTATTTCAACTCTCACTAGAGTTATTGGCACTAATTGAGACGCCATTGAAAGGAGCAGTCAAGTGAAAATAATCCCACATACTGTTTAATGCAAAAACCTGAAAATGGCTCAACTTACTCCGGACTCCCCTGTTCTGGAGAATAAAGCTTTTCATTTCAACTGCCTCATGCAGGATTGAAGACGGCGAATAAACTCTCTCAGAAAACCCACCCTCTTGCTGGGAAAATTGAAGAGTTTTGCGATTCCCTGTAAAGCAATAGTGGCGCCAGAACTGGAAATTTGGGGGCTACAGAACATCCTTTATTACAACAATTAGTCTTGGCTTGTTCTCAATCATTTTCCTTTAATGAAATGTTTTCCATTTATAGTAGTAATCCACTGGCCATTGAAGACATGGCTTCTCATCTCATGTGATCTAACAGTGACAAAATAATGGGATAAATTCAGTACTGAAAAAATAATTTGTACTTATAAATAGGCCTTTATGCAAGACAAACTGCTCTGAAACTTCCGTGCAACCTTTTCCACACATCGGGCGATTTAACTCGTGCTTCAAGCTCGTTTAAATTGTTTAAATGAAATAAAAGACCATTTAAAATGTCTTTATGCAATTTCTTAGCTTCCACCCCTGACAAAAGAAAAGTGAGAGAAGACTTCAATTCCGCATGGGAATTTCTAAAATACGCATTGATTGAATAATGACTGATCTGCGTCCCAATGAATATTGCCTTTCACTCTCAGTACAGCTTGGGTTGATTAAAAAGTTGGACTCAATTAATGGAGGAGACCGCACTTCAGCAAAGTATATTTCAGCGGAAAGTAGAATTCTTCAAGTGTCTAAAACGCATACTTTAATTTGATAATAATCCAGTGCGACGCATTTTTAAACCAGCGAGTCTTCAAATTGGCTTCAATATCAGGGGGCAGACATTTTTACGAGGGGAATCATCTGAATTTTGAATTTGATCTTTGGAAACCTCACCTTTAAATGCTTAATAATCTAAACCTCTCGCAGTTTACATCTCCCTATTAGTGCCACAGTTGCTCAGACTAATTGGTAAAAACCGATAACAGTCTAATTTACTTTTGATAGCATTGTTATGCATTGCACCACAAAATTATGAGGTATCTTTTCTGCACATAAACAACGACGTAAAATATCAATATGTCTTTACAATTTCAGTGCTTGTGTTGCTCGTTAAGCAGCACAGATTTGTGTAAATTAGTTTGCAAGGCTGCAAGAATCTGTTCAATATTCTGAATGTTGTCATGGCTAAAGGGTGCTGTCAGGCAAGTTGCATAGCTATGTGACAATCCTAAGGACAGCGAAAATAAATGCTGCAAAGTCAGCGAAAGTTTTGGATTAACAATGCCATATAAATTATTTAAATATAAACAATAGGAATTCACCTTTTCATTATCATTTCTAATTATAGGTCATGTATTGGTCTTGGTCGCTCAGTCGATAAATTGTTTGATTGTTAATCAGGCCAGCTTAAATAAAAACAGCTTTTTATGCCCGTGCCAATTTTCACGTCGTATAATTTCTGAACGGCTTGAGCTTGGACCACCAGACTTGGTGACTTTTCCTAAAACTTATCTGGGAACAATTTTAGACCAATAAGTCAAGTCCACCATCTTAGCCGTTTCCATGGCAGCGGTTTTCTAACAGGTAGGTCTGACAAAAAATCATCGATTACAGTTTCATCAATGTAGTTTCCAGATTTTCTTTTTAACAATGACAACAGATATCTTTGCAGACATTAAAGTTTTTTAGAACACACTATCTGTTACAATTGTGCTTTATACCTTAAATTTGTAAGAGATTACCCTATTATGACAGTTCTTGGCAATAAAATCAAAACATGATGTCATAGTAATGTCATAATAGGTCATAATGATACCAAAATAATTGTAGTGATTTAGTTTTACATGTACATCATCTCAAATTTGGTGGTCATACACCATGTCATTTATGAGTTGGAAGCCCCAAAAAGCCTGGTCTAGATAGGGTTGATTATGAAAAAGATTGAGAACAAGTCAGGACTAATTCTTGTTATAAAGGGATATTCTGTAGCCCCCAGATTTCCAGTTCTGGTGCCGCCACTGCTGTCTAAAGACCGATAAAACTGATAAACGTAGACTACAGATAAACAGAGAACAGATGCACTTAAATGTTATAGGATCCTCCAGAAACTCCTGCCTCATCCCCTGGTCAAAAATGGTGTCTCAAAATTTTGATGCAAGGCACATGTGAGTCAAGAGGGCTTCTGTCTGTGTGCCTCGGAAACTTATTTATTTTGGAAATCTGAACTCAGCCATTGTTTCAATGTCAAGTGGAGCATGAGCTTGTGAAGTTCTTTGACTCTAAATTATACAGTGTTCACCCTCTGAAATCATGTTTTAAGGCACTTCACACCTTTGTTCGGCACTTAGCAGAACTGGAGCGGAAAATCTTACTGCTCTCGGATTAAAATTTCTTAATTGCCTTCACAGCTTGGGAGCTGTCCTCCTTTAACCTGCAATCAGTTTCCCGAGCAACAACAAAGGATCCTGTAACCTTCACTTGATGAATACACAAAGGCCTCTTTTACATTTAGCAACTTCAATTCATCTTGGGCGTATTGGATAGCTGTCTGATATCAGAAAAACCAGGGGTAAGTGATAGCCAAAAACCTGAGAGATGAATTGCTATCTGACTGATGCGTCCATCTGAATGAAGAATCCTTTAACCTCAGTAAGAGGCATGTGGCGGCAGCATTTTCATGAGTCTTGCCCCTGTTATAGCTGTATTACCAGGGAAAATTTACTGCCTCCAGTGTGTGACAGTGCTGGGCAATGTTAAGCATATTTTGCATTAGGGACAGAATGCAAACCCTGAACCCTGAACCAGTATACATTTTTATTTTTGTGCTTACAGTACAGATAGAAAATAAATCCAAGCAACAATAAGCAAGTGGAACAGTAAGTAATCACATCCATAACATATTAACAAAGAGAGAGACAAAAAATAATAGTAGTAATAATAAAAAAAGTAATAATAATAATAATAATAATAACAACAACAACAACAACAACAAAAGATAAATGTACATGTACATTAAATCTCATGCTGCACTTTGTAGCATAGTATTCATCATGCTGACATCAAAACCTGCAATAACACATAGACCATGCCTTGCATTTAGTGAAGTTACATCATCAATAGTATTTTACGAAGATAATGCATATTCCTTCACCGACTGACGCGCCATTGAACTATCTGGCAGGTAGATCCCAACTTTATCCATATCAAGCGAGGATTTACTCTTAGATTTGTCACATAGTGGGATCTACTTTTCAATAAACAGGGACAGCAAGACAGTAACGTTAATGCTTCGAAAAATGAAGTCATACACTACCAAAAGCTTAAAAAAACGAAAATTTACACCAAACATGGAGTGAGGAAAGGAGGTGGTTGACGAGAAGAGGCCACAGGAATATTAAACCCATCTACTACCCTCAGAGAAAAAAAGAATGAATAAATAAATGCATCCGAAGTCATTTAACTCCTGACATCAAGGCTCTAAAGCTTGCTGTGAATTTGGAGAATTTATTTTTGTTTTGTTTTTGGAGCCTTGGGTCAAGGCTTGCTTCATTCTGGGGAAAAAAAAATTCCACTGATGATGTCTGAACCACTGTTTTGCTCACTTAAACTGAACCATCTCTCTGCTTCAGTTAGACGGGGGGCTTTGTGTACAGCTTTAGCACTTTTTTTTTTTTTTTTGTACACTTTTTACACAGTCTACGTAAGAGGACGGAGATGATGCATTTGTGGGTTGTGGAGTTGACATTGTTGATTGCAGTAATTGCCCAGTATGCCGAGGACATCCTCTGCCCCACTGTAAGTACCTCTGCCCTATAAAATAATGAGCTCCATTCTTTATATAATCACAACACTGGAGACTGCTAACTGATGTGCCATGTTCACAAAAAAATCATTGACACATCCTTAAAAAAAACTAATTGCGTTCATCAAAAAAAAATCCAGTCTATCCTTATTTGACTGCGGAACATCCACTTTACCAGCAGATTTCACGCACAAGCTCTATGAGTGACGCTTTGAGCAGTGAACCAATTTCCAATACAATGATTCAAAAATGCACGAAGCTTCATAAGGGCTAGATTTGCCATCACTATCCTCCACTTCCAAGGTGCAATAAAAATAAGCCTTTCAGGGGTGTATCCCCTATAATTTGAAAATAAAATAAACCAAAGACAAGGAGCTGCCTGAACATAGAATAGTAACAAACAAACCAAAACATGAAATGTTAGAAAAGTGTCAAGAAGGATTCTTGGGGAATTTAAGGCCCTGTCCTCACATTCAGTGGTATTTTTGGGAACAAATCTTTTTCAGTGTGTTTTAGGTCTCTAAAACTGAGCTTTTTTTGAAAGCACCTTTTGAAGTGAAGATTTTTTAAAACTACAGCTTCCGTTTATCTTTGAGGACCATAGACTGTATATTAAGATGGACGACGAGTCTCCGCTTCCTGACGCTGTACAAATATGGAGCCAAAATATCCTTCAAACGAACGGTGCCATCTTGCACATTTGGAGCCAGGGTCTGCTCAATAATGATGGAGGGGTTAAGCCATGCCATCGAGGTCCCGCCCATACAAGCACCCTACTCAGTCGCCAGCACATTCCCCTGAACTTAGCCTGAGTTGCTGCTTCAGTGTAAGCTGTCAATGCCACTTATTGTTCATTGAATGAAGATTGGGTGAAGGTTCAACATCTAACGTCAGCTAATGTTATTGTTTGCCTAATATACTCCATATTTTCTCACTGGATAACACAACCACTTTAGGCCTAGTTCTACTATGACTGAAAACTTGTTAAAGGGTTAGCTTGTTTGTATTTTTTCTAAGATGAGTTTTATGAGGCTAAAATACGTTCACTGTTTTCCTCGTCCTTAGCAGGACATTGTTTTGCTCCTGTGCCAATGTCCGGCTCTCCTGCCATTCTCAAGGAACTTCTGCTGACTGCTATATACAAGTTATACCACCGGTCAAAAGTTTTAGGACACCCAAATTTTTTCCAGTTTTTTAATGGAAAATGATGCAGTTTAATGTCCCATTGTACTCTGGAATTAAAGCATAAACATGATAGAACAAATTAACAATCAAAGTTAAAAAAGACATCATGGAATCACTTTATAAACCAAAATGTATTTTTGAACTTTTGACTCTTAAGTAGCCACCTTTGGCAGATATACAGTGCCATGAAAAAGTATTTGCCCCCTTTCTGATTTATTACTTTTTTGCATATTTTCACAATTAAATGTTTCAGATCATCAAACAAATTTTAATAGTAGACAAAAATAACCCAAATAAATACAAAATGCAGTTTTTAATGATTATTTCATTTATTACAGGGAAAAACCTATTCAAACCTACCTGGCCCTATGTGAAAAAGTAATTGCCCCCCCTTCTCAAATCATGAATTAACTGTGATTAACCACATTTTTTGAATCAAGAAATCACTTAAATATAACCTGTCTGACAAAGTGAAGTAGGCTAAAAGATCTCAAAAAGTGACACTTCAGGCCGCGAACTTAAGAAATTCAAGAACAGATGAGAAACAAAGAAATTGACATCCATCAGTCTGGAAAGGGTTACAAAGCCATTTCTAAGGTTTTGGGACTCCAGCGAACCACAGTGAGAGCCATTCTCCATAAAGGGAGAAATCTTGGAACAGTGGTGAACCTTCCCAGGAGTGGCCGGCCCACCAGAATTACTCCAAGAGTGCATTGACGACTCATCCAGGAGGTGACAAAAGAACCCAAAACAAGATCTGAAGAACTGCAGACCTCACTCGCCTCAGTTAAAGTCAGTGTTCATGTTAAGAAAAGTTGGCTCCATGGGAGAGTTCTAAAAAACCACTGCTGACCAAAAAGAACACAAAGGCTCTTCTCACATTTGCTAAAAAACATCTTGATGATCCTCAAGACTTTTGGGGAAATATTCTGTGGACCGATGAGACAAAAGTTGAACTTTTCGGAAGCTGCGTGTCCCGTTACATCAGGCGTAAAATTAACACAGCATTTCATAAAAAGAACATCATTGCAAAAGTCAAACATGGTGATGGTAGTGTGATGGTCTGGGGCTGCTTTGCTGCTTCAGGACCTGGACGACTTGCCGTCATTGATGGAACCATGAATTCTGTTCTCTACCGGAAAATCCTGAAGGAGAATGTCCGACCATCAGTTTGTGACCTCAAGCTCAAGCGCACTTGGGTTATGCAGCAGGACAATGATCCAAAACGCACAAGCAACTCCACCTCTGAATGGCTTAAAAAAAATGAAGATTTTGGAGTGGTCTAGTCAAAGTCTGGACTCAAATCAGATTGAGATGCTGTGGCATGAACTTAAACAGGCCATTCATGCTCGAAAACCCTCCAATGTGGCTGAAATAAAACTATTCTGCAAAGAGGAGTTGGGCGAAATTCCTCCACAGCGATGTGAAAGACTCATTGTCAGTAATCGCAAACATTTGATTGCAGTTGTTGTCGCCGAGGGTGGCACAAGCAGTTATTAGGATTTAGGGGGCAATTAGTTTTTCACATAGGGCCAGGTAGGTTTGGATAGCTTTTTCCCCTTAATAAATGAAATCATCATTTAAAAACTGCATTTTGTATTTGCTCTAGTTATCTTTGTGTAATATAAAAATTGGTTTGATGATCTGAAACATTTAAGTGTGACAAATATTTTAAAAATTGAAAATCAGGAAGGGGGCAAATACTTTTTCACAGCACTGTAACGGCTGAACACACTCATGGCATTCTTTCTACAATGGAAATCAAATATTCTTCAGAAAGTTTTTCCCAACTTTGTTGCAGAAGTTCCTGGATCCAGCAAAACAGCCCCAGACCATCACGCTGCCTCCTCCATGTTTGACAGTCGATGTCACACACTGAGGAACCATCCTTTCACCTACTCGATGGTGTACAAAAAACCTGGGTAACCATACCTTTTGTTTAAAACTTCTGACAGTTCACCACTTACCTTTGTACGATTTCAATCTATTCGTTGGACTGGAACTGCATAATTTTCAATAAAAAACTGTAAAAATTTGGGTGTCCTAAAACTTTTGACCGGCAGTGTAGGTGGCTAATAAATTGACTATGGTTAAATAGCTAGCTCATGCAACCCCACTCCAAAAAATTGGAGACAACCCTTCAGAAGAAAGTACGTTAAATGCAGTCTATGAGTAAATAGACTCCCAACAATCATGGATTTATTAGTTCTAACTATCTGGCTAGCTAAATAAGTAACCTGCTACTGATTCTGGATTTTCTAGCTAGCTGACTAGCTAACTGTTTTTAGCAAGCAAAATTCAGTAATAAGTCACTTTAATTAGCGGAAAAAAAAAGCTCTTTGTTCTGAACATAGCATCACTGCAAACAGTACATTACGCTATGTCCTGAGCTAAGCAACTTTTATTATCAATTTCTGTTGCTATCTAAATGATGGTGACCTGTTGTAGAATCTTGCTCAACTAGCTTGCTAGCTAGTCAGCTAGCTTATTTTACCTTTCAACAATAGCAGCGCAGCAAACAGTTCATGATGCCATGTACAGTCAAAGACCTTTTCACTGTCAATTTTCATCTGCCTTTCAAAATCACAATGTGCTTTATTCAGTTGTACTAGGACTTACCAACATAAGCAAATGTAATTTTAACGTTTATCTCTTCTTGACAGTCGCACTCTATCTCCTGAACAATGCCCGCAAACAAGTCAGGTGACTACCTCTCTTAGAGTTGCTGTCAATCACAGCTGTCAATCATGACTTTACACCTCTGTTGGATAGTATGAAGTAAATAAATGGAAACCAAATGTATCATAAAAAAGTGAATACCTGAACATATAGCAGCATGGTAAGAACTACCTAAAATGACAGAAACATTATTTGGAAAAAAAATTATGCGAGGCTTTAATTTTTTTTTTTTTTTTTTTTTTGTAAGGCCCATGTCTGATCCATTAACCTGGAGGCGGTGAGTTTTTAACTTGTACTGCAGCCAGCCAATAGATGGCGATCAAGATGGTTTGGCCTCACCTTTGAGGAGCTGTTAGGTTGTCCATCTTCATATACAGTCAATGGTGTGGAGCATTTTGGAAAATATGATGTCACAACTTGTCATTACTCAATAGCACATGCCCACTGTTGCTATGTGAATATACATACTGTTATGTGAACTCTATTGCCACCTACTGTCTTAATATACTTGATTTGAGGATTTGAGCATTTGTACTCATTCTTGCATTCTCGCATACATGGAGAGATTTTATAAAAGAAGGTTGTGTGGACAGAATTTTTGTTTAAATAGAGGGGGAAAATTCCTGTTTAAAAAAATATCTGCATTCGTGTGGACAAGGCCTGAAGAGGGGAAAACGGACTGAAAAGAGAGAGTTTTTGGTCAGCTGTCTTCAGTCTTTAACTGCTTTCTGAAGCAGGTACACACAGGTGTGCCTCGTTAAGGTGTAATCATGTCCTTAATGAGCTACACCTGTGCACGATACTCACAGCCAGACACAAGCTACCTTCATGATTTATTCCACCTCTCAGTTCTGAAATCGCTGATTGTCAAGGGTTCCCCCAGCATTTAAAAAACGAATATGTCACTGTCAAGAATGTCTGGAGTACACATTTGGGCTGAATAATTTTATTAAGGCTGGGATGGTGTGTTAAATTAAAATTATTAAAACTGAAAACAGTGATTTGCAAATTATCTTTGACCTGTATCATGTACTTGTAAAAAAAACAATACAAAGAGACATTATTTGATGTTTCAATGCATAAAATTTATTGATTTCTCAAAATGAACACTAATTTAAATTTTTATTCTTGCAACATCTAACAAAAAAGTTGGTATAGTAAAGCATTTACCTCTTAGTAATGTTGCCATTCCTTTCCATAACACAATAAATGTGTATGGACTGAAGACACCTAGTGATGGAGTGTTTCATGTGCCATTTTGTCCCATTTTTTTCCCTGCAAACATCTTAATATGTGCAACAGTCTTTGTTTCAAAATGTGCCACATGTTCTATCATTCGGAACACATCTGGACTCTTGGCAGGCCAGTCCAGGATTTGTTACTAGAAACAGTTGGATCGTCCCTTTCTTTTTACGTCCATTTCTTCCAAAAAAAATATCTGAAGTATTGATTTGTCTGACCATAATACACGTTTCCACTGTGTGATGGTCCATCGCAGATGCCTCTGAGCCAAGAGAAGTTGACAGTAATTTTGGACACAGTAAACATAAAGTTTCCTTTGTACTGTAAAGTTTTAACTGCCATTTATGAATGTAACTACATATTGAGGTACTTGACAGAGATTTACTAAAGTAATCCTGAGCCCATCTGGTTATATCACAGGTAAATGACTGTTGTTGATGCCGTGCCATCTGAGTGATTGGAAACCATGAGTATAGTTTGTGCCCTTGCCTATTACATGCAGGAATTTCTCTAGATTCTTTCAAACTATAAACTGTCATATAATGTAGATGGTGAAATATCAAAATCCCTTCCTATCTTTCTTTGAGGAACTTTCAAAGATTTTCTCACACATTCATGAGCAAATTGGTAATCCTTAGCCCATGTCACTTGGGCTACCTTGGGCTACCCATGTTTAGGCCAACTGCTTTTTCTGTCTGTCTGTCTGTCTGTCTGTTGTCTATACTGAGAATTGGAAATTACCCAGAGGCATTTGGGTATCGGGTTATGAAAAAAAAAGCTATACACGAGGTTAAATCATATGACTGAGTTGACTGACTGAGTTTTGTTCAGGAGTTCTCCATCTAGGTCAAGGGTAACCTGAGTGTATTTCGATTTGCCATCTAATTCGTGAAGGCCTTAGTCTAAATCATGACTACCAAGTTGTGATAGTATATTTTCACTTCCTTACTGCGATGACTAGTGAATAATCCCTCTGGCTATGGCATGCAAGGTCTGCAACCGAACAATATCTCTGAAAGTCCTCACGAAAGTCCACATGAGCACCCTCGCAGACTTGATTTTCCAGCCCTAATCACTTCAAACTTCACATGCGCTCCAGGTAAGTCTGCTAGACTGGAAGTCCAGGAATGCTGAACATTGTGATTCAACCAACCTTTCAACCATTCAAGTCCTATTAATCAGAAATAAACAAAAAATACGCACAGCGCCTGAAGTGCATCTTTTTCTTTTTTTAGCAAGCTCAAAAATCTTTGCTTGTGAGAGCTAACAACTGTACTGCCGACACTCAAATAAAGAAATGTGAAATAGTAGCAGACTACATACTAATGACAAATAAAACAAAAAAAAATACAACGTTGTAAAAAAGCAATATATTTATGTGTATTATTGTGAACTACGGCACTTTGAAACACCATTCTTCGATGAAACATCTCTTGTGGTTCACAGATTCTGAACTGAAACATTGTGCAAAACAGTTTCACATTGGTAATTAAAAAATTGTTTGATCATTAATTTAGGCACATATCATAAATGCAGTATTCACAACAGGACATGAAGGCAGCAGCTGATTCTACAGAGTAGAGAATGTCACACAATGTCCAACAGTCAAGCATTAAATCCTGACCGTGCTGATGGCACCAGTGAACACAAGCCTTAGAGGGCAGGGAAGGAGCGACGGTTAGATTGCAGAAGGAGACAAGTGTCCGGAGACAGGACTGTTACCCTCTCATTGGATAAAAGAGACTCTTCTTGCTGCCCTCATTACTGCCAGTCTTGTGTGTGTGTGTGTGTGTGTGTGTGTGTCCATACACCTAAGCCAAGTGACTGTCAAATGAATAGACAGGCCAGCTCACAGCATACATAACAGCAAATGCTCTTGTCTATGTCGCTGAGAAATTGGATGAGCTCGAGTGCGACTGGATACTCAATAAATAAATAAATAAATAAAACCCAGACAAATCAGCTTCACTTTGAATAGAGGTCATAATGGTCTGTATTGATGAGCTCTACAGAGGGAATGGGGTAATTGTGTGTTGTTGTTTGGGAGCTCTGTTGAGGATTGTGACCCATCTAATGGCCTCATCACCCAGACATTTTGATTTCGTCCAAACCAATGAAGGGACATGACATTCATTACAAAATGCAATATACAAAGACTAGCCCTCCATGAGATAAAAAATTTCAAATTTTGCCAGAACTTGAGCAGGGTTTATCAATTAAATACATCCTATTTAGTGTGGTGAAGAACTTACCAGCAACTTATGGGAAATATCACCCTGTGCTTCGCTTGTCTCATCTTATACAGCAGTGATGATTTATTACGGAAAAGAGTGATATCGCATCTGATTTTCAACCACTGTTGAGCATGCCATTTTCCACATCCCCTTAATAGTAAAGCCCTTTTCACACCAGGCTGCGTAGGGGCACGGAGCAGCGCGGATGGCCATACGCAACAAAAATGACAGATCCGCAGGAAACTGAGCGCGGATAACCCCTTCCGGAATGGAAGCTCCTGTAGACCCTGTGCGGAACACGTATGGGCGCATTCGTACTACGTTCAGATCACGTGTGCAATACGCACAGGAGCGTTCTGACTGCGTTCGTAACACGTTTCATCGCGTATGGGAGGCCTCTGCAGCAGTCTGCGCAAAAAATTAAACTTTAATTTTTGCGTTCGATGTCTGCGCACCATTGCGCATTACTGCGTACCCCTGCGCATTCGCGGATGTCTTTGCGGTCTCCATGTGCATTAACATGTGCGGCCATCCATGCTGCTTCACGCCCCTACACAGCCTGGTGTGAAGCGTCACAGCTTACAGCTCACAGCTGCGTGTCCACCCGATCCTCCGGCCGCTGTCCGCGGTCCTGAAGTCTGCAGGATCGCGGCTCCAGTCTCGATCGCGGAAGCTGTCCACAGAACTGAAGCGCATTCCCGGCAGTATGGGAGAACGCGCTGGGGAAAGAATGAGCGGGTTGAATTAGCTACATGCGGAATGCTGCCGGGCCACGTGGCTGTTATGGACCCAATTTTAGGAGTGCGAAATCAGCTTCAAGTGCTGATTCTTCCCTCTGTTTTTGGAGCTCTTTCCTAATTCTTGTCTGTTTGTTCTCTGGTTACATTCAAGATTCTTATCTGCTTTTTGTTATTAATATATTCCAGTTTGTGTTTTTTCCCCTCGCTAGTTGTAGGCTAGCTCCTACTGATTTTATATTGTAGTTTTTTCCTCTTTTGACACCTGAATCTTTTTTCAGCCCTGTGGGCCATAGTTTTCCTTATTTTGATTTGCCTTTTTCCTATACAAAAAAGTGAATTAGCACTCGGTTTTCTTCATCTCTTGCATTTGGGTCCACACTCATACTCCAGTAAGAGGAACCCTGTTGTGTTGCACTAAGATCCATTAACACCCCACTGGATACTGTATTTCTAGGACAGAGTAGTGCACAAATTACCCTTGCCAAATTACTCAGTCATTTTAGGGATAAACATACGTACTTCTGCAAGATGACATATATCATGTACTTGTCTCTTGAAAATGTTAACGGAGATGTGACTCTTTTATTTTACCGATAAAGGGGAACAATGTTATTCTGCACTATGAAGTGACTCAGGTGGAGAGAGAGAAGAACAAGAGAAAAGTAGAAATGGGGTAGGACAGGCATTCGAAAACAGACTGCAATCTCGCTCCTGTCGAGTGGTTGGCTTGTGCACCCTGTGTGTTCTCAGAACTGCTTATATAAATATCCCCATCCCAGAAGCTCACTGAAAGGTAAAACAACTCACGGACGCAAATTGAAAAGGGCCACACTCGAATCGTATGCATTAATGTAGAAGTGCACGCATGGTTAAGAAAAACAAATTGTGGCGAAGGGAGCCTGAATGTTATTTTTCCAGGAAATCTACCGAGATGCACATTTCATAAATGAAGCGAAAACAAGGAGAGCACAAATTGTTTTTTTTTTTTAGTCAGATGGACATGTTTTTGAGTGTTTTTCCGCCATGTTGGCGCTTGTTTAAGTGGAAAAAGCAGGTCACACCTCAGTGCACTTAGTAATGCTCTCATACCTCACAGACTAAAGGCAAACCGTCTTTACTTGATGAATTTTGAATCTCACATCGAGTGCACAGTTCACGATCAACCCACCAACTTTTTCAGTGAGCTGAAGTTAATTATCATGTAAACACTGCCGTTTTCTACTCGTTTTCCATAAAATTGTTTCTTTTCTATGCTGTATGGTGACATGCCAGTTAATGCATGTGCAATTCATGGAACATGGAAAACAACTTATGCTTGTCTGAATTACATACTTTTCACAAAGCAAACAGACATTAGACTCATACATATTTTAAATACCACTCTTCGGAATTCTGTTTTTATGAAAAAAGAAAAATCCTTTATTTCAACTGTCATTGGCAACATACCAAACGTCATGATTGCACCTTAATCACCATACTGTTAATAAAAATAAACATCATTGAATGTGACTGACAACAGCTATGGTAAGGTGTGCCATATTTAAGCAAAATATAATTCATATTTTTATACATGAACGTTGAAAATGGGCACACAATCCTACACACAGTCTCTGTGACTAGACCAGATGGTTTTGCACCCTGGAGTAGATGCTTCTGAAATGAAATGGAATTCGTACCCGCTCAACAGATCGTGCAAAAAGGACAAAGTTTTTTTTTTTTTTTTTACTATTCTTAATATGATTTATTTAAAAAAAAACAGCCAATAAAATAAATGGGAAATTAATGATACAAGAAAATGTATGGCTGCCATGCAAACAGCAGGGCGGACACTAGTATTTGGAAACTTTACACGTTTTGTGGATGTCGATTGTGTGTACAACACAAATCTGAAGCATGTAGTCACATAAATTCCTTTTATTCTTTGTCATGCTTTTTATACAGTCCATTCACATCCAATAATGTCTTCTAATAAGTCCCAGTTAGAAGACGGCCATTTCTTTCCATCTCCAATGTCTCTTTTTCAATCTCATTGGTGCTGTGCCTTTAATATATTTATATATATATTCCCTTGTCGTTTGGTATGTTAAGCGATAAAATCGCAGGACTTGGTTTAGTTGAAGTTCTTCAGTTTGCGACAAGCAGGGAGAGAAGCCTGTGGAGTAGCAGCAGGGAGATGTAGAGAACAGGGTCAGTTGTGGTCATGACTGAAGAACCTGCAAAAAAGATTCGAACATAAAACAAATGAGCATCGACCAATCTGTATGTGCACCGCGTTTCATATACAGTAACTTTTTCACCCTTGATAAATTACAAGAAAAAATGTTTTAAAAGTTAATGAGCACCATTTTGAAACAAGACTATGTCAAAACCTGGTGTACGGCCGGACCGTGTAACCTCCTGATGATGTGGTCGATGACTGTTCACGGCTATCCGTTTTGAATGTGGCCAAACGGAAAACTCCCACAATTGTAAAGCTTCATCATTTACCCCAGTCAGAGACTTTCACGTTTATAGAGCTGGCCCCTGCTCTGCAGCGGTGCACACAAAAATATTTTAAATATCGTAAAATGTGCATACTATTTCAAGAACTTTCTACTACAGAAATGACTGAATTATGAAATTAAAATTATTTAAAAAAAGAGTTAATGTTGTATATCATTTGAATCCTCAAATGTTATCCTCTGTCAAGCCAATATACCTGAACATACTGTAATATTTCAATATCTCTTACTAATGATAAGGAGGCTGTGAACTCAATTAATTAATTAATTAAACTGGAGAAGTGGCGTCACCAGACCTTTTATTCTGGGGGTGCACAAGGGAGGCACAACAGTTTGGTGAGGGGGCACGAACCAAAATTTGTGTCTTGTTCATTTTTTTGGGGGGGTCTTATTTATTTATTTAAATATCTTAATGGGGGGCACATGGGGGGAAAAGACATGTCCGTGGGGTACCCCCCCTGGCCCCCCCTTGAACTGGAGAGAGACGTTGAACACGCTTTTACAAATGCAATCACATGGTAGTGCAAAAATTGCAGGAGAGGAGTTTTTGATTTTCACTGTGTTTCTAACTGTAATCCTCAGGCTTATTGTTGTTAATTTCATGTGCTTGTTATTTTACTTTGCCAAGATGGCGAACAAGAAGAAAAAATAGCTATCAAGGGAAAGTCAAAGACAACCATGAAATGACAACACAGTATGTACTATTTACAAATAAGAACAAGCTGGGATTCAAAATCATTATAAACATCGTTAATTAAGGTTTATGAAGGTACATCTATTTATAAAAATATCCACTAAAAGCATCAATGTAACGAAAGTTATTGGATAATAAAATAACTTCCAGGATGGCTGTTTTGACCTTGAAACCTTTTGAGTCCTGTGTCAAAGCCAAAGAAATTGGTCCATATTCTAGGGCTTTGTCAACCCCATAAAATCTATGCACCCACATATGGATCCATCAAACGTAGCTTACTGTATTCAAATGTGAAACCACAGGCCTATTTTAAATTCAATTGGAAATCCCTAGATTTCCAACAATCTCACATACTGTATATCCAGCTGAATTACAGGGAAATAAGTATAAAATAATGTTCAAGATCTTGATTTTTTTTTAAATCAAGTTAATGTAATGCTGGAGCCATAACAACAAGCTTTGCTGGATTTGAATATTTCTCCCAGTATAAGTGTGATGTAGCTTCAGTGACGACCTGCAACTAGCTGATACAGAGTATGTGACATTGTCCTGCAATATGACAAAAATGGTTCATCTAACTTTGAACTTACTTAAGGGAAAACTTAGGTGAGAAATTAGAGTTCAAGGGGTTAAATGACCCTTTGAACAGATCAATGAGGTTTGAATAATCAATGCTTATAATGTATTATTAAACAAATGATTACTAACTCTGAGATATATGCATCATGTGGTCTTCATATGTCTAAATTTAGCTAAAATCCTGGGTAAATGAAAACAATTATTTTCACTGTTGCCAAGTAATGCTTCCACAACCAAAGGGGATGCTCATGTCTTAGTTCCTCATTCTGTTGATGCACTAAATGTTAAATCTATTTTAACAGAGCACATGTATGAACACTATAACACTTTGGAAACGACACATTATTTTGGTTCTGTTGACTGAGTTCATCACCAGATCTGAACCAAGTAAACATCAGTTTTACATGCTGAAGAGGAGACTGACAGCAGAAGTCCCCAAAACAAGCATTAACTAAAGATAACAGTCATTGGATGCAGAGAATATGCGACAAATATTTAAAAGAAAATTAGTTTAGTCTTCATTGTTTTACACTGTACAATATTTTCGGTGCAAAACTGGGGGGGTATACGCAAAAGGTGCAATTATTTTGAAGTGGTTCATCCAATATGGATGAAAACACCCTAAAATTAAAGCTGATTGTCTACACTTGTAAAGGGGGAGAAGTAATCCAAACTTGTCAGAATCCAAACTCATTGTCAAAATACTGCCAAAACGGTCTTAATCAGGCGCAGGTTATGGTCTCGGACAGGGCAAACCCCAAAACTCGAAAAGCCAGGACTAACAGGGTCAAAATGGAAACAGGCAGGCATGCAGAAAAAGGTTCATATGACACCAGTGGGAAAACAATGATGACGAATGCGCAATGAAACGCAAACATACAGGAACGTAAATGCTCAAAGACAACAAGTACAATGGGAAACAGGTACAGGAGAGGCATGAGGACGGAACAAAGGGAAGCAAGACATAAGGGTAGAATAAATTAATCAGCAAAATGCAATCAAAACTGATGCAGGCAGCCAGAATTTGGGAAGAGGTAAACGGAGGCATGTAAACATGAAAAAAGGAAGAACTGGAATTGAAGCAACACCAGAACACAAGAAAAACAAATCCAACAGAAAAACACAGGCAGCTAAACTAATTAGCAGAAACAGGATATGATTAATGTATGTCAATAGGGACAAAGACCTTAAAAAATTTTCTCACAAATTTCTGTGGAAATCTGTATTTTTAAAAAGTGGAACATCACATACTTTAAGGAAAAAATGCTAAACTCAGAATTTCCAGCCAAATTCTGTCAGAATCCGCCTTGTAACCTCTTCAGAGTCAAAATTGTGGGCTTCAAACACTACCTGGCCTCTGCATCATGTTTTTGGATGCATTCTTGACAATGGTGTTGATTTTATATTTTGAAACCTTGGTCAACTTTATTTTGATTGCTAAAATTCCCCATCTATTCCAGATTTTTCAGGATTCTGTGTTAAAATTGGCTGGTGATGGTGGAGTAAAGCAAGTCATGAAAACCCTGGCAGGCTCTAATTGTAAATTCCATTTTTCCTACTGTTGCCCATACCTAACCAATTTGTACTACCAATAAGCATCTAGTCATCATCATAGCTCCAAGTGACCCGCATCTGGCGGGTCCTGACCCGCATTTGTATGGTAAAACCCGCGGACCCGCAAGCAAATTAAAAAACCCGCAATTTGCGCATTGCGGGATTTATGCGTTATTTCTCCACCCACGCGTAATAATGTGTTATGAATCAAAGAAATGAAATGCAAATTCCACCACCCGCTGAATAAGGAAATCTACCCCCCCCCAAAAAAAAGAAATCTCGGAATAATTCCGGAACGAATCACGGAATCTCTCTCTCCTTTTGCAGCTGATATCTGTGTTGTCCTTTTCATGAAACGCGAGTCACACTATATTTAGTGTTAATTAGAGCCATGTTATGAAATCACAAGGATATTTGCTCATACCCTTTCATAGCTTTTACCAACACCTTCCAGCACACACACGATGGGGTGCTAAAATTCATCATTATCAGGTACAGGCCAAAATATAAATTCAGAAATGCACTAAAATGTAACGCGAGTCCCTGTGCAAATGCCCATATCAAGGAGTAATTAATTAACTAAAACAGGCACAAATAACAGAAGTAGAAAGTAAAATGGAAAAAAAAACAAAACAACCAAACAGAGAAATGCTGACTGCCTCAACCACACTTTCATTGTATATTTTCAAACTCAAATCGCAACATTACAGAACCAAACTAATAAAAGTATCACTGTCAAATGAATTATGGTTTTCACTGTATGGACTAATGCATGCCCCCTTTAGACTCAAAAATGCTTAATGAGATATGAATTAACATGGGAAATTTCACTTTGCAAGTCTGTTGCGAAAAGTAATACCATCACCTCCTCCGCAGAAGATTAACTCCCGTGTCATACAGACATTTTGCATAAAAAAACCAAGTTTAGTTAAATACTCCGTGTCACGATTTAGCTGAATATTCTCATCCTTCCCAACACATCACATATGATACAGGTTCTAATACCACAAAGGTAAAATTTGTCACTTGAATGTTATAAAATGAATATTCTCATATAATATTCTCATTCCCTGCAACAATGGCCACTGGTAACTAACAGTGATCTACACCTAGACCACCCTTATAATGTTGAAAAAAAAAAAAAAACATTTCCAAATGCTCTACAGTGGACTAAACAGTGTGGGCCAGTCAGAGTACTTAGTGTGGACCTCCCTTCCCAGTTAGACTGATGGCTGCTTTGCGGCACATCAACACTGTGCATTTCCTTCCAGATAAATCTTTGGAGGTTGATGACTGGGAGCTGTAATCTGCAAACCACGCTAAGATGGAGAACGGGAGCATGGCACATAAACAAACAAAGCAGTGGCCCTAACAAAATGGCATCTGTCTGCCGCAGCTCCCTGAGCGGCGAGAGAACGAACAGAAAATGGCTCTAATGAATCTTATCCCAGGAAGGACCCAGAGTGCGTGGGACGCAGCTGACATTTACAGAGTGAGTCGGCCTTGTGTTTGTGCCTCTGCTCTCCAGAAGCCACGGCTGGGTACACACACATCAGAACTGATGCCAAAACATTGGGCTAAGCAGCAGTAGAGATGGAAGATGCAGCATAGAGTCGATGCACTGTGCTATAAGGTTACGCATGTAAGTAACGTAAGGCCTCATGTAACCATACTGCAGAATGTTTGAGTTCTTGCGGAAGCTAACTGCAAACCAGTTGATCAGCTTTTATGGAATGCTGCATCAGTCTACGTAAGATAGCTTCAAATCGAGAGTGCTGTGGGATGAGAACGGGCGCCCAAAAAGTTTTTTTTGGAAAAAAGTCAACCATGCAATATGGCGTACCTTTACGTTAGAATATGCAGCATGCAGTAATCCACTGTCAATTCATCGGAACATCTACGAGGCACATATCAATATTTTTAAAACGTAGATTCACCTCAAGCTAAATAATTTAACGTTATCAACAAGTTCTCTATCACAGTGAAAAAGGTCCATCAAAGTGGAATGTGCAGGTTCCTGTTTTTTCATGTGACCTCAGATCCACTCTCTCCCAAATTTGCGGATCTTTACTGTCACTTGCGGGCGCTACAGATTTGACTATCATACGTCGGTGTATGTAAATTTATGCGAGAAAAAGACATGTCCTTCCCTGTGTTCCTTCACCCATGAACACAGCTAGGTTTGCTGCCTGATTAAAGCATTGAGCCAAATAACAAATAACAAAACACTGGGAGGGACGTTTACTTCCTGAAGCTGGAATTTTCCACCTCTGCTTAAAACAAACTGCAGAGCGCAGAACTTCAGCTGGATGGAATGTTCCGGAAATATGGCCCTAAATGTGGCACAGGCACACCGAGAAAACAATCCAGGTGTCCAGAGTAGATGAGAACAGTCGAGTCCAGAGCCCTCCCCAGCGGCACTGGCCCGTGACTCACGGTGAGAGAAAGGGAGCTGTCACACGGCAACAGGAATAGCTCCTCGGTGCGGCAGGTAATTTAAAATGGCTCTCTCCAGACGGAGGTGACAGGTGTTTATTTGAAATGCCTGAAGATAGCGCGGGCTGTCCGTCACCTCGGCCTGGTGAAGCGAGCAGTGTCCAAGCTATGCAACACCAGCAACTCCACTCTTTTCCCCAGCCTCTGCGTGATCTTTTAAGTCTTTAAGTCTTTAAAGGTAAACCGATCGGGATTTTAGCCTTTGCTGAGTTTTCTGTTTCCAATGAAATATGTGCAATCCTGATAGCCATACCCAGAGACACGTATTTTTATATTTCATATTTTTTATCTTCAAACTGTACTGCTGTCTTACAATAGCTCTTGCTTGAAAGGAAAGGTAATTCCAAAGTTGGCTCAGGTTTTAGAAGGGATCCTACCTGCTTTTTAACTTAAGGCCTATTTTTGATTCTTCCCCTGTCAGAGTTAGTAACTACCCCCACCCTTCCGCACAGAAAAGAGACTGATATGCCCAGGCACATCCAAAATGCTTAAAAGAATATCAAAGTGCTCCAATTTGATGAAAGTGAGCAAAACCAAAGACATAACTTATCATTGCTGCAGGATATTATGCTATTTTCGACTTTAAGGTCTGCCTTTACTGGAAGATGTGCTTCTTCACTCACTTCACACAACATTTCAGCTCTCAGACGACTCTCATAGAGTCACTCGCACCAAAGGCGTCTTTACATGCAATCAGCTTATACTGCAGGACTGTTTACTGAAGCATTCATTCAAGTAGCTTTTTCAAGGGGATGACAGAATTGTACGGCAGGGGATTTTACCAATGACCTTTGAATTACAAAGTTCCTAAACTGTTATGTTATGCTGTTTTTATAGTTTTTTTTTTTTTTGGGAGCCCAGTTTTTTTAAATCAATTTAGCCATGGTATGTATGACTCTACCTTAAATGCTTTGGTCCACAGCATTTGCCATTCATATGCAGATGATGATACAGGGCTCAATCATGGTCAAAGCGCAATGGGACTCAATGAGAGAATGCATGCTTACGCTTTATCAGGAACATTTGTGCACCCTCTGCTTCATGCGATTATCACTCATGTGGCAGCTATACAGTGCACATGATAATACAGGCACAGCCCTGGAGCTTCAGTCAATGTTCACATCAAACATCAGAATGAGGGAAATAATCTGACCTCGGTGGCTTTGGCCATGTTATGACTGTTGGTGCCAGACAGACAGGCTGGTTTGAGTATGTCTGAAAATGCAGATCCCTAGGTATTTTCGTGCACAACCATTTTCAGAGGTTACGCAGAATGATGGCAAAAAGAAAAACATCTAGGGAGCAGCAGTTTTAGATACAGACATGTCTTGTAGATGAGAGAGGACAGAGGACGGGAATGTCCACGCTGGTTTCAGTCCACAGAGAGCAGGACTCCCAACTCTCCCGCATTCGGCATGAGATTTAGTGGCATATTCACGTTCCCGTGCTGTATGTCAGCAATTATTCAATCAGCGCGTTTGTAAGAGATTCTCAGGCGGAATTGAAGTCCTTGTGCATGGAGGTTTATCAGTTTCACATGCGTCACGGTGGATTTCACCACTAGTAACATGAAAATCAATTGTGACTCCGGACTTCTCACACTTTTCTTTACACAGGGGTTGAAAGCAATGGAATTGCATAAAAACGTTTCAAATGGTCTTATTTCATTTAAACAATTTGAACGATCGTGAAACACACGCATTGTGTTGATTGAATAATTGCTGACTACGGGACAGGAACATGAATATGCCACTAAATCTCAATGCGGGAAAGCTGGGAGCCCTGAGAGAGGCTACTATAACTCAGATAACCACTCTTTACTATCGTTGCGAGCAGAACTGAGATGTTCCCAGAATGCACTGCTAGTTGAACCCTGAGGCAGATGTGCCGCAACAGCAGAAGATCGTATCGGGTTCCACTGCAGTCAGCTACAAACAGAAATTTGATGTTCCACTGGGCACAGCCTCATTAAAACTGGACATTTAAAGATAGTAAAAACAGCCTGGTCTGAAAAATCTTGCTCTTTAATGTGGCACACAGATTGCAAGGTCAGAATTCGGTGTCAGCCGCACAAATCCATGGACCCAACATGTTTTGTATCAAAAGTTCAAACTGCTAATGGAGGTGTAGCAGTGTAAACAATGTTTTCTTGGGACACTTTGGGGCTATTAATGCCAATCAATTGTTTGAGTGCCACAGCCTATTTGAGTATTGTTGCTGACCTTCATATCGAGGGTTTGGAGCGCAATGGTTATATGTCCATTTTCGAGGTTTTGAGAAAAATTGATTTTTAGGTTTCCAAGTGTTCCATTAAATCAGGTATTTTATATCTTTTTTTTTTTTTTTTACCAGTGACTCTTTTGCTGCATGGTTCAGAAGTATATTGAACACCTAAGTTTTCATAGGAGTGTAACCGCAACATCATGGTCAAAATTGCCAAAAATGGACATGTCACCTCAGTGCTCCAACAATTCTAGCACATGATGTGACATAACACAATGGTGATTGGTGGAAGGTAAGTTCGTTTGCAATGGAAGACAGGCTATTCTGTAATAAAGTTCATGTTTATTCATCAAAATTTCAATGTTTAATTCATTTAAGCAGATTTTGTTGGACATATCACAAAATGAAAATGTGAATTCTGATTAAAAATGAGTGCAGATGGACATATATTTATTGTGCTCCAAGGATTAGCTGATAGAAAGCTGTGACAGGGGGTAAAAATCTCAAACCACAAATTTTGGACATATAACCATTGTGCTCCAAACCCTCGATATATCCCTTTATGACTAAAGTATACCCATTTTCAAAAGCCTAGTTCCAGCCTGACAGTGCTATATCTCAAAAACAGCAAAGCCATCTAAAACTGGTTTCATAATAATAAAATATAATTTCATGTACTTCAATAGCCTCCCAAAGTCACCAGATCAGAACACCAACAGAACACCTTTGGCAAGTGGTTGAGCAAGATACTCATATTATGACTGTGCAGCTGACAAATTTGTATGCAATGCAACTGCGTCAACATGGACCAGAATCTGAAAGAAATGTTTTCAATATCTTGTAAAACCCAAGCCATGAAGAAATGAGGCTGTTCTGAGCGCAAAGAAAGGCCCTATACTGTAACAGTATTGTGTTCCTAATAAAGTGATCTTAATAAGGTGAGTGTATTTTGTTCTTCCACAGAAGCACAGGACTTTTTCTTCCCCATCCAGCGTCCTTGTTGTGAAATAGTAAATGACAATACCTATTCTGATAGGTTCATCTCTAAAAAAGTCACGGTGTTCACGGGCATTTTGCTATGATGCAGTCAAATGCAGTTTGTATTTTGACCAGTCCTTTCCTGGTTTGAAGGAACACCACATTTATATCGCTATTTTCACTCTAACAGTGTGTCAAATGGCAGCATGCCACCAAAGTTCACCGAGCAAAATCCAATATAAACCCGAAAAGTGCTAATCACTGCTATAGTCACGTAAGGTGCAAAATATCCAAAGCAAAATTTCTGACTTCAGCCTTCAAAAGGCCAACAATTTTGTCAATTTTTAGTTGGCAGTGTTCGGGTCACAGGTACCTGTGAGTCCTTCTCATGGTCATTTGTCAACTAAATAATGAATGATTAACTTTTGCTGGGATAGGGTGAGTGAAACTGAAGCACATTCAGGATTAATATTAGCAGACCACCAGAAGGCAAACACAGTTGCCTTTCAATGCAGTTGAAGGCAACCTTATCATTAGTCGATCGCATGTCGTGCCCCAAAAACACCTACTAATCAATTAATCCATACGGCCCAGCCATTTTCAACCTAGTGCCTGATTTGTTGCTTTCAATATGCACTGTCTAACTAGCAAAATATATTTGACCACGGTCTTATTGGACTTGCATGCATATTGGACCTACAGACCATGCGATTAGACTATAAAGATCAGGCCTTTATACAGTTCCACAATGCAACCTCTATACTGCACCCAATTTACCACCGTGCAGAAGTCGTGCAACCAATTTCAAACATGTACAGACACTGCAACTGTAAACATGCTTTACAGCATAACCTCTGCCTAGACCGGCAATTTCTGAATACAATCATGTTATTCCAAACAGTGTGGGAGGTATTTCACTGAGGCAAATTGAATACTTCTTTTTAACAATTATGAAATCACACAATGTTATGCTCCCACTGGAGAGCACATGGAAAATTATGTTTAAATTTGTTGCCTGGCAACAGTATAGCCCGAAAGCAAATTGTGCAGCAAGGTTTTCACCTCGGAGACGGCGCGACACAACAAGAAAGCTCATCTTTTTATTGTATCTCAGTATGACTTTCCAGCAAATAAAATAATAGCAAATACTGGAAGCACTAAAAAAAGCAGCCTGATTTGGTGATGGCGCCAGACTTGAGAAGAAAAACCACTGGATTTATGCAGCATAATGTGACTACACTATCAAATATAACTGCTTTTATCCTTCCCCGGGTTGCACTGACTAGTGCTGTTTCATGCTACAATGTGCATCATCAGGCCACAATATGGTATAGCTATCACATTATTTCAGCAGTAAAACTTGCCAAATGCACTCTGCTTCTCGATATTCCTCTCTGAGTCACAGGCTGTCCTGACCTTCGGGCTAATCTCGGGACAACAGAACAGGATCTGAGCAGATGTGACATCGGGAGGGAGATCACTGTGCTTTTGGCTTAAAACAAACTGATCTGGTGTTTCTCACAAACATTATGGTAACCTGAGGAAATGGAATCGGTCTGGAGCACGCGGATTTTTGACCATTAATTCCTGGAATGATTTTGCAAAAGCGTGAGTCCAGTGACAGGATGAGTGAAGAGAGGAAAGGCTGGAAATCTGATTGCTAAATAGCAACCACTACTGGTCAGACTACCTGCCTACAGCCACACAACCTCCAAACACGATAACCTCAGCCACACAGGCAGGTGCGATTAGTGTCTGCAGTGTCGAAAATAGTGCTTATAGGAGTCATTCGAGGAGACTTCTCCACCATATCGCCCTGAAATAAGCAGGAACAGCTGCCGGCGGGTAATTAACACGTTTAACTGAGTTTTGGGGCTGGAGGAGGAAAAAAAATTAAGAAGTAACACAATAAATGTCAAAATTGCAGACTGTTTGCTTTATTTCACAGAGGTATTTCATCAGAGCGTCAAGCAATGAATGATAAAGCACTACTATAACAGAGTGGCGACACCATTTTATGGAAGTCCCACCTGGCCTCTGACCCTCTGTCACCATCTCTCATGCTTAGCAAGGTTACCGCCAGCAGAGAGACCAAAATTGCTCTCCTGACATAATATCTCTCCAGACAGGAAGCCTCAGTGACACACTAACAAACTCACAAACTTACAACATGCCCTTAAGCCCAGGGAAACTGAGCTAAACTGTCTTTAACTCAATTTTTCCTCATATCTTGGGAACAGGGAGAAGTCAGTATAAAGATAAAGATCTCCTCTTATTATGACTGAAGCATCAGCACAGAAGAAGAGGCTTATGGTGAACGCAAGCCTAAGAAGATAAAAATGGATAAAAAATTCACATTAAAATGATCCGAGAAGGCAGGATCTGAAGGAATGGGAACGAGAAGATAAAAGATGTTTTGGAGAAGAGCTAATTCCCAAGACCAAATTTACAGACATACTGCCATAATTTTAGTGGTTTAAAGCAAGACTTTGGAAAGGAGAATAAACTGATTTGTTCCTTTTTTCAAAGTCGTTTCATCTCCCCGCTGCGTGGGCCTTGATGGTTGAATCCTTCATTCGGAAGAAAGTTAGCCGCCCACGAGCTTCGGGACGGGCCAGAACGCCCCCGCGCTCGCTCGAAAAGCGTGAAAAAGCGAAAGACAATCAGAAGTCCACAGCTTGAGCTTGCATCCGGTTCCAAGCAGAGCGGAAAACGGGCCGTCTGTTGATTATACAGTCTAAAGGACAAACAGTGCTATGAATGGTTCCTGCAGCTCACTAACTGGGCTGTGACCAGGGGGACAAACGGTGGTAACACCTCCTGGGGCCCACAGCTGTGGAAGGCTCACGGCTGGATTGGGCCCCAAATAAGTCCAGTAAAATGGGGCCCCACGTTGACATTTTTACAAGGGCCCAGAATTCATGGCTACACCCTTGTGCACTGGCAAATCCTAACGATCCCTGCGATTCAATTAATTGTCCGATCATCATGAACCTCCCCCAACAGATCACACTGGCAAATGTCTCTAACTGATGACTCAGTCGGCCACAGGGAATCTGAAAGGCCAGCATTCCCATTACAAATGGCTTCACTGAGCACTGAGGCCTCAGTTAAAATGAGAACTGAGGAGGACAGGCTGGAGAGGTTTGGCAAGAGTAGAGTCAAAAGACGGCCGTCAGGCGCTGTCCAGATCATTCCCAACATCTGCTCACCTTCTATGTACAGAGTACATTCAAGACTAGAGGCTCAGGCAGAGCTTCAGCTAATCTGTATGAGAACTTCAAAGCGAAAAGAGACAGCTTGCATTTCCCATTTACTCCGGTAAAGAGTCTTCAGTCTTCAGTCATCTGTGTGGTGTCATCACTGTGCTGACAACTTTGCCTATTTTAATTTATTTCCGTTTTTCAATACATCCCTTCTCCTTAAGAGTCCATATCAAATCCATAACCTAATCACTAAATATATCCATGCAGTGCCTCATATATTGGACTGACACATTTCACGATGTTGAAACACAAAGTTTCACATTTCCACTTACCTATGGGAGTGATATTTGTATTCAAATCATCATTTATCTTTATCATAAGGGAACGTTTAGAAAAAAAAGCTAAGAGCATTCTACCATGATTAAGCATATTTATTCATCAACTTCCTGTAAAACCCTCAGTACACTCTAACGACAGCACAACACACCTGAGCCACAATGATGTGACCAATTTCACAGTAAACAACATTCGTTAGCTTGAAGTATTATGTGGTCAAACTATACTTGATTCTGCAATGCGTCGTTTTTGCATTCTGCAAACATGTGCCAAGTATTTAAGATATTTTAAATGGCAAAAATCAAGGAAAGGTTGTGAGTTGGTAATCTCATATAACTGTTGGTTTCATATCTTAAATGCCCTGTTTAGCTGGCCTTCAACTTGTGCTGTTGGATAAACTCCCCTCTTTCTGTCCTTGTGTGCAGGGACATTCTTGCTAGTATAACCTCAAGACCCCATTTTCCTCTAGAAAGCATCCACATTCCTTCTAGCTTCTGTAATTCTTTAGTGGACAGATCCCCTCCCTCTAAGCTATAGTGCAGGCGAGAGTGGACACATTTAAAAACTTAATGTGTGTAGTCAAATGGTTCTCAGGATCAGTAAGTACAGACTTAAGCTCGTTCCACTTCCAGTAGGTAGAGAAAGCTCCAAGGTGTAAGAAAGCAGATGAGTTTTCTGAATTATAAATTTCATGACCCAGGTAACAGAAACTCATATTTTATTGGTAGGGAGAGGAATATTGTACAACTGATGTTACTCCCAAAAGTTCTCTTACGCACAGGCCTTGACTCGCCTGTAAAAATGCTGAACAGCCATTTCATTTTAATTTTGTCAGGACGCAAGGCCCAACCCACAGAGCAACCAAATTACTACATCTTTCAAACGCAAGAAGACAAGGAAAACACTAAAACCTTGACAGTATTCTGGAGACAAGGACACTCCAGCATGAGGCCCAGGTATTTTCAATTTAATATAATTTTTTCTGCCTCTCAGTGAAATAACATTACAGCGGCCAGCAGAAGCAAATGTTAAGAAGGCTGTTCAGATTTCCCGCTGCTCCTGTTTGATAAAGACAATCTTCAAAAAATGTCAGCCGGCTTTTTAAACTTCGAAACTCAACGACAAAGACACAGAGGACTTAGTTAAAAGCCATAGTACATCAGGCATGATTGTGTCAAAATGAAAATCTCACATTGCCTATTCTTTTTTATTTAAGACAACCTGCCACATGGCAAACTCTGGTTCACATTGTCTGATCTTGTGAATGATGTGACAGAACAAGCTTTTTACACCCAACAACTACAAATGCCCTGAACAAAAAGAGCAAGAAACAAACACAAGTAGCAATTCACAGGAGGAGAAATCTTCCAAAAGCATCCTGTGTAATGAAATCACTGGCAGGTCATATGCAGTGGCGTAGCCAGAGCTGAAAACTGGGCATGTACAGGACATCCCTTTACAAAAATTATTAGTCCTGACTTGTTCTCAGTCATTTTACTTAGTTAATACATATTCCAATTTTAAGGATAACCCATTAACAATTGAAATCACAGCTTCTATCCTAATGCCATTTAAGGATGACTGAATAATAAGCAAAATTCAGTCCAGAAAAAATAATTCACTAATTGCACAGAAATGTAAACTGCGAAAAGTAAACTGCTCTGTAACTTCTGTGCTACCTTTTTGGCAGATCAGGCGATCAAAACTGCGCTTAAAATCTGCAATTAGATTTATTACAAGTGACAGGTTCAGTACCCACCATTGCCAGCTTTGTCATAATGTGGGTTGGACCTCTTTAGCTCTGAGAAGAGAGCTACATTGCATTCTGTTTATTTATGGAGCCTCGCTGAACAAACAACCTGTTTATTTAACGAGTTTGCTGACTTACAAGTTGTTTAACTATGGCACTCGAGCTCAAAATCCCTTGGCTCTTAATATCCCACATGTTAGGACTGAGGTTGTAAAAATTGCTTTTAGTTACTATGCTCTGTATAAATGGAATGATCTGCTGAGTGAGTATAAACTGAATGCCTTGATTCCTTTGAATCATTTTATGCATATCATTATTAATGATTTTATGCTGTCTGAATGTACAGTTACATCATCTGCATTTTATTGTATTATGGTACTGTTGTGTATATTAATTTTAAATGTTTATTTATTGGTTTGCATTGCATTGACTGTTGTAATCAGGGCATCATTGGAAAAGAGAGCTTGCTCTCAGTTGGCCTTCCCTGAATAAATAAAGGTGAAAAGAACATAAAAGTGCAGTGCAACAGGTATGCATCTATACTCAGGCAGCGATGCAAAATCTACAACAGCAGGGCCTACATCCACATTTGAACATTTTTACTTCCAGAAAACAGTAGCGGTCTCAGAGTAATAGTCGAAAGGCTTATCCCCAGCCAGAACACCCCACTGTATACTTCAGTAGACAGAGGGCTCATTTCGAGAGCGTATTTTTATTCTTTTTCTTCCTTCCGTTAGTTGCTCTTGGCTCGACCCATTGGGAAGGCAAGGGAAAGAAGTGAAAGAGCGGATGTCGGAGAGATGTGATTCAGTGAATCACAGAAAGAATAACCCTGCTCCTTTAACCATCAGTTCAGATCGACGCCGGTTACAGGCACGGCGGGCGGGAAGCAGTAGATTTACAGGTCAGTCATTTAAAACTCACAAATTATCGGGAGGTTGGTCTCGTCTCCCCTCGCATGACTTACTAAAATTACTTGGTCATTTTCTGGGTCAGGAGAAAGCAAGGAATAACTGAATCATCTGTAAAATAGGAGACTGGACTGAGCCTGTGTATACTGGTGTATAGGGTTACAGTTAGATCTATAGTCCATAGACCAGGGGTCACCAACCCTGTTCCTGGAGGGCTACCATCCTGTAGGTTTCTGCTTTATCTCCAATTCGGCACACCTGATTCAACTAGTTAGCTGCTTAATTGCCCAGCTCGTGATCTTGTTAAGTAGCTAATTAGTTGAATCAGGTGTGCTGAATAGGAGGTACAGCAGAGACCTACAGGATGGTAGCCCTCCAGGAACAGGGTTGGTGACCCCTGCCATAGACTCTGGTGTATAGGGTTACTGTTGGGCGTATAGCCCATAGACTCTGGAGTATAAGGTTTGGTGTATAGCCCACAGACTGGTGTGTGAGGTTAGGGTTGGATGTATAGCCTACAGGCTCCTGTGTATAAGGTTAGGGTTGGGGTACAGCCCATTGATTCAGGTGTATAGGGTTAGGTGTATGGCCCATAGACGCTGTTGTATGCGGGTACGGTTAGGTGTATAGCCTATAGACTCTGGTATATAAGTTTAGAGGGTGGTGTATAGCTCATAGACTCTTGTGTGTAGGTTAGGTGTTTAACCCATGGACCCTGTTGTATAAGCATAGGCTTTGGGATATAACCTATAAACTCAGGTGTATAAGGTTAGGGTTAGGTGTATAGCTCATAGACCCAGGTGTGTAGGGTTTGGTGTATAGCCCAAAGACCCTATTGTATAAGGATAAGGTCTGGTGTATAGCCTATAAACTCAAGTGTATAATGTTAGTGTTAGGTGTATAGCCCTTAGACTCTGGTGTATAGGGTTAGGTGTATGGCCCATAGATTCTGGTGTATAGGATAAGTAGATATATAGTCCATGAGGTGACCCTTGTTTGGTTCTACCGCACCCCCCACCCTACAGGCCACATTAACATCCAGCACACCACTCGTCCAGGCAGCCCACTGCTAACAAATGCCGCACACGCCCCTGTCGCCCTGCCTCATGACCACACAAGCACGGAGCAGACCCACATCTAATCCCGCCAAATGGCACATTAACCATTCCTCCAGTGTTCACGAAATGCAATTATTCTGGGACTTGCTTCATTGATCTCTGAGAGGGAAAAAAAATGGTGGAGCTTGTCTGATGCTAATTTCCCCCGTAGCACGATGAAGGACTCATTCTCCGAGCCCAGGCTTTTGCAGATAATGTGAAACGTTGCGGCTGCTACAAAGGAATACTCATCACCGCCGCAAGCAAGACCTCCTTGACTAATCACATACTGCATTAGTACTGACTAATCATATACTGTACTGACTAATCACATACTATCTTAACACTGACAACCAATCACTAACTACATTAATACTGAAGACAAATTCAGATGTGCTATACAGGGCAAAGAAATTTGCTGATTAAGTGACAATCATCTTGCTAGTTAACACACCAGTCTACCAACAAGTTGCTTCAGGAGAAAAAAATAATAATAAACATTTCTCTACATGCAAATACATCACAGCAAAATGCATGGTACAAAAACTCCCAACAGCTAATCCATCACAGATTCAAAAGAAGAAAATTTTTATCAAGTTTACCACTGCCACCACTGGAAGAACGAGATACAAAAGCATTTATTTCAAAGGTACGCACTTGACTGCACCCTATGTACATACAAAACTCTACATATATAAACGATGTATAAATAACAATTTTTCATAAATGCAGATTACATATCACAGACTACGTGCCAGACTTTGAAAGTTCTGAAAACCGTTCGACACCCACAGGCAAAGTAAACACCCACATACATGTGCACACACATCCACAATATGCAGTACCCATATCACACCACTGGGTGTCACTGTGGCTCCACCACTCACCAGCTCCGTGGTGCTGTCGAAGGATGGCTGCGTTGGCAGGGCAGGGGGAGGCTGATGACTTCGCCGCAGAGGCCTCGGCCGTGGTGGAGTCGGGGGCCGGCCCTGGGCCGGCGAGAGGAGGGGGGCCCCGGGGCTTACCCCGGCCCGGCTCGGGGGTGGAGCGGCCCCCCGTCCCGGCATTGCTGTTCCGCAGGGGCCACCTGTTCTGGATGTGGGACACGGCCTCCTCGGCTACCATGCCGTCGCGAGCGGTGACCCACAGTGTGGCCTGGGCTTTGTGCTCCTGAGTCTCGTCGGCGTAGTTGTCCGACACGCGGCACTCGTACACTCCCTCGTCCATTTTGCGCACGTTGGAGAGATGGAGCCTGTGTGAGATGGCATTGCCTTGCACCCTGACTGTCTGCAGTGGGGGGGAGGAGGGAGAGAACTGCGTTATGTGCACATTAAACCTTAACTGCTGTTAGCTGCAGATGCCAGGGTGTCCCCTGTTTCAGCTCTAATGCAGGCCATTGTTTTCTGCTGCTTATTTCAATGTCAAACAGTGCGTCATGGGAGAGCACAAATATTTACTCATCTCAGTGCATTTGCAGTCACACCCAGGATACTGTTATCCATCATAAAGCAGATTTATTGGCTGGCAAAGCCCAGGGAAAGAGCTCTGCTTCGAAAAATCTGAGCTCAAAATAATGTTTGTCAAATTGATGAAGCTCATTGTCTACCCTCATGAAGTGAAAAGAATATCAACGTTTCTTAACATTAATAAAGCATTCCGAAAACAGCATATGAAAAATGTCAAACTGTATTTTATAGACATAAGTATACTATTGACAAACAAGCCACACTTCCTTGTCAACAGATATTTAGCACTGCGTTTGCTACTCTCAAAAATGTGTCATTTTTATTGAGTTCGCTGTGTACAAATAAATTCTCAGATAATAGGGCGATGATAATAGGGTGCCCTTCAACCTAAGTAACAAGTCATCCTGCAGGACTCTCGTAACACAGATATGACGTCATTTGATTCCAAATGGTCCTCGTGCTTCAGTGTTTCCAAAAATAGCCTAATACTGGTTTCCTAACTGTTGCAGCACAGTGCAAAAAAAAAAAAAAAAAAAAGGACAAGAAAACAAGACCACTTACACTTATTTTTGTAGCATCCCGGTGAGCAACCTGAAACCAAAATGCAGAGAAAACTATTACAAACTAATGAAACGATAAGCACACAGTGCCAAAATATTTCGGCATGACAAGTAGGCCAATTCTATCTCAGACATGCAACGGTCAACACGCCCTAGACAGTGCGCCAATCCATCGCACGAATTGAAGTTGTTCCATAGTAAGCAGCACTTGACAGGAATTGTGATAAGTGCTGTGCGTGTGCGCTAGCACCTGTGCACATGTATTCACCAAGGCGAAGCAGTATGTCAGCTTCAAAAATTAATGCACCATTAATAATGACATATGGCATAGCTGCCATTTAGAATGACAAGCAGCGCACCTAAAGCCAAAAGATATATTTCCGAATTCTGCACAACAGAGGCCCGCAACAAGCAGACTCAGCCCAGCAGCCCCGTCAACAGACTGCAATAGCTGCCACTTTTAATTAAGCACATCGGTGGGAGGAATGAAAAGTCATTGCATTTTACTACATAAAAGAAAAATTGGACCATCCCAGAGCGACCAAGCCTGTCACCTTTTAGATGACACAGTGAAACCTTACAGATGTTATTTTCTTTGCAGTGTCTTTACCTTTGCTCTGTTTGCAGGTGCACTAATTTGCAGTTCGTGAGTAAGTTCTCTCGGGGTCGCCTCCCTTAGATACCACCACTGGATCTCCAGAGAGAACGGCGTAGATCCGATGGCCCGAAATGCGCACGGCATTTCGATATCTTCTCCCTCATCGACACTTAGATCTTTGGGCACTTCAGTAAATGTGGCTTGTAGAGGAAGAGAGTGGAAAACAGCAACAAACCAGTGGTTAAGAGGTAAGAGACGTCTGCCCCGTTGTTTTGTAGTAAGCGCTACAGTCATTTGTTGCGCGCCCATATGATTGAATATCAGGCACATGTGTTAAGTACACGTTCATATGAAAAAGGTTAAAGCACGCACATCGACATGAATAAACGACATATATTGGCGTTTGTATGTGCAAGCATTTGAGGTTCAGTGTAACCTGCGGAAATGTTAAGATCATAACGGCCAATTATGACTGAATTCATTATGAACGTTTCAGTCTGTTGTTGCTATTATTATTATTATTATTATTATTATTATAAGTAGTACTAGTAGTAGTTGCAGCAGCAGCGGGATTATCGCATTATCTTCAGTAGTTTACTCTCCTTTACGAACTGCAATTTTCAATTAATTCTATTTGACCATACACAGCTGCTAAATCGCGCTCAGACTTGATATAATGAGGAAATACACAATATTACCATGTTTTTCGTAATTTTCCGTGCATTGCGTAATTCAAGTCAGTCTCCCGGTTTTTAGGAAACGCTCGTTTGACAGCTACGCCAAAAGTAATATTCGTGTTCAAAATTTAATAAAAGGCCACAGGTAGCTTTCAGTGTTCAAAAAGTCAAACGGAACTAAATGAACATGCTTACCATTCACGCAAAACAACAAGGGCGCATTTAGCATCAGGTAATACAGGACGCCGTGGAGTCCCAGTTTTTCCATCTCATAAATACAATTACTAGGTTAAAGAGCAGATGAAGATGACAGCGTGACTTCTGTAGCTTATAAAATCGGAACTTCCATTGTGAACAAATTATAGAAGAGTCGATTTTTTTTCTCCAGACGAGGATGGTAAAATCCTAGAAATCCCAGCAACGTATTCCAAAGACCTGCCCTCTGCGGGACAAGACACGTACAATCCAAAGGTGAAAGATGCAAAAATTCCTTTTCTCGCGTAAAGATAGGTTAAATGTCCAGCCGCTTACAATTAGTAATTCCTTTAATTCTACGAGTGCTTAATTCCGGTCTTAAAGTGGCATCGATACGCAATTTCGGTGGTAATAAATCTATACCTCTTGATTTCCTCTGAAGGGGAATCTTTCCGGGGCTCTTCCCCAAAACCCATCACCAAAACATCCCTCGTATCAGCCTCCACAAGAACACCAACCGAGGACGAACGATTTTCCTTGTTTTCCCAGAGACGTGAAGATCAGTCGGTAGTTCCCGTTTGCCCGACCGGATTCTTCTGCTCTGTATGTGAGCACATAGCAGCGAGGAGGCGCTTTGGCATCTCCAGAACCAGCGACCTCAGTGCGTGCTGTGCGCGCTACACAAGCAGCAGCTTGCATTGGAGGCAAACTCACCTCCTCGTCCCTCGAATCAACGCGCGCCTCAACCTATGGGGAGAAATTTTTCCAACTGACGTTCACACGAAATGCCAGCCTTGAACATTGGCTGTATGGAATCAGGATGAGTTCTGCTTTTGCAATACAAGATCAACAGGCAGCCTGTTAGTCTATTGCATTTCTGCTGTCGGCAGCAGTATTTAATTCCACACGAGACGCTGAAACACCGGGGATTATATTTTCTGTGCAGTATCAGTTAACCAATGCTGTGCTCTTGGATTTAAAGCACTGGGCTAATCTGACAGAATATCCAGTTGGACCATTCGAATTCATATGAAATTGCCTGTCACCTTCTGCTTATTACCATTAAAATTTAGCAAGCAGATAAGAATTCCTACTCCTCTGGCGCAAGCTTTTTGACGCACGTTTTAGTGCACTGTACTTTTTCTTAATTCATTATAAACATTTCTAGGTTTTCGGACGCAAATAAAACATAAGCATTGTGGATCATATTCAACAGATATATTCGAAAATTTGAATATATTGAAAATTGCTCGATTTATGATCAGATACCTTTTTTGTGAGTCTTGCCAATTGATAAAGAAATTAATTCTAATGCAATCAAATGTAGGATGTCGTTTCTTCAGACATGTTGCCTATCCAAAACTCCGATTTCAAGCGGAAGAAGCTGTTATAGAGGCAACCTTGGGAGGATTTACCCGCTTAATTATTCTGAGTCAATACCCAACAAAACGTTTTGAACCATCGGGGACAATAAAAATGAAGATTTAATCTTGATTTCGTGTCACGTTTTCTCTAAAACAACTTTCTTCAAAATGATGAAAAAAAAGGCAAATGTTCTTTTTGATGAAAACGGAGATATTCTCCATTTCTCTAAATCTAGTTTAAAAGGTTGATAACGTTCGTGCATCTGGCCTTGAAATTTTTCCGTTTGGCATCTGCGCGTAAAGGGTGCCAGCAATTACACTACTTATTTGATTATTATCATTATTATTGAAGGACTGAAAGTGCGACAGGGGGAGAAATACACAAAGGACGGCGTAGCCACAAAGTAGGTTACAGACTGTGATTAAATCCGCAATTTGCTTTTTACGGAGACAAAGCGAGTGCAGACATTCGCAGATGTGCCCAGAGACCAAGTTTGTACAGTACGTAAATACAGAGGCATGTGCGCGACAGTGCTAATGAGGTAGTTGTGGCTTGACGCGCTGCCACATTATTACTCTAATCCAGCGCTCTCCTGAGTAACGTGGCTGGTGCTGCCGACTGATCCCCAGGCTGAATCCTAAAACAGCCTCCCCAGCTGTGAGCCAATAAAGCTCTGCTTGTTCACTAAAACCCACTTATTTGCAGTTCAGCCACAATGAGTATGAGTGAGAGAGAAGAGAGAGATGGAGAGCCAGAACGCCAGAACGGGAGAAAAGAGAAAGAGGGAGAGAGATGGGAGATTGGGGAGAGAATGCAGTGGGTAGGGAGGGGGAGAAGATATACATACAACCTCATTTTTGAAAGAACTTGGAATATATATATATATATATGTGCAGTGGGGTCCAAAATTACTGGCACCCCTGACTGGCAATTCACAATCAATATAAAAAATATGAACAAAATGAAGACCACAAAGGAAAAACGATCAGAGTCCAAAATTTGCATTTTTGTATATTTTATATATTATATATTATTATTATTATATTTTATATGTTTTAAATTTTTTAAATATTTTTTTCAGTGCTTTGTTTCTAAGATCGTTTTGAAGATTTAATTCATCATTTCTCCACAACGTGAAAATGTGACTTATCATTTTTCCAATGTGGTCTTCAAATAATTATAGAGAAATGGAATATACCAACATTTGTGAAGTGCTTTATTAATATTTCAGTGGAAACAATTAAATCACCACAATCATTTCATAAAAATTAAATTTCAACAAAACCAAGGTTTCATAATTATTGGCACCCTTCATTTAGTACTTAGTGCAACCACCTCTGGCAAGGATAACAGCATGGCCTATCAATGGCCCGAGTAACCAAGTGTGACTGCGCTGAGGTATATTTAACAATTTACGTACAGCTTTGTTGTCTTTTCCTGTAATTTCTGACAAGGTTAATGCACACATCTGGGGGGATTTTGGACCATTCCTTTAAGCAGATCCTTTCAAGATCCTTCATATTCTTGTGTTTGTGTTTATTGACTGCCCTCTTCAACTCAGCCCACAGGTTTTCAGTTGGTCTGGCAACTGAAATGGCCATTGCAGAACGTTGATTTTGTTGTCACGGAACCATTTCTGTGTGGATCTTGAGGTATGCTTTGGGTCATTGTCTTGTTGGAAAGTTAACCTACTGCCAAGTTCCAGCCTTCTGGCGGAGGCAACCAGATTGTCAGCCGAAATATCCTTATACTTGGTGAAATTCATTATGCCATTACTCTTAACCAGTGCCCCTAGACCTATTGAATTTAAACAGCCCCAGAACATGACTGACCCACCATCATATTTCACCGTGGGCATGAGGGGCATCTCCTTTTATGCATCTCTGTTTCGATGCCAAGCATGCCAATGCTATATCTGACCGAAAAGTGCAATGTTGGTCTCATCTGACGAAAGCGCCATGCTCCAGTCATAGTTTAAATGACATTTGGCAAACTCCTAGCACTTGCTTCTGTGTCTTCTGGTCAGAAAAGGCTTTCTTCTGGTAACCCTTCCAAAGAGCCTGTGGTTGTAGAGGTGGCGCCTGATGGTGCTTTTTGAAACCTGGTGACCCCAAGATGCCACCAAGGCCTGAAATTCCTTCACAGTGATTCTTGGGGATTTTGTTGCTTCTCTCACCATCCTCCTCAGTGTCCTGAGAGGCAAAATGCAGTTGTGGCCTCTACTCTTTATGTTTTCAATAGTTCCATATCTTTGGAATTTTTAATAAATTCCCTGAGAGTTATGAAAGGGATATTGCATGTGTATTACCTCATTGCCATACCCGAGTGTAACAGGAAGTGATGTAAGTTGTAATTGCTCAATATCCTTAGCACTTCGATAAAACATAAATAAGTGGAATTTAGTGCCTGTTTTAATTTTGGTAGATGTTATTTACAAAAATATTTAAAGGTGCCATTAACTGTGAAACCTTGAGGAGGAAAGTGATTTTTAATTTAATCAGTGAATGATTTTGGTTGGTTCCATTGGAACATTAGTATCGTACAGTATTTCTCGCACGTTGTTATTTAGAGTTTCTCTACAAATATATTATTGAGAATTTTTAAGGTATTGTTTATGCATTGCCAGATCTCAAACCAACTTAACTCATAAAATTTTAGAATGTGTTAGACAGGGTTATCATCATCAAAATGCCAAATGAGGGGAATATCTCTGGGACGGAATGTAGTCTATCCCTCCTGGAAAATTTTGCTCTTGTAGACTCTATGCAAAGGTATGTTGAAGCTGATTTGGCGGCTGGTGAAGGCCCCCAACACCTTCCTAAAGCACTTTATGCTGATTTATCTATTAATTTGTCACCTGACTGCATAGGTGAGAAAAGGAAAGAGAGAGAGAGAGGGGGCGAGGGTAAGAGAGAGAGAAAGAGAGATAAAGCCGGAGAGGGAAGGCAAGCAGTGTTGGTTCCCTAATTTTGCTTGGTCTCTAGTTCTGATAATATCTTTTGTAAACATGAGCTGATAAGCTCACTAATGTCGGATGGTGTCATTAATCTCGCTAGCTTGGTGAACTCCACTTCATTCAATTCTTTCAAGTGAGCTTTTTTCTCTTCTGCAGTCTTCATGAGTTTACCACTGTAAAAAGAAAAAAAAAAAGTTCACTGAACTTAAAAAACGTAGACATCAAGCTGCAAAACATTTTTTGAGTCTGCTCAACTTTAAGTCCCAGTTTTTGAACTAACTCATTTTTGAAAGAACTTGGAACTTAAAGTTGAGCAAACTCAACTCAAAAAATGTTTTGCATATGGTTACCTAACTCTTTAGGTTTCAGTCACCATTTATTTTCTACAGTGTTGCTTTTTAGACGCATAACTATGCTGTTTTTGGCGTCGGCAAAATAAGTAGTCTTAAACTTACTGCCATCAATTCACTGCTATCAGTACTTGGTTCTACCATAGACTGTATAAAAAGATGGACGAAGCTACCGTGACGTCACCCATTGGTTTCAGCATTCCATAAAGGAAGCCTCGATTTTGGCAATTTGAATTGCGCCATGTTGTCATTTTGAAACCGGATGTGATTTCTATTGGACGAGAGCATGTATTGAAGATCCGGGGAGGATCGTGGCTCTGGATCTGACCGTATCGGACTAGGACCAGAGGATAGCCACGCCCCTAAAGCATATTCTGGCTTTATCCTTTATTCTAGTCCATATGGGACCATAATTTACAAAAATGAACATCGTGATATATCGAAGGAGACTTGAAACTTGCTATAGCTACCATAAAATAATGTGAAAGATCATTATTTAAATGAAAAATCAGGTGGGAAAGTGGGGTCATTTTCTCATAGACTTCTATAGCATTGAACTTCTTTCTGCAACCACCAACGTCGCCATCTGCTGGCCATTATATAGAATGCCATTTTACGGGACTTCCGCATGGGCTTCATTTTTCAGACCAGGGTGCTGCGTCCATCTTTTTATACAGTCTATGGGTTCTACAGGTATTTGTTTTCAATGCTAAGAAAACTAAATGTATCAAACATGGCTCTTCTGTAAATGAGCACGATGTTGTTGACCTTGACGGCTCACTAATAGAGTGGTCTGATGAGGTAACTCATTTAGGTCCTGTAATCAATGTCAAACTTGACGATGCTGACGACTGTCCTAGAAAATGTCAACATTTTAATGGTTCTGTAAATAAGCTCTTTGGCACATACTGTGGACTCTTGCTTGATATTTTATGCAAATTGTTTAGAAACCATTGTTGTTCTTTTTATGGTTCACAGCTGTGGTATCTTAATTCCCCTGGATTTTTTTATGCTGTACTCAATGGAACAAAGCTGTACGTAAATTGTTAAATATACCTCAGCGCAGTCACACTTGGTTACTCGGGCCATTGATAGGCCAATTGCATATCAGTGCTCAATTGACCATTAAATCTCTTGGATTCTTCAATGGGATGTTGAACAGCTCAAATGTGGTTGTTTCTTCCATAAGTCATCAAGCGTGTTCTGATGCACTGTCACCTTTGGGACAAGAATATAGCTTATCTAAGGTACAAATATGGTATTGTCGTAGGAGACTCTCTGCATGCTAATGTCACTAGAATTCTGACCGTGCACCAGAGCTGTTATGATACAAGTCGTCTGGCTGCTATCTCCAATGTGCAGAATTTGCTTGATGTAAAGAATAAATGTTCAACATTAGATGGTTTCAGTGATGATATGATTGCAAATATGATTGATGTTATAGCATGTGACTAGTTAGTTTTTTAATAGCAGCTGTTGTATATAGTGTTTTTTTTCTATTTATCTTATGTTTCATGTAATTTTTGTGTTTGTTTGCACTGTATGTTCTGTATCTTGTACTAAGTGCACCAAATAAAGATATATATCCAAGCATAACTTAGCTGAGTGATTGTCAAGTATGGAGGCCTGCTTTAAGGCTGAGCTCTTTAATGACTGGCTTATGCCTTTGGACTGAATGGGAGGGAGACATCATTTTATTTTGCAATATTCTGGGCCCAGAGGGCACACTGACACCAGTGCTTTGCATCTGTCAATTTATTTATGTGATGACTGGCAGAGTGAGGAGAGAGAAACAGTAAATCTACGTGAAATTAATACATTAATTAATAACCCTGAATATGCCTTTGACACTGGCAAATCATGCCTTAAATTTCTTAATTATTGCCATGAAACTCCAAACTCCTTTTTCTTAGTATTAGTTACAAGTCAAGGTAACCTACATCTATCAAAACTGTCATATGCACTCCAAGTGATTCTATCTCAGAAAAGACTCATAATCAAAATATTTCCTGAGAATATGTGAATGCTACTTGCTATAGCAGAGTAAGTACACCTAATTTGATCTCCACAACTACATGATGAACAGGCTGTTCATAACCAGGACTCAAAAGATTGAACATTGACTGAATATGAAACGTTGCATTATTTACATTTTGAATAGTCTGAAAGAAACCAAGAAATTGAGCCTCCTCTGTTTGTGTTAGAAGAGGAAGGACAGACTGCACTGGAAGGTTATATAAGGTTTCTAATCTGGAATTAGAGGTCTATTCTCAGACGAAAAATTGTCCAAGATATTGCAATTATTTATTAATGAATTTTCTGCATTAGAAACTGCTGGAGGTATGTGTTGAGAAAAATGTTCAAACATGTCTTGGAAAGTAGCCCCTGTGTAATTTACATAATTGCAGAGCATAAGCCATCTAAGAAAGTGAATTCAAACAAAAATGCACTCATTTCATGCACTCATGAATCCAGATCAGCTTTCATTTTGCTTCTGTTCACCTTGGGCCAATTGCAATGTTATGTAGCCTCCCTTCAGTTTAGGTTTAACCGCAGGCTAAACTGGAGCAGGTCACATGGTGTCTCAAACTGGACTGAAGTGTCTTCAGAGCCTGCCGTTTCAATCACACCACCGAGTTTAACCACCCCCAAATTACCCTTGATTGTAGTGGTCATTATAAACATCCGCCGGAGGCCGCCTTTGCAAGTTTAATGGCAGTTTAGCAAAACTCAGTCAATTTTGTTTTGTGTAAAGGGCTTTCACTACTTGACCTGTGTTTTGACATTTGCTCATTGTCATTATCCCTCACCACGACACAGAGTTAGGCAGGAGATGTTGGAATGTCTGTCTGTCCGTCGGGATAAGTGGGGTGAGTTTGCTCAGGACCTACTTAACCAAGATTAATGAAATTTTGTGTGTATACTACTAGTAATTACCTTGATTGTGTGCGGAAACGGGACTCTGTGGTGGCCAGGTATATCGATCACAATGTCTTTTTGTTCATTTCAGGCCAATTATTTAACTGACGATGAATGTTTGGATGTTTCTCAGTCAGTTATGAATGCCCTGATGTTTGACAGCCATGTGAATTGCTTAGCTTTCCTGCATTGTGACACTGTTCACTCCCTTGCACAGCCTCTGATATGGTGATGAACTGAACTCCAGACTGTCATAGCGAACTGGTAAACATATTCTTGGACCTCTGGACTTCTAACAGACTTCTGCCCTCAAGGAATACTGGCTCAAGCCACATCGAGTGACCAAAGGGGGGGGATGTAGGTGCCGTAGAACTACATTTCCATACTGTGACATTTACAGTTACATTTACAAGAGTTACTATGGGCCAGTACAATGACCAACAATATATGCTCAGAGCCATAAAATGTACAATGAACTAATAAAGCTGGGGATGCTACCTGGTTTCACTCTCTCTGCCTCATGGCTCATACCCTCCTGGGCTCCAAGCCAAATTTATCAGAATGACATTCTCGTGACCTCTCATGCAAAGCTTGCATAGGCTGGAAATTTCCTCAGAGGCAGAGTAAACCACAAGGACTGGTGAGGACTTTGCATGCCCAGTGCAAGAAAGTCTTAGCCTATTTGAATACTACCCCCAGCACACCCACATCACTTCACTAGCTGACAACGAAAACATTCAACTAACTTTTCGCTAGATGATGCTTTGAACGCAGTGCAAACCTCATACTGTATGCAGGAGAAGGTCTGGACTCGTGCTGCATACATTCGTAGATCACATCTCGCGCATTAAGTTTCCAAAACGCCATCCAAGATTCATGGCTTCACTACCGCATCTCCAAGGACATCCCATGGCCATCTCAGAAGGCAATGCAAATGGATGCACCTCTGTAAGACTGATTGAACATTCCAGGCTGCAACTGTAATTCTGTTTATTCTTAACTTGAGTCTTATGTCTTATCTCTTATGTCCTGAGCTGCTGTCAGATATTTAATTACAATCCAACAGATTTTCACACTTTACACCTATGTTAACTGGCTTCCTGTTAATTTTGGAATTTTTTCGAAAATTATTGAGCCCTAAATATTCAGGCTGCACATTATATCATAGAGGTTCTGCACCCCTATAACATGAGTCCTGCATCCAGTCCTGTTCAGTCCTGAACACAGGGTCTTCTAAGTGTCTCCCGGACATGTTTTAAGATTTGTAGAGATTGTGCCTTCCAGTCAGCAGCACCTAAGCTTTTGAATAATGGTCCAATGAGTCTGAGGTCTCTGAACTCTTTTCAACAGTGGCTAATAACCCATTTATTCAGACGGGCATGTGGTATCTTATGTTATTAACTTGTGCCTTTTCTCCCTTGGGTGTTTTATGTGTTGTGTATTTTTGTTTGATTCATTTGAATGTGAAGCACTTTGTGACTGTTGTCTGTGAAAGGAACCATATGAATTAACTTTACTTACTTTTTTTTACTTCAAGGGAATTGTTGTGTCTTATTCAGTAATTTGTCATTTGAGTGTTTATTAGCTACAGTACATACTGGAAATATCTTGCCATAGCCAATTCTTGCCATTGCCAATATGAAAAAAATACCTGGATGTTGCAATCAAGCCCCATTTGCGGTGCATTATGGTATAGTTTGGTAGCCAAGTCGCTTCCAGTCTCGCACAGCTCCTGGGCAAGGAATCGCTCTTTCCTTCATAAAAGCTTTCAGCTAGGGTACGGTCATTTTCTTGAAGTTTTGAGAAGGGCCTTCCATGGTTATATTCAGGTGACTGATATGATTTCTAGTATAATTTTTGGCGTTGCTGGCAAGAATCACAGATGATGTGGGTCAGTGCTTCTCAAACCCCTCATGCAGTACCACCTCTCCTGCTCCTGCACCGGTGATTCAAATGATTCGCTCATTATCAAGAATCTTCATGGAGTTATAATGGGCTGATCATTTGAATCACCTGTGCTGGAGCAGGGAGAGATTTACAACATGCAGGACAAGTGGTACTCCAGGTGAGGTTTGAGAAGTGCTGATGTAGATGATAAGATTGCTATTGTTCAGTGTTATCATGCACATGCAATAGACCTAAGCACTAATACACAAAGCATGCCGCTACGCATTGTGCACTGCAAGTGTGGCAGTCTCAGAAGTGTGAGAAATTTTGGCAAAAAAGCCACACCTGGGTATTTTTTGCATATTGGCAACAGCAAGAATTAAGTATACTGCCCACATGATTTCCCCGCTACCAGCTAAATTTCTGATTAATCATCTGACTTGGTACAGTTTTCTCCCTTTGCGTGTGTACAGGTACCTACACACACACTCAACCTTATTCCCTTTATTTTCCCTGTTAGATAAGTCTGTTCCTGTTTTGGGTTTATCAGTTAAATAAATTATTTTATTAAACCTGGTGTCTCTTCTGATATTACCAGAACACAAGAGCGGAGTACATATTAGTTAAATCATTGACTTAATTACATATTTAATCATTAACACAGGTTATTTTTAGTGTTAACTGAAATTCTGTAATTTGGATATTGTATTGGTCACTTTATGAGACTGATTACTGAATCTGCAGGTTTTCTGCTATGACAAATTGGACTCTTACAGGAGGATAGTTAAGATAAACACGTCTCAAAGCTGCAGTTGCAGTGTTTTATTTGGTAAAAATGTCATAATACCCTTTCGTCTATTGGCAACTGAATTGGTCTGTGAATAAATTGACTGTTTTCCCTACCTCTGTATTGAAGTTTAAAAATGCTGTCACTTCCGTTAGCCGCGAACTTTCGATCCATAAAAATTTTTGTTCTTATCTGACAAAATGGTGGAAAAAATTGAAAGCATCAGAAAGCATTAAAGCAATAACCTGAATTAACTTTGGAGCTTGATGACTATGCATGTGTACAAAAAAGGTGCTCCTTTTGGAAGCCAGATCATTTGCAGTTACATTTTAAAGGGTAACACATCTTTGATTGGTATTGTAGCTTATTTCTTATATCGAAATGTTGCGTGTAGATATCAGAATAAATTACTAAGACTCAGAAATAATAATGCTATTTCACTGTACAGGTCAATGCCACTTTTATCGACAATTTTGTAGCGCTAATCATTACATGCAACTTCTGAACTTGCTAGTGAACGTAATCCAACTGCTGCCTGAGTGGAACACCTGCTAGCAGCCAGCTTGTCAACAGCAAGTGGCCAACATGTGTCTACCGAGCAATTTGGAAGCTTCACATCACCTGCAGTGTGAATGTAGCGTGAAAATTAAAATTCAATGGTATAGCTCAGTGATGCCAAATTAAGGTTAGTTTAATATTGACCACTAAGGTGGCAGACTCTGCTAAAAGCTGCACCAATGATTGTAAAAAGACTGCAACTGCTGGAAACTTTACACGCCATTGTGGCAGTGCCGATAGAATTTACTTGCATTTGGTGGGTTTATTGGTGTTACAGGAGGGGTATTTCACCATATGCAGCGCATTGCACCTAGAAAATATGGGGCAACATTGCTGTTTACCGATCAGAGTGGCCATTTTTGCGCATTTTAACTGTCGCAAAAGCCCACAATGGCCAAGCAAGCATCAGAACCGGCCCTTGGAGGAACTGAAAAAGTTGTCTGGTCTGATGAACCCCAGTTTCTTTCACAGCATGTGCATCGGCCGAGTACATGTGCACCATCTACCTGGGGAAGAAATGACACCAGGATGCACTGTGGGAAGAAGCCAAGCTGGTGGACGGAGTGTGATGTTCAGGGAAATAGTCTGTTTTGGACCCCGGATTTGGGCATTCATGTGGACATCAACTTGACAGGCGGTTTTGGCAGTGGAGCAACGGCATTTTAGGCAGTTGGTTATAGTGTTTTGGTTCGTCAGTGCATCTAAATAAATATACATTTTTATTTGTATATTCGCCTTGAATTCACTTCAATATGGCATTATTGAGTCTCGATTTAAAGGTACAGGAGTGAGCACTTGAATGAAAAGGACTGAAAATCAAATTGCGATGTCCTGTGACCAACTCTCCTATCACTGCTGTCAGTTTGTTTCTGAAGAGAACCCCATTTGCTGGAATTTGGATGTACAGTCCTTCCCTCAGGCCAGTATTCATGAGAGCACCATGAAAATGAATGCATATCAGCAGTCCCTCTGGAAATGGCCCTTTTCAATTGGTTGACAGCTCTGGGGAGCACTCCGCAGATATGGTTTAAATTAGACTGGAGCTCACTTCTTTAATAAGGCCTCTTCGTAAAATATGGGCATATTTTAAAGCAGGGAAAAGAAAGTCACGTCAGCTGTAATGAAATAAACTTTTCCTCTTGTGCCTCAGTAAAAACACCATTGATTCTCAAAATAATAAATCCCCTGTGATTAAAGGGAAATATGAGCGTTATGATTTTAACACTACAAGGGATATGGACCTCTTTAATGAAGCTGCTCAGTCTAACAGTAAAGCTGCTCTTTCTTTCCATGCTAAGCTCACATCTTTCAGGCCATAAATTACCACCGCAAGCAGAGGAAAAGGCCCTTTTGGTGTCCTACGCTGTGAATTAACTGTGCACTTCCTAATTGCTGAAAACGACTCCTGCTGATGACTGGTCTTGGTGCAAACAACTCTCTGACATTAAACAGGGGAAGAAAGGGAAGCAGAATGATCATAGACTCCATTATGAATGGGACAGAGTACAAAAGCTCTCAGTGAGTAATGGTGTATTCGACAGCAGGGTCTGTTGTCCTGTGTGCTGTGCATGTCTGGACAGGTCCCGGAGCTGGGGTGAGGATTAATGAATATCTGAACGGAATTCAGTGTGAGCCATAGAGTAAACTCACATCATACTGTATGTATCATGTGGATCCATCTCGTTCCCCATCGCCATGCCTGCTAGGTTTTACTTAGCTTTGGCTGAGGAGGAATAATTATCTCGGGCATTGACTTCATGAATGGATGGGAGAAATGGTGCTTCCTCTGTGCCAGAGCTTAATCCCAGGGAATAAATATGGGGCACGGGGACAGCAGTCGGGTAATGTCGCAAAAGGAAAAGATATGACAGAAATTAAACATATTGCAGCATGCTTACTTGAGCCAAGCTGAAACTTTTTAAAATGGTAAAATATGCCTTGAAGAGTTTCTGAGAAGCTTGTGCTTGAGCGTGGATTTTTAAACTGTATTTTTCAACTGACCAGATGGTGCCTGCTGAGATTCGTAATTTCATTTCATTTAAATTTTTTTTTTCTTTTGGGGGGGGGTTAACTGAAGCACAACTTCTAATATTTCAATGAAATATTGGTTACCTGCACTTCCAGATGTCAGTCAGCTGCTGGGTAAAATGCCTTTTAAAACTGTGAGTGTTTTGACTCGCTGGTACAGAAAGATTCCCATTACCAAGATAAATGCTAAACTGTTCATTTCTAGCATGTTAAATATTAGTATGGTTATACTCTTATTACATTTAAAGGACTTTTCTGTCAAAATTGAAGTAGCTAAATTAATACGTTCCAACTTTTCTTTTCGATTACAGATTTTTTCAGATATGGAGATTCTCTTATTTCTTCCATATTTGAAATGTTTAAGTACATTGCCCTGAGTGTGGTATAGCAAAGCCACTTCAATTTCTATAACCTCCTCCTCAAGTTTAAGAGATTGCAGACACACATCCTCCAAATTACATGCTGTCAGCCATTATTATTCAGCACCTGTTAGCCCAGAAGCTATGCGGTGCGACACACAGGAGTTCTGTGCTTACCTGGACAAGTCGTCAACTCAACATGGTAGTCCCATTAGACTATGTTTATCATATGAAACAAAGAAATATTAGAGAAGAATAGTGTTTAATTCAGAATATCTAAGCAAATTAGACTATTTTTAAGCTGGGCAGCCATGTCATATCCCTTTTGTCAAAAATATGCTTAGTTTTTCTGTTGTGGAGGACCTTCATATTTTTTTACACTCAATTATAAACAAGCGCTTTCTCCTCCATATCTTCTTATTTATTTCCACAAGTTAATCAATTCTGTCAAAACAATCCAAAGTTCTTGTTAGACACAATAGCGCAAACTCCTCCAAAAGAATTCACTTCCATTATTACTGAGTTTACTGCCACGAATTAAATTAATTTTTTCAAAAATACTGTTGTGAAGACACTTCACAGAATAGCAGCAGAGTAGACGCATGGCCTTAAAAATACAAAAAAAAAACAAAACTCCCAGTTAGGAGAAAAAATCCTCAAAGTAGTGGTGAGGGAAAAAAGGCCCCAAGGGAAAAAAATCTCAGCTGGGTAAGTGAATGTTTACAGGTTTCAGGTATTAGTTATGCAAATCTATAGAAGCCTTACATACACTGCCTGTCCAAAAAAAAAAAATAGTTGCCATTTGGAATAAAATAAGAAAATACTCAAGAGCCGATTGTTGAATCATTATTGCAGTGATGAATATGTTTCAGCTGGCAATAATTGTTTTAATCCTGACTGATACAGTGCGTAACTTCTTATTTCATAAACAACCAAGTCGGGGGATATATTTCATGGTCGTTTAAAAGATGTTACTGTGTTTCAAGAGGGGCAAATTCAAGGCTCAAAATAAGCGGTATCGCATCGCAATTTGCGATGGGAATGACATGAGCCATGAGCAAATTGCGATACTTGTGTTTTTCCACTGTGCTGGGTTCTGCGGGCCGCGGGTTCACATGAGTAACTCGAGCTGACTCGGCTCATGCATCCTTCGTCATTTGCAGTTCATTCTCTACCGCATGGCGAGCGCCACTTGCATGGTGAGAATCAACCTCGGACTCGGATTTTGCAAGTATACACCAGCCATCACTTGCGCTCCTATTGATTTGTGTGCTGTCGGCGAGGTAAGGTGTTGTCAAGCAGAATCAGTCATGACGTCGTCGGGAATTAAACTTTAACTGTTCGTGGGTGGATTGCAGAATTGGATCCAAAAAAGAAGAGGCTGGCGTATGAATTGACTGGCAACAACACTGTTCGTTCCTTGTATTGCAAGTGTTCTGACTATTTGTGCTGCCTTGTCAAAAAATGCTTCCGTAATGCAAAGCGATCGTACGGTCTTTGTTTTCGCCGTAATATTGCAATATGAATTACTGTGCAGTAGTAACTTTGTCATTTGTTATCTTACCATAAAATAAGCTGATGTTATAATGAGTTGGATAAGTTTGTTTAAAGACGTATGCCGCATGCCATTATCGTCCAATCTCTGCGTTTTCAGGAAAACCCAGCGTGTACATGCAAATATATATACGCTAAAAGGTCGAAAGGCGCACCGAAAAAAAGACGTATATTTATATTTGAGGATACTTGAGATGTGAACGAAGAAATAGAGCTCAAGATTTTAGGTTTGCGCAAGCGCAGAACCGCGAGGTAGCATATTTTGTTTGGTAGCAAAAATTGACAGAACACCTGAAACATCTGAGCGAACTGTGCTGCGGAATTACAACAAAAACTGGGTGGTTGGCGACGTTACAGGCAGTGCACTGAAAGTGGTCCATCCTAGCTGAATATAATGGTGCATATTTCAAGCCAAAAGTCAGGTCAGTGACTGAGTGGTATGGTCACTAACTTTAGAGAATGTAGATTTTTTTAATTCAGTATTAAACTAAGCCAAAGTAATATGAGCTGTAAAGCAATGTTGGTACATTCAGGCTGCTGACTGTTTTATGTAGATTCCTAGTCTTCAAGTCCAAGGAGATGAAGACTAAGTCAGGTGTGTAATCTAGTTTCCTATCTTTCATCAGGGTTCAGATGGGTCAAGGGAGATCTGTGTTATTTTGTACTGCTTTGGTAAATAAACCAACTCAATTTTAAAGCGAAAAATTGTCTTTATTCTTTAAAACAAAGTCCTTAATTGGTGCGACAAAAATTGCTACACATAGCATCAAAACTGCTAATCAAATCAAGACCTTGATTAGCAATTTGCTACGCAAGCAAAAAAAATTATTTTGAGCCTTGCAAATTATTGACCAGCATCAAGCAAAGAAAACGGCTGAGGAGATGGCTGAAATCACTGGAATTGGGCCATGAAACGTCCAAGAATTAATTATAACCTGGAACGATACTGGTGAACTGTCAACTTTGCGAAAGAAATGAGTTGGAGAAAAATCAAGACTAATCCTGCGTGGAGATGACTAAAATGCTTGGTGAAGTGTCATCATAGGAGAGAAATAAATCAACACTAAAACTCATGGCTATGTTTAACTATGAAGGTAAGAGCATCTCTATACACATGATGCAACTAGAACTTGGAGGATTGGGTCTAAACAGCTACATGGCCATGAGAAAGCCACTTCTTTGTGAGGATAATTGGGAAAAAACAAGTTCAGTTTGCAAGGGAGCATAAAGATTGGACTGAGGAGCAATAAAAAAGGTCATGTGGTCTGAGTCCAGATTTACCCTGTGAAAAAAAGTGTAAAAAAACAACATTTAAAAAACACATAATGCCTCTATGCTGCTCGTGTGGCGTAATCCAAGTGTCTGTATGCTCTGACATTCAAATTTGACTCGTAAAGACGTCTTTTCACCATGTTTTTAGCCTAAATCTCTAATGTAGCCACTTAGCAAGGAGCCCTGTTCATCTTTGCCAAAGAAGTTGACCTAGCTAAGGTGACCAACGAGGGTAAATGCACTGTTCATTCAGTGAATACAAACATTCAAAACTGTAGCACGTTTCTCAAATTTGAGATGTTTGGGGCCGTTGCAGTGTATTTGCCCTTGTTGGCCACCGTAGATAGATCATGAATTTTAAACTTCTTCCGCGAAGAACAAGTCTCCTAGCTAAGTGGCTACGTTTGACATTTAGGCTAAAAACATGGTGAAAAGACGACTTTTGGAGTCAAATTTGAATATCAGGTCCTACAGGGACTTGGATTACGCTGCACGAGCAGTATGGGGGCATTTTATGTTTTTAAATGTTGTTTTTTATGCTTGAAAAAATTTGCCACAATTGACTTCAGTTGATTTGGATTTGTCTTCAATGCTGTTTTTCTTTTTAACTCCAAAAGTGTTTTGAGGACGAAAGAAATTCACAGCCCCTTCGATTAGCCTTGGGGTGAGTAGATGATGAGTGAATTTTCATTTTTGGGTGAACTATCCCTTTAAAAGTCTTCGGCTTGCACAAAATACAGCTGTGAGAATCCTGTAAAAATCTAGAAAATGCGACCACATGACCCTCATTTCGTAGCTGTGGTTAGCATGCAAGATCCACAAGATCTAACATACAAGATACACAACACTGCTTTACTCAGCAGAGCTTATTACATGGCACTTGCTCACGAGGTTTCTTTTCGTACAAAATGCTGGTCAGGAAACTACAGGGCTTCCTCAGTCTGGGTCCCCTTTCTGTGGAACAGGCTTCAAACCGAATTAAGGGTAGCTAAATCTGTTGATCCTCATAAATCAAAACTGTAAACTTACTGATTTGCCCTGTTTTATAGATTACCAGAGGCCTCAGTGCCATTGTGTCTTATGTAACAATGATTTTATTCTGAATTGAGTATGCTTATTATATTTTACTATGCTTGTCTATGACTTGAATTGTTTAATTGTTTTAAATAGTGTCTTGACTGTTAAAACTTAAAGATTGACTGTTAATACTTAAAGAATTTTACTTCATTCCTAATTCATTGAAAAGGGCTTTGTAACCGTGTGTCAGGATGTACATTAAGATCTTACTGGCTTACATTCACTGGGCTTAATTTGGGACTGTCTAAGTCAAACATGGGAGGACAAGATCAGCAGACTGTAGAGACAATGAGTTAAATGATGAGACAGAGCAGCTCCTTTAGACAGTAATAATGAGGTCTGGAGTCCATCACTAAAGCTTTGGACCTCATTTGAGTCTTTAATCAGGCTTTATTACATTTACTGAATTACAAGGTGACTGAAACTGCCGAAACGTAAGAAAACATAATGACTGCTGGAAGGAGGGTTCAGTTCTGCAGTGGCTGAGGCCCCCATTCATTACAGCTCTCCAGCTCGGCCTCACAGGAGGAGAGGGAAGTTAAACAAATCAGGAGGACTGCAGTTCGTTATCTTCTCTGGGCTGCGGAGAGGCGACGAGCCGGGGGGGGCAGCAGTTACTTTCTAATTTAACAGCAAAAGAGTCTATTTGGCTTCCTCATTGTTCTCAGGTGATAACTGACTGGGCCTTGGCACACGAAGGTAAATAGCTTAGAAAGTCCCTTCCGATGAAGGGGGGGGGAGCGCACCCTAAACACAATCCCATCACAGTCCGACAGCAGAAGCAGCAGCTGTTTCCGCGAGGCTCGGGTCGATGGCGCTCGGCGATGAGGAGGAGAACCAGAAGGCGGTGATGAAAACGTTAGCGGCAGTGATGACGAGGATTAGCCCGGTCACAATGTTATTCAGCAGGTGTAGTCTGTGTAGAGGGAGCACAAAAGGGCACAGGTGTCACTTGCCTTTCTGAAAAGCTCTCGCCCCATCTGCCCCACACTGCCACAACAATAAACAACCCTGTTCCTTCCACTGAGAGTCAAGGAGGAGAAATCTGTAGGGCATATAAATATATATATATATATATACACACACATGTATATGTATATACAGTCATGCCTGAAATTATTCATACCCCTACCAATTTTTGGGTTTTTCAAGACATTTTTTGACAAATAAAATTTATTCTTGCACAAATGACACAGTAAGTTGACATAAGGCTGTAAGAAGTACAGTAAACAATTTTTTGAGAAATACAATTCTTTTTGGTATTTCATTTGACAGATTTACAAAATATGCCATGTCCAGAATAATTCATACCCTTTTCTCAGTAATTGATGGCAAAGCCTTTATTCACAATTACAGCCTCCAAACGCTTCCTGTGGTTGATCACAAGGTTTCTACACGTCTGCATGGGAATTTTGGCCCACTCTTCTTTGGTGAACTTCTCCAGATCCTTAAGGTTTAAGGGTTTCCTTGACATGACCTTGGTCTTCAGTTCCCTCCACAGATTCTGGATAGCATTGAGGTTAGAGCTCTGGCTTGGCCACTCCAAAACATTCACTTTGTTGTCCACTAACCATTTCTTGAAGGATTTGGCCGTGAGTTTAGGATCATTATCCTGTTGGAAGATCCATTCCTGCCCAAGACCAAGTTTTTCGGCGGATCGCTTGATGTTTTCACTGAGGATCTGGATATACTGGTCCTGTTTCATAATGCCATTAACTTTAACAAGGTTTTCGGGCCCATTTGCTGAAAAGCAACCTCAGAGCATGATACTCCTGCCACCGTGTTTGACCGTTGGGACTGTGTTTTTCAGGTTGAACACTTCACCTTTCTTACGCAACTTACTTGTACAACCCAGACACACAAGAACTAGTCTAGCCTTCGCAAAAGCTCACCTGGATGAAGATATAAGCTTCTGGCTGTCAATGTTATGGACGGATGAAACAAAGATGGAGCTGCTTGGGCACAGAGATGTGGCTTTTGTTTGGCGTAAGAAAGATGAAGCGCTCAACCTGAAAAACACGGTCCCAACGGTCAAACAAGGTGGCAGGAGTATCATGATTTTGTTTTGGCATTATGTTGGTTTAACTAGAAATGCAAATAGGTGATGCCCCACCGTACCACCTCATTCATATCTTGCAAAACCAGATGTGCCACAGAGAAATCTCTGGTGCTAACAAGTGAATTTACAAACCGTTGCTAGTTCAGCCATGAATGTCTGTGACTCAGTGACTGACTTTGTTAGCAGAGCGACGGAGTTAGCTCAGTGCTAACAAACAATGGGTGCAAACAGAAATTACATTTGTTTTCTTTTAAATTACACAATTCAGTAAAGCGATAAACAGAATCTTATACTCTTGGTCGTGCCATAGAAAGTTATGAAACTCATTGAGTAAATTTAGCATTTGTTGCTCGCTAAAGCTCACAACAAATGCAAAAATTTACTCAACATGTTTCAAACCTTTCATATGACATGCCCACTCATGTAAGATCCTCTTTTTAAGAAACGACTCAGTCATGGAAGAAATTTAAGAATACTTTGCCGCACTGTGTCCGTGAGGCCCAATCAACCAGTACCATCACAGCCAGATTCCTCCCTGTAGCACATAGAGTAAGCTCAGACATTTGACTAGAGATTGCCTCAATCAGCTTCTCTCATCTTGGGGAACTCCTCCACATCCCTTGACATTCCCCATAAGATCCAGATACTTTGATGAACGCCGGCTGGTTCTATTTGTACGTGTGCATTAAGGAAGCTTTGATCCTGCTTTATCAGCTCTCTCATGTGTTATGTATGAGTGTTTTATGTAAAGCACTGTATATCATTTGTAAATGGAGATTTGTTACATACTAATTGTGCTGCCTTACTGGTCAGCTGTTTGTTTATTTTGTTCATCATTTAGCACTCTCTGGTGGTATGCCTGTAGAAAAAACATGATCTGATGCAATACCACTTGTTTATGATGAAATAGACTAGTGCTTTCAAGAAGTTTCTGGCTTCTTCTTGCCTGGAGGGGGCCGGATCACCCAGGGCTCCTGTAGATCTTTCCAGAATGTTCCTAGTCTATATAAATGCTGTGATTTTGTTCAGTTGAGGAGAGTTTTTGTTTTGGGATCAGAGTTACATAGTGGCATTAGAGTGTTATTATAAGAGTACACAGTGGATTATTTGTGGAAATTTTTGGACCTAATCAGTGAAGAATAAATTTGTTTAAGTTGTCATTGCTGGTTTTCTTTGTTTTGATTTTCAAGTGGTAATACCTGTTATTGCTTTATTTATCAGTATACTTTACTGGTTTATACGCCTCTCTAAGTTTGTGGCTCATTTTTTTTTTTTATAGCTAGGCAAAACATTTTTTTTTCTGACCATCGCCGCCCTCAGCTTCCCTCTTCTTGCTCCCCATCACCTCCGTTCCTCTCCTTAGGAGATAACTGCCAATTCTTAGCCTTTTTTTTTTCCCGGACAGAGTTATAATTTCTACACCCTTTACAGCTTCACTGGCAGAGTGTCAGATTCATGTCATGACCTGCCCTGATGACAATGAGAACTGATTTAACCCTCTGGCAACCTCGCCTGCAAATTCTCATCCCAAGTGGTTTTTATTTTTTTAGCCTCGTTGGACGGTCACTGGAATAAATGCACTATTTCCCATAATCTCATGGCATGCTGTTGGCCATAAGTGAGAGACGGTGGCTTTACCGCCATTTCACTCCCTATATCAAGGACAAATACCGGCCATTTCCATTATCTGTGTTAGGTCATGCCATGGCTTCGTATGCAGCCATATGCAACCGCAAACACACAATGGAGCAACACTCCTCACAAAAAAATGACTATTTTGGTTGTTTGTTCCAAACTCCTGAGGATTGTTTCTGATACCGACTGTGGCAGCGTTCCCTCGATTACCTTGAGTGACAGCGCCACTGTGCCTAACCGTAAGCCACAGCATTGCTGCACCTGTAAAATCAAACCCTTAGGAAAGCATTGTCATTTTGGTTAAAGTTACTACTAATTTATTTATTTATTAACCTTTATTTCACCGAGTAATTAGCCCTTTGAGATCATGATCTCTTTCACAAGGGAGACCTGGCCAAGAAAGGCAGCAACACACGTCTATAACACAAAATTAAAAACAATATACACAACATTGAGAAGCAAAATGGAGCAAAATAAAGAGCAGAAATAAACGTAATAAATAGTAATCATATAAAATGCCGGTTTCTTGATCACACTGATGACAATTTAAGTTACTACTTCCTAATGGTTAAGGTTAGGATTCAGGGTTAGGGTAAGGCGACTGTGATTTAAAAAAAAAAGATGGTTGTGGCTTTTAAAATGCAGTCGTGGCCCACATTTTTAAATGTTAAGCTTGCAGAAAGGGGTATCGTACTCCAGTCTCCAGTGCGAAAGTCCACTGTTTTGTTGTCTCAACAATCCACCCCAGTCTTTTTCCGACGCAGACTTTCTTGCTCTGTAAAGATGTCACCTCATATCCCCTTTGTTCCACTGTCACTTTAATGTTAATTTACATCACTCGCGTTTACGACCTACTCGGTCATTTCTCTTATGAGGAAGGGCTCAGCCAGGGTTCCAGAACAGTAGTGGAAGAATTTGTTTAAGTCAGAATTCTGGCAGCCAGCGCTGGCTCTGCATCAATATTTCCTTACTTCTGACATACCCTTGGGCAACACTATTTATCCTAGTGCTGGACATACCCAATAGTTTCTAGTAAATCAGCAAAATTATCTGAGTACCTCCAATCGCTGTGGATATGTGGATATTACACTGAATTTAATTAGCATCCATTTGTTTACACTGCAATGATATTAATTCAAGAATAATGTGCAGAATCATTGAAGGTTCAAGTACACATCCAATCTGGTTCCATGTTGGTACCCAGATTCCCTTATTTCGCAGGGCAAATGGTAATGACAGCGCTCTCTGTTCACCAAAGTCATCTCTCAAAAAAATTGCACCAACACTGGAATCCCAGACATGCATCGCCAACTTTCTAGCTGAGAAAAAAGAAAAGTAGAGAAACAGATGCAATGGACCTGCTTTGACACAATTGGTCAGCAGGAATTCAACAGTCTGGGGAAATAAGTATTGTAAGAAGAGGCACGGAATTCCTAACTAACAGAAGCCTTTCCTATGAAAATGGCACAGAGCCCAATTTTATTCACTCGGGATTCTGCCCACTGATTGACTCATCCCTACTCTAAGAGTGTGCCTTTGCTGAAGCACCCCCATTATCTCTGTGCTAGCCTGTTGAATAAAATGTCACCCACTCCAACTGAACGCACGATAAATTGAACGCAAAATATATTCATCCTCCCCACAATTTTATCAAATGTTTGCATGAGACACATTGCAACCTACGCAGTAAGCACACGAGTGTGCTTGTGCTTATTTATGGACAAATGTTTCTACCCGATGCATTTATTTTATTGTGCATTATTTGTGCTCTCCTCATACAGCAATGTAATCATCTTGGAGTCCATTTAGTTCAATCATCTCTCTACTATAGAATCTCTTTTCTTTTCATGTGGCGTCAGTTCAGATAAAATATGTCAGATCTTCAAAGCTAAATCTCATCTGTAGCTCAAAGACTGATTTGTACCTCTTTGTTGCTTGAATAATATTATCATCACAAAGCCTCCAGGTGACCTCTGAACACAATAGCTCTCATTTGCGTTTATACTGATTGCAGGATTTACCCCGTTTGACTCACAACAAAGTTTATTTCCAGAGTTGATAGCGACAAAGGTAAAACTGAGAGTGTGCCAAGCTGGAGAACAGCTTGCTAAAAAAACAGCTACATCATGAAGGCACAGTGAGTAAGTACATTGATATTCTAAAGAAAACAGCCATGTTTCTCAGAGGAGCAAGCAAAGCACTATATTGCTTTTGGCTGCATAATAATCCTGAACAAATATATACTCGACAACAAAAGAAATGGAAATTAATGGGAAGATGGTGTTTTGACAAAATTAGAGTGCACAGGATGGGATGATAGCAAAAAATTGATGGTTTTTGTCTGTTCTTGTTTGTGTAGGCCAGAAGAAAGCAGTCAGATGAGAACTTTCCTTTTAAGCAGTACGCAGCATTTACCAGGACTAAAGGTCAGTAGCCTACTTGTACGCTCACAAACAGCATCTGTTCATGCATAAGAACCATGTCAAGATTAAACACAGTAGACCTTGAGGGAGTGATCAGAGGACTGCAAGCTGGGAACAGACCGAGCATGATCAGGGTGGCAGTTTCAAAGATCAGTCATCTATGGACTCCATTTCATGCCAATGGCACCTCTCACGATGGAGCCAGATCTCGTGAGACACTGCACTAGACCAGCATCTCTCCAACAAGCATCTGCACCGGCCATTCCCCACTTTACAGAAACTGCCAGAAACACCAATGGGAGGCAAGGCATAGCCATAAGTGGACGAACAACACGACGCTGGCTGGCAGAATGACATCATAACCAGACACGTCCTGCAAAGCAACTGTTGTGACAGATTCAGGCAGCAGTGAATCACCAGCAATGCTTGAACTGGCAACATCACCAATCTGAATGTAAAGACATTTTGTGAAAATGTAAAAAAAAAAAGTTATTTAATATTTAAATTATGAATTCAATTTGCATTTCTTTTGCTGTTCACAGTAGATAGATTGGAGGAGTGTAATAACTTCCACAGCCAAAGATATCAGCTTGATAAACGACTGTTCTGAGATCAGTAAAGCAGAGGAATATCTTTTACCATACTAAAATATTTATCCTGATATTTTCTTGGAGGGAAATTCCTTGTGAATAAATTGTGTAACTGCGTGCAAGAGTCGGCGAAATTATAAAATACTGAATGCAGTGAAATAAAACTAACATTTGTGCTTGAGAATGAATTCAATTTCTTCTAAATGATTCAAAATGTTTGGTGCAGAAATCCCAGTTTAAGCATACAAGCTGGTCCATAACTGGGCATACACTACCTGTCACTCAGTCTGCGCTCCGGGTCATCGTACTCAATGTTCTGCGATGCTTTGTAGATCAGCAGAGCAGCCACAATAAGCTGCAGTCCAATGGAAATGCACTGCCGAGAGAAGAGCCTTGCATTTATATAGGCATCTTGCCGTGCACACTTAATACACTCATGGGATTATGGAGCAGTTGAATGTTCAACTACTGGGGTGCAACCAGTGTACTAAGACCAAAACCAGTATTGTCACAGCATGGTCATCTACACACATAACATCATTTGTACAACCCTAAATTGTGATACAGTGCTTCTCTGTTCATCCAGTGCCCTTCAATCGATCTAGATCATTTCTGTCATCGTCAGTGATTAGTTCCTGCATTTTTTCATCTTTTTATTTTGTTTTCTCACTTTCCTCTTTGTTTCTGTATTTGTCTCCTCTTTCAGCCTCTTTGTGTTTATTTACCTCTCTTCTTCGTGTTTCAAATCTCCGCACTTTGATTGATTGTATTATTGAACGATTGCCTTGTTACCCCGGCCCTCCCTTAACCCTTTTACGCCGAACGTGTCGTCGCTGACGCAGATATGCGCGTAATTTTGAAAATACCGTAATTACTGTAAGTTTTGCGCAATCAAAAAAAAAATTCCAATTGTTCCTGAAAGCTGAGAAGCTGTGCTTCAGCCCAAATACAGATTACTATGGTAAATACGGCAGCATGATTCTCTGCTGGGATTTTTGCATTAGGCCTTAAAGGGTTAAGACGTTCCACATGCCCTGGTTCTCAGCTGGTTCTGATTCACTCATCTCTGTGTGCGTTTTAGCCTCTGTCTTTATTCCTTTTTGGTGGGTTTGTCATTGCTTATTTCTGTCATTTGAAGCTACAAACCAGTCTCTTTCTTTCTTTCTGTCTGTCTGTTCCATGTTCTGCCCGTTTTATCCTGGTTTTTGCCCTGCCTGATCATGTTCTGTCAGCCTGTTTACCATGCCACTCTTATGTGATTTGTGGTTAATGAATTTAGGTGGTTTTTTGCGTCTGCTGTCTGCGGCTGAGCCAGTTCTTCAGTCAATCTTGACAAATTTCTGAGATTATAAGGTCATTGTAATGTTTCAAAAAATGCAAAACACGCATTTAAAAAATGCTAATTATGACAGAAGTGTTTGAGGAGGTGTGTCACAATTACTGCGCATGCTCACCACTTTGAATGAAGTGAATCCACTCAAATGCAATTCAAAATCCTTGCTAATCATCATTTTGCTTTGTACAACCCCAATTCCGAAATAGATGGGACAAAGTGTAAATTGTGAATAAAATCAAAATTCAATGACTTTCAGATCACATGAGCCAATATGTTATTCACAATAGAACATACATAACATTTCAAATGTTGAAACTGAGACATTTTACATTTTTATCCATAAAATGAGCTTATTTCAAATTTTCTGGCTGCAACAGGTCTCAAAAAAGTTGGGACACAGGCAAAAAAGGGTTGAAAAAGCAATTAATATATTAGAGAATCAGCTGAAAGAACATTTAGCAAGTAATGAAGTTAACTGGCATCAGGTGTGTAACATGATTGGCTATAAAAGGGATGTCTTAGAGAGGCTGAGTCTCTCAGAAGTAAAGATGGCCAGAGGCTCTCCAACCTGTGAAGGCTTGCGTAAAAAAATTGTGGAATACTTTAAAAACAATGTTCCTCAACGTCAAATTGCAAAGGCTTTGAAGGTCTCATCATCGACAGTGCTTAAGATCATCAAAAGATTCAGAGAAACTGGAAAAATCTCTGTGCGTAAGGGACAAGGCCGAAGACATTTACTGGACGCCCGTGATCTTCGGGCCCTCAGACGCCACTGCATCACTCACCGGCAGGATTCTGTCATTGACATTACTAAATGGGCCCAGGAATACTTCAAGAAACCACTGTCTGTAAACAAAGTCCGCCGCGCCATCCACAGATGCCACCTAAAACTATCATGCAAAAAGGAAGCCATTGTTGAGCATGATCCAGAAGCGCCGCCATGTTCTGTGGGCCAAAGCTCATTTAAAATGGACTGTAGCAAAGTGGCAAAGTGTCCTGTGGTCAGACGAGTCCAAATTTGACATTCTTGCTGGAAATCATGGGCGTCGTGTCCTCCAGGCTAAAGAGGAGAAAGGCCACCCCTCCTGTTATCAGCGTTCAGTTCAAAAGCCAGCATCTCTGATGGTATGGGGATGCATTAGGGCATATGGTGTGGGACACTTGCATGTTTTAAAAAGCACCATGAATGCTGAAAGATATATAAAGGTTTTAGAGCAACATATGCTCCCCTCCAGACGACATCTATTCCAGGGAAGGCCGTGTGTATTTCAGCAGGACAATGCAAAACCACATACTGCAGCTATTACAACAGCATGGCTTCATAGTAGAAGAGTCCGTGTGCTGAACTGGCCTGCCTGCAGTCCTGATCTTTCACCAATTGAGAACATTTGACACATAATTAAATGAAAAGTCCATCAAAGGAGACCCAAAACTCTCCAGCAGCTGGAAGCCTGTATTAAACAAGAGTGGGATCAAATTCCAATGGCTAAACTCAAGAAACTTGTCTCCTCAATGCCCAGACGCCTCCACTCTGTGTTAAGAAAAAGAGGGGATGCTACAACATGGTAAACAGGCCCCTGTTCCAACTTTTTTGAGACCTGTAGCAGCTGTCAAATTTGAAATGAGCCCATTTTGTGGATAAAATTGTAAAAATTCTCAGTTTCAACATTTGCTATGCTATCTCTGTTCCACTGTGAATAAAATACTGGCTGGCGTGATTTGAAAGTCATTGCGTTTTGATTTTATTTACAATTTACACTTTGTCCCATCTGTTTCGGAATTGGGGTTGTATTTATATTGTAGTTACTCGGGCATTATGCTTTTTTATATTAAAGAGAATTCTATGGAAATTAAAAGATTAAATCGCTACTTCAGCGCTTTATCCAAAGGATATGAAAAATGTAAACTTTCCGCAACTGCAATAATTACAGAAGAAGGTTTTCTTCTTGCTCAATGATGCTTATTGATGGCTTGGGAACCAGCTTACATTGTGCTTGTCCTTCGGCTACACCGTTAAAATAGCGCTTTGAATCCTTGAATTTCCATCAAAAACTCCTTCAAATAGAAAGCATAATACCCAAGTAACTAAATATATATACTACTAAATACAATCCAAAACAAAGGTAGATTGGCAAGGATGGAATTAGATTTTGATTTTCAGTGGAGCAGATCACTGTCTTTGGCCAAAATTTCCCAAAGTTTTGAGCATGGGTAGTCATTGTGACACAGCTCCTTTTATATCAAAGGTAATATCAAAGATTTAGTGCCATTTAGCCGTGAGATTATAGATTGCAACCAATTGATCACCCTGCCCTCACGCTCCCCCTCCAAGTGTGTAGGAGAACCTACAGCAACCATTTAACTTGCTAAAAATGCGAAAAGCCTGATTTGTTTTGACTTTTCTGCACTTCTATAGAAACATTACGGGGCAACATGGCAGGTTCCGCGGAAGAGTACCTGCTCCCTCTGTTGATATCACGGGTCATTCAAAGGTAAAGAAAACACAATTATTCATATTTTAAAACGATTATACACTTATGAAAACATCCTTTTGAATATTATGTTCCATTCCTGTCAATATGTCTACCAAAAGATCCCCCCAAAATGTTACGCACTGGTCCTTAAAGTAAGGATAATACATTCACTCATTTCTTGATTTTCAATCACGCTGTCGTACAGTCATTCAAACTGTAAGGTGGATTTGCAAACAGTGATAACACATGTGTGGTGTGTTCCACTTAATGCAAATAAATTCCGCATACGCATTAATCTTTTTTGTGAACACCAGCTAGAGTGCTACAATAGAGCATATATCCCTGAATTTTATTACCAAATGGATGTTGTTTCTGTATAAGCCTATCTCCGCAAGCAGTGGGCCGGAAGAGGGAATACACCCTGGAAAAGTTGCTAATCCATCGCAGGGCCCTCCCACCATTCAATCACACATTCATATCTGTAGGCTGTGCAGTGTTTCCAAAGCGTTTCCTGCTGGATTTTGTTTTGAATGTAGGAGGAAATCAAAGTAGCTGCAGGCATAAACCTTTCTAGGAAGGGACAGTGCTGCTCAGTTTAACCCCAGCCACTCAGAACATTAACTTTCAGAAATATATAAATAGAACGGAATATGTTTAACATCAGTATTGTATATTGACCATTTTCTAATAAAGTACGTATATTTAATATTCTGGATTTCAGACACTTTTGTACATCTGAGTAAATTAGCAATATTTGATATTCCCAAAATGCAGCCAAGATTGATTCCTCAAGGCAAATTTCGAAAAACACAAACCCTCGTTGCTCCGTCAGTATTCTAAATTCTTATATATTGTTGCTTATATAAGTCTAGCACAACGGAAGAAATTAATGTCTGCTTCTTTTTCTCTTGTTTTGTTTTTCTTGTGAGAAAATGCATCATGATGGATTTTATATCAATATTTAAACAAAAGAAAACAAATCCATCTTGTGAATCAGCTTCAGGGTTAAATTCAATGTCAAGAGTATTTCACAAAGTGTCAGCTTCTACTGGCATCAAATAACCGCTCGATTCCGATTCTCCCGCCATACAGAATTAGAATGGGTTATTATAAGACGGGCTTGAGATCTTAAGTCGTGGCTTTTCTCATATTAATATTTCATACACCACAGAAGGGGTTCACTGCAACTATGAAGGATGACAACGATTTCTTCTAGATGTTACCTCCTGTAGCATTAAATCAGATTCTTGTAATTACAACATTCATCATGAAACTAGTCGGTGTAATTATCATTCAAGGGTAAATCCCAAAATCACCATCCATATGTATACAGACCAGGCAGACAAAGAGGAAGTAGTAGAATTGTGTTTCAGGGCCTTGCTGCAGCAGATACTTCATCTGGGAGGCGTTGGCGGTGAAAAGGGCCATATCCAGGAAGCCCTGAGCCAGAGTCTTTGTTCTGGTGTAAGTGTTGATGTTCCTTATTACCTGTCAATGAGAAAACAACAGGCCTGTCATTACCCTGCCAGAGCTGGCAGGTTAGAGCACAACAACCCCACAACCAAGAAAACAGCCCACAATTATGTGTCAGAGAATAAACCTTCTGATAATAACCACCCCTGTGCACTGATTGACTACACAAAACAAGTGTGCCACTGGGGAATATTGTGAAAACTAAAGAGAATGACCCATCCTGGGCACAGTATCAGGCATTCTGTAGGATTAGCGGCATCCTCAGTGTTAAAGGCCTAAATGAGTCATGTTATTTTGTCTTCAAGAACGGCCTCCAGTGCTAGCTACACTAAAGCCTGATGGGGTTAGCAGGCTTAGAATGTTTTCCTAACGAAGACAGCAGTTTTTGAAGATCTACTGCACAGTTAATGGTTTGATTACACAGTGTTCTTTCAGGAACCGAATGGAAAAGGGGCAAGGGCCCCTAAGCCCAAAAGAATGGGGCCCCCTACTAATGTCAGAGGGTCTCTTGGCAAGCATCAACAGGGCATAGTGGCACGACGCGGGGGGGGGTTAAATGGGCCTACAACCTAGCGAATACCTAAAAACACTCTTGCAGTTGCAATTACCTAGAAACACCCTAGTATTCCTGTTTAGTGTTAGCCTTTCTGCAGCGAGCAATATAGCCACGTCGTCCAGCTTTGACTTAGCACTATTTGCATCTTTCATCCCATTCAAGCCAGCAATGCAGTGTAGTGTCAGCTGTCAGCAAAAGAATGCAGTTTTTGTTATATCTGGTGCAAGGAACCAAATGCACGTAGTCCGGAATGCAAAAATCGTGGTCTTTATTAACAGTCCGAGTTCAAGCCAGGTGATCAAAGTGACAGTACAGAAGGGCAATCCAAAAACAGGCCGGGGTTTGAAAGCCAAAAAGCTCAGAGTACAGCACCAAATTGCTAAACAGTGGGTGAGTCGAGAGTCCGAAATCCGAGTTTGTAAGCCAGGGCAGCAATACACAGAAAACTTGGTCGGGCAGAAAAAGGGTCGTAATCAGGACGAAAACAAATCCATTCAGGCGCAGACAGAAATCGGAATCAGGCAGAAGGGTGTCACAGAATCTCACTCAAATCACTGGCATACAAGGAGCTCGGCACAGGAAAAGATGATCAATGGTCTGACAAGAGCTCAGCAGTAGTGAGGGACTATATATACACAAGGGAGGTAACGAGCTGGGCGGGGCAACAGGTGTGAGGAATAATCTAAACATTAACTGAGAGGGGGAAACACAAGAGGTAATAAAACAATACAAAATGGGAAACAATGACAAAGACTAGTTTACAGAGGACATCCTTAAACAACAACTGCTCCATTCAAGGAGTGCCTGAGTGGGGAGAGATGGAAGAAACAGATTAGTGTAAGAGAGAGTTGCAAAGTCTCTGCAGAAACAAAGGCAACTCACTGAGAGAGCAAAGAGGGCGGAGTTACAGATTAGTGTGGAAAGCAGAGAGAATCAATTAGCAGAGTTAGTAGTCTGTACAGTAATAATATTACCCAAATGTGCAAGTTAGTATGTTAGTCATTTACATTATTAGTATATTAGTAAGGGTTAGTAGATAAACTAGACAAAACATACAGTGTGAGTGTGATTAGTGCTTAATTAATAATTAGTGTTGAAGGAAGTAAACGAGGCATGAAGGAACTCATGAAACACCGGAAACTTCCGAAATCAACGAAATGTGACAGCTCGCAGACAGGGGCGTGTACTGGCAAAGAACATAGAAACACAAGTCATCACAGGGGAAAACAATGTGCATAATATGGCAGATAATACAAAATGCATGAACTAAACAAACCAAGTGGAAATTAACATAAAACCAGAACAGGCAGAACGTGCAGAACGTAACCGTTTTGCTCCCTATTTACATTATATTTCGCCATCTTCATCCCATTCCCACTTTTTTAAACTCATTCAAAAGCCAGCAATCCAGTCAAGTCTTTCAACAGCGAGCATTCACACTGCTTATTTTTTTCCGAAATAGCATTCCTTAGCTCATATTGCATTATTACAAATATTGCTCATATTTGCACTATCCAGAAACCCTCTCTCTCTCAACAGCAAGAACCCCTCCCGATTAATAATTTAAACCTCCAAGAAACCTCAAAAAACGTTACAATATCTAATAGGGATGTAGCCAAATACGGATACATTATTTGATAGCGTACATATAATGCACTCGAAACGGATACGAACGTCATCCAAATTTGAGCTGTCCTACTCGGTATAGTGATTTTACCGAGTAAGACAACTTCGAAGGCTAGAAGCAGGCTACTCATACTTGGTATCTTATTAGAAGTAATTTGCAGGCTAGCTTCTTCTGGGCTACGGGGAAAATTGCTGCCACAAGGATGGCAACACTGGACACACAAAGTATTATTTCAAATAGTCATGCATGAAGAAGTCCTAGCATTAAACCTGTTTAATCAGACCTATTATAATAGTCAATACAAAGTCGCATTACATGGATACATGTAGCCGGCATGTGAAATTTTTTTTGTAATCTGTTTAGCGCCATTTGTCAGTTTCATGGTCATGGGATTGACTGGTTTTCTGCCTCATTATGCTGAAAAAACAAAAGAAAATAAACCTGCATGAAACCAGTTGTTTATTGATGGTAGTAAAGTTTATAGCAATGCTGTGAATACACTTCATGGGAAGAACCAATTTATAGCAATCCTAAAACAAGACACTGACAGTAACTACTGACGATGCAGAGACTGCTTTCAGAGACGTCACTGCGCAAGACTTGAGAGGGGAATCCAGGGCGGAGTCATGCTGTTACTCGCCAAGACGTACTATATCCACACTGTGTGCCGCTTCAGCAGTCACATGACATGCACCATGGGAAGTCATGCAGGGTTCACTATTCTATTATTGTTCGATAGAATTTTATTAAGGGCGCGCACACATCATAAAGTTGTGTCGCAGCTTATTTTCTTGTGTTGAGCGAGTGCGGGGCTGTGTATTTTTTGCGGCTTGTTATTTTTTGTGCGGCAATAATGCAAAGTCTTATCGCTGAAAGAACACTGATTACACATTTCAAAACTAAAGCCATGTGGAGGTGCGTGAGACCAATATGAGGGGAAAAAACCTTAAGGAATAAACCGTACCGGTATACATTCTTATTGGACCGCATGTTTTTTTGAAGTGGTTTGAGTTAGATTTTCTTCTGACTGTCCAAACATACCCAGTAGAATTCTGAGTTAAAACAGGGATCTCGTAAAATATAGAGTTATATCCAGATAAGAGTTATATTGTTTATTGGAGCCAAGACAGACAAATTGGAAATCAATACTATAACTGAATACATTAAGCAGCTTCAGGGTGGGCAAAAGACTAGCTCACAGAACGGATTGTACTCCACTACAGAGCAATTTTGAATCGTAACACTAATCAAACACAGAAAGTTGCTGGCTAAGTCAGCACCTGGAGAAAACACCATAAATTAGAATGGAATGGCATGTTTTTAGCTTCCTCTGTGGCAGTAAAACATTGGTATGGGCTCCATTTATGGACTCCACTGTGTCTTATACAGGGTAAACTAATGTATACAGAAAATATTGATATTTTTCGAGTTTTTTTTTTTTTTTACATCAAAATAGTGGTCAGAAAATTCGATAGAGTACACAGACCATTAATATATACCATTCTTTTTAGATTTCACTCGATTGTGTATGTCAAACAGATTTTACAGTGCACAGTAGTTTCTCAAAATTAAACCAAAATCCTTAACCTCCTAACACAAATTCATACATATGCATAAGGTCTAAAATGACACTTTGTTCTTACCATAAGACTGGAACAATGTGAAAGAGTGAACATTATATAAAAATGGCTAGCATCAACCCAAAGAGAATTTTCCTCATTGTCCTGGAGGTTATTATGAGCAGATGAGATGGAGAAAGCAAACAATGCCTGTTTCCAACTGGAGAATTTTCTGAGAAATCTTCAAAGAAATAAATAAGAAAATAAATTAATTAACCCACACATCAGCAGCATTCACTTGTGTTAGCCTTTATTCATGTCTGGTCATATCCAATTCTCAGAACAGAATCAAGAGCCAAATCATCATTTATTCTTGTAGTATATAAGCACAAAAATGTTGAATAAAATTGCTGAATGCGTCCCACCCTGTTTACCTTCCATTTCATTAATTTACAGGCATTTATCAAAGCATATTTGTTATATGAGAATAAAAGACTGATGGTAACCCACTTCAGCATCTTTTAACTTTTGTATGACTAGGAAAGCGGACAACCTGAGAGTAAATCCACATTGAAACATGTTAACAGGGTTACAGAGCTGCAGTAGACTTGTGTAGGAATGGATGAGGACAGTACAGAGGTTGTTTGTGTGTTAGGGAGGGCTTCCAACCACATCTTATCAAGACCAGGATTATAGATGCAATCCTATTACTCAGAGTTTAGCTGGGATCGCTGTAGGATGAACAAGTGATGTTAAATCAGATAATAGAGCTTCCATTTTTGCCGTGTCATCCCAGAGGATTTAATTCTCAGAGGCATGAAGGCATGTAATGCACTGACCCACACAGAAGCTTTGACCTGTTTTTATTGGTCACAATAATAAAGACACTTCCTGTCTGTATTAATGTTTACTGAGCAGAGGGACTGTCCTTTATACTTCCAAGAATTCTCAACAGTGCCATTTTTACCGTCTCGACAATTCTAGCCGATGGGGTGTTGTCATCCATCCGCCGTCCGTCTGTCTGTCTGTTCATCTGTCTGCCTGTCAGCCTGTCTTCCCATCAATTGTTACCGCTGTAGCTGCTGAGCTATTGTAGGGACAGCCCTCAAATTTAAACTGGTTATGCACATTGGGTGTCTCTAGAAGCTTATTTGATTTTAAGGTCGTAGGTCCAATTTTGACCTCAATTTTTATAGGTCAAAGGTCGGCCACGTCCATCTGAAAGGCACGCCGAGGTGCTATATTGCGCCAAGCACAATCTAGTTAAATCACAGGGTGATACTGCTTCGTCGTGAGGGCTTTAAAAATTTGCATAATAATTCTAGGATTAATTTATTTAGAAAACAGTCTTTTCAACCAGAAATAATGCTTAGGCTCTTTTAGTTCTCTGTTTCACTACCTACATTATATTGGTGTCACATGAAAGATTATACTCACTTATACATGATTAGTCAGGAATTAATAAAAGTGGTACCATGAATAAAATTTAGAGTTGCTTATCCCAAAATACTTGCCACAGCATTGCGTGACCCAACTCAGTCTATTCCAACCCAATTACTGCCAAGTGGGAGAGGACTATTAAATGCTTTCACAGCATGGATGCTTCTCACTGTCTGTACCTGTCCAGACTTATGGGCTTTTGAGACCTTGTGAAATCATATTCACCTGTCCCAACCCTGATCCAGGGTCAAGTTCTACTAGAAGCAAAGCCGATTTAAGGGTCAGGCAGTGGTTTTGTTTCTGGTGAAATATGATGGATGAAACCCTGCAAACTTGCCCTACAAGAACTGACCTCATGTATCATAACATGAGTGACAAGAACAGGCCATTCAGCTCAACTGCTGTATGTTCACCATTTTTCTGTTACTATAGTGTACCTAGCATTGAGAACACTTAAAAACTAGGCAGTATCTTGCACCTTATCAAGTCCTAAAAACTCCCATCGCTTCTGTCTCTACGCCATGACCAAGCAAGGTATTCCTTACTATGACCACTTTATACGTGAAAAAAATGCTTCCTGAAATTGGTGCTAGAACTTCCATTTATGACCCAAGGTTTAGCAAACAGGGCTTTGCTTAAATAATCCTGTGTAGTTAAATTTAATAATCCCTTTTATAAATCTATCCCTCAAGGACCTCAATCAGATCACCTTGAAGTCTCCTGTGACTAAAGCTGAAGAGATTATGATCTTTGTCTTTCGTCATAGCTCTTATCTGTTACACCAGGAATTAAATTTGTAGTTCCTCTTTGAACCTTTTCTTTAGCGTCAATGGGCTTTGTTTTTGTGCCTTCCTAAGCGAAAAGAATGTGGCAATGGCACTATGCACAATTTCATCCATCCAAAAAGGCATATTTATCACCTTTACCCCATTTGGTAATTCCGTGCTCTGTCATAAATGTATTTGCGACACAATGGACCGACCTGCACCTTAGATCTAAGGCAACGAATAGAGCTGGCACTGTGCAATATTTGTGTTAAAGACCATGCTTGCATTTTCATTAATTCAGACCACATTTCAGTGCAAATGCTGCTGGTTTATGGTAGTTTCATTGGAATAAACCCCGGCTAGTGGAGGTGTTTGCTCACATATCGTTCATATTGTTCTCTTGCCTTCTTTATTTTCACTTTTGCAATAAAAAAAAAGCATTCAATATGGTAGTGGGGTATAAGAGGATGATAAAGGAGAATTTTTGCACATTTCAATATTTTCATTGTGTGGTGGGAAATACAAATAATTAACTTCAGTCTCAACCTTGTTTTAATACCATGAGAGCCATTTCTCATACAGTTGAAATGACCCACATTCATACAAAATGAATTGATGCCAGTTTTTGCTTTGCTTTTGACACTACATCATTCAACCGATCACTACACTGGAGCGCGGTTCTCAGAGGATGGCAGTAACGCGAGCTAGGAGCTTGTTCTTCATCTTACAAAATTGTCAGTTTTCTATGGGGTTCATCCACTAGTTTTATGTGCTGGAATAACAGCGGCGGATCTGACTGGCCACAATGGAGCCGAACCTTCGCCTTGTCCACAGCTATTGTAATTAACCTCTGGCTCAGAAAATGCTCGAAAATGACAAGCCCAAAATGGAATGAGTATATCTCTGCAACTACTAGGTCCATTTGAATAATATTGGTACCATAATTAAGGTTACGCCTTGCGGGTTTTTGTCGTCATGTAGAAATCAGTATAAATGTGACTGAGACAGAGTAAATGAAGATGGAACACAATTTAAATGAAAGATCTCATTTCAGCTTATCAAAATTTTACTTTTATCCCTTTTGAAATTATTTAGCTGCAGTCTGAAAACTCTAAAAAAATTACAGCACAGAATCTCACCATTATCTGTGCTGAAGTTTATTCTAATCAAGTACAGCAGAGGAAAATTAAAGAGGTTTTCAGTTCAAGAACATCTAGGTGGCATCTCAAAATTGGCAATTTGGGCATCTCTTTGGGCACTGTGTGCCATTTGAGATTTCTCAGGTACCAAAAAGTAAAACTCATTTAATTTCAATTATATTGTATGTCACTACCGGCATACATTCCATCTAAATACAACCATTTTTTTTTTTTTTTTATTGCAGCCAGTCCTGTATACATTTTCCCATTCAAAGAGAATAAATACAAAGGAAATGAAGTTTGACTCCACTGGAGCAGATTTATTTTCAATAAAACAAGCAAATAAACAAAATTATAAATGCAAAGATAAGGGAAAAAAATGTTAAGAATTAAAAAAACAAACACCCCAGAAATTATTGATACAAGAACTATGCTCCCGCTGCTCAAAAAAAAACTGCACTTTAACAAGGTTCGAACGCAGGTCTCTCACATCAGAGCGCACTGCCTTTGCCACTACACTAGCTGTCTGACTTATAAACTTCTGTCTCATTGCAAATGTGAGGAGTGAGCCACCAAAAAAATTCATGCACCCTGGTTTATAAGGCAAGCCACACAATTCAATAATACATGTTTTTTCATGCAAATAGTACACTTAGAATACACATTAATAACACGTTAAAGTGTTGTGTACGTGTATTCTACGTTGTGCATGTATTCGACACCTGAAAAATCAATACTTTATTAACGTGTTGTTTACGTGTATTCTACATCTTGTTTACGCGTTGTCAATGAGTAAACACATCAGTTTCACGCGAGTTTGAGCCATTTGGCCACTTGACCAGTTTTTCTGCGTTGGTGGCATTCGCTTCTGAGAAAGTGGGCTTCCCTTATAGAAACCATGTTGGCTATCCCGCAGGATGATGCTTCTTCCAAGATATAATTCCAACTTGTCTTTAATGATATATTCTATTGTAGTATTTTACATTCCATACAAGCTAAACTGACAGGTCTGTAGTTTCCTGTCTTGGTACAGTCTCCTTTCTGATGAATTGGTATTATACTGGCTTGATTCCAATAATCTGATATCTGTCCCTCAAATCCACTGAAAATCCAAATCTATTGGAAATTTGCACCCTGATAAAAACTTCAACATCTGTTTGAGGCATTGGCAATATCCTTATTCTCGCATAACAACATATCTGTATTCTAAATACTCATAACTTCCTCACCTTTGCTTTTTTTTTTTTTTTTACAGTATTGATAAATCTGTCTTGGATTAGTTTTCACATCCCCCGCAATATGCCTTTTGAACAGTCTTTTGGCTATCCTCAGACTTTTTTACCTTTGCCCATATCTTACCATATTCTGCCTTTTTATTCTTATTACCATCCTACATCTATGTCTTATGAAGAATACCCTCTTCTCTCAAACTCTTCAGAAAAGCTGTACACTCACTGAGGATTCTGCATTTTAAACTTACTTTTGCACACTTTTGGAATGAATTTACATTTTGCGTTGTGAAAAGCCCTTTGAATCTATCCCACATTTCATTCACAGTCTTGCAATCAAGGAGTTTCATTGAATCTATCGAACTTACGTATGCGTGCATCCTAAGACAGAAAAAAGGAAGCAATCCAAGGCACTCTGTCAATAAAAAACTTTATTTACAGGACTGAATTCATACTAATGTGTGCATCCCGTTGAAGTTTGCTTGCCTAACAATAAAAACGTTAGTTTTCAAGGGGAGCTTATTGTTAATTTCTCTTTGGGCATACATCTTTACATTTAGATATTGTAATTAAAAAGAAAGTACAAAATATGTGAGAGTTGGTTTTTTTAAATTGTGTGAAAGGTTGTCAGGTGACTCTGCAATGCTTCCTACTTGCAGTTTCCCTGTTCTACCACAAGATGCTATGCTTACGCTTGGTCACAGCCGCGCTTAAATTTATGCACATTCGCAGGTAAAAGTGCAAGTTTGTAATACCCTGCCTTGCTTGTAATTAATTATACGCATGGATTAAGCACACTGCAGCAAGCTAGCACAATTGATAATACCACATTCCGCCTGTAAATTATAATTCGCCTGGATAAAGCACATTTCAGTGTGCCAGAACAGTGCATAATACTTGGGGTCAGAAACTATAAATTCTGCCATGTTTTCCCTCCAACCGTAAACTTCACTAATAAGCTCTACTTGCTGAAGAATCCTGGCTAAAGAATTGCACAGTTTAGCCAAACAAGCTCATTCAGAACGGAGAACTAAAAAGGGGTTTCACTGTCTGGAGCTGGACCTGCTACACAGCAACCCTATTTTTCCACTGCTACATCAAACACATTACAGCAGTGCTTGAATGATTTGTGAATCTGTTTTGACTCAAATTCAATTAAAAACAGTTCATAGAAGAGGATTCACGTTTGAACTAATCTACTTTCATGTTTCTTTATCTATGTACACTTGTCCTACCAAATCACTGTCATCCTGTCTCGTCACATAGTGACACTACCTGACCAAGCATCAATATATTTTTTTATATATGAAAAAGGAGGCTTTTGACGTGCAGGATTAAGTTCAGGATAAGGCTTATGGGGTAGAGTTAGTTTTAAACTGCCGTCAAATGAGGATGCCAAAAGCCTCTTTTTTCCTCATATATAGAAGCTTGGCCATGAAGCGTCACTATATGACACGTCCGGACAATACTGGGCAGATCCTACATGTGGTGCCTCCAAAAAAATTGGGACAGGGGCATGTTTGTGGCTGAATTTCATTCCCTTTCCTTTTAAGGGCATTCAGCAGTCGTTTCAGAAGTGAAGATACTAATTGTTTTGAAAGTGAAATTTTTCCCTCTATATAATACTGACACTGATCAACAGTGAAGGGTCTTTGCTGTTGTATCTTGAGCTTCGTACTGCACCACATGATATTAATGGGAGACAGGTGTGGGCTGCAGGCAATCTGCTTTGACTGTGAAGATGTGTTGCTGTTACCTGTGCTGAATGTGATATTGTGTTGCTGAAATAAACAGGGATGTCCCTGAAAAGGTCATTGCCAAGATGGCAATGTGTCACTCCAAAATGTATGTGTGTGTGTGTGTGTGTGTGTGCCCAGCATTAATGCTGCCTTCACAGATGTTCAAGTTTCCCATGCCACAGGCACGATCACGCCCCGTCACCTTGATGGACGCTTGATTTGAACTGTACATTCATAACCATCAGGATGTTCCTTCGGTACAACGTACTTCTGTGCCATTAATCTCTGACTGCTGAATGCACTGTAGGAAGTCAAGCTGGCGGAGGGACTGTGATACTGCAGGGAAACCATCATCACGATCTCCCGCCAAAAAGTGGAGTGGGGGATATTGTCATGGAGCTTAACCTTCTTTCCGTCCAGATAAATAGGGTCAAGTTTTCTAAAAAACTTGTTCACCTAGATGATAACAATTTTGTGTGTGTTTCTTATCATGCCCTTGATTGGGTTTGTATTTTACCTCTGTTTCATGATGCAGTTTGTAAAAAATAACCGTTGAAAATCCTGAAATATGCCCCTTTGTACAAATAAGAAAATTTTCTCACCAGTTAAAAAAAAAATGGTGAAATGATCAGATTTCTAAGCAAGTATATCATCATAATTTATTGAAATGTACACCTTTTTTTCATTTATCTCCACTACTTCAGTTTTTTTCTTTTTTTTTAGAGTCAGATCTTTATAAATCTTTTTTTGCAAGATATGGCATTGCTTACTTCATCTGAGAGCTCAAATAACTTTCTTCAGGAAGTCCTCTAATCTTTGTATCAAATTTCTCTGTTGGTATCACAATGTTGGCTGTCTCACACCTGATAAGGGAAACAGTGCAGCATTGCAAAACCGAAATTTCATCTGCCCTGAGATATTTTCCACTATAATCTCTCCTTGCAATCAGGGCAGAAGTAATACACACATTTCAATGGGCTAACTCACAGGTAAAAAGTTGCAGTATTTTGCAACATGGTTAAAAACAACTCCATTTCTGAAGAAGTTGACATCAGATCTTTGACGTCAGCCTTCCGCATCTCAGCCTGGGATGCAAAATTTGACTTGCCATTGTCCGGTTGAGATAAGCATGGGAATGCATGTCAAGATGTAACCAAGAACATAGGATACGTTCCTCCAGAATACAGACATGTCCTTCAAAATCAGTAGAACTACTGACACTGATGTTCAAGTTACCCATGCCATGGGTGCTAACACACACCCATACTATGACAGACTCTGGCTTTGAACCTTACATTGGTAACAAATGGATAGGTTGTTTACTACTTTGGCCAGGTAAACACAACATACATTTCAAACAAATTGTTGGGCAGACTGGTCCAACAACAGCACCAGTGTTTCCAGTGTTCAGAAGTCCATTTCAGATCAAGACAGAAGAAGACAGCAGCATTTCTGGACATTTTATATATATTTTCCTTTATGCATTCTGTCTTCACTTGCATTGTGGATGCAATAGTGAATGGAACTTATTGAAAAAGGTTTAGTTTTTCTTGTAAATTAGTTTCAGCCCATTTGGTTAAGTCCTCCGCAGAAGCATGTTTGTGTTCAATGCAGTATAATCTGAATGAGTAAAGATCAGGAGCCCTCAATATTGATCTTAAATCTTATCCTTTAGGCAAAGATAAACTATTCGATTATTCAATCAGTTTTTCTCAACCACTCATTGCTTGCTTGGGTTTTTTTGTCTATGTTCCCTTTATAATGAAGCATGATAGCATAAAATGGTCAACATCTGCAAACATTCAAACCCCTTCCAAGCTTTTTATTGCCCCAGACCACCTTTCTTGAAACTTGCTGCCAGCATTAAATTCAGAATGAGAGTATATTTTCAAAAAAAGAAATTATGTTGATAAGATTAAAACATTTACGGCTCTAGTTTTGTGTTGTTGCAAATGTAAGCATGTGGTGGTCATGTTATTCACATTGTTTGTCCATCGCAAGTGGCTGTCTTATCACCTGAGCCAAGTTTCCTAATTAGTAACTAAGAGTTAATTAATTGAGTTGCAAGGATCAGTTGGTAGAATTACTGTCCATTTTCTCCTCCATTTGCATTATTGTTCATTGCAATAAATATCAAGCATTTTTCTATCCACGTTTATGGTGACATTAAATGTCAATGTCTTTCGAAGTTTCTGAATTCCTGTTGCTCAAAAAACGTGGTTTTTTTCTGCATCAGTGTCCAATCGGCTTTATACACCTAAGAAAACTTTTAAAAGAAATGCAATTTTGCTGACTCAGGTCCGAGTGTCAAGTTTTCTTATGCAAAAACAAAGCTGTGTCTACAACCAGTGATAATGCAGGTTAACTCTCAATCTGTCTCCGATTAAGAATTGGACAATTATTTGAATTAATTTACTGTACAAATAGGCTATCAATAAGCTGCATGCCCATCAATCATTAAGGTGTTTAGGTTTGTGTCAAAGAGCAAGGCTACAACATGAAATGGCATGGACGGCACATAACAGAAATTTCTTGAAATTCCATCTCGAAGTAGAATGCTATGTAGTAAATGCTACTGACTTCGGTATTTAGATAAGGTTTAAATTTAATTTCTAATCAATAAATTAAATAATTGCCGTTCATACAGTCTCATTGTAGCCTTCCTGCAACTTTCCCAGAAGCCGGACTGAAAAGACCTCATCAATGATTTTACCATCATGAAACTTTGGCTCATCGCATGCATTTTAAATGATTTTAAATGCATGCCATTCGTCGAACTTTCACGATGCACTGATAACCAATTAACTCAATTGAGGGTATCGCAAATACGCAAAAAATGCCCGGATGTTGCATTCATGCCCCATTTCAGATGCATTATGGGATAGTTCAGTAACCCAGTCGCTTCCGGTCTCTTTTACGGCTGCAGGAAAAAAATCAAACGCTGCTATGGCGTGCGTGGTTCTGCCGACCGCATCGGGTACTTACTTGCATACTTGCCGGTATGCTCGTGAAACTAGCTGTGCGCTTGGTGAATGTTTACATTTTTCTCGGCTTGATTTACATATACGTGTGCACGGCCGAGCTGTAGCTAGCTGACGCTAAACGATAGCCGTGACCTCAGTAACGCACCCTAAATGTTGGTGTTACCGTTAGGGGGACGTTGGGCTTTAGGGAGTTAAATGACCCCTGTCTTTTCATACAAAACACACTGCCTGTTGAATTGACCTCTATCCCCCCAAACTGATCCATGCAGCTCTGTCCTCCACTGGCAGGAGGGGCTCATTCTGGGATGGCCCCCCTCCAGCGGATCTGGTCTCCCATCTGCTTGATGCAAGTTTTCCTTTCCTTTTTGCCACGCATTATTGAACCGCTTTTGGAATTAAAGCTTGGTTCTCAGAGAACCGAAGGAGGTGGCAGTGATGCAAGCTGCCATATCCACCCAAGCGGTCAACACATTCTATGTCCTGGGAGGCTTGTTTGATGTGCCATAAAGTCTCGCATGGTGATTCTACACCTCTCGGACAACTAGACCTGTTTCCTCTTCAGACAAGCATTCCAGATGGATCTGTACACTAGGAGTCAGAAGTTTTTGCACACTCTAAGATCTTGTCAAGTCTTTATCTTACATGTATGTTTACAACAAAGAAATCACTGGAACCCTATACTATTTATTACAAATAATAAATTTACAAGAAAAATGCACAAGGAATCCAGCGCAGGTGATTGAAATGATCAGTTCGCTATCAGCCCCCCTGAAGCTGCTTGATAATGAGTAGATCATTTGAATCACCTGTGCTGGAGCAGGGAGAGATCTAACACCTGCAGGACAGGTGGTCCTCCAGGAGAGGTTTGAGAAGCACTGGATTAGTCCATCCTTACTGATCCGCTTAAATACTGACAAAAAGACTGATCCTGGGTTTTTTTTTTTTTTTTTTTGTTATATACATGCTTTATACTACATTGGGCTTCAGTTTTCTTACATTTCTGTTATACAACCAATATGAGACTACTACTCAAGAACAAAATACAACAAAAATTGCAACAATCAAAGAAAATATTGGGGTGTGCAAAAACTTTTGACTGGTAGTGTATGTGTAACGGTAGTTAAATCATGGTAGATGATGCAAGATGTAAGATGGCTATTTCAACTATTTTAATCAGTAGTGATGTAGTTTTTTAACAAATGCTGACAGCTTTGAGAAGCAGAAAAAAATGGACCTTATAAGAAATCGCTCTCAACAAAAGTGGACTGGAATTGATTTATGAGTGCTAACTCTCGGAAATCGAACACTGTTATGTTTCTGACAGATGTTCGTGAAATGAATTTGAATTTGTTCAAGCAAGTTATTTTAAAATGTCAAATGTAAGTGTTTGTTCTTCACCTATGATAAAAATTCCAGTTCTACATGGCGTTAACACACTGGTTTTAAAGCAGCTGATCTGATTGGCCATAATGGAACTAAACAACTCATCTTAGGGTGCCCTGGTGGCTCATCGGTCTAAGCACGCGCACCATAAAGGCTGTGGCCTTCCCACGGCAACCCGGGTTCCATTCCGGCTCGGGTCATTTGTCGCATGTCTTCCCCATTCTTCTCCCCAACTTTCCTGTCTCTCTCCACTGTGTGACTATCAATTAAAGGAGAAAATCCCAAAAAATAATCTTAATTAAAACATAATTCATCTTAGACTAACCCCTGAGAACAGCGCTAAAGTTGTGCTGTATACTCCTCTCACAAAATTCGCCATAATGGAGTAAGACCCACCCAGTTTTGATATGTGATACCATGAGCGCTTGCGTTTCCTGATTACATGTAGGTCATCAATTTGGGGCCTTTAACAGTTTGTCTTGTACTTTTTTCATTTAATGCAGGTCAAAGATGATTAACAAATTGCTGCGTTCTTTCTTTAACTGGCATTTTCCTTTTTAACTTGCATTTTCCATACCTTATGAACAGAATGGTTGGCTCTATAGCCCTCCCCCATGAATTATTACTGATTCAGGAATTTATGGATCATAATTTATGCAGGATGTCCGGCAAGAAACAAAAGAATGTTGACTTAAAGAACTTTAATGAGTCTTCGTCACCACAGTTCTCTCCCCACACACGAGCTGCCACTTTCAAAGTCGAATTGTGTTTGTAGTCATGTAGGCACAAAACTTTGGAATGTTTACAGTGGAGAAAGTCTACCCGATGAACCATTTTGTGTTTTGTGACTCAGAACCTGATGCTAACAAGCCAGATAAGGCAGAGAAAACAGAACTTCCATTTTTTTGTCCATGCGAGATGAGGACGTGACAATCATTGATTGACAGCCAAGTTACTCTATGAGAAAATAGAAATATCAAACACTGGAAAGAGGCTTCACCTTTAAACACTGTGCCAACTTTTTCTGAGATCGAATTGTAGATAATACTTTTGGCATCTGTGCTCAGACCCTGACACATCCTGCAGTTTATACAGGATCTGTTACCCCCCCAGCAGCCATACCACTATTGGATCTGCTCCAACTGCGTGGCTGAAGCTAAGCAGGTGTGGGCTTGGTTAGTACTTGGATGGGAGACCACCTGGGAAAACCAAGTTGCTGCTGGAAGAGGTTTTGATGGGCCAGTAGGTTGCGATCTTCCCTATGGTGGAATAATCCCCAATGCCCCAGTGCAGTGATGGGGACACTGTACTGAAAGAGACGCCGTCTTTCGGATGAGACATTAAACCGAGATCCTAACTCTCTGTGGTCATTAAAGATCCTATGGCACTCTTCAACAAGAGTAGGGGGTTCCCCAGTGTCATGGGTCAATTCCCAACCTGGCTCTTTCAACCTGCCACCTAATCATCCCCTGAGCTAATTGGCTGTGCAACTTGTCCTCTCCCTCTCTAACTCAACCCCCCAGGGCTCCCTTGAAAAAGAGATTTTGATCTCGATGGGACTTCTCTGGTTAAATAAAGGTTATATAATAATAATAAAAAAAAAAAAACATTCAGACCCCACAGGAGGATGCTGGGATGGAAGAGGGATGTTAACCAGCAGCAGGCATGAGCAATGCAGCTGCAGGCAGTATTAACTGGTTGCAGCAGAGAATGACACAGAGCAGCAGGAAGGAAAGGCATTTTACAGCAGAGGTAGAGCAGCGAAGTAACTTGACTAGCACTTCTTTTATGGAACAGAAAGGAAGTGGTAGATGTGCACGTGACTCCTTTCCTGTCACACTGAGCTGCGGATGAACTAGTGATCTTCCTTTTTTTTTTTTTCCCCGTCACCAACAGAAGAGTGCCCTGAGGCATTAAAGCTTGTAATGCACTGACTCACACTCAAGCTTGACCTGCTTTTATAGGTCAAAATAACAAAGAGACTTCCAGTTAGTATTAAGGTTTAATGTGTAAATCGACTGACCTTCATACAACTATCCATACACAATGCAGCTTACATTTTTAAATCAAAGGGTAACTCTTCAAGTAGAACACTTAGTAAGATTTGCATATCTATTTCATATCTATTTAGTCTTAGGATTTAAATTTATTAAAATAATATTTTGTCAATGAAAAAAATATTGTTCAGGCTTCGTTAGTTTCTCCTTTCACTGCATGCAGTGCCGTGCAGTGATAATTACACACTTAACAAAATGAAGATGAATCAGAAACCATGTATTATTCAAGTATTTCATGAAATACTGAATCATATAGATGAAAATAAGTAAACAGATAGCACTATGTAGTGGAAACAAAGTCAATACCTAGTGTGACCACCCTTTGCTTTGATTTACGAGCGTAAAGAAGTGGCGGCTGACAGGTGCATGTTTCGGAGGAGAAATGCGAACTGTCAGCGCTCTCCAGAGATCGCAGCATGAGTCACATAGGCGCGCGCATGTATATAGTTCGCTCATTGCACATTCCAGATTCTGGTGGGATTGGAAATGCTACACTATCAAAAAATAGAGAAAAAAAATACACTTGAACCAATATCAGCCAAACCTTAACAGCGCCATTTAAATCTGAAACGCTCCAGTCACACTTCACTCCACAGAGGCAAGGTGCAGTGGAGATAACCAATTTGGGAACATTGTCATTTAGTCCCTGCTGGATCCCCAGCATGCATTGCTAAAGTGAGCTCAGAGGTAAAAGACAGAAAATGGAGTGCAAGATTTACTGTGCCGTCTACATCTACGCATGGAGGGGCAGGGATGTGGGAGAAATCCATGACCAAGGGGAGTGTTTGAGAATGAGGACATTTGTGCCTGAACCAGCGGCACAATTTGTGACAAAGCCCACCTTTATTATAACTTACAAAATTATTTCAAAAACATTTCAGACTCATCGAATAAAGATAAAAAAAAATAGAAAGGGAAACTGCACACTTTTCACGGCAGGAACCTTCCAGCAAAATTGCCTTCTTTCTGTTCAGTTTATGGCTGCTTTTATCTCTTTTCAATTGCAACCAGCAGCAGATGAGCATGTATCCTGTATTCTGAGACAGTTTGCACATTCAGGTAGGCTGTAGTTGGAAAAGTAATGAATAGAACAATCAGGTTCACAAATATTTAGACATTGAGAAAGTTACTGTTATTTTAGCAATCTACCACAGCATATTAGAGTTGAAATAATATAATAAATATGAGCTCTAAGTGCAGACTACCAGCCTTAAAGGGACTATGTCAGCTGGGGCACATGCATAGTAAAGTCCAGTCGATAAACATTTTCATACATGCAGTGCGATATCAAGGGAGCAGAAATACAAACCCCAAGCTTATTAGTACGCGTGTAAAGCCTACCTTCGTCGCTGTTTTAAATACAGAAGATGGCCTGCAAATGCAGAGTTGCTACAGTAACCCCATTGATCTTTGCCGAAACCCACGAAGAATAAATTATACTATCCATCCATATTTCTTTGGGCGAAAACACATTGAAGGTGTGAGGTAAGGTAAACCGGTGAATTCGTCGTGGAGTTTCAATCTGTTTGCATCGCGTGCATCCTTGAGAAGTTTGGGAAAATTTTTATTGAGCAACTGTCTTTAATGTTCGCAGAGCCTGTTTGTTGCAACGTTTTGTCTGACATGCAGCTGCCATAGATCCTTTTGCGACCGCTTCCAGTTCGACGGCCGCCATGGGACAACAAGTAGGCTAACTTAAAAGCAATAATAACGCTACAAAAACCCTAACTATGACAAACTGATGCTACGAACAGGCTCTACGATCAATAAAGATAGTTTTTTGGTAAAAATTTCATTCAACTTCTCAAGGATGAACGCGATATAAACAGATTGAAACGCTCGCACAAAATCTCCAAAGATCTTGAAATAGTTTACCTAACGCTTTCAAGAAGTTTTGCTTCATCATGCGCATGTACCCCGGCTGACATAGTCCCTTTACGGTCACTTACCATTAAATCTGGTGAACAGTATAAAAATTCAATTATTTTTTATGTGGTCCCCTTTTATTAAGGGGACCAAACATTATTGGACAATTGGCTGTTAAGGTGTTCCCTGTGTACATTATTTCCTCATTATTTGGCTGAAATGAAAGTAAACAAGCTGATAAAATGTCCAGAGTTGATTTCAAGCCTGGCATTTGAATTTGTAGTTTGTTGTTAACTATCAATATGAAGCCCAAAGAGCTGTAATTGTCATTGAAAAAAGTCATCACTGGGCCAAAATATCAAAAAATCAAAAGAAACCCCTAAGTGTCATTATAAAAATAAATTCTGATTAAAACAGTATTCTGTGGTGGAGAGCTAATATAACAATAATTTTGTCATTTTTCAAATATGTATTGACCTGACTGTGTTACCAGGGTTTCATAAATGTGGCCATGCTGAAACTCTTGCTTTTTCAATATGTCCTACCTACTCTGCTGTCTTGACATTTCTTATATACAATTTTCTAATACGTTGGGGGCCTGCCCAATAATACAAAAAAGCAGACCCACATTATGCCTGGTTTTTCCAATTGTACACCATCCTGAACCTACTCACAGTCCGTCAATAGGAGTGGTACTTAAGAGTATATTCAAACATGCGCATGCACTATATGCTGGCCCCAAGTAAGCATGCAATGAAGAACGACAATCCTTCAATACAAAAAAGTGCCACCAAATTTCGGGGCTCAGGTGTGCACAAGAGGTGCTTTCCATCATTTTTTATTATCCATTATGTTAAAGAAACTTCAGTGGTGCATTTTTGCCATAAAATGAATATCAAATGCATGTAGGGTGTTCACTAAGGTAACAACGGCCGTATTTTCCACATCACACACCAGTATGTAATGGACACTTTATGCTGCTCTATATACAACAAAATCAAAACGCAATGACTTTCAAATCACACCAGCTAGTATTTTATTCACAATAGAACAGAGATAACATAGCAAATGTTGAAACTGAGAAATTTTACGATTTTATCCACAAAATGAGCTCATTTCAAATTTGATGGCTGCTACAGGTCTCAAAAAAGTTGGGACAGGGGCCTATTTACCATGGTGTAGCATCCCCTCTTCTTTTTAAGACAGAGTGGAGGTGTCTGGGCATTGAGGAGACAAGTTTCTTGAGTTTAGCCATTGGAATTTGATCCCACTCCTGTTTAATACAGGTTTCCAGCTGCTGGAGAGTTTTGGGTCTTCTCTGACGGACTTTTCGTTTAATTATGCGGCAAATGTTCTCAATCGGTGAAAGATCAGGACTGCAGGCAGTCCAGTTCAGCACACGACTCTTCTACTACGAAGCCATGCTGTTGTAATAGCTGCAGTATGTGGTTTTGCATTGTCCTGCAGAAATACACAAGGCCTTCCCTGGAATAGATGTCATCTGGAGGGGAGTATATGTTGCTCTAAAACCTTTATATACCTTTCAGCATTCATTCATTTAAAACATGCAAGTGTCCCACACCATATGCACTAATGCATCCCCATACCATCAGAGATGCTGGCTTTTGAACTGAACGCTGATAACAGGAGGGGTGGTCTTTCTCCTTTTCAGCCCGGAGTACACGACGCCCATGATTTCCGACAAGAATGTCAAATTTGGACTCGTCTGACCACAGGACACTTTGCCACTTTGCTACAGTCCATTTTAAATGAGCCTTGGCCCACAGAACACGGCAGCGCTTCTGGATCATGCTCAACAATGGCTTCCTTTTTGCATGATAGAGTTTTAGGTGGCATCTGTGGATGGCACGGCGGACTGTGTTTACAGACAGTGGTTTCTTGAAGTGTTCCTGGGCCCATTTAGTAATGTCAATGACAGAATCATGCCGGTGAGTGATGCAGTGGCGTCTGAGGGCCATGCGGCCATGGGCATCCAGTAAAGGTCTTCGGCCTTGTCCCTTACGCACAGAGATTTTTCCAGTTTCTCTGAATCTTTTGATGATGTTATGCACTGTCGATGATGAGACCTTCAAAGCCTTTGCAATTTGACATTTAGGAACATTGTTTTTTAAGTATTCCACAATTTTTTTACGCAAGCCTTCACAGGTTGGAGAGCCTCTGGCCATCTTTACTTCTGAGAGACTCAGCCTCTCTAAGACATCCCTTTTATAGCCAATCATGTTACATATCTGATGCCAGTTAACTTAATTACTTGCTAAATGTTCTTTCAGCTGATTCTCAAATATATTAATTGCTTTTTCAGCCCTTTTTTGCTTGTGTCCCAACTTTTTTGAGACCTGTTGCAGCCAGAAAATTTGAAATAAGTTAATTTTGTGGATAAAAATGTAAAATGTCTCAGTTTCAACATTTGAAATGTTATCTATGTTCTATTGTAAATAACATATTGACTCGTGATCTGAAAGTCATTGCATTTTGATTTTATTCACAATTTACACTTCGTCCCAACTATTTCAGAATTGGGGTTGTGTATTGGTAGATATGCAGTGTATTATCCAGCATAGGATAATAACAATGTCCTGTACTACACAGTCACACGACCACCAAGTCATCACAACCACCTGGGAGTTAGTGGAACGTTGCCACTGATATGACAGTAAAAATAACACATTTCATTTGTTGCATTAGTAACCTAAATTCTTTTTCTAGCATTATTCATTGTCACAGCTGTGACAGATATGCTTGGCCCTGTAGAAGGACGAAACAAACATCTGGATCATCCCAACAGTGATTCCTGACAGTTAAACCTGACTGCCTTCCATACTGAAACTCTGACATAGCAAACTTCAGAACATGTTAGAGTTCTAAATAATCTCTAAATCATGACCATGACGCATGAATCAATAAGTACAAATGACAGTAGCTTTGTCCTTTCATTTTTGCTTGAAGATGAGTGATATTAGCAGCAAATATGCTAACAATATGCTGTGTGAATGTATACTACCGGTCAAAAGTTTTAGAACACCCCAATTTTTCCAGTTTTTTATTGAAAATGATGCAGTTCCAGTCCAATGAATAGCTTGAAATGACACAAAAATAAGTGGTGAACTGCCAGAGGTTTTGAACAAAAGGTAAGGTTACCCAGATTTTTTGTACGCCGTCGAGTAGGTGAAAGGATGGTCCGTCAGTGTGTGACATCAATTGTCAAACATGGAGGAGAAAGCGTGATGGTCTGGGGCTGTTTTGTTGGATCCAGGGTCAGTGAATTACAGAGTGAAAGGCACGCTGAACCAAAACGGCTACCATAGCATTCTGCAGCGCCATGCAGTACCCTCTGGTATGTGCCTAGTTGGTCAGGGGTTCATCCTAAATCAAGATAATGACCCAAAACCTAAGTCCAAGCTCTGCCAGAACTACCTTAGGAAAAAAGAACAAGATGGTAAGCTTGAAAACATGGAGTGGCCAGCACAGTCTCCAGACTTAAACCCCATCGAGATGGTTTGGGATGAACTGGACAGAAGAGTGAAAGCAAAGCAACCTACAAGTGCCACACATTTATGGGAACTTCTGCAACAGAGCTGGGAAGAACTTTCTGAAGAATATTTGATTTCCATTGTAGAAAGAATGCCACCAGTGTGTTCAGCCGTTATATCTGCCAAAGTTGGCTACTTTGAGTCAAAAGTTTAGCATACATTTTGGTTTATAAATTGAATCCATAATTTATTTTTTAACTTCAATTGTTTATTTTTTCTATCATGTCTATGCTTTTATTCCAAGGTATGAGACATTAAACTACATAATTTTCAATAAAAAACTGGAAAAATTGGGGTGTTCTAAAACTTTTGACCGGTAGTGTAATTGCGGTGGTTAGCTCTCAATTCTGACTTAAGATGGATTTTAACCTTCAGAAGCCTTTTTTTTTGTTGTTAGGCAATCATTTATACAATGCGAATGAATTGTGCAGATGCACTGATCTTAAGCCACAGTGACTAGAATTCCCACAGTTTTCCTTGCAAACTTCCAAGGACAAGTGCAGTCCAATTCAAAAAGGTACTACTTCTTCCCTCATTCATCCTCCTTGGTTCAAGTGCGACCTTGTGTATTTTTGGTTCTGCGTCACATCCCTCCAAGTCAGAGTGGCCCGGGAAAGTTGGTGGGGGCATACATCTTTTAATTTGACCGCAGCTCTTTGTTTCACCCTTCATAAATGGTATAAATGGGCGGGGTTACTAAACAAAGGTACGGCATTTATTTTGTGCACTTGCAGATGTTTTTATACTGATGATCAATCGCAAACTTGTGAACAGCAAAGAGAATAAATAGAGTCATTCGTGATAAACTGCGCCTCGTCTGGAAAGTGGAGGAGGTGGCAGACATAAACAGCTGCAGTCACTTCGGACAGTTTCCACCCCTCTTCAAAGAATAGAAGGGAAGTCACAGAAATATTTTGCATCCTGTTAGATCCATTTGTTGGCTAGCTGTAGCTTGGAGACCATGTTCTTGTAGAGCCGCATGGCTGAAGATACTGCGTTTGTGTTCATTATTATCAACTCAACTACAGTGCCTGGCTATAAAAACTCCAGCTGCTTTGATCTTGTGAGTTAATGGTTGCCCGCGTGCGTATGACATCAGAGCAAGTCGGGACAAAGTCGGACACAAATCGCGGCGGTTGCCAATGATTGATTCCGCGCAGGCCTGGCTCATCCCAAACGAACCTTTTGCTGTCAGCAGGGATTTGTGCACTTCCGAGTCATCAATAACGTAAACAAGCATTCTCTACTCAGTTCAGTGGATTGTAGACGCATAAAGCATTATTCAGTTTTGCCATTTTTTAGTTTCGGCGATTACGGTTGTACATTCCATAAATTCTAATAATTTTAGTCTACTTGACTCAATCTGGACAAATATTGTGATTGTGAAAAATAGCAGATTCTTGATAATGTTGATGCAAGATAAAATAGTTGACTGTGGCAGAGTTGAGAGAGAGACATGCAGCCTACATTACAAGGCAAAACAAGTGTGATGGAACAGAAAGAGCAGGGTGCGAGCGAAGCCTGAAGGCAGGGATACAGCATCCATCATCCAAAGAAAGCTGAGCACCCATTACTTAGACTATGTCACCAAGAAAGAAAAACATGGTCACAAAGCTTTGAGCTGCATACATGCACACGTTTGAGTCACTCACCTAAAGCTGCTGCTCAGAAGCTGTGAACTCGCTCGCCTGGGTCATGGGCTGGGAGCTGTAAATCACTCGCCAGGCTTTTTAAAAAAAACTAAGGACTGACAAATCGCTTTGCGTGACCCCATTTAAATAACACTCCCAATGGTGTCATCTAATTTACATGAAAAACTCCCCTGCAATATAATTACACCCTCGATATTCATCTCTCAACCCAGTTGTGCATAGCCCAAGAAGTAACATACCAGTTAGTCCACGCGATGGGAGGAAAATGGGAATAGGCTTAGCGATCAGTCTGTGTGCGTATTGTCAGGCATAGCGCATGCAGAAAAATTGGGCCCATTATTTTGCTGGAACAGAAAGGTGAACTCATTTACCCTTAGAGCCTGAGTGGCATGGATCCACGCCAAAACCGCAACGGTGACAAACCATCACGATATGAAGAACAAGCTGACGAGTGCCGAGAGAACCCTACAGCCCTCGACTAATTATCAATAAATAGCGACAAACACCTATGGCAAGGCACAGGTATGCTGACTTTCATTCCTCGTGTACCTGCAGCAGTGATTGTTATGCATACCTGCATAATAATTTAAGGTCACTGTGCCAGGGTCAAAGGTCAGATCTACTCAAGACCCATACGTTGCACACCTACCCCTCACAAGGAACCTGCATATTAAATTTGAAGCTGCTGCAGGTAATACTTTTGGATATACAGCCCGGAAAAAATTTTCAAGGTCAAGGTCACAGTGCCAAGGTCAATAGTCAAGTCCACTAATAACCCCTACCTTGCACAACTAACCCCTACAAGGAACCAGCAAAATAAATTTTAAGCTGCTGTGGTAAAATGTGGTATGGACACGGTTTTTAAGTTAGGTTAAAGGTCAAATCCACTAATGACCCTTAAGTTGCATGCCTATCCCTCAAAAAGAACCTGCATAGCAAATTTGAAGCCCCTGTGGGCAATACTTTCAGGGATATGGCCTGGACAAATCATGGAGCCGCCACCCGCCCAGATGCCACTGGGCATAACAATACCCCATCAGCCCATAAAGGGCTGTAGGGTAAAAAAAATTCTTTTATGGACATTTCCACTCTGTTTGGTTAACTCTTCCCACACCACCCTGAGTTTTGCTTGGCCTTCTTATCCCACTGAATCCAGTGGGGAATCAGGGTAGACCAAGTACCTGCAACAGATACAAGACCATTACACTCATTTCACAAATTACCCTCAGTCTGTAGATTATTAAACTCTTAACATGAGGGAACGCTGATGCTGCAGGGGCAAAACAGTTATTATGAATAAAGCTTTTCTGTTCGCTTTCAAGGTTTCATAGAGCTCAAGATTTTTGTCCCCACTCGAATGGTCCAACAAAGATGCTTCAAACCCTGTACTCACTCTTCTTTAATTACGTACTGTAACTCGCTCCCACTCACTTCATCGGATGTAGAATCCTGTTTTATTGAGATTTATTTCTCTGTAATTTGTTTTGTTCCTGTAATTGGAGCATCTATGAAGCATATGGCGAGGGGAGAGCAGAGGCCTCAGGTGGATCCAGCACACAGGCCTGTTCTGGATAACGCGACAGCTTCAGCGGTGCGCTAACTCTCATGAGCGATGTCACACGAGCTTGTTTTCTCAAGTGCGTTGTGCACTGCTGAATACATGATACAAAACAGACATTTGTGTATTAAAGAAGAAAAACAATGCCTAGAAAATTGAAAAAAAAAAAAACAAAAAAACAATTACTGTCTCATTACCTAAAATAATCCTGTATTTTACTCTCAGCATGGCCAGTAAACTATATCTTTTAGGCTTGCTGGTTGGTGATTATTTTGTGTCTCTAACCTCTAGCCTCTAAAAAAATTCTATCAGGGCATTGACAAATCCTCTCTCATCAGTCCAAGAAAAAGGATACTTAAATAGTTAATCTTCCTGGGTGAAACACTGTTTGACAGAGGTTACAGTGTGACTTCACTCCCAGCCCTGACCTTATCTGAAATACCCTGGACATCAGCATCAGTGACAACTGTACAAGTGAAAGGTTTTCCTCAGCTCATTCCTCATTCAGCTTTCCGTATTTAAAAGGACGTAAATAAAGAGAAATAAAAAAAAAGACCTTTCTTTTACAACGGTTGCGCAATCCTGCTCCTGGAGGACCACTGTCCTGTACGCTTTGATTTCAACTGAAATTTGTCACACCTGACAGTAGCAATTATCAGCTCAATGAGAGCTCCAGATGTTGAATGGGGTGTGCTTTGTTAGGGTTGGAGTGAAAACCAACACCTTGATAGATCTCCAGGAACAGGGATAGGCAGCCCTGTTTTTGTCTTATTCTCATAATTTTTTTTTTTTTTTTTTTACTATTTATCTGAGAAAAAAAATCCCAATTTAAACGGAAAATTTGTGTCAGGATGAGACAGGTTGGAAACTGCACTGAGAAAAACACAAACAGCCCAATATGCTGCTCTAATGTGCATCATCTGAACTGCTCACCGCTGAAGAATTCAGTCGTGATTGTGCCACCTCTGATGTTTGTATTGGATGCAGAGGGACTGACAGCAGTTATTTTTATTGGCGATATCATGTATTACCGGCTGGGGCAGGTTCGGGTAAAGACGGTCCAATTCAGTGGATAATCAGCACAAAGATATGGGTGAGAGTGTGCGGTCAGCCTCCATTATATCAGGTTACTGGCGCTGATGCTGAGTGTAAGTTTTGCAATTGGCTCATTTGTCACCATGTCAAACCTGGTGACATGGCATTCCACTGAAATTCCACACAGTATTTGGGCTCTTATCTCTCAAAAAAAAAAAAACTGCCATTCTAAACCAAGCCTATACATCATATTGTATAATGTCACAACCCCTGAGAGAAGCGCAGGAGAATTAGTTGGAGGAGAGAAAATAACTAAATAAATTCTTTCCCGTTTTTAATTTCCGCTTGTTTGGAAGTTGACAGAGGAAAAACAGCTTGTCACTTGAGCTGTTCTAAAATCACCTCATTTATTTTCAGACTTCAGTAAAGCAGGGCTATTGTGCACCTGGGGGTTCTTCTGTCAGATATTTTTCATCAGAAAATGCCATGAATATTAATGAAGACGTGTCATTTTGGGTTAAAAATAGCAATGCGCTTCCAGAAATAACTAATTCTGAGATCTAATATCCAGGACATTGTAACTCCTGTGTGAGCCCCCTAAAATGCTTTGCATTTGCCTTCATATTGCACAAATAACTTCACTCATTGTCATGTTCTTGCAGATAATCTTGCCATTTGAAAATATAAATGTCATTTCTCGACACTCGGTCAAACATTCCTTTTTGTATGAAAATATCATGACTGTGGGCGATTTTATTGGTTTGGCTCATATATCACTATTTACGTACGAGAATAACATAAGAATTTACATTTAACACATAAAATAATAAATAACTCCAACTAAAGTCAACGTCTGCAGTAAATAGATGCATGATATTTTTGTAACGGCTTAACATGCCGGAAGGCTACCCGGCGATGCATTAAAATGAGAATTGGACTGAAGTGCAGGGTTAGATCTCGTTATGTTTCTTTTTAATATTAGTTAACGACACTATTGTTCGCACATACAGAACATAAGATTGTTAGTTAGACACAAATTTCGCGAATTTGGAAAATACATCGGTCTAACAATACAACGTTGGCATGATTGCCGCAAGACTAAGCAAACACTGAATGTGAGGCCTTGTCTTAAATAGAACACAGTGGAGATTAGCAACAGGTGCAAGTTATCATTGAATAACTGCAGAGAGCATGAAGTCCAGGGCTTAGCAGCCCCTGGGCTGAGGGTCTGAGGCAGAGCCTCACAATTTTACACTCAGCCTATTTGCCTTAGCAGGCAAGATGGTAGGACATCCGGGGCTTAGCCCAGAGGGAAGAGAGAAGTGTGCGCGAGAGTTGCGATACAGAAACCCTCAACTTACCACCAAATTAAAGCAGACAAAAGACACCGGAGAACACTTTTAAATTCACATCCTTTAATGAAGAAAAGAAATTCTAAAATCACTCAAGATACAGTCAGCAGCTGGTTGAAGTCTCTTCAGAATTTTTTTTCTGCAGGTCAGTTGGTACCATTACGTACATCAGCCAATCACAGCTCTGGTACAGACTGTGGTAGCATTCTACGTGCCAACAGCCAATCACAGCACGGCTGTACTCATACATCAATGAGAATGGCAACGCATTTGACCTTGTCTCTGTCAGCTGAGTTGTGTACGCGGCAAATTTGTAAATGCCCGTCTGACAATCACTATTAAAGTGCTCCACAATACGCTTAATAGCAAATAAACTAACCGGTCTGCTGCAGAAGTCCAACAGTCTATTTATTAGACCTTGGCTTCGGTGGCTAATACTGCAGATCAGAGATCAAATTTCATGATATCAGAAAGTGAGGACAATGAGCGACGTTATTAGCCCAAAAACACAGACTGCTTTGTGACCGTAGACTTTGTAGACCGTAGATTGCGCGGATAAGCATATGATCGTCACTGGAGTATATTGGGGAAGCGTAGTAAGTTTCTGAACCAGTATTTTAAACATCTGCTGCAATCAACAAAATACTTTTCAACTGGCTAATTATCGGAACCCCAAAGAAAATAGACTTTAAATCTAAGAACCGCAGCTTTTCTCATCCTTATCGTACTCTAATGAAAATAAATCACCTTGCACCTGGACCATCGACTTCATACAGTATATGCTGTGCGAATAATCATGTACATGCAGGACTTCAGAACAGAGTGGACGAGCGCATCCAATCTAATCCATTAGGATAGAAGGTTAGAGAATGATGTTGATATGAGCTAGCCAAATAATACCATTTGCCACTGGACGCATGCATCCATGGCTCGTATCAACATCAATCTCTTATCTTATATAGTGATGGATCAGATTGGATGCTCCCTTCCACTCTGATCTGAAGTCCCGCATGTTAAGAATTATTCACGCAGCATGTATGAAATCGGTGACTGCTTGGTCCAGGTGCAAAATGATTTATTAATTTTCATTAGAGTACAATAAATATGTGAAAAGTCTATTTTCTTTGGGGTCCCGATAATTGGCCAGTGGTCAGTTGAACAGTATTTTGCTAGCTGATGTAGCGGTGGATAGCCACGACGAGAAAAAGTTACTGTTCACTTCGCCAGATGCAAATGACATGACATATTAATTTTATCAACAATGGAAGGCTTATATCTAATAAATAAACGTTACCTTTATCGTTTTATGTTTTTCTCAGATCCCTTTTTTTTTTTTTGGTTGCGCTACTAGCTAGCTCCCAAATGTCACGTTTCAGGCATCATGAACTTAGTGGGTGCAAATATAGACATATATATGGATGGAAGAGGGAGGCTTTTATGAGAACGAAACAGACACATAAGCGTCCCCGTAAAACGGAAACTTTCTAACGCAAGCCGCGAATAAATTAGTACAATATTGGCGAAAGACTCAGTGGTTGCAAGAGCTCTAAGTTCATACTCGTCTTATTTTTTAACCGTAAGAAAAGCCCCGGGCTGTATAAAAAATACCCCGGGCTATAGCCCAGTAGCCAGGCCCTAAACACGCCCCTGTGCCTTAGTAGAAATTTTTTGCTCTGCAACAGATGAATACATATTCTGTCAAAAGCAGTCCACATTTAAACCGAGTTCTGCTTGTGATAAACTGATACTCTAAACTTCTAAACTTTATTTTCACTACTGAGTGTCACTTTTGATCTTTGGATCCTCCATTTAGAGGAAAATACTTTTCCTTACACAAGTTTAATTTCACATCACAGACATAACATTCATTTGAAAATGTAACTTTATTGTGTCATCGCTGGTTATTAGAAGGCAACCACCTTCATTGTTTAGTTAAGTAAAGGTCATACCAGTGGACATAGAAATGTTCAGGGCATTTAAAACTTTCAACCAGGTCAGTGCTGAGGAACATACAGATCAGCCACATCATTAAAACCACCTGCCTAATATAGTGAAGGTTCCCCCCCCGTGCCACAAAAAACAGCTCCATCGAACTGACGTCAGTTGAATTGGCAAACTCAGGGTTTTCCTAGCCGAACATTTCCCAGAGTATCACACTCCCTCCACCAGCTTGTCTTCTTCCCACAGTGCATCCTGATGCCATCTCTTCCCAGGTAAGTGGTGCATGCGTACCTCGCTGAAGCAAATGATGTAAACGAAAATGGGACTCACGGGATCAAGCAATCTTCCTAAACTGCTCCAAGGTCCAGTTCTGAAGCTCAGGTGCCCATAGGGGGGAGGTATTAGTGGTGGACCGGGGTTAGAGTGGGCACTTTGAGTGGTTTGCAAGCTAAAAAGCGCAATACACAGCAGGGTATGATGCAACGTGTGTTGTGACACAGTCCTTATTTAAACATAATTGAAATTCTCAGCGACTTGTGCCACAGTCTCTCTTCTGTCAGTTTGGACCAGACAGCATAGCCTTCAGAGCCCTCGCGCATCAATGACCCTCGGGTGCCCAAAACCCCATGGCCAGTTCATGGTTTGTTGCTCCTTGGACCACTGTCAGTAGGTACTCAGATCTGCAGGCAGGAAGCTCCCCAAAAATCTTGCCGCTTCACAGATACTTCAACCCACCCATCGGCCCATAAAGATTTGGCCCTTGTCGGAGTTGTTCAGTTCCCATTTCTCCCACATCCAACATGTTGAATATGAGAACTGACTGTTCACTGACCATCTGAGATCTGTCTGCAGACCTTGACATGTGCCATTCTTATGAAATAATCAACATTATCTGCTGCATCTGTGACTGGTTTTAATTTTTTGGCTCATCGATGTGCTTTTGTGTGTGTGTGTGTGTGTGTGTGTGTGTGTGTGTGCGTGCACTGTGTCAAACCAAAAATGGCAGTTGCATGATTTCATTTTACCAGATACTCTCTCCCCCTATTGCAGGGTAATACAGTGGCCTGTTACTCAGTCCCAGAGGTCACGTAAAGCTGTAAGGGTTATCGATTTTTCACTTACTGAGACTCTTTTTTAAAGGACCCTTTGCCACGGGCCATCAGCGACTCACCCCTAGATTCAATAAAAACCACCAAGTCAACTGAATTTACTGTGTTATTAAAAATGATGAATCAAAACTAAAAACATCTTTCAATCAACCCATAAATTTACTCTGAGGGCTCTTGGTATCAAGGTGTGGCACAATATGGACCAAAAATACATTTGAAAAGTAGAAAGGTTGGGACATTTTTTGTAAAATTTGGGTTAAAGCTCGGGATGGCAATTTATTTTAGTAGCACTGCATTTACTGGAATTTTCTCTGTATCTTAAAAGCAATTAATACATCAAATGCTGTAAGAAAAAAGAAGCACCAATCAGGACAGCTCATCTGACAGGATTCGGACCTGCCTGTTTATCTGGTCGTGCATTGCGTTTGCCATCATGACTCCTGAAAAGCAGGAGAAGCACAGGTACCAGTAAAAAGCTGGCCGCTGAGTCGCACAATGGCAGCCGAACAGCAGCCAAAATGTTCAGTTTCACCTAAATCTACAGCAGCTTACGCAATTAAACAAAGCCAGAAAAGAGAAGAATAAGAAAAGACTAAAACCAGGAATAATTTGGATAGAACAAAATTAAAGACTAAAGTACACACAGACCTTTCTGCTTTAAGCAGATGTGCTGGGTTCTGGAGTATATTCAGGACCAGAGTCAACAAAAAAGTAAATGCGACGCATGAGGGAAAAGGCCTTACAAGAGCACAGAGGGGAAGACAAGGTGATGAGACAATTAACCAATTAACCAACAACGACAGCGACACACAAAACTCAGAGGGGAAATTACGCAGAAGCATGAAGACCGGAACAAGAGCTGTCAGAAGACAACACAGCTCGCCGGACAACTTTAACCTCGCTGTCCACGGACGCCGACGCCGACGCAGAGGGTATGGCAATAGCTCTCCGAGGACATTTGTTATTTGACAAATAAATCGATAAAATAATTACCTGTTGGATTCAGTTATGTGCAGCATAAAATGTAAATACAAACTTACGTGGTCTTATTATTTCTACTACATTGATTGTGGAAAGATAACTGACCCATTGTAAACCAGGTTTCAGAGAAACTGACAGAGCAAAGTATTAAGTATTAAAGCAAAACATTTGATTTATTTACTTCACCAAGTGTTGAGCTTTTTTGACCCTGCATCAGACCAGACCTTGTATTTAAAATCTGCACAGTGAAAATATTGGCCCTAAAATGCATCCTAAAAATTCATAGCGCCATGCACAATTGCCTGAGCAATTCCCGATCTAAAGACGCATTCAGGAAACAATGACTCACCATCATCTCCTTTCAGCCATAAAAAATGCAATTAATGCTTCAGGCTGTCCTCAAACAACAACAGGTCTCCCATATGAAATGAGACAGCGGCCTTCAAATGTGATGCAGTGCTTCTGAACAACACACAAGGTTAATCAAAAACAAGTCATTTTTGTAAATATTTTGTGAAAGTTTTTTTTAAATATAGCGCTGATACCCTAACAGAAACGGACAAAAACTGGGATTGAAGGTCAGTACTTCCCAAGCGGGAGAAAGTCCAGAGAGAGATTAAAAGCAAAACACAGACTGATTTGACAGCTCCCAAACAACTCTGTTCACTATCAAAATAAATTATGCAAGAAAGAATGAAACTTTCTGATGGTAACTGTAGTCAACTAATAAAACCTAAAATTCACTGATAAAGAACTACAAAATTACCTCTCATCCAATATGCTTTTTTCTCAATCCCATTTATAATGCAAATATAAATTACATATAAGCACTCTCACAAAATACTTCTCATGAATAGTACTCAATAATAATAATAATAACAATAATGAAAAAAACAACAACAAAAACAATAATAATAATAATAATTTTGCCATATTTGTGCCAATATAGAATCAAGTTTCAGACGTAGTCATCATTCTACAAACCAAGAAGAAAAAAAACAAAAATAAATGTTATCTTGTTCTTCATAAGACAGTGGTTTTACTTACATTTATCCGACTGTCTTCAGCGATGTTTGGCTCGAATAGTGGTTCTTCATCGCTGGATTGGTTGTTTGTTTCCTGGGCCAAATTCCTGTGCATTGTTCTTCTAAATAGTGAGCCCATCTTTGCTGTCATTTATTTTCAAAACAAAATTAAAGGTTAAGCAAAATAAAAACTGTCAGAAGGTTAATAAAAAATGGTTAATAAACATGGGTGAAATAGGTTCTCAGAGGGTCAGGTTGTGTGCTTTTCATGACAGGGGTGAAATAGCCTCAGGGTTGTTTTCCTGTGCATGAGCGCTGGTGTTCTAGCATTATCTTTATTAGGAGCTGGTAGCGACAGTCTCTTTCAGCTACTGTGTTCCCCGACCAAAGGCCCTGGGCTGCTGACACCCCAAAGCCTTTGAAATACTTTCAGCTGCGTTGGAAATTTTTGTTTTGTACGACCTCTGAATGGCTTTTGTAGAGGTTTCATTCACAACCTGCTGAAACTGAGCTGTAATAACAGCTCTTCGCTTTTTCTGTACCCTTCATTTCCTCCTCAAGCCTTTGCCATTTAAAAAAAATTTGGGACACTGATGGGAAAACAATTTAAGGAAGGACTTGTACATATATTTCAGGCAGCATAGGACTGCTGTTTTGACCACTGATAATTTAGAGAAAACTGATGTTGGCTTCACATACATCCCAAAGACCTTGTAGCACAAGAAAGTTGTCATAAAATAAAATGGATAGACTTTGGTTGAGGTATAATTGCTGGCGCAAGACAGCTAGACAGTCTGGCAGGTTTTATAGCTGCATTGTTTTATAAAAATCAGTTGTTTATTTTGGATTCCTCCATTCTTACAGTTTATGCATGGGTTAGATTTCTGTGCAATAGGATAAACAAAACATGCGAGCTCGTACCCCTTAGCATGTTAGTTAACAATCAATTATTACTCTAATATATTCTTAGATTTTGGACATAGGGCCTGATTTTTCCTGTCATATGCAATACATGGAAGGACCACAGCAGCCTCATCCACGATCCATCAATGGGACTGGTTATTCTGAGAACAATTTAATATATGACTGTGAAATGTAATAGGTGTGATACTACAGCTGTATCCAGTCCGCTTTGCCTTGTCTGCTTATGGTGTACTATGTGCTTAAATAAATGAATGGGTAAATTCACTCAGTGGAAAATCAGAAGTCTCAGAGATAGGCGCTACAAACACAGATAAGGGTTTTATTTTATTTATTTTTTTATTTACAACCCCATCATAGAGACTTAATACGGGGACCCATCAGGAATCCCGGAAACTTGTAAACTACAGCTGTGGTAAAATGATGCTTCCCTTTTTTTTTCCACTTATCTTCATTACTTTTCGAAGAATCATTTTCATAATCAATGTTATCTATGATGACAGACTGGCTAATTAAAAGAGAAGTAAGGTTAACTGGAATTTCAGGGAAGGAGTTTGATCCTTGGCCTCCTTCCAGATCTTAGACAGCCACACATCCATTATGGAAATCATTATCTAACAACTGCAGGGGAAACAATCTGCCATTAAGACAAATTTAATGAGTCCTGAAATACACAGGAGATCAGGGGGATCCAATCTATGAACCGCTGACATATGGTGTGAGATTTTTTCTGGAGGAAGAAAAGCCAACACAAAAAAAGTCAGGACTGTGCAGTTTCAATATCCTCTGGAGACAGAAAAGTAAGGAATATGTGATCAATGAAGTAACAAAGGAAGTTGTGGCTGTACATTTATGGGGCAGTAGCTGTTCTACTTCAATTATCTAGCATTTGCAGGGCACATCGCACAAAGATTTCCCATCACCAATGCAGCATTGATTGATTATTAAATGGAGGCAGGTGGATTTTGGAATAACTTAACATAATAAGCATTTGTATTTTATGAAATGTTGCGTTTCCTCAAATATTATTCTGACATCCAAGGTTGGAATTAAATCCAAGTACAGAGAGTACAGGCCAGGAATCCAAAAACTTTATTGGCCTTTCTGTCAGCTATAAATATTATTTCTAGATTTTTTTTTCTGCTGAAGTAGCAACTATAGCAGCTCTGTTGCTCAACTGTTGGACAGGAGAGAGAGCTGGGAGAGTTATTGCTCTCTGGGATTCTGGGTCTTGTGTCTGAACTATTAAATCTCTGCCAGCAGTGTTCAATCACAGAGTGATTATGGATGGATGTGGCTCAAATTTTGCCAATGTAGACCCTTACATTGCTGTTTTTGGGCTAGACTGACGCCTGATGGTCACTTAGTTTGGGCGTGACTGACGCCTGATGGTTGCTTATTTTGAGCCAGACTGATGTCCATCTCAGACACAAATGAGAGGCCAACATACCAAACCTGGATAAAAATGCCAATATCTATTCTGCTGGCCTGGAGTGAAAATTATACCAGCAGCCAAGTTGACTAAATGAAAAAATAAATAAATAAAAATACTATCCAAATGGCACATCAAAATACAAATAAAATCAAAAAGGACTGATTTGAAAAGTCCAATCAGCCTCTATTATATTGCAAATAATACAACTCCATTATATTTCTAGCATGAAAATTTAATTGCTTATTGAAGATATGCAATGTGATGACAGCATGCAAGTCCACAAAAGTTGGCAACCTCTACTTTTCACTCCCGAGTAGCATCATCATGTCTATTAATGACACTCGATAAACCTCATGCCTAAATAATCCGTAGAGAGATAGCACTGGCACAATGGGATTTATATAAGTCACTCAATTAAATAATTTACTAATTTAGAATCATCAAAACATCAAAATTATCATTTAGAATCCTTTAGAGACATCAAGTCTTAACAATCAAATTGTTGTTCTGGTTAAAATATCAAGTTAAAGCCTTTATCAAAATATTTTAGCAGTGGTGTTCACTCACCTATACGAGCGTATTTATTGCCAGTCACTTTCAAATACATGCCCTGGTAAACGGTTCAGGATCACAATAATCCACGGAACTTGGTTTTCAAAATTAAGTAAGAAATTTTGCTTGATGAAAAACCGTTTCAAATTTTGATTTATTTGCCATTTATTTTTACATTATCTACTCAAGCAAACTAATGAACGCAAGCCTAATTGCTCTGAAGGTTACGTATCAACTTTCCACACTATGTAAACAGTCTTTCCCTTTTACTAAAGCTTGATTGGTTTACACTTTGTTGCTTGAATGGTTGCCGAAAGTTACTGGAGATTTTTGCGTAGAGCTATGGCTAATTTGCTGCACTTACTTGACTCACAGGGACTCAAGCCAATCCCATTATATCAACGGTTTTCCATTTGTGTAATCGCATGGTAACATGAATATGTCAGGCCTTTTTTTTTGTTTATTTGTTTTTTTTTATATAAATTTGATATCTCCAATCCCATCTGAATCTGGAATGCCCAATCCGAGAACTATGTACAAGGCTTGCTCGTATGCAACCCCCTATTGCCAGCACAGGAGAGAGAGACAGTTCGCGGGTCTCCTCCGAAGCACGCGCCTGTCAGCCTCCGCATCTTTACACTCATTGGTTGGAACTATCGCAAGTTCAGAACGAGGGCGGAGGATACCCGAACATGAGCAAGCTCAGAATCTCACTGACGAGCGCACGGCTGGCCAACAGGAGGCGCTTGAGCAACAAACAAGGCAATCATTTTTAATTTCCCTTCCCAGCAGTCCATTCCCAATTTGCATCCCTGCAGCGCTTTTAGCCAATAGTGCGCTGCTCTGAAAAAGCTGCCGACCACTGCTGGTTGGTACGACCGGGGATCGAACCCGCGCCATAGTACTACTACTGCAGTACTACTACTGCACCGCAATTGCGGCGCCTTGACCAAGTGAGCTAACCTGGCAGCTTGTACATGTCAGGCCTTTTAATCACTTATCACACAGCCAGATCACTGCCAGATTCCTCCCAGAACAATCAATGTTGGATTACTTTTCTGGAAATCATGGTGCATTTACATATCTTGGAGTCACCATCTGTTATGGTCCAGACCAGGAATTAAAGGATCAGTGTGTAAGATTTAGAACCATCTAGTGGTCAGATTATAGATTGCAACCAACTGACCATTATTTTTCTCAGAAAACCTACGGTGGCCGCAAAACTTGCAAAAACATGAAAGGCGCTCTCTTGTGTCAGTGCTTTATTCATTTACTTTTTTTGTTCTGGGCTACTGTAGAAAAAATGGCGGCGCAACATGGCGGCCTCCATGGAGGTGGACCCGCTCCCATGTAGGTTTAAAGGGCTTATTCTAAGCAAAATGAAACTCAAAGATTATTTTTTTCACGTGATTATACACTACTAAAAAAGTAGTTATGAATGTTATATTCCATTTCTACAAAAATATCAATCTAAATTCCACACACTGCTCCTTTAAGTGCAGAGCCAGACATGCGATCTAACTGGTAGTTGATGGACAGCAATATGGCACAGATTGGGGACGGAAGCCCTGATGATGAAGTGGGGGTGGAAACGCAGGTAATGATAGACAGATTACCACAGATGTAACGGGCGAGGCTGGGCTGGCAGTCAATGGCCAGTGGCTTCCGGGATGCAGCCAAGTTTTGTACAGACATGAGTTGATGAGTATTAGAATCGGGATTTAGGTAGAAAATGACTCTTTGATTGTAAAGCTGCAGTTCTCCAGTTTACAAAAGCTTTGAACCATGTGTTTGTCACATTTAGTTTTTCAGATACAGAGCTTTTCGTGACAGTTGCCAAAACAGGTAGAATGACTCAAATTTTTCCCATTGGGTGTAAGAGGGTAAGCACTTGGACACTGGAGACACCAGTTTGTCAGGGATAGTGAGCAAAATTTCCCCAATCCTCCATTATGCAGGTCTTTAACTGCACAATTGTGCTGGGACTTTATTGCCATATACTGTACTTCACTCCTTAAAACACACTGCATCCTCAATCAGAGGCAGATCAGAACAGCAGGCAGGTTAACATTGCAGCAGCACTCTCTGATTACACAGACATGGACTTATTATCAGTGCAGATTGTGGTTTGCTGTTGTCATGCCGGAAAATTCATGGGCACCTCTGGAACTGTATTTGATTACTGGTACAATGTTTTTATTGTGGAATTCTGCATTATCTTTACGCTAGATGCACTGTGTTATGGGAGACCCATGTCTTCCAAAAAGTTCAATTTTCAACTTGTCTGTCCAGAGAATCCCAAAAGTCTTGGAGGTTATGAAGATATTTCTTAGCAAATGTGAGATGAGCATTGGTCTACAGTTGTTTTCTTCGAGCAGCTCTCTAATGGATGACGTTTTTTTTCCTCACGTCATTTTGCTCCCCCAATTGCTCCCCCGTTTTCTCCCTTCAAAGGTTAATTTTATGCTGTGCAACCAGTCATACTGTCGATCCAATCATAGATTCAAGTTAACGTTTTCCAGGGATGGTCATGTATCGTGAACTTAATATATGATAGAGATATAAAAAGATCATTATTGAATGTCAGTGAACCCTTAGAACATCAATGCAGCCTCCTGTCGGATGGAAGCAAAATTGCTTCAACAGACATTTAAGGCAGTCTTTGGGGAAAAATTATCACAAAATAACAGCAATTCAGTCATTCATTCTGGTGGTTGATGAGAAACAGTGCACTTCCGGGCTTAATGCTCTAACTATTCATTAATTTGAGCAAGGTATGAGCAGAAATAAAGAACTATATAAATATATATCTATATAACTGTATAAATTAAGAGCGTCGACAGCAGAATTCCCATAAAAATAAGTGGTAATCAACAGTGAGAGCCTTGCCATTCATTCTGCAGTAATAGCCATGCCTAGACTGCGCAAAGCTTTGGAAAAACTCCCTGGTTTACTCACATCATGGAAGTGACTGCGTGGTTTAATAATTTCTAAGATCATTGGCTTTGACCCAAAGCTGAAATAAAAAAAAAAAACTAATAATTAAACCAATAAAAAATTAGACAGAAAATAACATTTTTGCATCAGTAAACCAATACATTTATATATTTGCATTCCATATTTCAAACTGCCACAAAGTCAGGCAGAAAACGGCCCATGATACAATAGATAAGGTGAGACAGAGATCAGCCCATGCTAAAGCAGAAAGCGGAGGTACTAGAGATCAGTCCATTTTAAGTGAGAGAGGCAAGGTAGAGGTCGATCCATGATAAGTCAGAAAAGGGGGGTAGAAAGTCCAAGTCGGAAAAATACAGAGGCCAGTGCCCTGAGGCAGAACTCCCCCTCAGTCACTGAAGCAGAGATACCCATCACACCTGTGGATTGACCCTGAGCAGATTCCCAGATTGCACTGCTCTCATCCTTATTTCAGTGGTACTAAGAGTGATACCAGAACAGGGACCCATCCTTCTCACTGCTGTCAATCACTTTATGTGCTCAAGATCCCTCTTCCCTTAACCTTTTTTTTTTGTTTCATATATGGTAATATTCTATGGGTATGATTTTTCGGATTCTTCAGTTCTCAACATGTCTGTCAGTCACTTTCAAAATTATACTGCACAGGCTGATCTAATGTTTGATATTTCTCTGTCTTTGGCTTGTATTCACATTTTCAGCAAAATTTTTCTAAAATGATTGTCAAGCTCTCAGTACATATGGAGTGTGATAGGAAGGGACAGTGTGATGCACTGTGTATGAGGAGCGAGCAGATGGCTCGAGTGGGAAAAGTTCAGTACAGGAAGGGCTGCAGGGCCTTTAGCTAGTGTCACTGGCTGCTCATACAGATATTTACCCCTCAGCGCAGATATAGACCGTAAATTCCGATATTTAATTCCTAAATAACTCTGTAGTTGAATTTTTAAATGTCTTGCTTCACTGGAATAATTTTCCACAGTCTTTGTGACACAAATACTGAGTTATAAAGCCTAAATAGGCTCATGCACAACAGGAAAAATTGGCATTATTTGTGTTCTGCGCAAAGGGGTGAATACTATGAGCAGGACCAAGAATAGTAGTTGTGTAAAAGGCAGCAGTGTTTTACTACACAACCATTTCACGACTATTTAGCCACCCAATGGAATCGTTATGACATTCATGTATTTCTTTGGATATTATTAAAGTTACTTTTAAAGTGACTTCACTGTGAATTTGTTGGGTGCTTGAACTGGGTGGGTTACTATGTGATCATTTTTTGTGTAGAATGACAGGACGGCACATCTGATTATACCCCTTCAAAGTAAACAAGTGGCCTGGTCATGAATTTTGGATAAACAGCTTAATAAAAAGAATGACGGAATGTATTATAAATGCTAGAAAATGCCTTCACATACAAGTGTGCAGTAAAGTTGTCAGTGTTGACGGTAATTCTATGAAGAAATGATTTGATGTGTTATATTCAGCAACAGTATATAAGGCCCATTTAATGATATACAGCTTATTCTTAAAAAAAAAAAAAAAAAAAAAACACAATAGTCGAAATTGCTCATGATTACTCTGGCAATTAACAGACACCAAAGCATAAGATTTAGCCAAATTGAATTTCTATGAATGTGTGACAAAGACTAATTATAATTTAAGAGCCAATGGTTTTCTAAGGACACTTGGTGCATGCCAGCACAATGATGTTAAATAACACTGACTGAGCCATTTAATTTGGCAAACTGTTTTAATTCAGTCATTCTCCCTATGCTCATGGCAGACATTTGCCCTCAGTAAGGAAATATTTTCATCACAAAATCACACTGCCAGGACTCGGTGTAATTAATTACTAATAAGAATGTACAATCAGAAAAGAACCGCGCTTTGAATGAGGGAATGGACTCATCGATCTCTCCCTTAAACACAGTTGGACTGTAAAACTGGATCTTTGCATGGGCTCATTAACACAGCCGTTTCACAAGTTACTATCTCCCTTGATATGTCCCATTTATTCCCTGGTCCATTCATTCGTGAACACATGTGCTTTTGTAAGTATGACCCATCTGTTCTGTTTTCATTTCTGACCATCTTTCCAAATGAAATGGCACTGATGGTGCCAGCGGAGTAATGCAGCCAGGATTCCCTGCTCCAGCTCCGGCAGAATCTGTGTGACCTTTTGACATTTTAGCTTCGGTAGGCAAGACAAGACAAGAGTTTCCAGACGGATGGAAAAGGAGCACGGAAGATTAAATTTGCCTTCAACTGGCTTTATTCTCCAAACAGACCAATGTCTGGGAGCAGTACATAATTTTGTAGATTACCTCAGTCACTTTGGCATCTCTATATTTTATCCCATGACAGGAACTGGAATAAACTGGTTTAATTTTTATATTTTGCACTGAAATGTGTATATAGGACACTGTTGCAGTATATTTTCTCATCACTTGCCAGACACTGGCCCTTATGCACGAAGTGATATACAAACAAATTTTTAAATCTGATTTTCGTTCATATCTGCAATTTTCTCTTATTTTTTTAGTACCCATAGATTTCTGGGATTCACCAATGTTTTTTTATTTTTGCTCTTCTCTTAAAGTGGTTGAGTGCACTCTTACTAAGGTAAGAGACAAACAGCCTGTCTATTCGGTCCACAAATTGTATGTCCAATGCACGGAAATATGTGTTTTACATTTCTGGAACTTAAAAAAATACATAATAGCATACATGTCAACCTCTTCGGTTCTCACCTGTATTTTTTCCTGTTATAGTATCAGAAGCTCTCAATCCGAGTATGAAAATAAAAAACTTTTAACCCTCACCCAGGACAGTGAAAATTGCCACACTCGTACCGATGTTACACACGGGCGCGGCAGGGATGCTCAATTGTGCTTTACTCTGTGAAAATCTTGACTGACATCACCAATCTCTTATCCATGTTCTTACCATTCCGCTCATATATAACGAGGGAGAACGGTGACGTCCAGTAATAGCCAATGCTGTGCAGCCTCGGGATTCAAGTTCTTCTTGATAATTTGTTTTGTGTTTGTATGTATGCAACTGATACTTATGGCGATTGTGCAAATTGTGTCGTGCCACAAAAAGAAGTATCCGATTGTAGTTTGTTTACTGTGGTGTGTGTTCATGTGCTCTTTCATCGTTGTCAAAATAAATAGCTTCCAATAATTAATATTTTGATCAAAGTTTTTTTTCTAATTAGAGACCATCTGAAATTGAACCAGCCGCGATGACAGCAGGGCGATTGCCTGAAGCAGGGCTCGATTCAAACATTATGATGATAAACATAATCTATTGCATCTTTCATACCCATCTTTGAACTTAAAGTTTCTTTTTATCCCACCTAGTGACATGAAATGTCTTAAGGTTGAATCTAAAACAGTTCGGATGTTATTGTGTTAATGCAGACAGACAGGCAGAACTTATAATTCCAAAACCAGCTGCGCTTCATGGCTGGAATTGCAAATCCGTATAACTTTATTTGTAAGCCCGTAAGCCGTGTAATTGGGGGAAAATCCCTGTAATTTATGGGCAATCCATATAAGTTTACATATATGTAATAGAATCAAATATAGATTAACCCAAGTAAATAATCTCAAAATGATTTTCTATCAAAATGACAATTACATGCATGTGTGTCAGGCTGAAGGAGGGCTCGGGCAGGGAATCAAACCCCAGACTCCCGGGTAAGAGACAAACGCGCTGACCACATCACCAAAGAGCCAGTCTCCTTGGCAAGGTAGCCAGGGCGCGTACTTATTAGGAGGCATTTATAGTGACAGGACCCTTCAACTGTCACACATGCTTTTCTACAAGCATGTTTTACTTAAGATCATGCTATGAAACAACGAAAGAATATTTACAACAGCAATCATAATTGGTGTCAGTGTGTTTAGCATGTTGATATTTAAAATGTATTTTTAGTTGTTAGACACTTGAACTTTCCAGTCAAGAAAAAAAGATGTTTACGTCATCCATATTCCCAGTTTTTCACTGAATAAAGCTCTTGGATGATTGGTATGCCATAAATACCGCCCCAGATCGCGAGAGTGGAAACTTTCAACAAGCACAGAAATGTAGCAGAAGCCTGGTGACTGCTAACAAACAACTATAACCAAGCTAACTGACGCTAATAACATACAGTAAGATGCTTTAAAAAATATTTGGAACAAACTATATTCACCTTTCTGCTGTAAAAGAAACTGCTTGTCAGACACGAAGGTAAAACGTTATTACACCTGGTTGTACCATATTCCCACTTTCTCATGCTCTGTAACACTCGGACTCTGCTCATTTTCACTGCTCCATTTCTCCCTCCCCTTCCTTGTTTCCTCATTACCATGTGGAACTAATCCATAATGATTAAAACTGAGCCCTGAATATTAGTGAAGACACTCTCCCCTTATTCTATGAGGCTACAGTAGGCCGTGTGACAGGAGAACGATTGACAGCCGCGAGGTTGGCGAACGCTGATGAACGTGCGTTAATTAACGGCCCTGTCAGTGTGAAGCAGCTCTGAAATGAGCTTTGCATTTAAGACCCAAGAGAGGGGTGTCACTGCTTTATCAATGCTATTATGTTCATATATTGCAATTACTTAGTGAATCAATTCAAATCTACTTATCGACAATGGCACTTTCATTTAATTTCATCAGAGTCAACTTTGAATTTAATCATTTGGCTGGAAAAAAAAAAAACAATATATACGGCAGAGAAGCATGGGTAGGAGATGAGACAGAGAAATTTCTGGAAAATAACATTTTCCTCCATGGTGAATATTTATGATGATGACTATTTATTGATGAATAGTCATTTGAATGGCAGAATAAAATAAGGGATAGTAATTCTATGCGCAAACGACCAAGAAAAAGCTTATATGGCACAAATTTATATATTTTTTGAACAATTATGAAGACATACCAGGAAATAACAAGGGTAGATATTTAGACTTTTGTTTGTTCTTTTTTGTTGCATCTGCATTCTTCTCTCGCCAACTGCAATTTGCGATGAGGATAGCATTGCCCAGGGGACCATAAAAGTCCTGTGATACTGTGATATCCCATCTGTGGTAACAGAAGATGTGCTGAATTACCAAGATGAAAGATTGTGAAATGATGAAATCTGACTTTTGGCTGAATGGAATGGGAATGCTCTGCGGGATGTCTAAGAGTATCAGCCATTTTACTTTGAGGATTATATGTCTCTTCAGCTCAGCGTTTATCTAAAACACAAATAGGTGTTAATCAGTCCATGCTTTTTTCTCTTCTTTTGACTAGTCGACGAATTCCAATGTGATTTTCATACAGTTTTTCATTGTGTGTGTGTGTGTGTGTGTGTGTGTATGTACATATATATTTAAGAACAAAGCCTGAGATCATTGACAACAGGCACGATGAAGACACAGCTCATGATGATCTTTCTCTGCACAGACCTGCTTTGTAGTCAGTCACGCTTGCGCTAACCATCAGTGCCTGCTCCTCGGAGAACATTTCTCCTCGTCAATTTAGTAAGGCACCAAATTCAAATAAAATTATAGTCAGTCTCATTTCCATCTTTCCCTGATATTTGCAGTCCTCTTGTAACAAGCATACTGTATTTCCAGCCCATTGTTCGTTTTTTATACAGACATTTTTCACAGGCAGACAAGTCTATTTTCAGATGTCAGTTGTGTCCTGCATTTGTTTTATATGTGCACATTACCACCGATGGTGCGCTTGGCGCCAGTCCAGTTTATTCACTATCCTCGACAACAATGGCCACAAAAAAATACTCCATACTTATGAAAGACCCGCTGACTTCCAAAAACAATACTCTCACATTTTTTTGTGGTTTTTTTTTTTTGGTCATATCTGGAAGATCTCATCCTCCTATCTCTACTGTTTGCATTCTCTACTCAGCAACTATCAGATGCACACTGCCATAACAAAATCTCACCGAGCATTTTAATTCCCCTTTAGGCTTAAATCACTTAATTTTATTACTTTGTTTCTGAGAATAAAAAATTCTACCACTGATGTGAGGTAATTTTGACTCGTTTCCAGTTTGTCCATGGGGACAGTGAGGGAGTGAAATTATCTTAGTCCATCGACAAACCTAGAAATGAGTCAAAATTATATATATCAGTGCAGAGTTTTTTTCTTTTTTCTAAGAAAGAAGGAAATAGAAATAAGTGCTGTAAGTTTAAACACAAGGTTAAAATGCTTGGAGAGACTTTGTTTTTGCAGTGCAGTCAGTGATTGGCAGTACAACCTGCCTAAAATGAAAACACTGGAGCTATAATGTAGTTACAAGCTTGCAAGAAGTTGAAAGACAGTTTCACAGTTCCACAGTTTCACATATGCAAGGCTATTGTTTGAATTCACACCATAAAATGACGAGATCTTTAGTTATCAGGTCTCATGGGGCCTTGCTGCCTAAATTGCTGTCTCAGCTGAGAAAGTACATCCTTGTGCAAATGAATTGAAACAAGCTGCGAAAAAGGTACTAAATAATGGCTTTTTTTCTAATTTCAACTGGAATTTTATTGTGAAGCATATTGAATTATGCATATTTATACATAGTATGACCTCCTCAGTTTTTAAGACTGAAAAACTGACACCAACTGTACTTGCTTTGTCCCTGTATGATTTCCTGGTGTTCTTGTGCAAAATCACTGTCTTCAGTTGTTTTCTCAGTGTCACATCCATCATGCAAGACGTCTGATTCACAACTAAATAACCAGGGAAACGAAAGATGATAAATAACCAAGAAACACGCGGTGCAATACCCATTGATGTAATAACCGTGCATGCAGAATTGCAGTGTCATCCACCCACAAATATTATGAAATTTCTCATACGGTATGATTTTATTCAACCCTGCTGAAAAAATGCAAAAATAAAGACCAAAATACAGTTTTTTGCTTGAGAGCATGAATTAGGATAAAAGTCTAAAAAAATTGCAGCTTGTTTCAATTAATTTGCACAAAGGTGTACAGAAACTTTTAACTGCACATCAAAAACAAAATAAGCTCAATAAAAATCAGTATTTGTCCCATTTTATGGCTTTCACACAAGCCCATGCCCTTATTAATTCAGGAATCAATTAAATATTTAATCATCCAGTCCATTTGGCACTGCACTCCAAATGTACCTGAATCTTTAATTTATTTGTATTTTTAAATTAATGATCCATTTGTAAAATACTCTCTGGTTGTTTAAAGAAAGGATAGTCTGCATCCTTTGTTTTTGCCATCATTTATCATGATTTTTTGGGGACCACAATTCCCTAAGAGAGAAGAAGCACCACTGTTCTGCCTTTACATGTGATCGTTTGGATAGCATGTCAGAATAAATGTCTTACGTTGCCATTTTTCTGGGGAGAAGAACAAACTTTGGCCATTTTTTTCCCCACAGTTGGCCTTTATTTAACTTATCAGAGGTACCGAAAGGTATATTCAGAGCTTGACTTTAGGTTTTGTGGGTTGTCCACAGTTAGTGAGTGTAGATGGTTTTTTTTGCGTTACAGCAGGAAAAATGCTCACCTTAAAGCAGGAACAGTGGTGGCATTCAGCTGACCAGCTTGCTGGGACCGCAAACTCAGGAGGACAAGCTCATATTGAAGAACTTCTTAGTTAATACGAGAAATTACTGAAGATAGAAGATACAAGACACAGGACTCTGTCATGACCAAAGCAGGTGGCACAATGCAACAATCCAGCAATGGAAGAATGAAAACAAGGAACTTAAATACGCAGAGATAATAAGTAACAGGTGAGGGTAAGGGAGTGTGAACAGCACCGGAGGAGGGGTAAGGAAACGAGACAATAATTAACTAATGAGAATCAGTTAACGAAGACAAACGGAAACAGACACAGACGGCTTGGTAACAGGGAAAAGAATGATTGGGGAGTAGGACGTGACAGGGCTGCACTACACTGCAGAGTGTTAATAAATTTCAGGCGCAGGACTGGGAGTCATGGCCAAGAGAATATAAGATTTATAGACGCTAGTTATGCTTTGGAGATCTGTCACGGAAGAGTAAGCAAACACACAACCTTTCATCAGGAGAATATTTTTTCTTATTGCATCATTACCGATTGCGGACTAATCAACATGATAAGCAGGCAGTAAATACTGTAAAATTTTTGTTCATAATTACAGATTACAGCATCCAAGCAAATCGGCAGAAAAACTGAGGGTAATTATTCCTTTAAATATTAATTGCTCACACACACACGCACATGCACACGCACACACACACGCGCGCGCGCGCACGCACGCACACACACACACACAAATGGCATCACTTACCTTGTTTCTTTTCTTAGTCCTTGTTTGCACAAGCACAGATGAATCAACACAGAACTGAGCTAGAAAAATGAAACAAACAGCAGTCATATCCCCTGCAGTACAGCCTAACTGGCTGTTGGCTTTATGCATAGTTACATTTGCATCAATTCTGATGAGTGGTTTGTTCATAGGTCTCTCTGTGGGGAGTCTGGGGCTCATTTAGTGTCTGTTTTCCACCCTCTAACTTAAAGGCCCTTTCCGTCTTCCCTCAGGTGCCAATCAGAATATACATTTTCATAAATCTCAGTTCATAAATCAGGCCTGTAAATTGTTTGTGGATGAGAACAGTTTTCTATACCTTTCTCCTCTAATTAACAGCAGTGCCAGAGGCCACAGCAAATCTCACTCAGCCCCTGGGGCTGACATTCAAGATGGTGCATTCAAGATGGTGCTTATTTTGCATCTTTTAAACAAATAAAAATGACAAAGTTGCTAGTTTGAGGAAATATTTCAGCATTCTTGTAAGATAAAGCAGTGAATTGTTGAAGAGGTTAATATACAGTAAATGTGACATGGATCCATGTTTGCTCATGTTCGAGAGCAGAAAGAACCATCATGAAATGTATGATACCAGATAAAACTCTGTGTGCATTCAAACTGTGCAGCGGTTGGGTTAGTAGGTTAAGCCAGGCTCACATCAAATGATTATTCAGCTGATTTCAGCCTGATTCCCCCTTTCGACAATCTTCAGCAAAGTCTGATCTCAGGGCCTATAACAATCTTCAAAATGAGCCATGGCCTCAGTGCTATTTATCAAATGAAGCTCGTAAGGATAATTTTTTCTGTTTTCAGTGGTCCTAAATTGAGTTACCATTATCTGTAGTTCGATGACCAGACGCGAGGATTGGAGCAAAAAACATTCTGCAGAAATAATATTCTCTCTCAGGGTATTCGGAATGCTGAGAGGAAAGAACAAGATGTTCTCTCAGTTAAAATGTGCAGGAGAAATATATCCATTTTTACTGTAACCATTTCATCAATCCAGATTTGAATATTCAAATTGAATATTGAATATTGTCCGTGTTCCCTCTGATGATGTACTGCTGTCAACAGTTCTCTTCAATCCTTGCACATCCGCCTGTATTCATTTTCCAAAAAAAAAAAAAAAAAGAATGCTCGGGACATTACAGGTACGACCCCATATATAACATGGGGGGGTGGCTTCTGTCACTTTTAATTTAGATAATGGATTACCTTTTGACCTAACTCTTCCCCCGCCAGAGAATTTTTTAAACTTGCCAGCCACTGCCAGCATTTTTGATAATATTCCTTGATCTTTCAAAACATACTTTTGTTGGAAGATCTGTATCTGTATCTGTATCAAAATGTATATTTTGAGAAAATCAGCTTGGGAGACTACAAAAGATTTTTTTCCCATCCTTACCTCACAATGTGTGAAAATATGACTCAAGTACTTTTAGTACCAGACTCTTCAATTCTACAGATTGATCTTCGCAGGTGAATTAATTAATCCTAAATTGCTAATTAGGAAATGTTAGCGGAAACGGGTTTGGAGAAAAAATGCGCTTTAAGGCGAGGTGAGAGCAGGGGTATAATCCCTCCGATGGAAAGTCAAGGGTCGAAGAGGTTTTTAAATCTCTCCGCGTTTTCTTTCGATTTTAACTTGAGTTCATATCTTATTTATCTATTTTTCAGTGCCTCCACAGTCACCTGCTCTAACGTTCGTATGCGTCATCTGAGTTCACTCACCTCAGCTTGCTTTGAAATACCTTAACCCTCTGGCCATGACATCAATCGCCGTGGTTGAGCTAATGCTGTAAATACAACAGGCCGTCACCTCTGGCTGCAAGTGGTTCACAAATGTTAGCCTGAGATTTTTGGGCCCGACAGCATGATTTGTTTTGGGGGGGGGGTGCTGCACCCTCAATTTTGAGTTACATGCAATTTCGCCCAGTTCAGGGGAACTCACATGCTCACATATAATATTTCCTTTGCATCTAGTCACCATAACAACATAACAGTGTCTTGCCAGATGGTCATCCGTTAGCATTCTGCCTGCCTGCCAATTTTCAGCATCCAGATGAGTAGGTCATGCATGGCCACATGAATTCAAAGGAAATGCGATATGCTTGTTATGTCACGTGATTTTGTACCACATAGCTTATTTACTTTGTATCGAGTCTCTCAAATGGTGTCTTCATACTGCTCCAACTTTCCCAGATGACATAATGGTCATCAGAGCACATCGTGATGTCAGTGCAATTGTGTACATTATAAAAAAAACAAGTTTTTCAATTATGTTTAGGCTTAAGTTCAACAAGCAAATGCAGTAGATGATCTAACTCATCATTAGTTGTTTGGAAAGGTTATTGTTACTTAGCATACTGAGCCTGAATGAACAGCACACTGAGTATGCAGCTGTCGTGCCTTCAGAATAGAGCCACTTGATGACGCGAGTCAGCGTTTCCACAAAAGGAGTTGTTTGGACAAATCGAATGCAAATTACTACAAGCAATAACTTGTAAGCGACAAAAATTACATTATCTCCCAGATCCAAGTTCCAACTTAAAATCAAATGCACCATTAGTGTTTCAGTAACATCTAAACAGTCAAACTGCGGATGACATCATTTACTTACAGGCCTGCAGTTTCAGGCTGCCTGATGCAGTTTTCTATTGCAATAAATAAAGTGTACAAAAAGGAGAAAGGAAAATTAAGACAGGAGTTTGTTGTTATTCAGTTAATGAGCCTAATTTACGGTTGAAGGTCTATCTTCTACACAAAAATTAGATTTCTGAGGACAAAGAACCTCTGTTTTTAGTCTTTTTTGCACTTTAGTTTTGAATATTGGACTGAATCAATTACTGATAGTTTTTTTTTTTTTTTTTTTTGCGCAGCAGTAGTGATGTTCACGTCACATAGGTGTGCCTCGATAGCAGTTATAAGATCCTTATTAAGCAACACCGCTGCACCGCACTCATAGCCAGACGCGTGCACTCTGACTCCAGCCCTGTCCACACTTACACGGGTATTTTTGAAAGCATCGCACTTCGGCCTTTCGCCCAGAACCAAAATGTTTTCGGTCACTGAAACCCAGTCTTTTGGAAAGTGCCCTCCTGGGTGAAGATTTTGAGAAACAGCTTTCTGTGTTCATGTATAGACAGGACAAACCCTACGATTGTTTGCCCTCCGATGTCAAAGAGTGTGCGGTCGTACTGCAAGATTTTAAGGCTTGTGATTGGTCTTTACAATAAATTATACCATTGCAGCCTTTTGGTTTGCCATGCTCTTGACAGTGGATTCAGTGTGTTTTTTCATTTTCTTGTGGATGGAGATCTTTGATGGAAACCAAAAGAGGAAAATGTTGCGTAGTCATGTACCCCTTTTTCACCAAAAAGAACCTGAAGCTAGTGCTTGGTGGGTTCAACTCACGCACCTCCAAAGAGAGCTTGTTTGCTTTTCCATCGCCCAAGAGCCAAATCAGAGCCACCCGATTACGTCACTGTATAACGTCAGTATATCTGGCAATACAGAAATACAGTATGGACTGCAAGAAACCATGAATAAAAATTTAAAACTGAAATAATGCTCGTGCTTCTATGCTCAGTAATACTATTATTGTCAGTGAGGTTTTATCATTTTTAGAAGGTGAAAGGAATATAACCTACTAGATTGCTAAGATCTTGTACTGGGTTAATATCAGATATTTCAAAAGCGGGAAAAAAAGGCGCAAACATTGCGTTGTTGTCCATGCAAGTTAGAAATACCGAAACCCAGTGCAGCAATAGGGGGTAATTATAGGAACAAGCTATCCATATTTTCTTTTCCAAAAGATGCAGACAGGAAAGAAATAAATGAGCAACTGTCGTATTTCATTCTAGCTTCATAAGTTTGAATGATCTATAATGTCGTTTCATTTTGAAATGCCCTTCAAACTCGCTCATGGCAATTATAGTAATTCGCGAACGCCCGAGATAGCAAGCAAACTCATATTCGTAATGCTTAATGTAGACGTTAGCGGCGCAGGAAAAAATGCCTGAAGAAGCAAAGTAACATGAAATATCAATGCATCATGCAGGTATAAGACAAATGCTAGTATATTCCAACATTTACTGCGAGCTGAACGCTCAAAATACTTCGGCGATCGCGCCCACTTAGGAGACAGGAAGTGTGACCGATTTCTTACAATGGGGGTATATTGGGGATGTCTTTGGCTTAGCCTTATCCATTTTTGCTTGTTTGAAAACGAAACAACACTCGCTCGGTTGTTGTTTTAAAAACGGCGGTACAGTGTTTGCGCTGGTCTTGTTGGTCACTAAAACTCTGCCCCCACTCCCTGACGTAATCGGTGCGGCTCTGGACCAGCAAGGAGTTGGTGCTGCTCTGGCACCAGCTTTAAGAGCCAGGAGCTGGCGCTAAGGCTGTGGAAAAGCAAAGAACCGGTGCTAAATCAGGCTCTGGCTCTGAACCAGCACTGGAACCAGCTCGGTGGAAAAGGGGTAATGTAGGTCTCCAAACTGGAGTGTGTGTGTGTGTGTGTGTGTGTGTGTAGGTGCAGTTCACATCTTTATCAAAGAAAAATTTCAATATCTTCATAAATGGCAATCTCACGTTTTATGGTATTACACGCAATATACTTTCACCACGTACCAATCTTGTACACTGGTCAATGTTGTGTACTGGTCAGGATGACTTTGTCAAGCACGTGTATTGTTGTTGCATAAATGAAGTAAAGCACTATTCAAAACAATCCGAATTTTAATTTCTGTTAAAAAAAGGCACATATAACATTATTGCACTGAACCCTTCAAATGCAACCCCCCCGCCAAAAAAAAAACTCTGCCCATTGGGCCGGACAAATCAAAGAAACTCTCCAAGTATAACTATAAAAAAAAGGATTGAGAGCCTGGACAACATGAGTGTACGTGTGGACTAGGCCTCCGAAGAGCTGCAAACGTCACAACTGTAAAAAAAAAAAAAAAAAAAAATTCTTTTTTTTTCATTTTAAACTGATTCTACACAATAAGTATAATCGTATGTTATGTCATCAGCTGTGTTAATGCACAAAAATAAGGAATATTCCTTAACATACTGTAGATGCATTTGTACATTAATTCCATTTAATACCTTCGTGAGGAATACAATGGGTTCCAGGGACGTGCGGTCAGGGTAGGCAGTGACTTCTCCTTTTTTATCGTTATATTTTGTCAACCTGTTTCTGCATTCTATGCCTGATTGTCAATCAATCAATTTGACCTTTTTTTCTGGTCAATTAAGCCTGTAATGATTAAGAGGTGATAGTGACAAAAATATTAATTTACCTTTATGCTTTGATTCAAGACTGCAAGGAAGTAAATCTTAGAAATTAATTAGGAAAAAATCTCGACTCTCTCGGTAATTCCATATATTGTTTTCATCTTTTGTTTACTGAATTCTGAAAGAAGACTGAAAATAAACTCCCTAGTTTTTAAAAATGGCATTAAAAAGTACGTGTTTAAGGGGGGAAATATTATCGTAAACATTTTGACCACACATTGAACACCGCATAAGAAAGGTTTTAATATTTGTTAATGGCATTGCGTTAGCTTCCTCTAAGCAAATATTAACATACTTGCTGTTTCGTGAGCATTTTAAGTTCGATGCAATGAGCAATAATGTCGTGGATGGAACTGGTACGCCATTCTGCTGTTTACTCTTGTAAATTAGTTAATCAATCCTCAGATTGCGAATCAAGCAAAGTAAAAGAGTTATCGTTTGTTTAACGGTGAGGATTCTGCCTCCTGTAACTGACCTCCGACGGCACGTCACTGATGGGTTCACTGACAGAAATGTATTCCACGTCTTTGGCCATTAGTACTTCTTGTATATTCGTGCTTTGAAATCTTTACGTGAAGGTCAGTCAGTCAAACAATGAGATTCATTTTCATTCTCAAATGCAATTTATTTTAAAACCATCCGAATGTTAATATTTTGTTGTTCTGTGAAATTGTTTTAATCAAGAAGGATCATAAAGCAATAATCCAGAATTCAGTGAATTCATGTTTAATCAGAAAATGTGTGTGTGTGTGTGTGTGTGTGTGTGTGTGCGCGCCCGCGCGCGCGTGTGTGTTTGTGTGTGCGTGTGTGTGTACAAATTTCATATTGATTATGTCATTTTATGATGGCAACACCTGGACACATTCATGGCCTCTCTATTATGTGGAGATTGAGGTTTTTTTTACCTGAAGGGTCTCATAATTCATCATTGATCGATGGCAAAATCAATGAGAACCTTGCAGCACAGAGAAGCTCATCTATCCATCAACAGAAACCGAATGAGAAGGCAAACAGAGTGCACGACTGAAGGAGAGTTCAGTAATGAGAGCAAATGGACTAACATTATACTGTCACACACAGCTGGCCATGTGATTGGCTCCCTGAGTATGCTGTCATAGACAAGATCACTGTGGAGCATCCTGGACTACAAGACATTTATGGGGCGGAATGGGGGCAGCATGGCTCAGGAGGTAGAGTGGGTGGTCTAGGAAACAGAAGGTTCCTGGTTCGATCCTCCAGAGAACGTGTCGAAATGTCCTTGAGCAAGACACTGAACGCCACACTGCTCCTGATGTGCAGGCTGGTGCCTAGCATGGCTGCCTCTGCCATCCGGGTGAATGTGAGGCATAATTGTAAAGCGCTTTGGGGTCATGTCATGTGACTCGAAAAGCGCTATATAAAATGCAGTTCATTACCATTTAAATTCAATACAATAAAAGTGAATTTGGGGAAACAGAGCTGATATTCTGGGTTAAGTTGTATTAGTATCTACAGTTTCTACAGATAAATCAGACAATACTTTTCCCCTTGCAAAGAACAACTATTATTTGCCAGTGATTAAGTTTTTCAAACCAATTATTGTAATACAAGGGTGGCACAGATTGTGACACCGGTTATATGCAGTCTAGCAATGACTGTTACATTTGTGCAGCAAGTTTGTTGGAGATGATACTCACAGAGCCTTTCAGACGATACAATACATCATACATTTAAGTTTAACGTAATATTATTTGAGTGCTATCACTTTTATCACACACAACTACTTTCTGCAGTTGCCCTTAGAAGTCTGCGCCTAGTTAACCAGCTATAACATGCAGGGTTCTGCCCAGGATGCTTGGAGCGCTGGACAGAAAATTTCTGCCGTCTCCTAAGCTGGCAATCTGCCTTCAACGAGCTACAAAGTATAATACACATTACCCATTAAATATGAAGGGCGTAGGTTTAATCTGAGAATTTGTATGAATATACATAATGCGAGCAAGCTGGAAAATTTTTTGCGACAATTTGAAAGCAAATATTGCCTCTGAGTCACCAGAGATTACTTTTTCTTAATGTTCTCCAAGGTGCATAGCGAGATGCCTCTAATTTTCATAGATAGATGCCATATTCATAAACTTGTTTTTCTATTTTGTATCCAAATACTTTTGATTAAATTTCTGAATATGGCTGAACAACTGTCATTCATGTTTCAAACATTTCTTCAGTGGCGCCCGCTGGACAGAGAACAAGGAGGGCGATAAACGTCTTTAAACTGCTTATTAGTCTTGATCTGTTTTCAGTCATTTTCCTTGATAAAAGATGCTTTAACCCTCCCTTCTCAGGTGTAGCTAATTGTCTTCATTAAGACGAGAGATAAAAAGCGTCAATCGAAGGCAAAAAAGTGTGCATTTCAATCTTTGTTTTCAATTAAACAATCATGAAGCGAGGGTTTGATGGCTTGCTTGATGTGCCCAAAGTTAGCGCGGAAAATCCACAGTAGTAGTGAAGGGTTACCTATTAAGGGACGAGAATTAAACATTTTTATTGAATTTATTATTCACTCGCCTTGACATTTCATTAAAAGGGAAACTGTGTACTTAACCACCAATGGATTATTCATATTGTTGGAAAACGTGTTAACCAAGAACAATGATTAAAATCGGGTCAATAATCTAATCCTTTTCAAGGCATGTTTTCCGCCACCTCGGTTTTCCGTCCACCGACCGCCACTGTTATTAAACACTGATAGGTTGACATGTAAAGAATGTTACTGTCCACGACAGAGATTTATTTAGCTTTGCTGTCGTTTATATAACAAGAGAACTTTTCTCTCGACATGCGAAGTGCAGCACTACAGAAATCAATCACCCTGCCCGATTGTAATTGCCTGTCTTTCATTAGATTGAGACAACCGCACTGATCATTTCCCCACAGCCTCAGATTCAATTCGCCCATGAATACCCAGCACACGCGGGCTCGGATGGCACCCGCTGTTTCCATCACTGTTGGGCAGGTCGAAATCGAAAGTTCGCTATTATGACAATAACAAGAAGGGGGGGTGGCATAATTTAGGGTCATTTATGTTTTGTTTCTATCGATTTTATTGGACACTGGATGCATTCATTTTAACTAATCTTTGAAAAAAGTGCCGGTCGGGAAAAGCCCAATCCGGACTGAGTGGTGGCCGACCAGCATCGGCAGAACCCTGAGCGTGGCATCCAACATGGTGGATTTTTTTGCTGGAGAGGTCCCTTTCCGTTCATTGCATTACTCTGAAAAGCTGAGTAAAAGCTACAAAGACAAGTTCCCCATGTTCTTACAGAAAAAACACAGAAGGTGAGAGTATTATATCATGAGAGATACGGCAGTTTAATGGGCAACTGCCTTACCAGCCACTTGTACTGTTGGCCTAATTTGCTGAGGAGGAAATCTGTGTCTAGGGCCCTCGGGCAGTATTGCTGGGACATTGAAAATGACATAACACACTCAGGCTTATGCGCATTGGAAACCTTCAGGTTGTCTATCGAGGAGGTGTAAGACAAGAAAATTCAAGTTCAGACTTCCCAGAAGTGTGGGTGAGGAGAAACAGATGGTCTCAAATGACTGGTCGACACATCTGGCTTTTCAGGCATGCAGGAATTATTATTCGGCTGACAAGGCCACATAGAGTTAGTGAACATAGTCCCTAAACATCGCAAAGCTAAGCATTTGAAGACATCGTCATTTTTCATTGGGACGTCAAAAACTGTCTGCTTGTCTGTCTTGCTTGCCTACTTGCTAAATGTACATTCGTGTAGAATATTTTGTTTTGTATTTTATGGTGTCCTGCTTATATGTTGTATGGCTACTATGTCTGTGTGTTTGACGCCTCATGTAGCTTGCCTACTAGCCGAAGCGCCTCTCCTCTTATTTTAATGCAGTTTTATTGTGATTCATTTCCTCTTAAATGTGATGAATGTCTTCACTGTGATGATGCACTTCTATATTTGTATGTTTTTTATCTGGCAATCAACACCTTGCCCGGGGACTACAGTTGAAAATTAGATACTCAGCTAAAACTAGCTCATTTACATTTACGGAAATGTTTATTCATGTGCGCTGTCCCTGTACAAATAAACCATGGGTTGTAGTGCTACTTTTAAAAGTGGGGGAGCGCGCAATGAAAGTCCCGACCAGCCCCCCCCACTGCCTTTTAGTTTTCGGCTGTCTTTAAACCTTGTGGCTTTTTACGGGACAAAGCGAATATGAACATTATTTTCATGAATGTGTGTATGAAAGTGACGCGTCCGTAAACTGGTGCTTTGAAGCATACCATATGGCACAATATTTAATCAGGCCTAAATCAATTCAAGAGGAATAAGGGTGAAATAAAAACACCCCGTCAAAAAAAAAAAAAAAAAAAAAAAACTGGCTTTCAAGAGTGATTAGAATGTGCAGTAGTTAATAATTAATGATAGAGATGCGTCCGTAATCTGTTACTTTAAAAGCATATGATGGTACAACACCTCTGTGTTGCAGGATAGTGCCACAAACACCTATTCTGTAGAATCCGTTTCTTTACTACGAAAATTTTATATAAATCTCCAGTCAAGCTTTGCTCATCTTACACTTATCATCAGTTTATAATTGATGAGTTTCGGATTAAGTTATTGTTCTCGACCGACTGCCATACCCATTCTGTACACTAACGTCAGCCGACAATATACAGGTCAATTTCATTATGATGAGAAATTGGCACACAAATTCAGCAAACTGAGAGTTGTATTTGAAGCCATCACGTCAATAATGAAGTGTGGCAACATATCTTATATATAATATTCGGTCTAAGGCACAAACTGCTGGGGTTATCATCCAGAAAATATAGCTAGTATGCTCTGACATTGCAGAGGGTCTCGGTGAAAGCTAACGTTACTGTTTGATTATAGGGCATCGAAAGTCGATTCCCATTGTTTTTGTTTATCGGCCAATCAGCGAGCCGCACCTGCGCAAACGAACCGAAAATAGAAGGATTATCTACGCATGTACACAAAACATTCGTTTATATGAATTAAATTGGTCATGTGACAATGCAAGATGTCAATAAAAGTAAGTGATTTTTTTGTAAATATTGGATGTTCAACGTCCCGTCTGAGAATCGACTTTAGATGCCCTTTAACAGCGACCACTGAAACTCGCAGTAATTAACGCCAACCTATCGTTTAAATTCAGTCAATGCATCTTGCCACAGAAACCACTCATGAGAATGGATCACCCCACCGTCACTTGCCTATATTTGGTTGCTAACAATACTACGCTCTAAAGCCTAAATCTAATTTTCAAAAACTGAGTTCAGGCCTACCAAGAACGGCCAGGCTGTCACAAAAGTTGGTCAGATGTCTACCTTTTTCAAATAACCAGCACCACTAAATCGAAAACCTCACATTTCCGCAAAACTTCGCACCACAATACTTTAAAGTCATTACATTTTCACCAGAACCGAACTCATTAAATCACCCGGCCTGGAACAAACTCAGAGACGAACCTTCTTGCATTGTTCAGCTGATCGCATTTGATTTTGGCGCAATGTTGGCAGCACACTCCGTACTGTCTCTCCAGGAATGTTGCCCAGCACCTGCCTAAATTTCCCCCGCCCCCCCTCAAAAAAAAGACAACTTGACACTTAATCACGAAATATCATGAACACTCACGCAGTCACGTAAGAGGACAATTTCATGAATCTGATAAGTTGGCAAGCTGTCAATTGGTCAATTAGCAGATCAAATCTTTTTTTCTGATAGTTTGAGAAGTGGAAGAGTGCAGCTCCCTCGCGCTCCCCCTCCACTACATACCCCAGCGTATGAGCCTAGTGCTGCAGCAGATAGAATGTGCACTGACACACGATGCAAACGGTCTCCATGTACCGATGGATCGCAGACACATTATAATCGTTCATGGTTTAATATCGTCATGTGGCACACCCCTAATAGGATAACCCTTATGTTGAATGCAACCACAAAATGATTGTTTATTTACATTGCTTAGAAGACCTTTCTTTTCATTTCAATTTTCAATAAACATTTCATGCTCAAGTTTTGCCACTCAAGTATTACGTTCATGAGGGCCTTGTAGAATCAAATTTAATCTTACATCATTGTGATTATCAGTGATGCGTGCTCTTTCCTGCAGAATTTTTTGGTGAGAAGCAAATACCCCACTCACTGTGGTACACAATACAACCTTCCAACTCTGACAAATTAATCACAAGCTTGGGCCCTCCCACACTAAACCAGAACCTTATTCTTATGCCAGCCCGACACTCCCTTGTCTAGGACAAGACAAAAAGGTTTTGTAATTGGTTCAGTCAGAGTGGTTCAAAAACCAAGAATGGTTAAGACAATCTTGGTAGGGAAAAATAATTTTATTTAAAATAAAAGATCTGTTGGATTTCATACAAACTGACCCCTAACCACCACCACAGCCTCCTGAACTTGTGCATTTCTTGTTTATATTTTAAAAAACCACATTTAGCTGACATAGGGAGCAGTACACTACACAAAATAAATTATTTAGTGGATTTTAATCAATGACCACTGCATCCAACTGCGTCCGTACAAGCACAACTGAACCTTATCAGAGGATTCCCATAAAGTCCTTCAAATTGATAATGAATATAAACATTTTATTGTCAGTATATGGTTGCATAAATAATCCCTTTCACAAGATGCCAAATTTTAAAACTCAGATAAAACACAAAACATAATGTCATATTCACAGCATGAATGTTGCCGCAATATTCCATGTTGTTTTTGTGATTTTAATTTAATCAAAACTTAGTTACCCATTACATTATGAGTCAAATACATTATCTTAGCATTTGCTCTTTCCGGGATGCTAAATATCACAGTCATGATGACGATAGCAATTTTCCTGACTGTCCATCATGCTCCTTCCCCCCGTATTAGTTTGACTTTAAAGGTCCAGTATTATCAGGGCTTCCGCCAAGCAGCGCGATTGCGGATTCCGCAACAACTGCCCTAGCGCCCGCAAGAAAAAATAGTCAAAGCGGGCCATTGCTGCACATGTTTTCAGTGAAATAAAGTACCTGTAAGTACTGCTTGACTCGCACGTTCATTCACGCCCACAAAATCTGAACAGATTGGACATTCAGAGAGTAATTAGCCAATCACTGGGTACGTTTTCTGCCTAGTCGCTGGCCGCTGACCGCAGATGATCTTGAGTCTTCCCTTTCGTTGCGCAGCAACCGCAATCAAGTCAGAGGCTATACACATGATACTAATTTTATCGTGTGCCAGTAAACCGTTATGGCGGAAAAGAAGCCGAAAGTTGACCGATTCTAGGCTACCTGGGAGAAACGATGGTCGTGGCTGACTTACGGCGAGCCTGACACGGGAATGTTTTGCACGACTTGCAAGAAAATCTACCCTTCCGATGAATCACCGTTTAAGGGACGGGGATCGAAGGACTACAAAACAAGTGCACTCATCCGACACGCTAATGGCAAGAAACATACTGCAGCAGAGCTGAGACTAAAGCAAGCAAAATCTTCGACAGTTAACAGTAAGCTTTCCAAGATTTAATTTAAAAGTTACTGGGAGGGTCAATACTCCCTGTGTTTTCATTGACGTGGTGTTGACTCAGCTCGCCGGAGCTTAGCTACAGTGTAGAGTATGGTGCACTGAATCTTCATGGCCAACCTCGTCCCTAATTTCAGACATGGTAATCACTAGCCTGCCCAGCGCTGTACATATTTTCACTTGGGGACCAGGTTTGTGCCGTCTGCACCTGTCGTCTATTCATTAAAATGTTTATTCCCGGGACTCACTTCAAATCAAGTGATTTTTTTCATGCTGTCAATGCCAGTCTTTCATTTTTTTGGGTGTACGATAACGGTTTCCAAAGTGTCGCCTTCCGTTCTTGTCGATTTCGTTTTGCACGTAGAGGTTCCATGCGGATATATACCGAGAATCGCGCTGCTTAGCGAAAGCACTGCTATTTTTTATGTCTTTGTAGGTTTGTTTCGCCAGAGACTCAGCAAAAATGAAGAGGGTGTATTGTCTTTGATGAAATGTTCCCATTTCATTGCCAAGGAGGACCTTCCAGTTAGCATCCATGAACCTCTGGTGGAACTTGTGAAGGATCTGGACTGTCCATCCCTGAAAGACTACTGTGGGCCAATGTATTCTCATAGTGAAGCTCAATCTGAATTTTTTGACACTTTTTCCGAACTTATTGAAGATGACATAAAACTTCTGCTTGAAAACAGTGACTTTGTGAAAGGAATGGCTTGAGACTCCAAATGCAGTTCAGCAATGGCAGGGCGTTTATTAGGTGAGCTCATGGTCATACAGAACAGAAATCAAAGCCAGGCAACAGGAATGGTTTAGGCAAGGCAGAATCGTAAATCAAGGGACAAGCAGAAAGATCTATAAACCAGGATGTCAGTCCACACAAAGACAGTAACACAGGGAAATACTAAAGGGATTGGATGGGGAAGGAAAAGGGGAGTTGGAGAGAATAAGGGTAGCACAAAGGAAATCTCTAACAAAGTTGGTACAATGGGAATAAAGGGTAAACGTGGTACTCACAATCACTATCTCAATCACACAACGCAAACAACAACGTAAACAAGACTCACGGGAGAAATCACGAAATACAAACTTGCAGAAATCGAGAGAAAAGATGCAGAAACGAGACTTGACCAAAGCGAGCTTAGGCGGAAGAAATGAGTCGACAAGAAGCAGCAGGAAAGTGGGTCTTTTATACACAAACAAATTAAGTGGAGGCCCAGCTAAACTCAGAACAGGTGAGAGGAGAGGCGGATCTAGAAAAGCAAGGACGGTGATAGGAGAGAGAGAGAGGAAGTAGGTGGGATCCTAACTTTAAACTAACTAAGCACCCGTGCCTAACTGAACTGCTCTAAGTGTGGATAGTCCAATCAGAACAGCAAGAGAGAAGGAAGAGGAATTACCAAACCGAAATGGAAAAGAAAGAGTGAGAATCTTTTAAAGACACCACACAAAGAAACAAGAGGAAAGTAAGACATGAGACTGCAAGCATTCATTCTCTAAACATGAAACATGTAACTCAGAATAAATATATAAATACAATAAATACACTAGAAATATGCAAGAATGGACTAAAACCAACTAAAACCAAGCATACAAACATCACTTCTTAACACTTTGTTGCTTTAATGATAGATGAGTCTACAGATGTAGCTGTGACTAAAAGGTTGATGATTTATGTAAAGTTACTGAATGGGCCTAGAAGTGAAGTTCACTTTGTGAGAAATGTCCAGGTTGTAAATGGCAAAGCTGACACCATTACAGAAAAGCTGAATGAAGTGTTTGATGACCTTGGGCTTGAGAGGGAAAAGATTATTTCATTTGCTAGTGATGGGGCAAGTGTCATGGTAGGGGCGCAGAATGGTGTGGCAGCGCGTCTCAGGCGTGACAATCCAGACATGATAAATGTGCACTGCGTTGGGTATCGTTTGTCCTTATGGCTCAGTCCCACTGGGGATTTAGCATTTTGCGATGGTCGCCGATGGGGAAATTTGGAAAAGTTTGGCGATGCCTTGCGATTGTGCGCGACAAAATGGTCAAAAAAGTGGAGCAGTCCCATTATAATTTGCTCTTGGGATTGTTCGCCGAAGGAAGGGATGACATTGTGCGATAAATCGGCGACAGTCACCGATGATCGGCGTTGCTTCGGGGGACCATCACCAAGAATGTTCGCCGACTGTTGGCGACATATCGGCAAATGTTCTGCGATGTTTGCCAAAGGTTCGCCGAATGTTCGACAATAGTTCGGCAAGGGTCGCCGACTCTTTTTCAGTTTTGAAAGTGTGGCGAATGGTTCACCGATGCAGCGCATACATTCGCCGACCGTCGGCAAACATTCGGCGAATATTCTGCGACAACTTTTGAGACGAAAACGTCATGAATGGTTCGCAACAAAATTCAAAGCAGGCTTTGAAATTTTTCGGGCTTTTGCGATCCACTCGTGATCCATTGCGATGGCTAGAATTTGCCTGTGACACTCAGCGAACGTCGCCGCACATTCTGCAAATGTTCGGCAAATGTGTTTGCGATGCATTGCGATTCTCACTTTTTCCATCGGGAATGCCTCGCAAACCATCGCAATCCCCAGTGGGACCTAAGCATTAGCTGTATCACAGGCTACTAAACTTAGGGGGTGTGATTACTTGGCCAAATTTGCAAGTAATGTATCAGAGGTTTTCAAATATTTCCACAAGTCATCCAACCGCACAAATAGTTTGAGAGAATTGCAGGATCTCTTGGATGAACCAAAGGTCAGAATGGCAGAATGGCACAGCACCAGGTGGCTCACCCTGCAGAGGGCTATGGCTGCATTTGTGAGGTGTTATGGAGCTATCATGTTAGCATTTGAACAAGATGTGGGGTTTGCTCAAGCAAGAGGCCTGTATGACTGGATGCAATCAAGCAAGTGTCTTTATACAGCTTCATTATTGCTTGATGTGTTGGCGATCATAAAACCTGCCAATGACACTTTCTAAAAGCGTGATTTAAATTACAGCACAGTGGCACCAACAGTTAAAACGGTCACTAATTCACTAAATCGCCTCAAAGAATATCCAGGTCCAATGGAAACAGAGGCTAAAGCAGCCATGGCCACTGATGATCGTTAAGTTCCATGAAGTGAGACTGAGTCATAAAGCCCAGAACTTGGAGCAGTTTGAAAACCTCTAAGTAAGCTACTTGAACAAACTCATTGAAAACTTTGAGGCCAGATTTCCAGCTGAGGATGTTGGACTAGTTGGTGACTTTAGTATCCTAGTGCCCAAGAACTTCCCTAAAAATGCCGAAGAACTTGTATACTATGGTGATCAAACTATCAGTAGGTTGGGTGAACACTTTAACACAAAGTAATAGACTTTGTAAAGTGGATTTACAGAATGAATGGGTCAATTTCAGGCAGCTGGTGTTTGATAATTACAGGAGCCACAAACTTGAGGATTTTGTGAGGATCATCCATGATGATTATACTGGAGTGTACCCAAATGTCCTCATTTTGTACAAAATTAGCATGGTGATTTCAGTATCATCAGTAGACTGTGAAAGAGGCTTTAGTGCTTCCAATGTCACCAAAACCTCACTGAGGTCATGTATGTCTGACAAGTTGCTGCAAGATTTGCTCATGATAAAGATCGAAGGCCCTGAGTTGTTGAAGTTTGACTTCAATAAAGCCTTCCACACCTGGCACCCCAAAAAGAAGTTCAGGAGAATCTAGTCAAGCCCAGTCCTGTCGCGTGATATCCATTATCTGATTTTAGTCAATGGCAGTTGTAGCTGTATTTTTTTATTTTTCAAATTTTACACGGTCACTCAGTCACTGAGTGCAGTAATTACGTTTGTTGAATAAATGTTTTATTTCTGTGAGAACCTTTGTCTTGTTTCAGTTCATCTGAATATCCTAAGTGAATAGTTGTTACAGTGTCTAATAGTTGTGACAGCTAGCCGGTACATACTGAATTCCCCCCTGACAAATTGAAAATCCCCCCCAAAAGAAGTTGGAAAGGGGGAACCCCCCCCTGAAAAATATTTTGGCCGAAGCCCTGATTATGCTGTATTTAGACAAGATATAATAGTTTTTGATGTCCAAGATGTTACGTTCGCAGAAGGACACCAGTAGCGAGTCTTGAATCCAATGAATAAGCTTTATTGAACAGAAAACCAAACAAACACGGCACGTGGGCCAACAGAAATACCACAAACTGAACTGAGCAATGCAGGGAAAAGGAGGGCACAAAGCCAACAAAAAACTGCTCTTAAAAAGCTGAAAAGAATAACTAAGAAATACTGCAGGCTTAAGGGGGCACAAGGCCAACAAAAAACTACACTCCAAGAGCTGAACTATAGGGTAGTATAAGCGTGATACAATGACCGGGCCTGAAAAGCTTGGCATGAATACAGGCAAGGAAAATACACATGAAATGACTGAAGATCACAAAAGACACAACATAGAACACACATGAAAACAACAGACCAACTGCCAACTGGAATGCCACCACAGAATATGAAGGTACAAGGCTTGAACATGGAACGAGGAACACCTGGGCAGAACAGGGAGGAAACAAAGCATGAACGCAAGACATTGGACGCAGGGGCGTTACCAAGGGGGGGCAAGGGAAAAGCTCTGCCCACCCAATGAAAACTCAGATAAAAAACTGATTTACTACTATTTGACAGCAAACACGCGTATCCCACGTGATCCACAGCCGGAGGTAGACAGCCATTAAGAGAGAGCTTTACATGTGCTTCATCTATCTATTTCTATGTGTGATTGGTGGATTCCTTTGCCAGTCTATTCTGATGTGAAACTAACCAATGGGCACTCTCGAATTACTAGGGACCCTCCCATTCTCTTAGAGTGCTGTCTTCAATCAGTCTGAGGTCACGTCTATGCTGCTCATATCAGACCTGTGCTTCTCTCAGGGAATTAAAACTTCGCCCATATCTCTTTTGTTGCTACTTCTTCCACTGCTTATTTTGTCAGTCTTGTTGTTTGACATTAAGGTAATTTGTGCACTAGTTTGTCATCTCTGTGTGTGTCGACTCATGTGGTTATAACCTGAATTGGCTACCGAGTGAGCCCAGGCAGCTAGCTAGCAGCTAGTCTGGAGTTGCTAGTCACTCACTGGGGTTGTTGCAACAATAATTCTGTATCATAAGCACATTTCAACATTTCGAACATCTGTATCATAAGCACTTCGAACATTTGCCAATAGGAATGCATACGTGGCTCAGCTTGAGAATGTTGTCTGTAATCAAAGATGGATCTGCTTGGGTTGCTAAATCAAATGGAAGCAAAGCCAAGCAGATCCAAGCTGCTATTAAACGCGGACGACCTAAATCTAGCTAAGGCACCTGAATTTTACCCCCTCCTTTCCTCGTTGCATGGCATAGAAGGCAGTGGTACAGGGGCCGCAGAGAGCTCTAGGGAGGCGTCTGTCATCAACATCATACTCAGATATCAGATCATGGATGGCAGAGATAAGGTGGGGCTTGTTTACGATGGAATAGCTTCCTTTTCGGAAACAGAGAATACAAACTTTCGTGCGGGCTGTGCAGTGGTCCATATTTGCTGTCAGCCCCTTGCATGTCTCAGGGAAAAGGACAGAATTCAGGGACAATGCACAATATAAGGAGGGCCTAGCTTTGTGAATGTAGGCAAGTCTGATGTAATCAATGATGATATAATAAATGTTACCCATCCCCAGTCATAATAAGGCTTATTGTGCAATTGTGCAATGACCTATGGCCCATGAAATGTGACATAACCGTTGTGGAATCAATAGCGAAGAGACTACGCCCATGAATGACCCTTCGATGTCCCATTTTTGGGGATTTTAACACTTGTTTGAATTTCTCAAAGTTCAAAAATTGCAATTTCTGAAAAACACGTTTTTCTCAAAAATTTCCCAACGGATTTTTTTTCCCGTTTTCATATATGTATTCTACACCATGTTCTGGAGTACATATCATTGGTTTCATGCCATTAGAATTTTTTCTGACTTTTTAATGGTTAAAACCCACTGTGCCTGGTCATGGATACGTACGTAAAACAATCGTTTTACAGCAGTAGTAAACATACCCAAATGTACCCTGAGCTCTGCAAAGCCTACATCTGGTCTAATTGCAGCCTTATCAGCCCAACTTTGCAGACACGTACAACACCTCTCAGGCTAGCTTCAACTGTATCGGCTACGATCAGGTAACATTATGATGAAACTATCACCTTGATGCTAACAGAAGTAACACAAACATACCAATCAGAATTACTGCACATAAGTTAACCAGGAGCATTTTTTTAAGTAATACGGCACGCAAACTAACATGCGGTAGTAACAGACACACTTTTGCGGCAAAATGCATGCGGTACTGAGTGTTCATAACAAAAGCAGAGACAATTCTTAGACCACTGAACGTTGATTTCACAGGTCAGCCACTTTCAAAAAAGTGATGAAGGTTTTTTATCATCTTTCCATGACCCCAATGATTTTGAGGAGGGATTTTCAGAAAATTCATCACACTGTGCTGCTTGTCAACTTGAACTCATTTCAAGACCCATTTAATGATGTATTATGCACAAGAAAAAAATATGCACGCGGCGCCACACAAAGATACTCCGATTCAATACCTGGAAGCGCGATCGTGCGTGATTTTGGCGGGCATGACCAGTGGAGTGGATTTATTTGCACAAAATTAAAGAATCACTGCTCTGGGTCCAATGGAAAATCTTTTCAACGCGGCTTTTGAAAAAAGATAAACAACAAACTTTTTTGATTTGGGCTGATATTTAGACTTGGGTGCTGACGAGAACCATGAAATCAGCTTTCAGTGGCCTTACCCTGCAATACAGGTTTTAGCTAAGTTCTGTTACCATGAACAGTTGTACCAAGCATCCAAATAACAAACAAGAATATAAACTTCAAATGAGGTTCATGTTCACACAACTTCTGTTGAATGTCTTCTGAGATTATTTACTCTTGCATATTTAGGATAAACATTAGCAACGGTAACTTAGCTACGTGAGCCGCAGTGCTACAGCCACATTCAACACACTATCACGTTAGGTAGGCTTATGCAGTAAAGCAACACAAAATGGTAAAACTTGTAGCTTCCACGTCTGTCTGAAGGATTGGAGATCAAGCACGTTCAGAAGTGGTTTTCGACCTTGCTCTTTACGTAGTGACATCGGCCAGATTCCATCCATCATGTCATAATATTGTGCACTGCAGAAAGTGAAATATCTAAAATACCACTGATTTATTTTTGGGTGATGTTGTGTGCTAAATGCTGGAAGATGAGTTCACATTTGTTGGCAAATTAGTGTGCATCAATCCATGTTTGCTCTTGAGGGACAAGGCCTTTTTTGGAGACTATAATTCTGTTTATACCATAACACAATAAGCTCACCTGTTTAACATCACCTGTTTCATATCACCTTATTATTTCAACTTTTCATGTCAAGATTAGTTTGAAATTGCCTCTGAGCCTTTTTGGAGTCTGTTGCTGTCATCAGATTTGAAATAAGCGTATATTTTCCATAAGCTATTAAATTCACAAGTTAAAGCATCAAGTAATGTGTTGTTGATGTTGTGTATCCAAAATAAAAGAGGGTAAAAATAATTTTTAAATCACTCCTTTTTTAATTAATTTGCATTCTCTTTTGTGTGAAAACTTTTTGTGATTGGCATTATCGATTGCATTCAATTACTGACATTTTTTTCTTTTTTGTTTTCAGTGTTTACCTGTCCTGTGCAAATTATGCATTTTATTTGAGAAGTCACTAGTGGTGTCAATCTTTTTTATGCAATGTTGCGTATCGCAAATATTGATGTTAACAGCGCTATTCAGTTTTAGACTGATACATGTTTGTGTAATGTCACAATGATTCAAGAAAGCTTTGTATAATATGATAAAACCTATGTTGAATCCAACCAAAAAATGATCGTTTATTTACATTGCTTAAAAGACCTTTTTTTAGTTTCAAATTTTTAAATAAACAATTCAAGTCTTGCTCCTCAAGTATTACGTTCATGAGGGCCTTGTAGAATCTAATTTAATCGTACATCATTGTGATTATCATTGATGCATGCTCTTTCCAACAGAATTTTTTGGTTAGAAGCTAATACCCCACAATACAGCCCTCTTTCCATGAAAAATGAAAAGCTCCCATTGGTTTGAGCTCACATTTTCTGAAAGGTGCAGCTAGCAAGAGAGGGAAAGGACAGAATTTTCTCATGTCTGGTGGTGTACAGAGCGGCTAGGGGACACATTTTACTGTTAGAAAACCATAGCAAAGTGAATTTTGCAGAATATGGGACCTTTAAATCGGTTCCTCACATTTGCAGTAACCTTTGACGCAGGTGTCTAATTGATGCCATGACTATAATTGTACCGGGAATGAAAACTGAATATATTTCAATTTCATAAGGAGGTAGTGTCCTAGAAATATTTGCAAGATGAAAGTTTATAAGTCTGAAATGGTGGAATTGACAGTGCAGGAATCCTGATCAAACCTGATCTGCTACCAGCCTAGCATATCTGGCCAGAGAAGCTACTAGGGCACATTTTATAGTTTATATTGATCATGACATATTTGTCTAACCTCGCACAAACAACATACATACTCAGATGAACGTGAATGCAGCAGTGAAACGTTGTAGTGAGGGAATAAAAATTTTTTCACAACAAATTCCAGCGTTGTCAGTCAACTGTAAAAATGTCCTTTCTTATTAATAGACATACACAATTTTAACATTGTTGATGCAAAGAGAGGTCCCTTTCCCTTTCATTTTTTCCATCACCATGAGCCCTCCAGAAAAAGTACATAAACTAGAAAGCACAGCTAAATCCGAAAATTCTTTCTCTTAGCTCTTTCTCCCAGCTCTGGTAATATTTACAGCTGTTAAATCCAAATGGTTTATCACTTTCATTGTAATCTTATTCTAAGGGATCGAAATCTAACGTGTAAAGAGACCTTGCCTTATGCGTTTTGTTCCAAGACATTACGCGCAGATTATAGAATTTATAAGAGATAGTTGTGGCAAAATAGCTATATTTCATTGCCATTTAGTCATTTCGCTGACTATTCTGTTATTAAATTTACCCCTTTTTAATTGAGTATTGAAACATATTTCAGGATCAATCATAAAGATTGGACAATATGCATATGACTGGGTCAAATGGTATTTTTATGGCTATTTAGGTTAAAATTCTTGGCACTGTGTTATATTTTCCACATTATTGTGTAATTATAATTATAATTATATAAAATTATATATAATTATAAAAGACAATAGCTTTTGCAGCTTTTGCTTGAATAGCCATTTTTCCCTGGTATCCAACATCACCAAAATAAGCTTGGTAGTACCAGAGCAATACAACAAACGCTTGTTATTTACACAATGAACGATAATTTGCTCATGGATTGACCAGAAATAGTGACATTTGTAAAACGTCATACCATGACAATAGAATTAGTGATAATATACCATGGAGTGAGGCATGATGTACAACAGAGAATGATTTCATCAGCATGTAGCACACTTCTGGTCTTTTATGTTAATGATCCACAATATGTATTGTTTTACCTACAAGCCATTTATTCTTTTCTCAGGGTTTGTTTGCAAAACAACTTCATTGTTGAATTTTCAAGAATTTTCACACTGAATTACCATGAAATAAGCACAGGTGCTCATAATAGGTTGTGCAGGCATGCTGCCATTGCAAAGTCTTATAATTTAAAGTGCCCTCTGCTAATAGTGGCATCATTGGTACATATTAGCCAAAAATATATGAAAAAATGTAGTTCTTTCTATGCATAACAGATGAGATTGAAAATCAACACAGAGTGCCCCTGATCTTCGATCCCTCAGATAACACTGCAGTGAAAAATACTATGCTTTTGTGGTTTAGGGTGTTTTCACCACTTTGGCTTTTTGCTACTGCACTTTCATTACTGCACACTGCACTTTCGCTGCTATGTCCAAGTCTGTTAACTACTATAGATAAATGCACAACTCAAATATACCTGATTTTTTGTAGTTTTGGCAGTTTTAGGTACTTTATATTACTCTCTTCCCAAATGCATTAGTAATCGAGCTCAATCATCCTATTTGTGTTGAAAAGAAAAGATCAAAAACTTGCCCAGCTGTAATGCAATTTCCCCAATTTCCAAAAAAACTAATTACATATTAATTATATGCATGTGATGTCATTTTGAGACTCGTTGCAGCTCTTGATTCTGCGTGGACAGTCAAGTGCATATTTTCCAGGCGAAATGTCCGAGCTAAAGCTTAGTCTTTGGGTTTATTTATAATATAATTCATTTGACAAATATAGAATGCCTGGAACTTGTGTAGTTGGAGGCTGTACAAGGAACACTGTCAAAACACTGTCATGTTGCATTTCATGAGTCTATCAATGCTGTGGAGGATTAATCGGATAGTTGACGATTTACGGAACCAAGTGCATGTTATAACTAAATCCGATCAGACGCCTTATTTCAGGAGAGAGCAAAGAGAGGCTATTGGTGAGACCCTGTATTTCTAAATTGCATATTTTCATAAATGAGTTCATTTCCATGTGCATGAAATAATGCTAAAAAGAAACATTTGTTACGTTTGCTAAATAGGGGGTGAGTTGGCTGGCCAGCTAGGTAATTCGAGTTTGATTGCCATTTGTTCCCCGCGATGGTTTGGCTAAATTTTGTGACTTATGCTATTCTGACTATTGGGCAACAGACAGTCTATGCTCTGAACAGCTTTAATTATTTAATTTTTCACAGGCTAACATTTGTTATAATAGTGTTCTCTCTACCTCTCTGTATGTCTTTGTGCTAGCGTAAATAGATTGTACTATCCTGCAATTTGAGCGCAGCCCCTACCTTCTGCCTACCAGAGTACAGCTGCAACATAAACCTTATTTTGCATAAAAAATCAATGTATTTTTGAGCTTTTTTTGCTTATGATTTTGCGCAAAGACAAGACAAAAATACAACGCGAACAGTCGGGTAATGGCTCAATTTAAGCCAACAGTTCTGTGACTGTATGTAGCCTGTTGCCAGATGAAGGCTTTCTTATACACTGTAAAGCTAGTGCACGCTGCGCAACCGAGTCTCAGGATGACGTCATGTGTCCACATATACGATCGCAATTTTCAGATTTCTGACAATGCTGGAACAGAAACAAAGTGCCTCTAATATGTCTCACCAAAATCTCTCAAGTTGATTTTTTAATAATTATTTTATCAATATTCCATATGAAACAACCGGTTACCATTTTTGTGATGCACTTCACTACATGGGCTTAGACTACTCTGAAAAACCTTTGCTAGTGAACACAGTTCATCAATGCATCCACAAAGGAAACCATATGTAGAGAAGCACTGCTTTCTTCACTGGGCCTGAGCTCATCTTAAATGGACTGATGTACTGGAAATATGTTGCTGTCGGACTAGTCAACCTTACAAATTGTTAATGGTAATAATGGATGTTGTGGGTTTTTTTTTTTTTAACTAATATAAGGTTCTAAAGTCAGCATCTGACTTGGTATTGGGGGTATGTACGTACCCAGTGGCATGGGTAACTCGAATTGTGTGGGAGTCATTAATGGTTACCATATATGCCAAATAGGCAAATGTGCATTTTAGAGCAATATATGCTCTCTCCCAGATGACATCTTTTCAGGGGCGGCCCAGCTTATTTCATCAAGACAATGGTAAGCCACCTTCAGCTCTTTTTACAGCAGTGTGGCTTCCTGGAGAACAGAACTGTAAGACTGGCCTATCTGCAGTCTACACCTGTCTCCCTTGTGTAAACATGCAGTGCTTTAAGAAGTGCATGACAAAATGATGAAGATCCTTGTCTTCTGTGCAGCTGAAGCTTGATATCACGAAAGAGTGGCAAAAAAAATTCTTAAAAACTGGAACATTTGGTGTTCTCATTTTCCAAAAGGATTACTTGTAAGGCCACTAAAAGGAAAGTTGATGTTACACAGTGGTGCATATGGTCTTTCCCATTTTTTCTGGACATTGTGCTGTGATTACATTATCATTGCCATGTTCAATTTAATGCAAGTCAAAGATGATTTACAAGCAATTGTTTTCTTCTTAATTTGCATTTTCCATGTTATCCCAACTTTTTTTTTTAGAAATGGTGTTTTTGATTAGTCATATCAAAGAAAAAAAGCTGAAAAAATTTAGTAATCACTGGAGCCTATATCACTTGGTTTTGCTCATTGCATGTGACCAGCTGGCTAGTGATTCCGCTTTGTATTGCAGGCCTAAGATGCGTATTTTTGGAGAGTAGAATAACTCATCTTCATAACCATCACTTTAGTAAATTTACATTTTAATATCCAGGCTACAACTTACACTATCCATGTGTGCATGCTATATTAAATCACAGTAAAACTGAATTAAACAATGCATAAACTGAATCTTTATACAAAAAAATTAAAAATGATACCGGTACATTCCTACAAATGATACATTTTCAATTTGTGAAAATAAGCAACTAGATTTGGCATGGTAATTGTAAATTGAGCACAATTAGCTTACAAAATATAACAAAGCATCAATATTGATTCAATGAAGGAATAATTGGCTTTGTTGTATGCAAATTTAACACAGCATCCTTCCTCGTGTTGAGGTTCAATTTCTGTGCCTCACAGTTAAATCAAGCCTTAAATTACCCTTTTCTTTGAGGAAAAATAAACCTACAATTAATATTGCATTTTAAACTTTCGATTGGTAATTTAAAAAGAAGAAAAGCAGTAATTTTTTGCTTGAGTACCCTGCTGTTCTCACATAATCTCCAATTAAGAGGTTCATTCAGTGACATAAATACCCTAAAAGAAGCGTGAAGTGCATTGTTTTGCCAATTTGTTAAGCAACAGCAATCCGCGTAGTCCTGTACGCTCACCTCCTTAGCAGGCCGTCTTTCATTTACAGCCGTGGAAAGTGCAGCAAATTAATTTTAGAAATGATCAGACTCCATTTAGCAAGAGGTTAGTGGTAACCTAACCTGTGGTAACCTGTGGTAAGCCTGTGATCGACTTGAAGCAGATACTTATACTTCCCTTTAGGCTCTCAGTGCAACCGGCTCTCTCATTTATTAAGTGAAGGACCATGCAGTCCATAAAGCTGGATTCTTCTGTGAAATACAGAACAATGTGGACAAAGAAAAGATGCTTGAACAGCTAAAGTGAGAGGTAAAAAAAATGCTTACTGACCACTTCTTTTTAAAAGTCCTTGAGCTCATTTTAACTTTGGTCAGCAGGCAATCCTCTGGAAAAGATAGGCTTCCAAATGGAAATAAGAAGCTCTTGTCAAAAGGTTAAGCACCCAATAATACTGTACCATAGATTGAATCATGGACCGCACTCAGAGGAGTGGGTAATAACCTCTGGGTAATCATGCTTTCGGACTGCTGGCTTGAACGAGGTCTGATCCCACAGTCGGGGATGTAGTCATCTATGACTTTCCATCAGTTTAGAGGGGTAATCCTTCACACTGAAATGAAGATGTCTATACTTCGGACTGCAGGGTTTTGCACCAAATGTTCCAGGAGGCCCTTTGTCCCCACTGGCCTTATTTGAGGTGTTAGTTCCAAGTTCCAAATTCTATTGTTAACCTCCCTTTGACGCCTCATCACTCACAGACCTGCAGCCCGGTCTAATTGAACCATCCGGAGGTGAACTTACAAATGAATGAAAATATAAAAATTATTGTCAACAAGGAAACACGGTTTTATATGTTAGAACACACTCAACCTCTCTTTGGCCTCACTTGTTATTTGAGTAGTTTTTGCTATTTTACTCAATAAGAGTGTTATTGTAATAAGAACTTATATGAAATAAACACCAAAACACTTTTGGAGATGTTTTATTGAGTATCTCAAGTAGTTGAGCACTAAAATTTTCAAATGATGAATAACACAATTATTTATTTTAGTTATTTCTCATAACAGTATCCATTGAGAGATACATTCACAGCTTTGCAGATTTTATGCATTCATTTCTGCTATTGCTACATGTCTGTCCGAGGGCCTTGAATTGAAGAGCCTAATGGTAAAAGTACTTCAGTCACATTTTGGACTATTCAAGTTCAACATAAAAACATGATGTATTTGTCTTGCCAAGGCTATAAATAAAGATCCCAGTGCTAAAAGTACTCATGTCCCAAAAAGTTCATTTTGAGACAATCAAGGTTGTGGGCATTGGTAACAATAAAAGACATTTTCCGAGCCTTACCTCCCGGTGCATGAAAATGTGACTTAAGTACTTTTACCACCAGGCTCTTCAATTTGGAACAATCAAGGCTTCAGTCCCAATCCCAGTCACAAGCTTTTTTTTTCTTAACGTAGTTGTGGTCTGAGCCACGCTTCAGCCAATCAGATTGTACCTTACTGGAATGGTAAGCCAATCACATTGTACATAACTAGAATTTTTCCCTAACAAGGTTATGAAAAAAATCCGGCATTCCGGTCGCTGTCCACTGTTCTGAAATGCAATCCCGGCGATGTGGGAGAACGCGTCGGGGAAAGAATGCGCGTCTTGTTAATTAGTCGCATGTGGAATGCAGCCATTTCACGTGGCGGTAATGCAGCCCTGTTTATGGAGTGTGAGATCAGCTTCCTGAGCTGATTCTATGCTCTGTTTATGGAGCTCTGTGCTCATTCCAGCCAGTTTGTTCTCTCTGTGATAGTGGATTCTGGTCTGTTCTGTATTATTTCTGACTCCAATTGTGTTGTTTATACTGACTGGTTGCAGCGAGGCCCCTGAATGGTTTTTTTTGGGTTGTAGTTTTTCCTGTAGTTTCCTGATTGGCCTGCCTTGTAGTAGTTTTTGTTAAGCATTACCTCCCCTCTGTATAAAGAGGTGAACTACACCCTTGTCTTTGGCCTCTTCATGGCCTGAAGTTGGGTCCACACAAGCACTCCAGTTTGCAGAACCCCTGCTATGGTGACAGGTATATTACTTTTAACAAAGGTACCATTTCCAATGAATTCCAATTCATAACTACTGTATATTTTCTATTGGTGTCTCTTTAGAAAATCATATTTCATGAATATTATGATCAAGGTGATACCAGAACAGCTCAATGGGGTTATTTCAGGTCAGTGGGCTGGCCACTCCTAAAGTTGCAATTTCCTTCCCAGAAGGTCCCTGCTCAGTTGGATTTTTTTCTTTTTTATCATTGTATTCCTGTAAGATTCTCCAAATGAATGATCTTCATTTAAAGGGATGATGGTATGACCCAGCAAGCAAAATCTGGATTTTGAAAGTACTGAGCCGAAAAAAAAACATGTCCCCTTGTTTGGGTCATCCAACCGAAACCGCTCACGGCCTAACTGTTAAAAGATGAACAGAGGACAGGAATAGAGTTGATGCACCACAGGGCTTCATCATAAACCTTCTGCGGCCATTTGATGTACCATTCACGTGTCAAATAAAAACGTTGCATTACCAGCAATATATGAAAAATGGAAATACAAACAGTATAAATGCAATGAACATAAACAGTAATCACAGTTGAAGTTATTCTTGTAATCACAGCTTTCATGCTGGCTATCATGGGAGTTTTGGCTAAAAAAAGTTGATAGAAAACAAGATTTTATAGCCAGCTGAACTAGGCTAGCTCCTAGCAGTGCCTGGCAGCAGTAGGCCTAACTTTACTTAACTAACAGAGCTAAAATCCGCAAGGTTAGGATACTATACAAGACAAGTTTATTTTGAATTATTATCTTGCCTTCATAGCATACATTCACCCATGAAGTTTCCAATGAATCAACTGCAAGTAGCTATGTACCTTGCATATTGGCATATTGACAAGCCAGAATTTTTCATTCAGCATTCATAGCATGTTCTACAATGATTCAACTTTTCAACAGTTGGCTCTGATCCTGAGATTACTCCCGGAACCCAGCAGGTCTGGTCAAAGAGAACATGCCCAAAATTAAATGATTGGACACGCTTATTGCAGCCTTGTGGCACCTACAGCTACTGCATTTTCTTCATTTTAGTTTTTTTAACGTTTTCATTTATTGATTACTATCAGACTGTAAAAAGAATTTCAACAAATATAATACCAAAAAACACTTTTAAAAAACCCTACCAACCATGCATTTAACATTCTGCCCTTCTTTGATGAGGTTTCATCCAGACTGTGGAACCCCACGAACCACTGTTAACCCCTGATGACTGCAAATTTTTTAACAAAAATTTTCAAGTGTTGTACATCAGGATGAAGGTTTATGCTAAAATGAGGCTGGCTTTTGGATATGATGGATCATTTAGAATCATTTACCTCCTTTAAGTACCATTGTAATTCAGAAATTACATCCGAAATGAATTATGTGTTTTGTCCTCAAAAATATTTCGGCTTCAAAGTGAAGTCCCTGGATCAGTGAACAATATGTAGAGCAGAAGAGAACATCCTCCAAGCAAAAAGTGACGCCTCCTTCTCCATATTCCCAATAGAAATGAGTTCTAAGAATCCGCTGCACAATTCCTTGTTTCTGAAACTCGATTCAGCCTTTGCAAGCATAATCAAAAGTCAGAATAGAAACTTTTCTCAAGGTGCATGAACAGTACAAGGCAAGGGGTTCACTGTGGGAATCTGGGCTGCTTCAAAGGAAAGCTGTGGGCCTAAAATACTTCCCCTGATCTATTCTGAAGCTGCGGGCTCCATGTTTTGAATCAGATTATGTCATACCAGCCCAGATTGTGTTGGGAGGATATTATAGTGCAACTCTATAGCCTCCCAGGATAACCTCTCTGAAGAGATAATGTCAGGACAGCCAGGAATGTGCCTCGGCATCAGAGATATGATGCTATATCTCCTGGCTGTGATTTGAGAGGAATCGATCATAACAGCCCGATCTTAACTCACCTAGACATGTGTACACTTTATTTTCTGAACGGAGAATCAGAACTGTGATACAATCTCAGAAACACTAACCGCTTTTTCAATTTTGGGCAGGTTTTATGGATGTGCACTATGTAGTCAAAAGTGTGTGAGCTCTTACTCCGAGGCTGGTTTAGGTGAGGCCTGAACTCCACTTGATGGATAATGTTTGAAAAGATGAAACACTGAACTCATAAAAACAGTAAGATGAGTATATATGAAGTTGGTTACCATAGATTTTACTCTATCCAACAATTTTTGAAGTCTCGTCATGTCTTTCATTTTAAACTGAACTCAAGTGGAATATATGACTCTTAACTTTCCAATCCACCTTGTTTTGGTTCTTAGTTTAGGCATCTGTTGATCGAAGCCAACTGTGCTGACCTCATGTAATTCTATGCTAATTTGCTAAAACAGAATCTCAGTTTTAATCACTTCTGGAAGTGTATTTGCATTAAAAGACTTTCTGTAATTGCATTTTATCCCACTTCAGTTTGCTGAAGTGTGGTTTTTAATGTGCTCTTGTCTGGAATCTGCACTTAAGTCTCACATGATTTTGTTTCACAACTGATTTGATCTGATTTTTTCTATTTTTTTTTAAACATTTCTCATGCTTGCTTGTGTTATATTTCTAATGTTGTGCACTTAATATTGTTTCATGCACTCTTTGTAAAGCACTTTAGAGTGCTGCTTTTGATGAGTGCTATACAATCAAGCTTTAGTATTAATTCAGTCAGGTACAAGAAATGGTCACAAGCCCATTTCTGTCCAGTCATTCTTGACTTTAGCTTCTCCCATCCAACTGGTGAGCTTTTATAACAAAGGTAGCGGCCATTCGTTTCTCTGGCTCCGTGCCCTCTACACCGCTCCTACTCTGGTCCACTTAAAAAACTGCTTTTCATCTCCCCCAGCATCCAACATTATTCATTGCAAGCAGCATTGGTTCATATTGGGTTCAATAATTTAAATGTTAACAAGATTTAAAAGAATTTCCAGCTCTGCCAGAGGGTTTGTGATCTCAGGGACTGTCTGCCATGCTTGCTCAGATTGTTCCAGAGCATCACTCGAGCAGAGCCACCACCAAACTCAAATAAATGTTGTCCTGTAAATAAATGGCTAAATCTGATGTCAGAGTCCTGACTGAAAATACACTTACCACAGTACAGGCCCCACACAATGACCTGTATAAGACTTCCTCAAATGCTCTTTACAGGACAGTTTCAGGGAAGGATTGCCCAGCTGATGGGCTAGCTACAATCCTTAGGCTGTAACTCTGTTGTGGCGGCTAAATGAACAAATTAATTCTCAGCCCCTGTGGTTCAGTATATTTGAGTTAAATCTTAAGTCACCACAAGCATGATGCAGAACTATTCAGAGTGTTTTGCTTTGTTATGTATCATACATTCACAATTTTATCAAAATAATCCATTCCAGCAGGCTTATATCATAGCCTGGTTGTCCGGCATCCATCGTTCGTCATTGTTTGTTGTTGTCCCTAAATATCTCCTTCTCTGAAATTGCTCTATCCAATGAAGCTGAAACATTGCAAACATCTTCCAGCCAATGAGGATGCCAAAGTTTATATGGGGATTCAGCAGAAATTTTGCCTGCATATACTAAACTGCATGACTCAACACATATATTATAAATTTTTCTTTACATTGCATTTTCACCGTGATTGAGTTATGATATCAGACCTCACCCCTCATTTTCATAGATATTTTTAAAACTATCTTCTCCATAACTAATTGACCAATGAAAATGCAACTTTGCAGACATCTTACAACCAATGAGGGCACCAGAGTTTGGATAAATCATTGCAATGTGGGATCATGTGACCCAACACATGCAATGGTTGCTGGACACTAGGGCTGCCAATTCCAAGCCCACAATGTCTTATTAGTATCCGTTTATATGTAACTTTTCAAGTCAATTACAATATATCTTCTTTCCAAAGTTAAAATGAGTGTGAACAAAAAAACCAAAGTTCTCCGCATGCAACAACACCACCAGGAACGAGACAGAAGACATCTCAGGTTGACAACTTTAACGAGGCCTGCATATCCGATGCAAGTACTGAGTCCCTAATGCAACAGCAGAGAGGTCTCGAATTGATAATGAAGAACACTGTGCAGCTAGCAATGATGGATATTTCCCAGTCGATGCTTGCACTTAAAGCCGACCTTCAAGCACCAGTGGCGGAGCCAGAACTGGGAATTGGGGGGCACAGACATCCATTTAAAACGATTATATGTCCTCTCATGTTCTCAGTCATTTTCAAAATGGACAAAAGATTCAGTCCAAGAACAATCCACATTATCAAGTGCTGCTAGTGCTCCCTATTTAAGTAAGATGACAACAATTCATCTGGATGGTATTTGCTGCATTTAAATCAGCATTATTCTAGATTGCATACCTGTCAACTCTCGCGCATATGGCTTGAGTCGCACTCTTTTTATATTTAATTACCGAGTGCCACTTTTTTATCAACCCAAGCTGTACCGAGAGTGAAAGGCGTTATTTCATTGGAACACTGATCAGTCATTAATCAATCAATGCGTATTTAAGAGATTCTCACCTGGAATTGAACTCTCTATGCATGAGTTTTTCCATTTTTTGCACAAGTTAAATCGCCTGATGTGCAGAAAAGGTAGCGTGGACGTTTCAGAGTTTGTAGTTTGCAGTTTGTCTTTTGTAAAGCACAGGCCTATTAATGAGTAAATTATTTTTCTGTTCTGAATTTATCCCATTATTTCATCGCTGTTAGATCGCATTTGGAGAGAAGCCGTGTCTTCAATTGCCAATAGATTTTTACGATAATTGGAAAATGTGTGAATAAAGGAAAATGATTATGAACTAGCCAGAACTAATGACTGTCATAAAAGGACATGTCTGTGCCCTCCCAGTTCCCAGGTCTGGCTCCACCACTGTCAAGCCCATATGTCTACGGTAGGTATTTTGGTTGATAAAGTGGATAGTATTCGGGGCTGAGGGGTTTAAAGCAGGAAGTAATTATGTGCACTGTTGATCTCAACAATGTTGCAGCTGAAAATCTCAAACTTGAAGGATAGAGAAAGGCAAAATAACATTGGGCTGGGGTGCATTTCCTGAAATCACAGATGTTAACTTACATAGTTAGACCCATTGACTGTGAATGGACAAACTACATAAGTTGCTTATGTAGTTAGCAGCTACGCTTTTGGGAAACGTACCCCTGGTTGGCCTAGCTCCTGGCCTCTTTTCAGGTGAAGAACAAGTACCTAAATTGCGTTATCACCACTGTCCTCGGTCCCCTGAGAACAGCCCTCCAATTTAGAAATGCGTGGAGATGGAATAAAGCTTGATTCACCAGACAATCCATTTGTTATGAAAAGATGTGGGTGATTTAAATCATGTAAAGAATGGCACACATGGTAAAACAATGGGAAGACTGAAGTTCATAATTGTTTGCTAATTCCCACACACAAAGAAAATATTCATATGCATAAAAAACTACCAATTCACCCTCCCCTTGACAGCAGACCCCACCATTTTGTGGACATTTATATTAAAAATGATCATGAGAAGGAAATGATGTACGTTTATCTGTAAACAGCTCTGCTGGCTGCAATTCAGTCACATGAAACAACCATATAGCGTTTGCATTAAAACGTGGTTTTGGTGTGCCAAAACGCAAACAAGGTCTGTGACACAAAGATTTCAGAGCATCAGCTTTATGCAATGGCACTTCTCCATTGCACTCTCCCACCCCTCAAGATGCAAAAACTTTTACTTAAGAGAAGAAAACAACCAAACATGGTGAAGGCGATAAATACGCTGCATGCGACGGACAAAACTGTGCAAAACGTTACCATGGCATGCAATTCCATTTGCAAGTGCCTAAAAATTGAGCTGCAAATGTTAGTGAATTTAAACAACTTTACCTTGTAAATCAATTAATTTCCAGTCCTCTTTGAAGAAGCTCAAATAATTCAAACCCTGTGGCATTAGAGAATTTTTTGGGACAGGAAAAGAATGCTATTATATGTCATTAGAACTCTTTACACTTGAAATGTGATGGGATTGACAGGCACTGGTGACCAAAGCTGCTGTCTGTTGACCGGCAGGTTTGTCATCCCAGGACCCAGGGGATTAGTAAAGGAAAAATGGCTTTTGAAAGTGTGTTGAATGTTATTGTCCTGGGCCTGGCGATTTTAACCAACTGATACTGTATATTTTATATTTCTAGTTATGCTCCATCGAGGAGCGGTCAAGTTTGCGGCCAATAAATATAATTATCACATAACTGCAGTACTTCTCCCACAGCCCAGCTCAAGACATATTTTGATATTACCCAAGTGTGAGGATACGCTCAGGAACCAGACGCGAGAACCAAGCAGTGCAGTAGAGAGTTTATTAAGCGAGGGGGGAAACCCCCGCAGGGCAGAAGGCAAAAAGGTACAAAGTCCACAATCCAAAAATCACAATCCAGGAGGGCAAAAACAGAGTCGAAAACCAGGGCAGCAAACACAGTACTCGTGGTCAGGCAAAAATAGGTTAAATTACACAGGCACAGGTTTGTCATAGAAGCAAAAGCCAAAAATCCAGAGGGCGAAATCCAAACCGTTACCAGGGCAGCAAACACAAAACTCGTAGTCGGGCAAAAAGGGTTCGAAAACAGATGCAGACAAAAGTACAAAAGAGCAGAGCCAAAAATCGTAAGTCGGGCGGTCCAGTCAGAAGATTAACACTATGAGTACAAGGCGAAAGAAAGCAGCACAGGTAAACAAGAGGAAACGTTCTGACGAGGAACTGCAGTGAGAAGACAGCTTAAATACACTCAAGGGAAGTCACATGCTATGATTAGGATCAGGTGAAGAGGATCAGACTAATTACAAAGGAGGGAACATGAGGAGAACCTAATCACATGAAATTGGCAAAAAGCCAAAACGCGGACAGGGAACACGAGACAACCTATGACAAAACATACAGCTCCGGTTAGGGAGTTCTAATGTGCACAGATAATGAGAGGTAGGACAGAGTGGAGCAGGTGCAGAGGATCTGCTGAATTGCAGCAAAGACTAAGTGCAGGCAAGAGGCGGAGACTAGAACAGGGCGAGTGCTGAGAGCTTGTTAATCAATTAGTAAGTGCAGCTATACAATCCCTAGTGCTCGTTAGTAAGTTAGTTTTATATACAATGTTAGTTTGGGTTAGTAACTTTAACGAAAACAACAAACTGTTAGTATTGGTTAGTAATATAGAAAAGAGAGGCGAAGGAAGCAAATGAGATTGGAAGGAATGTTTGAAACCCAGAAACCATGAAATCACCTAAGCATGTGACACGCAGGACTGGGGAGAAGCTGTAACTTAACAAGAGACCAGACAGGGGAGACAAAGTGCAATGCAGGGCATGAATAAAGACATGGACCGGAATCTAACAGAATAGTGGATTGGGAATGGCAAAAACGAAAACATGGCAAAGTACAAAAACGAAACCGAACATGGCAAAACCTAACAGACATAATCATAAACATAACAGGGAGTGGCAGAATCATAACAAACATGGCAGAATCAGAACAGAAAGAGCAGAATCATAACACCAAGGGTAATATCACTTTTGCGAAAATTTCATTGGCTGAGAATTTGGGGAAAAAAATTGCTTTGCGTTACATCACACGGTTTATACTTAGCCAGGTTGAATACCAAGTGTAACGCTGGTTAAATCGGTATGGCTCAGCGCTGTAGCAGGCTAGTTAAGCACCACTCATATAACTAAGTTCACGTTACTCAGCTAGGTAGCATGTTCACCATACTTTTTCAAAACCATTACCTTACATCAGTTTGTTAGATAGCGAGCTCGTTAGCTAGACACTCAGTTCACTGTAGAAACCATCGTTGGTTCAGCCGCGAATGTCTGTGACTCAGAGATGAACTAAGTGGAGTGATGTAGTTAGCACATTGCTAACATGCAGTGGGCACTAATAGAAATTATATTTGCTTTCCATTAAATTACGCAATTCAGTTATGCGATAAATAGAATCTTATACTCTTGGTGGTGTCATGACAAAGTTTTGAAACTCATTGAGCAAATTTTGGGTTTGTTGCTTGCTAAAGCTCGCAACAAATGCAAAATTTACTCAACTCATCTTATAACTTTCATATGACATGCCCACTCTTGTAAGATCCTCTATTTGATATCAAGAGGAGCAATACTGAAATACTGAAAGTTATCCGTTTCTTTTGAAAAAATAATGTAAATTTGCACAATGAAGGAACAGTAGTGACTGAATGTAAGCTGCAATGACTGCTATATTTCCATGCTGAATGTAAACTGCAGTGACTGCTCTATTTCCATGCTGAATGTAAACTGCAGTGACTGCTCTACAGTGTATTTCCGTGCTCAATGTATACGGCAGTGACTGCTCTATATCAATGCTGAATGTGAACAGCAGTGACTGCTCTATTTCCATGCTGAATGTAAAATCCCTGCTGAATGTAAACTGCAGTGACTGCTCTATTTCCATGCTGAATGTAAAATCCCTGCTGAATGTAAACTGCAGTGACTGCTCTACTTCCATGCTGAATGTAAAATCCCTGCTGAATGTGAACTGCAGTGACTGCTCTATTTCCATGCTGAATGTAAAATCCCTGCTGAATGTGAACTGCAGTGACTGCTCTATTTCCATGCTGAATGTAAAATCCCTGCTGAATGTAAACTGCAGTGACTGCACTATTTCCATGCTGAATGTAAAATCCCTGCTGAATATAAACTGCAGTGACTGCTCTATTTCCATGCTGAATGTAAAATCCCTGCTGAATATAAACTGCAGTGACTGCTCTATTTCCATGCTGAATGTAAAATCCCTGCTGAATGTAAACTGCAGTGACTGCTCTATTTCCATGCTGAATGTAAAATCCCTGCTGAATGTGAACTGCAGTGACTGCTCTATTTCCATGCTGAATGTGAACAGCAGTGACTGCTCTATTTCCATGCTGAATGTAAAATCCCTGCTGAATGTAAACTGCAGTGACTGCTCTATTTCCATGCTGAATGTAAAATCCCTGCTGAATGTGAACTGCAGTGACTGCTCTATTTCCATGCTGAATGTAAAATATTTCCATGCTGAATGTAAACTGCTGAGTGCAGTGACTGCACTATTTCCATGCTGAATGTAAAATCCCTGCTGAATATAAACTGCAAATTTCCATGCTGAATGTAAAATCCCTGCTGAATATAAACTGCAGTGACTGCTCTATTTCCATGCTGAATGTAAAATCCCTGCTGAATATAAACTGCAGTGACTGCTCTATTTCCATGCTGAATGTAAAATCCCTGCTGAATGTAAACTGCAGTGACTGCTCGACTTCCATTCTGATCATAGACTGTATAAAAAGATGGACGCAGCACTCTGGTCTGAAAAAAGAAGCCCATGCGGAAGTACTGTAAAATGGCATTCTATTTAATGGCCAGCAGATGGTGACGTCGGTGGTTGCAAAAAAAAAGTTCAATGCTATAGAAGTCTATGAGAAAATTACCCTACTTTCCCACCTGATTTTTCATTTAAATAATGATTTTTCACATTATTTTATGGTAGCTATAGCAAGTTTCAAGTCTCCTTCGATATATCATGATGTTCATTTTTTGTAAATTATGGTCCCAAGTAGACTAGAATAAAGGATAAAGCCAGAATATGCTTTAGAGGCGTGGCTATCCTCTGGTCCTCGTCCGATGCGGTCAGATCTACCTCTCATGTCCCTCCCCGGATCTTGATTATCGCTCTCGTCCAATAGAAATCACATCCGATTTCAAAATGACAACATGGCGCAATTCAAATTGCCAAAATCGAGGCTTCCTTTATGGTATGCTGAAACCAATGGGTGACGTCACGGTTGCTTCGTCCATCTTTTTATGCAGTCTATGATTCTGATCCACTCCCATGCCATCTGCTCCCCTGCCTGTGACTGTCCTTAACCCATTTAAACCGGGACAGCATGTGCGCGTTTTAAGAACGTGTCGTTGCCAACACAGATATGCGCGTAATTTTGAAAGTACCGTAATTACTGTAAGTTTTGCGCAATAGAAAAAAATTCCAGCTGTTCCTGAAAGCTGAGAAGCTGTGCTTCAGCCCAAATACAGGTTACTATGGTAAACAGGGCAGCATGATTCTCTGCTGGGATTTTTGCATTAGGCCTTAAAGGGCTAACCATCAAGTTCCCTCACTGGTGAAGGGTCCTCAGTCTCCCTACAAAAGCCATTCATCTCTCACCCCTGCATGTCCAAGCAATGCTTCAAATTTAAACAATGAAAAAGAGTCCTGGCCCTTTAAATTGCCACCAAACATTTTTATTTAGTATTGTGTGCTGGCCCAGGAGGGCCAATGATACTTCACATTTCAAACACTGGGAATTTCAGTACGGATGTGTACACGCATACCGAATGTCCACAATACATACTTTAACAGAGTGGATTAATATGTGGCATGGAAAGTAGTTCCTATAGCCGTACACAATTGCTTTAGTTAAAAAAACAAAAAACTATATATGTATACACACTACAGGCCAGTTTGGAAACAAGGCCAATACAGGTCAAAAATTTTGAAGCAACTTCAAGTTTCTATGCACAATGCCTTTCTTAAAAACCAGTATGAAATCTATGGATTTTAGGATGTATTTACTGCATGATTAGACTTTTTTTCATTGATATGCACCATTTTCCTGGTACTGTATACATTGATGTTACCCAGAGGTCGCGTTACACTTTCTGATTGTCCGTCGTTGTGACGGACAGGGGCATAAAAATTCCGTCATAATCAATTATTATCCGTCATTGTAATTTTATTTTTGAAAATGATAATCGTTTATTGTTTTAATAAAATAGAATAATTCATAGATTACGCATTAGCTGATGCCGACAGTGATTCATGTAGACACACATTGCGCACTGTGTTAAATACAGCACTGCGTAGATTTTCAAACTTACTGCTGTATGAACTTTATTAAACATCACAAATGATTTCTCCCCCGACACAGTAGCAGTGCGCAAATGAACAATGCTTTCAGTTATTGCTGGGCTTCACTAAGCCTAACAACTGCAGTCTCGCTAAGCGGCCCTATGAAGCTGCTTATCAACTCGTTATGTCAACTGGGGCTTTCCCCACCTACATATCTGCGTGTTCACATAACAGAGACGGCGTTTGTAGCATATGACCAATCGTCTACCGGCAGCAGAGCAGCATATTTTACAAATAAAGAGCAAATGATCATATTTCAAAAATAAATACAGGATCATACCAGAGATGAAGTCTCGCGTTCGCTTGAGTCTCTTGCCTCTCAGTGGCATTCACGTTTCCTGTGCGTAGTCAGCAATTATTATGAACTGAAGAAATTCACTCGCAGAATTCAAGTCATTGCACATTGGTTAATCACGTTACGGTGGATTTCCCTCTAGTGACAGGAAATTGATTATGACTCGGGAATTCTCACACTTTTTTCTTTTACTGAGAGATTGAAAGCAATGGAATTGCCGTTCAAATGGTCTTATTTCATTGATCATGAAAATTGTTTCCAATCCCTGAGTAAAACAAAAGAATAATCGCTTTCCCTGGTGAGGTCCACCTTCATGCAAGTGAAACTGAAACTTCAATGCACAAGTTTTTAATTCGGCGTGAGAATTCATTAATAAGCGTTCATTGAATAATTGCGGACTACAGTGAATAAGCCTAAAAATGCGTGAGACCCTCGCTGAATCGTGAGACTAGGCATCTCTGTCATACAGATCAAAGACAATGCTCGAGACAATATGACACCCACCACCAATTGGATGGGGGTGTGAATTACATTCTGTCAAAAACGGCCTTCAAAATATTCCGTCATTATTCAAAAAAAATCCATCAATGACGGAAAATATTCGGTTAATGCGACCTCTGATGTTACCAGACCATTGCTGAATAAATGTTCACAAAAGAAAGGAGGGGCTTAGTTTTTGGGTTGAGAAGATTTGCAAGAGTCACAACTTCAGTGAAAAAGTAAAAAACAAATCAAAGTTTGCATTATTCACTTTATGTCGTGGTTTACAGCCCACCACATGCCAACGGCAATCCAGCGGGCACTAGGACCATGGGCCTAGTAATATGGGCTGTTTGAGTAAAAATGTATTCTGATAAGTGACTCTTTATATAATAATCATGTTTATTTTCCTGCAAAGTATGCCAATGAAACTATGACCTGTTTTTGTAAAAATTTGATCTTGCTTCCAAACTTTTGGCCTGTGTATAAATATATATGGATATAGCCTAAAAAGTAGAATACATTATTAATACATTATTAATATGTATCATTTAGCTTGCTCTAATTAGCAAGCATAATTCAAATGTAATGAATAAGTAAAAGGAGCTAATTCATAGGTAAATGATATGGCAGTGTTTTGAAGTATAATACCAGCTAAAATTTTATTAAACATGATTAAATACGATTGCTACCGACTCATACATTCATAATTTATGAATACTTATGATATTCATTGTCTTTTATATGCGGCAGACTAAATTGTTTCAATTAAGTTTAAATGAAATAAATGTCTAAGGAGGCAATAAAGTCATGCAAAGCATAATGTGTTTCTTACAGGAAATGAAGTTAAGAAAGCCCAGGATTTCCTATTGTAACTTGTACTTTAACTTTGGTTCAGACACACCATGAATTCACACTGTATAACTTTAGGCCCAAATGAAGAATGACCATTGAAAGTCATTTGTATTGGTTATGCCTGAAAGCTACCTCATGTGACTTGCAGAAAGTATTCTAATGATGGCTAAATTTCCCATTTAGTGTCACGAATCCACTGTCTCCCAGAGTGACCATTCCTTCTACCATCTGCACTGATTCCCTGTAGCTGTAAAGGGTTATTTTGAGAATCCCGGGTTAAAATCTTCTCAGCTGGAACACATTGATCAAACACCTGCCCTTATTGTAAAGTAGGCTGGGAACACATTACTTGTGATTTCTTTACTGCTTCCTGTTCATGCCATTTTCTGCAAATGGTCCTGTTATCGAGAAATATACACAATTTTTTTAATATTTCAAATGTTTTTTGTTTTGTTTTTACTTAAAGGTATGGAGAATGAACTGCATGGCACGTAACTGCAAAATACATTATTGTTCACATTATTTTCAAATATACATGCAACAATAATGAAATAGTAACAGCAGATTTCTAAAATATCATAAATAGGAAGACGATAAGGACATAAAGAAAAGCATAAATCAGAATTTCCACCCCGGCTGCAGAGCAGAGTCACCATCTCATTATTGTTTGTCGGCTCGCTAAAATGACTCAGCTCATCATCTGCGTACACCATACCTATTAAACCGGCCATTGATTGTGCGCATATCAAATCAGAAAGACTGCAGAAGCCAAAAAATCATTTGAGAACAATACGAACAACCTCTGTTTTGCTTACGGTCTTATTGTCAGCATCCAGTGGTGTGCAATTTCACACTTGGCAAGCACAGCGCAGTGGTCAATAATGTGAGATGTTTCACTCATAAATGTTGGATAGTGTCTGAGCAAATTTGCAATACACATGTACCTATACACAGTATTTATGATTGTTTTAAAATGAAATTTTATGGTCAACAAACCTGATTGAAGGGGGAAATTGACTCACCTTCTCACAACACAATATTGTACTATGCAGGAGGTCTGTTGCGCGAAGCCACTATATATAAAAGTTCAGTGTACCATGTAATGGTCTGAGGGATCAAATTATTCATCTATTCAGTCTGGAACCATCTTACTGTATGTCATAAAATCAGCTGTGAACATTCAGTAGTAGCGATACATTTTTGAAGCCTTGCTACCCCTTATTCTGAGAATAATAAATCAGATTTAGTCATGCTAAAAAACCATAGTAAATTATTCTAGTGGATTGCATCTGCCTATTAAAGCTCACCTGCCCGAACTTTTAAATTTATTATGATGAATTAAAAGCAAACCCAAGCGTGGCACTCTCACATTAATGTGCATGCTAAATGAGTATAAGAGTGGGCGAGTCATAAGGGGACCTTCCATGTAGTGAATATGTTGACATTTCCTGCAGATGTGAACTGAATAACCATGTATATCAAAAAAAAAAGAGAAAAGAATCAACAGTGAAAATAGTCTGTCACCATTTGACCTTGAAGTACTTCTGCAAGCACTAACAGCAGATCTTAACTCACAGTCCAACGTCAAAAAATGAACTTATAATACTCTCTTTTCATTTTCCATGCATATTACAGTGCAAACAGTGGGGAGCCTATCATGAAGTATGAATGGTATAAATTTTACTTTAAATTGTATGTCCAAGGAAGATGGCATTTTGTCTGTTGTGCCTGCTTGCTTCAGTGCCAAGCCACAAGTGAACATACAGGTGTATGTGGTGCAATGTCACTGAGGATGCAATTCTCTAAATGAAGTCATCTTTCCATTATTGATTTTGGCACAGATACGCCTACCTCCTGAAAATGTTCTTCATCTGGCCAACTGCTGTGAAGGAATTTTTATGAAATATGGAAAGAACTCTTCTATCCACCACAGTTGTTGTTATCCACGGTCTTCTTGGCCTTTTGTTGTTCCTGAGCTCACCACTGCACTTTTTGTTTTTAAGAATGCACCAAATGTTTGACTTGGTTACATCTAATGTTTTGCAATTTCTTAGATGGTTTTATTTTGATTTTTCAGAGTACTGATGGCTTGCTTCACTTGGATAGACAGCTCTATGGACTTATTGGACACAGAGGACATATTCATAGTTAAAGGTGCAGTGTGTAACATTTTTAGTTGTTCATTATAAAAATCTGTGTTGCCCATTCACAAACTTGTCCTTTTTTATGAATATTTACCACCACCATCAATTCCAAGTATTCCTATTGGCTTGAAATTTTGCATTTGCACATGCATGAACTGGGGTAGACGCTCCATATTCATGCGCCATCTTGAAATACGTTAGCAGGTAAGGGACATCCAGGATATACTGCTCCGCCTTTCACGTTTTGCTGTCACATGATAAACTCACAGGTGCTGCTAATCGGTATCGTTGCTTTCCAGCCCCGGCAAGTTTGAAGAAGGAAAGATGGAGGACCACACGTATTCAAAATCCAAATTTCAGGAACAGGAGTCTTCTTCTTCGCCCAGAAAAAGAAAAAGGATATTGAAAAGAGCAAGAGACTGGCATCATCAGAAAAAAAAGAGTGAACATTGGAGCTGCCTTCCAAAGATGGAAAGACCTGATGCAGGAAAAGGGGATTGAAAGAGATGCCGAATTTGCTTGCTTCCTTCTGGACAGGTAGGATAATATAACAGTTTGAATTCAAAATATTTATTTCATTGCGTGATCATCTAACAGTTGGTCTATGCTTTCCACTACGTAATTGAAAAAATTTGCTCTTCGCATAGGTTAGGTGTATTCTCGTGTATTCGCGTCTTTGCATTGAATGTAATCTGTCGTGTTTGGCGTCAGGTGTGAAAGCAGCTTTAGCTGGCAACCTTTTTATTTGGCTCATTTTAATGCCAGCTAGCGAGCTAAATGCTCACGGTGCAACTCCAGCCAAATTAGTTCGCATAATAATGGCTATACACATTTTAAATTGACTAAATTTAAATGCATGAAATATAACGTTAGCTAGCTAGCAAGAGAGCTTTTGTACCAACCTAGCTAGCTATATTTAATGTAGCTATGTATATGCAAGCTAGGTGCCTAAATGGCGAAGTTATAACTATTCACTATTATCCATTGATATCTATGAGCAAGTCCAAAAATAATACAACTGCGCATGTGTACCGGAGGTCACGGTCAAATAGTAGTAGAAATGTAAAAACAGCTCACGGCAAATATACACTGCCAGAATTAAACGAACGGACCTGATCACCGGAGGGAAAGCTGGATGAAGTCGTGGATGACATGTTGGCTTTTTGAAGCGTGAAGGCTACTGTAGCTGTACGTACGTACAAATATGTACTTTGAACTGCGTGGTGCGAGAGAGTTGATTACGATATATGATCTCAACACCAGATGGGAGAAATTCCTACACACTGGACCTTTAATAGCGACAGATTCCAAATGGAAATGCCTCATGTGAGATCAATTGCTTACTTGTAAATTAATGAGTAAATAACACACACCTGATCATGGAAGAGCAGTGCAGCATATTGCCCAATTAATTCTTGTCTCATGAAAAGGGTGGAAACATGTATTAAAAGTGCTGTAAATCCTTCTTCGATACACTCGATTTGAATTAAAATACCCAAAAAACTAAAGCTGAAAGTTTGTATTTTCTGTTGATATCCATTAATTTATTCAATATCCAATATGCTGCAGTAGACACCTAAAATAGCAATTACTTCATCGACATCCAAATATTTATGGACCTGCTGTAGACTACAATTTGCTATGAAGGCTTTACAATTACTTTTATCTACAATCTTGTGACATCAAATAAATAAACGAATAAATAAATAAATACATGAAAAAAGATTATATAATAATAACAAAACTTTGGTTAAAGCTGTGTTGAAACTGTGGTTGGTTTATCTTCACAAGCTTTTGGAACTATAAACGCTGTACACTGTGTGCCCCACTTTACCTTGTTCTAAATAATTTTATACTGAGTGTGCTTGTGTATTGTGTGTTTGAGCATGTGTGTGTGTGTGTGTGTGTGTGACAGCACAGTCTCCGGAACCTTCCGGGAGAGTGCCCAGCTGCTAGTGGTAACTGGACCGCATGTGCAGCATTTCTGGGACCTACCCCCTCAGGTGGTCCCTGCTCAGCTGCTGAATGCGACTCCAGGTAACATGTGACCGACAGACTCATCTGTGTGCAAATGAGTGAATGAGGCCAAATGTCTCCTGGTGCTGAGGGTGAAAATGCTTTCAGGAGGAAGTAAAAATGTAAAAATCAGAGATATGAAACAAACATCATCTTATAGGCACCATAATAATGCATTTGAACACCCATTCATGACCATAACAAAACTGATTGAGATTTGTTCATCTGTAGCCTTACTGCTCGTACTGTATGCATCTGAGTTTGCCCTCAGTTCCAGTACTTTCCTCTAACCCTTGGAGGCCAAGGGGCATGGATCCATGGCAGAAACACAACACTGACATACCTTAGGCATATAAGGAAAAAAAAACTTCCTTATATAGATGAGCTGCATCTGTGTTGTTAAGTTGACCTTTGACCTGCCACCCTGAGCACTGGAGCATGAGAAAGTTTGGACTTTCTACACTACTGCATCCAGTGGGGGAGGAGGGCAGCCTGGGTAACTGGTTTGGAAAGAGGCCAGCCCACATGTTGGTGTTGCTTCAGCAATCTCAAGTTGGCTTAAAGTTTCTGTTCTTTTTTTTTTTTTTTTTTTTTTGTTAGATGTCATATCTCAATTGGAAAATGTTTTCCAGTCAACAATGACAGTCTTTCAGCTTGAGAAAAACAAAAAAATGTTTCTTCTTCAGAATGGAACAGTGAGTTCTTCCCATGTTGGCTTGTGCGTGTTGAAATTAAATGATATAAAACACTTGCATATAACCCATTTTTAAAATTGCTATATGCTGTCTAAAACAAAGTAATGCAAAAACGGGCAAAATGCTCTCAGGGTTGTAATTTAATGGCTACCACACTTTTATTAAATTTTATTGAGTACTATTCCTGTTAAAATGTCTCAAAAGCCTCGATTACGCTGATAAAATATACAAATTGTAAAATATTGTATTTCAAAACATTTGCTCACAAAAAAAAAAAATCTGACAGATCATGCCAGTAAGACTCTGAATACACTTTTAGCATTAATACTCCCTCACCGCAAAAGCTTAGCATCACAGAGCTCCCTACTGGCAGAGAGTAAACAAATGTTAAGTATCATTGGTCGTAGCATTTGGGGTGCGTACTACAGAGCGCGATTCGTTTTCTCACCAAGTTGCATATAATGCTTTCTGTGCATGAAGGCTCAGCCTCACATGGATAATTCAATAGTAGTGTACAATGCAGGCTTTTCATTGTGAGAATATTACAAAAATAACCACACAAAGGCATAATTATGGTGTCATTTTGAAGCAGTCTCTGATTCTGCACACCCTTGAAATTCATGGCCCTTTTCGTGTCTGTTATTTTTCAATGTGTTTGAGATGTTCCTGGGTGTGACATATTTTTTTGTGTGTACTGAGGAGTTGGGTGTGGCCATGAAACGCACAGCCTGGGCTCCTAAAATCAGTGTAAGAATTACACTTCCTCACCGACGACCACTAGGTAGTAAGGAGATTAAGATACGATTGGTAAAACAATTGTATACATGAAAATAGAAGCAAGTGGGCAAGGCTAAGGGCAGCGCATGCTATACTGTAAACAGAGAACTGTATAACAAGTTAAAAATGCGGTGTGGCAGGCCTTTAAAACTGATATCATTTTCAATTTTGGAGCAGGAAGTCAGTGGGGGGAAGAAAAGAGGGGCATTCTAGTCAGATCCAGTCAGATAAACAATTAAGAGATGCATTTAATAGACAGGCTTTTTAAGTTTAAGAATGAAAAAAATTTATGTTTTCACTCCTTTAATAAATATTTTCAGAATGTTTGAAAAGACCCCTCTGAATAAAATTGGCAGAAGACAGAATGGTTGCCAAAAAATATTGTGAGTCAATCCTCTCTTCTCTCTGCGGTAACGTGGAAATCCTCGATGTCTTTATGGGGATAGATCTGTAATGATCCGTGATGCCAGCCTCTGCAGAAACACTCTCATACTGTGTGTGTCAGAACCAGGTCATTTTTCACAATAGATTATTCCTGAGCCGGTGAGATGTGTCACACACTCACAGTAGCTGATGGTTGGAGCTGCTTGGATCTGAGATTTAATGGGAGCTGAAGTGCTGATTCCTGACCATGGCGTTATGTACTACATCTTTCATCAATCAGTGTCACCTGCTGACGTCTTTCTCATTCATTCATTCCCTCATTATGGACCTCGGATGAATCTTTAATGGCAGTTATTTGTGTTCAGGTGTCAACTAGATGCCAAGCTGGAATGACTTGCATTCATCGGGGAAACCGTAATGAAACCTGAGATATTTACGAGGACATCTAAAGAAGCACTTTCATTATGTGCAGAGCAAACCGTTATGCGTGTATTCATTAGATGTGGTGTTTAGGTTGAGAGAGGTAGCATCTGTCGAGCATCTGTTCAGAGGAGCCCAGCAATCAGCCCTCTCTCTCTCGCCCTGTAATTCACAATGGAGAACCAATGGGCTTTCAGGGAAATCAGGTCCTCAAGAACTACCTGTACATGACGGATATTTGCTGCAAATTTCACAAAGGGTGACCAGCTTGACCCTTTTGTGCTGAATACAAATATTGCCATTTTTTTCCTGTTGTGCATGAGCCTATTCAGGTTTTATAACTCAGTATTTGTGTCGCAGAGACTGTGGAAAATTATTCCAGTGAAGCAAGACATTTGAAAATTCACTTACAGAATTATCTAGCAATTATATTTCGGAATTTAAGGACACTGGTGTCTATATCTGCACAATGGGGTTAAACTCTGGCATTATTATTATTATTAATATTAGTTTGAAATAATGCCGCACACACACATTCTGAATGTTTTCCACTGATTTTTTTTTTACAATCCAACCTCTTTGGAAACTGCCATCTCCTGTTTGGAAGCCCATTAATCTTGAACTTACTTTTCTATCGGCTTCAGTTTCAATATCTGAGTCAGTGAGGCATTGGCTTATTGCCTGTTTGGATTGACCCGATGCTTTTTAAGGTCGCAAGTGAGCCAACTGAACGACACTTTGTGGTAACTTGTTCTGTATCTTTCCGCTACAGGGTACAGTATACAATTCAGCATTTCATATTTCCCTTTTGCAGCTAATAATAAGTATTGCAATAACATGGCCCCCATTAGCCTGACAAATCCATCCTTCCATTCATTATCTAAGCTGCTTGATTGCGGTCAGGGTCACAGGGGTCAGAGCCAATCCCACCATCCAATGGGTGAGAGGCAGGGACACACCCTGGTTAGATTGCCAGTCCATCCCAGAGCACACACACTATTCACTGTCGTCAGTGGGCTACGCAGAATCATAACCAAGCCTAACATGCATGCATGTCTTTGCCAGGAGAGCAGAGTAAGTAGTGAAAACTCATGTAAATATGTGGTAAACATGCAAACTCCACGAAGAAAGGCCTCAGGACAGACTGGAATCCACAACCTACCCGTTATTTATTTATTTATTTATTTTATTTATTGAGTTTATTGAATTAGAACAATGCACATTAATCAACATATCAGCAATATGCGTCAAGGTAAATATGCCAGAATTAGCATAATAGCTAAATTTCATCCGCAGTCCTAAGGCAGGCACTTACAAAAAAACGTACAAGTTTTCCAAACGACAGAACACCTCACAGAAAAGCCCACAACACAGCACATGGGGGAAAAAAAACACAGTAGTGTTACACACAAGACACATTCACAACATTACAGTTAACACAACCATGTATATTGTAGTTAAAATGCGGAGTGAACGGGATGCCCCCGGGTATGGGCATAGGAATAAACAGATATTATACATGCATGCATAACTGGTGTGATTTTAACCAATGGGACAATACTGTAACACACTGCACCACCTTGCAGCCTAGCATTACATAGATAATACCGAGCATGAGATGTAGTATTTTCTTCTGAGACCAGTAACATAAAACATAAAAAAGTGCCTGGCTTGTGGTTATCATCTTAGATTGCTTGAATCTGCTCTTTTACGAGCTGAAAATAAACTGTCCAATCAGCTGACCATGGCGATAAAAAAACCAAAAAAAAAAAAAAAACAAACAAAATCACTCATTTTAAAGTCTACTTTTTTCTTCTTCAAGTGGCAGAACAAGGGATAGTATTTTAAAACCCTGGCACAATTTGAATAGTGATTGTCAGTTCAAGATCCCCTGCATTTTTACTGAAGAGGCCAAAAACTCTTGGGATAATTGATTCATGCAGGTACAGTGCATTTGTGTGAGAACACATTCTGGTGCCCGCGACAATGCCTTTCTTAACTTTATCTGCTGTACATGTTTTGTTTTTTGATATTACAATCTATACAAACATTTCACTCATCCCCTCTCAATGAAAAACTTTAAGATTCAGTAGTTAATATCACATTCAGTAGATCTTGCCATGTGATCTGTGCTATTGATTGCCCTTGTCCTGCATTCTGTGTGGGTAAACTCTGCCGTCCTCTGCATACTAAAATTATTGAACGTTGTAGTGGCTTAACACGTCAAGATGAAAGGCTTCCTGCATTGCATTACTTTTCAAAGCCATCATATAATTTTTGATTTTGATTTCTTTGCTATTGAGATGGCTCGAGGACATTGCATTGAGGATTATCCCCTGCCAGTTGACCAATAATACACATTAATGTTAGTTACTGGGAATGTAACTCCAGTTATACGCGTATGGGCGGAGCCCTCTAACAGCTCCGCTAGTGCCAACCCCTTGTTGTGCAGCAGCCCACTTGAAGAAATTTGCATATCCATCCCCCTCCTGGCTATATAATGGCGAAACCCCTTTCAATCGACTCCCGTTTATTGTATCTCCCCGACAACGATAGTCGGGAGATACTATGGTTTAGTTTGGGGGCCGCCGCAGAGATTTTATGTTCCGGGCTCTGGAAGCCACAATTATTACAGGAATGTTTTCAAATTTTACACAAGCAAAGACAATGCTCAAGACCGATTTTCGTCAATTTCGGACGTCTAATGTGGCTGCCGGCGGCCATTTTGTCCAAAATTTTTTATGTTCCGAGCTCTGGAAGCCACAATTATTATAGGAATGTTTTCAAATTTTACACAGGCGAAGATATACATATGACAATGCAAAAAAAACCAGATTTTCGTCAATTTCGGACATCCAATAGGGCTGCCGGCGGCCATTTTGTGCGAAAATTTTTTATGTTCCGGGCTCTGGAAGCCACAATTATTACAGGAATGTTTTCAAATTTTACACAGGCGAAGATATATATATGACAATGCTCAAGACAGATTTTTGTCAATTTCGGACGTCCAATATGGCTGCCAGTGGCCATTTTGTTCGAAATTTGGGTATCGGGGAGATACATAACTCGGTCCCTGTGGCGACCGAGTTATCTAGTTGAAAAACTGAAGCCTCGAAGAAATACAGCGGGGCCACGATGGTTAGAGGGCTCTGCCCATACTCGTATAACTGGAGTTACATACCCAGTAACTATCGTTATACTTCGCATTGGCTCTGCCCTCTAACAGCTCCGCTAGTGCCACAAAGGGCGGAGCCTAGATGAGCTCCCGCCCAGCCGTCCTCATGTGTAGGAGGGGGAGTATCCTGGCATTAATTCTGGTCCTGTTCCTTGCCCAGGGCAGCATTTAATACAGCCTCAGACAAGAAACCAGCCATTATATCCCTGAGATAAAATCGAACAAAGGGGGCTGGTGACGACCAGGAGGCAGCAGCACAGATGTCACCAACAGCAACACCCCTATACAAGGCCGCAGAGGCTGCCACACTCCTTGTTGAATGAGCACACAGCCCCATTGGGTCAGTGCTTCCCATAGTGAAGTAAGCCTTGAAGATAGCGTCGCATAACCAGTGAGCCAGACGCTGAGTTTTTTTTTTGTTTTTTTTTTTTTTTCCCTGCAATTTGTTCCACTTGTAAATTTTTTAGTCACTTTCACCTGTATTTGCACTATTCTTATGTCTTTTATGCTTTTATCTGTAAAGCACTTTGGTTCAGCCATTGCTGTTTGTAAATGAGCTATATAAATAAACTTTGATTGATTGATTGATTGAGTTGATACAGGTCGTCTAGATGCAGCTGCGCAATAACAGATGAACAACTGTTCCGTCTTACAACTTGCCGATGTATGGCGTACATAGCAGGCCAGGGCCCTTACTGGGCAAATCAAATGTAGCTTGCCATCTTCCTCGGAAGTATGAGGCGGAGGATGAAAAGCCGCCAAGACCACTGTCCCAGAACAGAAGGACGTTGTAATGTTCTTAGGCATGAAAGCCGGGTTAGGATGCATGATAGCCTTATCCGCACTCAAAACCAGACATCGTGGGTTTACTGACAAGGCACACAAGTCACTAACTCTCTTTGCAGAAGACAGAGCCACCAGTAGGACCATCTTCAATGACAGAAGCCGCATGGAAATATTATCTAATGGCTCAAATGGTGGCTTACAGAGACCGTCAAGGACTATATGGAAATCCCACTGTGGCACTGTGACCCCCACAGGGGCCTCAGCCGCAGCGCGCCCTTTAAAAAATGCTGCAAAAGGGGGTGCAAAAACACAGGAGCCTCCTGTAGTCCTTCATAACATGCAGAGATAGCGGCTGCATACACCCTGGCAGTGGACACAGCCCTGCCAGACTCCAAAAGAGATTGCAGGAAAGTCAAGATGATGGCGATAGGAGACGTCATGGGGTCGATATTACTCGCATTACACCAACCAGAGAAATGTTCCCACAGTGTTGCGTACGATGCTACCGTGGAAGCCGCCCTGGCCCCTTGGACGGTAGCAATGACATTTGCGGAAAGACCACACCTCTCTTACCGCTGCCTCTCAGAAGCCAAGCCATTAGAGGCTGACCCAGGATGGGCGGGGCCTTGACCTTTCTTTTTGCGGGTGAAATTGCCCAGTCCACAATGGGGAGGGGCCACGGGTCCGTCACTGCTAGACGCACAACTTCCAGATACCAGACTGAGTTGTGGCGATCCGGAGCTATCAATATCACCATCCAGCCTTCCTTCCTGATTCTCAGCAGAAGTGGTAGGATCAACAAAGTTGGGGGAAATGCATACAATGTCCCCTGAGGCTAACTCTTCTGGGTCAAGGCCTCCACACCCAGTGGAGGGTCGTCCTCCACCCTGAATGAACAACAAAGGGGGCATAAAGTGTTCTCTTTGGAGTCGAACAGATCTGCTACAGGGAGGCCAAACTGGGCCCACACCAGTTGAGCAATGCGAGGGTGCAGACACCACTCTCCCGGCACGGGCCCACCGCACAACATGAGGTCTGCTCCCTGATTCAGGGCCCCTGAAATGTGGCATACCCTCAAGAGACTTGAGGTGGGCCTGACTCCACTGTAGCAGTCTCGCCGCGAGGGCGCAAAGCATCCTTGACCGCACCCCACCTTGACGGCTGATGTAAGCTACCACGGTGGAGTTGTCGCTCCTCACCAGGACATGTTAGTCCTGTATGAGTTCCAGGAAATGAAGCAAGACGTTTGAAACTGTGACCATTTCCAGGGCATTTATATGCCAGGACTCCTGGGAGTCCCACCGACCCCGATCGACCGGCCTTGGCACACCCCCCCCCAGTCTTGGAGGGAAGCGTCTGTAAACACCTCGATCCAGCTCGCCGGCTGGCCAACAGAGCCCCTCGGGTCAAGTTTTCCCCACAGGACCAAAAAACCAGACTGGGCATCACCGATTGCAGCAAAGTGAGCATGCGGAGATTCCGGCGCTGGGGACTCAGATTCAGACGCCGAAACCACATCTGTAGGGGCCGCATGTGGAGAAGGCCCAACGGTATCACTACGTGTGCGGCTGACATCATGCCTAACAAGGACATGACCCTCAGAGCTGACACCTTCCGAGACGACATTACCCATCGTACCAGCTGCAGCAATGCCCTGTGGCGCTCGTCGGACGGGCGCACATGCCCTGATGCTGCATCCAAGGTGAGTCCCAGGTACGCCACGGTCTGCGACGGTGTCACCATGCTCTTCTCCCAATTTATCGCAAACCAAAGCTGCGATATGTGGAGAGTCAGGCACTTTGCTTGTTCTATGGCTTCCACTGGCGAGTTGGCCAGAAGGAGCCAGTTAACCAAGTAGTGTAGGACTCGCATCCCCCCCTCCGCAATGGTTCCAAGGCCATGTCCACACACTTGGAGAATGTTCGGGGCGAGAGCAAAATCCCAAAAGGCAAGCTGGAGTACTGAAAAACAGAACCCTGAAAGGCAAAGCGGAAGAATTTCTGATGGGGATGCCGGATAGCCACATGAAAGTATGCATCCTCCAGGTCAACTGATACACACCAGTCACCCGGCTGGACTGCTTTCAACAGCTGCTGGACTGTCAGCATTTTGAAGGGCTTCCGTGCCAAGTAGCCGTTGAGCACCTGTAAATCCAGTATGGGGCGCATCCCTCCCGACTTCTTGGGAACCAGGAAGTACTTAGAGTAAAAACCGTTGTGAACGTCCGACACTGGTACCAGCACTATGGCGCCCTTCAACAGTGAGTCCTGAATCTTCTATGAAAGGACCTCCGATTGTGAGCCGCTGGCAGATTCGAGGTTGCCCTGGAAGGGGCGGGGTGTCCTTGAATATTGGAGTGAGTAGCCCTGGTTTAACGTTCTGTTGAGCCATGGGGGTAAACGACACAGCTGTCGCCACACTTGCAGTCTTTCTGACAGTGGCCGCGCCTGAGAGCGGGGGGCGCTCACAATGAAATCCCGAAAGATGATCCAGGCCCTCTCCGCCGCTGGGGTTTTGGGGAGAAACCCCACCCCTGCCCAAGGGAGGTTGTCTCCGAAAGGGATGTACGGAATGTCCAGTGCGGGAAGCGCTGGGAATTCCAGGAAAAACAACAACAGGAAGTTCATTTTTGTGTTGCCCACGACAGGCTTCATTAAACGGAGACGACTCGCTTTGCAAATACATAGGGAATTGTGCTGAAACTGCACAGTTTGACACAGCACTCCCGGAGCTCGAACCCGGGTTGCCCACGCCTCAGTCCAATGCTCTAACCACTGTGCTACTGGCTATGTGGTTCTTAGGAGCGCTCAAGGCCACTTGACCAGGTGAAGGCGGGTTAACAGGAGTTAAGGCACTCGCATTGGTCGAAATAGACGCGGACCTGGATGAGAACTGCGCTGCAGTAACTCTCACAGGCTCATTGGAAAGCGGCGCCGATAGTGGCTCATTTGTATATTCTGCATTCGCCCGCGAACACGCTCTACTTAACCGTTTTTCGGCAGAGGAGCGTGACGTTATGAGAGGAGGAGTTGAGGATTTTTTGTGAGGGGTCAGAGAAGAACCGGCTGGAACTTCCTGAGGAATGGTGTGCTTAACTGAATGTGTGCATCTGACATATTAAGTGTAAGGATGGGGACGTGCATTGGGCTGTGCTTTTTGTGACAAGGTATCGTCTTTATTTAAGACATTCGAGACACAAACAGAAACGCACATCCCCATGCACCATCATTTGTCGCGGTGGGGGCCATGCTGTGCTGCTGTAGTGGCTCGTGACTTGTCCGCTTGTTTCCCATATCGCTCTGCCAGATGGGGAGGCATCGCAGGCTGCGCACCGGGCTCGCGGACTGGCGGCAGGCAGTACAGAGCACTGAGAGGCGGTCTCTTCTTCGCGGCTGAGGGACGCATCTTCCCGCTGGCTGGAGTGACCATGGAAAATGGCGTTCACGGCTGGTTTTTGGACGAACACCTTTCCACCTGCTCCTGTATGGCAGCATCGAGTGGCGGACCAAACACAGAGGATGAGCACATTGGCGCGTTGAGCAGTGGTGCCTTCTGGTTTTCTTTTAGAGATGCCTGACTGAGCCACATCTGAAGCAGGGAGACTACTGCCAGAGACATGACCCGGCCAACACACACTGAGGCCACTTGGGCTGCATAGAGCAGCACACCTACGAGCCGGTGGACATCCTGCCAAGCCACGTCGTCCCCATCCCGACGGGCGTGGAGAAGCGACAGCTCTGCCAGAGCATTTCCTGTCAAGCCGACGACATTCATAGCAGATACCGCCTGTGCACTGCCAATGAACATCTTGTCCGCCAACTTAGCCTCCTGCTCACGTCTGGGTGGGAGCTGGTCTAACAGCGGTGCGTCTACAGGTGGGGCACCGCCAAGGAACTCAGTCATCCAGCCCGCCACGGCTGTGCAGGGGAGTTACCGTACGGCTGGGAGTGAGACTTTCGCCAGAGATGCCCACGCGCTCTGTACGAAGTCTTGGAAAACTGGATAACATGGGGCCACTGCAAAAGGTGCCAACGGGCACACTGTCTTGTATGCGCCGAACTCCACTGGCTTGGTGGGGTCGCTCGCGGGCTCGGAGGGAGCAGAGGACAACTGCACGCCTGACAGGATGGGCACCAGTTCGGAACCAGCAAGCGGGCTGCTCTTGCAGTGCGTGGCGAGTGTGGCGCGTGCCGAGGCAATGACACGCTGGCGGTGCAGGTCGAGCACCCAGCCTGGTCAGCTCTCACAGGTCTTCGGCGGGACCGCCGAGGCGGCGGACGGATCTCCCACACACTGCTCCTTCGGTGCGATGGTCTGAGCCGGGCTCGAAGACCGCGATGGTGATTGCATTCTTTTCTTTGGGGCTGAAGATTTAAGGGAGTCGAATGAAAGGGTTTTCGCCATTATATAGCCAGGACGGGGATGGATATGCAAACTTCTTCAAGTGGGTTGCTGCACAGCAAGGGGTTGGCACCAGCGGAGCTGTTTGAGGGCGGAGCCCATACGAAGTATAACTGGCCCTTAGTTAAGTATCTTGTAACTGCTGTATTCCTGAGCGATGATAAAGGTCTGAGTGTGACATTTGTTTTCTTTACAGTCTTTTCGCTTTACAGTTTTCTTTTTTCTTTCTCTCTAGTACCCTTTAGCCAGTATTAAAATGTGAGCTGTAATACTCCAGTGCCTAGTCGGAGATGAATGGTTAGCATTCTCTTTCTGCATTGTTAGCTCTATGCATCTGCAGTACAATGTACTTTAATGTGTTGACTGAGCACAAACAACATTTTACCATTTTTCTGCTTTTCAAAGACTTCAGAAAAGCAATCCTGAGTGCAGGATCTCCCAACTGCACCTTCTCACAGTAGCAGCCGGATCTCTTCCGCAGTGCTGGCACAAGTTTCACTCTCTTTCATTTTTTTCTCTTTCTTTTGGAAGAAAACCTGTTCTGCAATCTATTTTGAATGTCTCTAGGTGAAAGAGATATAAGGTATAAACATCTTCAGCTTTCTAGCTAAAGTAAACCCTTTTTTCTGAGTCTTCAGAGTCCAGAATGGATCTTTCTTTCCCCGGAAGATAATTGAATCGGATTTGTAGGATGAGCAGATACAGTACCACCGTCAACGAGTATCGATCTCTTGGCAATGGGAAGAACAGAGGCCTATATTGCAGTGAAGTGTTTTAAAAAAGGCTATTTCCTTTTGTCAAAGAAATTGATGGGCTTTGCTGAGAGGGATATGAGAAGGTTACAGCCATTCAAACCAAGATGCCAATTTAGGATTTTAACTATTTGTCACTCTCCTTATCTGGACAGGAGCTTGTGCAGGTTGAAACCCAAAGTTTGCAATAGAACATCTTAAAAAAAGCTTGCATTCATCTTCAAGTCTTTTCTGCTGCATAGACATGCTGTCGTTTACATGAAGTTGTCCATCTTAGAAACATTTCCTTTGCTCCCTTGCTTTTGTGTTCACTAGTCTGGGAGACTCCGCAGGGAATGAGAAGGATTTGAATATTTGCACACTTGAGGGAGTTTAAGGTCACTGAACTGGCTACATGCCGCACTGGACCCCCTGTGGGAAGCCATCTTGGTGAGGTCGGGGGCTGTGTCATGTTCCACGGCTCTGCCCTTCATCACTCATCTCTCCCAGGACATGCAGGGGTGAGAGGGGGAGAATTGGAGCGGCAGATGGGTCTCTGCCCAACCTCTCTGGTGCTGAGAGGCCTCTAACTGCACACCATTAGAGAGAACTACACGCATTAGCCTGCTACCTTAGCATGTCAACGCGGGTTAGGTTTTTAAAGGTGGACTGCCATTAAGATAGGAAATCTTTTTATTGCAACAGGAAGTAGTAAAGAAGTAATCTAATGATCTTTTGCTGATTGGTTCATGTTGACTGGTGGAATGGATTAAGCTTGAGTAATCATTGAAAAGTTCGAAAGCAGAGAGGATATTGATTTCAGAATAACTCACTGCACAGTAATTAAACTGACACAGCCCTATTGAAAATGAGTGATGACATCCATCTTCACTTTCCCCTGTGTTTCTATTTCTTATTTTATTGAAACGGCAGTGATAACACGGCAAACTTGTGCCCAGTAAATTCAAATATTAGTTGTGGAAACTGACAATTATGCATTAGGTGTAACATTCCCTTGATTATTATCAAATCCAAGTAATGAAATAATGATTTCTTTTGCGAGAATATCCTATTTGCGCCACAGATTGGGAATGAGGGACATAGCGAACATAGCTCAGATATTTTCTGACATAAGTGAAAGATAATTATTTTGCCCTCCATCATGGCTGTATGTATCTGAAGGCAGCTGTGGTATACAGGTGCACACTGTTCTAAATGTGTGATCTGCTTTATGTTACGTAGATGTCCTACAATCAAAGAAAAGATCACTAGAGCACATGGGTACACCTGTTATATAAGCATTAAATTATGGTGACTGCCTGTGCAACGAACAGCAGGCAGTAGAGGAGAATTTAAAGTGGTATTATACAACCTTTTTTCAGGGACGTAGCCTTTGAAATAGCATGCAGAAAGAAGCCCTCAAAAGGCCAGTCTCCTAACTGTGCACACTAAAATTTGCAGAAAAGGTACATCTAATGCTTAGACTGAGTGACCAGGAAACTCGCCAGCATCACTCATTTTTCCAAGTATGAGCAATCTGTAGTCAAGCAAAATGGCAGGGCTATACATCAGTCTAGCAGTGCGCTGCATTGATGGATGTTATACATAAGAAGAAATTATGTGTAAAGATTAAACTATGCAGAAATGATGAAGAATGGAGCAAGGCAAGTGATTTAGCCTGTAAGTGCCAACTAATATGACCTAATTTCTGTTCGAATGCAATGGCAATATATCATTCTGAAGGAGCTTCTGTGCGGCTCAAAGATACCGGGCTCTTGTTTCTCACTGTGCCACACAATGCAATACTGAGTGCAGCGCCTGTGCTTACCATGGCTGGCAGCCGAACCAGACAGAACAAAACTTAATTAAAGACAAAAAACCTTGTTTAAAGTGAAATGTTGGAGTTTTCCCAAAGTCCCCCAAAAGAGGAAATTAAGTTCAATTAGCCCAAGCATGAAAAAGTCTGCTCCCCATCAAAGCGTTCTGTATAACTTGACAACGACATTTCCCGAGGATATGGAGAGGGCTAGTTGAAAGGCCAGATTCACACCACCGACACTGCAGGTTGTAATGACAGAGTGGATTGTGCTCTTACCGCCTGTACCACCAAGACATTGCTAAACACTGTTAGTTTTGAAGTTGAAATTTCTGTTTGAAAGCATGAAAACCAGAAAGAGTTGACTATATTTTATGGTTAAAAAAGAAAAAAGCTAACCAAAAGCATACATATCTTCAATAAACGGACTATATTTTAAAAAATATTTTATTGGACTCATTGTACTTTCACTGAGTGTTGAAAATTTGTATGGCCATATTGCAATACATTCCGATCAATGATTGAATCAGAAAAACAAGAATCTCACGACGGCGTGATGATAAAGAGGATGGGGTCTATTGCATAAATTTCACAAATCAATATTTGGTATGTCCGCCTTTGGCCCACAGCACTGCTACACATTTCTGCTGTAACAAATGGGCAATGGTGACTTAGGGGACGTGTTCCCACTTCTCTTCAAGAGCAGAGTCAGCTGATATTGGCCGGAAATGTGAACCAATGACAAACTCGTTGGTTGGGGACATCCCAAAGAATCTGGATGGGGGACAAATCTGAGGAATAAGCCAGCCATTCAAGCACACAAATGTTTTCAGGCTCAAGGAACTTGTGCATACACGGGTGACGTGGGTATGGCATGGTCATGCTGGATGGTTATTGTTTTGATGGATGAATGGTGGGACGATAGGCCGCAGTATCTCATCGTGAAATTGCACTGCATTCAAGTTGCTGTTAGTGAAATGCAGTTGGATGCAATGTCCTTGGAATATTCCCACCCAAACCAGCAGTCCATCACCATATGCCACTGTGCACTCCTCAATGATGTCAGCGTAAAGATCCTCTGTCCATCCGCTCTGTGAATTTGAAAACGCAAGTTGCCTGTCAAGAAAACAGTCCTCCATTGTGCCATTGCCAATCAAACGTGTCTATTCATTCAGTTGAACCAATTTTTTCGTTGAGCTGAGGTTAGGTCCAATCCACTAAGAGCAAAACGCGCAGAGATATGGATTTCCTGGAGATGATTTTTCATGGTTTAGGCAAAAATGCGGCAATAGTGGGGACAAACTGTCTCATCTGCTGTGGTAGTTGCTGGTCTCAGACGGTCACAGAGATGGAGAGTCCGGATATGGTGATCTTGGGTGGGGGTCATCACACATGGTCATCATGCATGTGGGTGGTATGCTGTCGAGCCTAATTCCTCAAAAAGGTGTCTTATGCAACTTATCGTTGAAACATGGACATTAAAGCCCTATTCATACGGAATTAGTATTACCTGGGGACCTCTGGTAATTTATAAAATACCCCCCCATCTCTGTGTTTCCTGCGGTGCATTCGCACGGGATAAGCGAAGCCTGTATTTTACTTGTATTTACTGGCATTACGCCCCCGGATATAATGTCACGTGAAGGCTGTGCATTGGCACATTTTGACAGCTGTTAAACCCGTGAACCTATACTGTATTAAAATGTTGGTCACATTATTATCTGATGGGTCACAGTAAACAACAGTACAACGTCATTAAACACCATGTCATAAAGTAGCAACGGGACTGTGGGCATTAGTTGTCGGGATAACAGGCTGACGTGCGTTTGCATTGAGCTTGTTAAAAGATAGAAAAATGATCCTTACCGCAGGCTGCTGCGCGTTATCCATCTCAACATCTTCTGAAATTTCGCTCTTCTGATGAATTTGAGCTTGCTGTTTCTGCGAATGGGTCTCCATACTGTGTAGCGAGATGATGAGACTCTTGCATTTGCACTTACAATGCTATCAAGACTGTCATTCATAATTTGCACCGCAGCCTCCATGATTCTACCGGGGAAGAGCTAGAAAAATGCGCGGAAAAAGAAAAAAAGCTAGAACACACCGCCAAATCACGGACATGTCGATTCGCACGGGACTAGTATTATCACATGACGTCTTTGTTTGGTGAAATATAGTAGGTAATTTGCGGTGGAATTTTTACTTTACAAATTACAGACATGGCGCATTCGCACGGGATTAAGATCACAGATGTCCTCCGCAATTATTACAAATTACCAGACGTCCCCAGGTAATACTAATCCTGTGTGAATAGGGCTTAAGAGTCCTTTTTACAGCCCTGAGAAACATTCCTGCAGTGAGCATGCCAGTGGCAGCTCCCTGATGGCTTGAGTCGCCTATGGCATTTTGAACAATGGCAGAACTGGGACTTTTCAGGTGGCCTTTTATTGAGCAGAGTATAGGATGTGCCTGAGCTAACCGTACCTGATTTCAGCAGCTCTGGATCAGGCCCCACCTGTCTGACAGGCCAGTTTTGACAAAGGGCATGAACTTGGCAATGATATGGAGAAGGTGACTGAAATGCACGCAGACCAGTGGCACACAACCTTGGTCACATAAATAAACCCAACTAAGCCAACCTCAGAAATAATTATGCGGAATATTGAAAGGACTAAACTGTTGCGGGCATCCCGGTGGCACAACGGTCAAAGCACGGGCACCATACAGGCTGTGTCCTTCAGGCGGCAACATGGGTTCGATTCCGGCTCGGGCCATTTGCCGCATGTCTTCCCCCATTCTTCTCCCCAACTTTCCTGTCACTCTCCGCGGTGTACAGGTAGTTTATTTAAAAAAGACTTTATGCAGACAGTGCCTTGAGGTAGTTTCCCGTTGCCGCCATCTTGAAAGTCACGATAAGTCGATTGACGAGCACGAACAAATAGGTAGGATAGGGGAACAGATTGCAAAATTAATTCAGTGATATTCGTTCGTGCTCGTCAATCGACTTATCGTGAATTTCAAGATGGCGGCAACGGGAAACTACCATAAGGTACTGTCTGCATAAACAGTCTTTTTTAATAAACTACCTGTGCATTTTCAAAGTTCTCAGTGCCTCGTTTTAAATGTCAGGGCCCTCGGAATTCTACCAATGAAGTGTGGAGCTACTTTGAGCCTTGTTAATGATGTAAAAATAGCGATTTCTTTGCATGGCAACGCTATGCCCCATTCACTACCATTGAATGCCTGTTGGGAGCTTCGGCTAAAAAGCCCTGTATTTCAAAATGTTGGGGTCGTACGGAGGTGGGGTATTCGACAAAAGTTAGTACTCGTTATCATTTTTCAATACACCCCAAGTCAATTTCACATCGGAGTTCCCCTTTAACTATCACCGCATTTGATGAACAAATGAATTACTGCCATGTTCTGATATGCATACCAGAAATTTAACAACTGTAAAAGAAAGAAAAAAAAATTGTTTGTAACAAGTTGTATTTCAGTAGGTGCCGCCTTCTTTCAATAAAACTGTTGGCTTACATAATTTACATTGCATTTTCCAATTATGCTCTTTTCTACAGGATGTGTTATACTGTTGCATTTTAGTAAACTAGAGTTGAATTCAATATCACGATAAAATTGCAAACCAAGGTTACTGTAAAGGCAGTGCTTAATTCATAGTAACTGGCATCAATACAGCCAGTTATATGATCTATGTACAAAAATGTCAACTTGATATTGTATGTGGAATTACGGTAGAATTCCATTGTTAATATAAAGAAAACAATGAACTCTGCTGCCACTGCTGTCATGCCTGAGCTACTGTTACTCGTCACTGGTGCTGCTGTGCACAGACTACTGTAACTCCTCACTGGCACTGCCATTCCTGGATTACTGTAATTCTTTTCATTGGTATTGTTGTGCCTGAACTATTGGAACTATCTTCACTGGTATTATAGAGCCTGGACTATTGTTACTCCTCATTGGTACCTTCGTGCCAGGACTATTGTAACTCTGTTCATTGGTATTGTCAGGTTGGTGAAGGGATCAGGAAGACGCGGAACAAGGAACCAATAGGAGCGATCTGATATACAATACGGCACATCACCAGGCGGATATGATGGCAGAAAATCACGGGTCAAATGTAAAAATGTCGACGAGTGAACTTAAGCTCATATCTGCGCACGGTCGAATGCTAGCTAATATAATGGCGATTAATAGCGTTTCGTTCCAAAACGTGAACTCCGGCTTTGACTCGTTTGTAGCGTTTATTTGAATTTTGCGGCATTTTCATGTTCATATCTGCGTATCCACGATGGTATTCGACTGCGAAGCTGCGCAATGCTTATCGCATTTCGTCATGCATGCATTGGCTTGGCAAAGCTGGTCTTATTACCGGAGGTGCGGATGTCGACAAAAAATCCCCTTACTTCATCTCATCTCCCGATTTACGACAGTTTTGCGCTATATCAGATCGCTCCTATTGCAATCAACTCCAGAGTTTGACAGACTTGAAATCGACAGGCAAACTCAGAATCCGTAATACCAGACAAGGGTTCAATAACCAAAAATATCAGTCTGCGAAGTGACAGTACAAAAGGACTAGACAAGTCTCAAAATCCAGGGGGCAGTCCCAGAGGTCAAAAATACAAAGATCACCAGTCAGCGAAGCAAAAGTGCAATGCAAGAATTGAAAATCCAGAACAGTCCAATCAATACCAAAAAAAATTACTCCTAGGCAATCCAAAATTGTAACCCAGAAGACAAAAAATAGGACCAATGGTCCTGTAGCTCACCGGCCAACCAGATCAAGTTGAAGGGATAAATGAAGAATAGTTTTTATTTAATATCATACAACCAAGAAAATGTACGTCTCAAAATCGCAACAATTCCGAATCAAGATCCCGATTACAGTAATTTCATAATATATTGCAAACATGTTATATTCAGTCAGTTTGAGTAATTAAATTCACAGTGTCCCCTATTCGAAGCTATTTTGGCATCATATCATTTTTTTGCCATCTACACCCATGTCAAATGAAGATGTGTCGTGTGATCCAGAAGAACTGACCAAACAGGATGAAACTTAAACCATCAATCAGCATTGATGACGGACACAGACACACCAAATTTGGAAGACATTGCTGCATTCAGAACTCTGACAGAGCTTCGATCCACTTCCAATCACTTAACATGGGGCAAAATTTGAAAGTCGCACAGATTCTGGATCAAGATCCAGATTACAGCTAACTGCAAACAAACATAAGTGATGTGGTACCCAGAAAGCTCCATGCCACACATGAAGTCAATCTGGCCACCTGTTTCATAGCAAATGATTGTGAGGGATTTTCCCCATTGTCAGTAAGTAAATGGGGAAAATTTAACTTAAAAAAAAGAAGTTAAAGAGAGAAATATTAGAATTTTTCAAAACTGCAACCACACTACCACAGTAGATTCAGAGAAGAAGATTTTTGAAGTTCTCAGGTGAAAATAAATAAATGAATAAATAAATAATTCATTTTAAAAAAGGTTTAAAAAAGGAAAAAAAGGTTTTTTTTTTCCCCACAAAACCGCAAATAATCTTGGTTGTCATTGTCCCAAGGAAGCTCCAAACCAAATTTGAAGCAGATCCGGCCAGCAGTTTCGGAGAAGAGCTTTAAAGATTTTGGTAATGGATGATGATCACAAACACGATCAATCACAACCATGATAACGATCATGAACACAACTACGATGCCGAAGTCTGCGTGATCACAATAGCTCACTGCCTATTGACCGGTGAGTTAAAAATGAGTCAGAACACAGGCAGTGGAATAAATCACAGGCAATGCAAAAATCAGAGGTCGACAAAGAGAGGTTATACACAAGGAGACTAACACAAAAAGACAAACACTAGAAGGAATGAAGGAGTGGAATCTTTGACAATCTAGCAAAGTCTAGCAGAACAGGGGGCTCAATAAATACACAGAGGGCAACAATGAACAGCTGGAGAACATCAGGGAAATTACTGGGAAGAACTACAGGGCGTGGTTTAGTGTAGGCATTCAGTTATACAATAAACATAACAATAACAAAAACAGCATTAAGTATACAGAAATGACCCAAGCGGCAACAAAGTACATAAAATATCAAGCACAACGATGTATAGATAGTAACAAATGACCAAGAATAAACAGAGAATGAATTGAAACTGAATAAATTCAAAGAAACTGATAAAGACTAAAAACTGAGGGCAAGATACAAAACACGGCGTGGAGTCTACAGAAAACTGACAAGGACTAGGTAACAGCTGATGGCGTGACAGGTATCGTCATACCTGGACTATTTTAACTTTCTTCACTGGTATTGTCATACCTGGACTATTGTAACTTTCCTCACTGGTGTTGTCAGACCTGGGCTATTGTAACTTTCTTCATTGCCATTGTCATGCCTGGGCTATTCTAACTATTTCATTGGCATCGTCATGCCTGGAGTGTAGTAACTCTGTTCACTGTTATTGTCATTCCTGGGTTATCGTAACTATTTCATTGGCATCCTCATGCCTGGACTATTATAACTCTCTTCACTGGTATTGTTGTGCCTGGACTATTGTAACTGTTTTCTGGTTGGTCTTCTGGTTTCCACCATCAGACCAATGTAACTGCCAGTTATTTAAATGTATTATTTTTTTAATATTTTTTCTATTTATCTTTATATTTTTACATTTGTGCATTATTATTATCCTATTAACTCAAAAGATGGGAAGTAAAATCTCAAGTAATATTTCAGCATTTTTTATCTAAGTGAGCTGACTTGAGTCATTTATCCAAAGCTGCTTTCACCCAAATTTGATCATCACTCTTGGGACAGATAATCAACGCAAAATGTTCTACATGCAATAAGTAAAAATATGAATGTAAAATTCACGTGTGATGTATTCCGTTTTAAGTATTATTATATATTCACATTTGTCATTATAACCAAAGTAATACTTCACCAGATGAGTATATGTTGTGTTTTACATAACAAGTATTAGAAATTTACCATAAACAGCATTTTGAGACCTCATGTGCAGTGATTTTATCATCAGGACACAGAAAGTAATGGTCTGCTGATAATTTTTGGCTGAAAATGAAAGTAAATCAATGACCGAGAAGTAAAACAGGAAAATCGCTTAATGAGCCTGAATGCTTTCCCAACAGATTTAGAAATGTATGTGAAGTCAGTGTGAGTTCAGAGGAAATATGACTTTGGTTTATACTGTTAAATTATCCTAATAATATGGCGGAACACTACTCTGTGGCTGACAGCAGAATAACACTGAGTGGACTGACCCCGAAACTAGGACAAAAAAACTCTCTCTCATTGATGTGAAAAAAGTATTTGTTCCCTTCCTGATTTCTTCTATTTTTGCTTATCTGTCAAATTTAAATGTTTTAGATCATTCAACTAATTTCAATGTCAGACAAAGACAGCATGAATAAACAAAAAGTGAAGCTTTTAAATGATAATTTTGTTAATTGAAGGTAAAGATTTTTTCAAAACCTGTATGATCTATGTGAAAAAATAACTGTCTCCCTTAAACCTAATAATTGGTTGAGCCGCCTTTGGTGGCTACAACTGTAATCAAATGTTGTGATTAAAGGCAATGAGTCTTTGACTTTAATTTGTTTCATTTAGTTTTTTGTAAGCAATTCAGTGGTCGACTTGATTGTGTGCTGTAGGGTTGTGCTTTGCACACTGATGATATGCACTGAGGACAGGTTGAGGACTGGACTCAGGAGCAAGGATTTATTTGTATTTATTATGCCTCTAGAACAGCAAAGAGACACACACAAAGCAATACAAAACAAAGAGGAAACGAGGTTCCCTAATAATCCTTTTAGTAACACAAAACTGGGCTTGAACTATAGTAACAATGTGTAACTAAAATAGAGAAAAGGAATTAGGAAACGAGGTTCCTAAATTATAAACTTAAAGTGCTGATATTAACAATAAATAGCACTAAGTTGAGAGATTCTAAGAGAATTAGAATATACATGCGATACGCGGAGGATAAGTCTGTACAAGACTAGCAATACAACACAGGCATGTGGTTTACGAGACTTCGCAAAGACTAAGTGCGAGGCTCGGTCTTAAGTAGCACAACACTATCACACAGTGGAAATGAATAACAGATGCATGCGATGATTGCAGAGCTGAGGAATGCAGTCCGGGTCTTAATAGACTGGTGAGTCTGAAGGCTGGAGGCGTGACCTTACATGTGCTTTGGACCATGCCTTCCTTTTGATGCATGTCTTCCAAAAAGTTCCACATTTGACCCATCAGTTCACAGAATAGGGTCATCAACATTTTTTTTTTTTTTTTTTGGCAAATGCGAGAAAAGACTTTGTGTTCTTTTGAGTCAGCAGTGGTTTTACCTTGCAGCTCTTTACCAAGCCCTCATTTTCAGAGCGACAAAAATGTATTAGAAAAGGTTCAAAGGAGGGCTACAAAAATTGTATCGGAGTTAGATGACTTACCCTATGTAGAGAGGTTAAAACATTTGAAACTTACTAGTCTTGAAGACAGAAGGGTCCGAGGTGACCTAATTGAAGTCTATAAAATTGTAAATGGTTTTGAAAATATCAGGTCAGAAAATTTCTTCCAAAACAGAATTTATCCAGGTCTGAGAGGTCACTCTCACATGTTTGAAGTACAGAGATGCAAATATGATTTACGAAAATATTTTTTCTCAAATAGAGTTGTAGTATTGTGGAATAGCCTCCCTCACCATGTTGTAAACGCCCCAAGTGTTAACACTTTTAAAAAATACTATGATGATTTTTTCTGCGGTAACTCTTGATGTGTGCTTTTATTGTACTTTGTACATTGTTTTGATTTCACACAATAAATGAATTATGAATTATGAATTATAGCTGTCCTGTGGATGCCATCTTTGCCCTGTCTCTTCCACCAGTTAAGTCTTTTCTTCGCTTATCTTAACGGAGGCAAGTGAGGCCCGTAGTTCTTTTGATGATGGTCTTGGATCTTTAGCGACCCCCTGGATGAGTTTTTGACGCGCTTCTGGAGGAACTTTCGTAAGCCGGCCACTCCCGCAAAGGTTCTCCACTGTTTCAAGTTTTCTCCTTTTGTAGATAATGGTTCTCACCACGGTTTGCTGGAGTCTAAGTGCCTTAGAAATGGCTTTGTAACACTTTCCTTACTAATAAATGTAAAAAACTTTGTTTCTCACCTGTTCTCGAATTTCTTGAGATCACGTGCTGCTTTTTGCCTCCTCCATATGGCCAGACAGGTTCTATTTAAGTGATGTTCAGATTCAGCAGGGCCAGCAGTAATCATACCGAGGTATGTGTAGTGATTATTAATCAATTAAATTTTTTCAATTGGTTTATTTGGTTGATAACTATAGTGGGGAAATGCTTTTTCACATATGGCCAGGTGGGGCTGGAAAGCTTTTTTTCCTTTGGTAAATGGAATCATAATTTAAAGACTGCTTTTTGTGTTTACATGGGTTATATATTTATCTGATATTAAAATTAGTTTGATGATCTGAATCATTTAAGAGTGACAAATAAGCAAAAATAGAAGAATTCGGGAAGGGGGCAAATACTTTTTCACAACACTGCAAGCCTAAAAGGCTTTTTAATGGAGTACATTGATTAGGAAATGGATACCAGCTGCCCGTGTTGGACATGAGTTATGGCTGTGACTCAGCCTGCATGTGCAGCAGGAGCTGTCCAGGGTGGAGCAACGCCCCAAGGTCACAGACTAAGCCTGATCTTCTGATTGGATGGTGCACCAGATACAGAAGCGAATGAGAGAGAGAGGGTGCCATCAAGGTAATGAAAAATAAATATTTTTTCGTTCTTACGCATTGCATTTCTCAGACTGAGTGTCAGGTATAATTAGAACAATAATCCCAGTTGACCACACATTTCTTCCCAATTGGTCGTGTGGGATATTTTGTGTATCATTGGAACATTTTCAGTTCAGGTATACAGTCAGTAAATATCCCATTTTCACCAGCGCCGTAATTACTTCAGACATTATTAGTCCTTTAGTCTTACAGTAACATAATTCTAAATGTGCAGTGATGAAATAAAACATTATGGGCCTGATCTAGTAAGATCCCAGATAAAGAATTCAAAATTGCGTGCTCGTGGAAACATTTTGCGCATTTGGTTTGCTTACATTTTGCGGGTGATCTACTAAGAGTAATTGCCTGAATGACTGCTGGTGCAAACAGCATTATTTAAATAAGGACTTTGCGTGCTGCAGCCATTTCCACCATGGACAGTTTGGAGGAAAAGGGCGAACACAAAAAAAAAGAAGACTGGATTGAGTTGGAGGTGCTTGTGGAGGAAGCAAATACATTGTTGTAAATGGACTGAATTTTACAGTTAAACAAATGCGTTGTCTTCTTGTTATTTTAACTGGAAGTAGAGTCCTGCGCGCATTTAACTGTGGTTTACAGTTAACATGCACAGAACCTCTGTTACAAACTGATTGTAAAATTACAGTTAAAATAACTGGCAAAAAAGGTGCAAGTTTATAACAGTGCGTGCTCAGTGTTTGAGGGGAGAACAGTTTGCCAAGAGTACAGTCACTCGCTCCGATTACTCTTGGGAAGCGAGCAACCGCATAAAACTCGTGTTCGGTTTCATTCAGTGCTTTCCGTGTGGACGGAAACGGGACATTCTAAAACGCTTATCGTGAAAAAAGCTTAACGTAGCTTAATGCACCAAAACAGCGACCAATCAGTGCCAAATTCCTCTTAGGCCTTTCTGGTCGGGAGCACTTTTAAATTAAAGTCGAAGACTGAGGAATATAGTACTTACATCACGTCAAGCGTTTTCCCCTCCATTGACGTACATTATGAGGAAAAAGCTTAACATAGTTTAATGTACTTAAACAGCGACAAATAATTGGAAAATTCCTCACAAACATCTTCGGTTTTAATTTTTTGATTGGAGAAAGTGCTCCAGACAAGAAATGCCCGTGAGGCATTTGGTGATTTTTGGTCGCTGTTTTGGAACATTAAGCCACATTAAGCTTTTTCCTTATAATGTGAGTCAATAGGAGGAAAAACGCTTAATGTGATCTAACGTTTGTTTTCTTCGGACTTCGGTTTTCATTTTTTTATTGGAGAAAGTGCTCCTGACCAGAAATGCCCGAGAGGATTTTGGCGCTGATTGGTCGCTGTTTTGGTGCATTAAGCCACGTTAAGCTTTTTTCACGTTAAGCATTTTAGAATATCCCCCCGTTCTCGGCGTACTCACCGCCTGTGTCCTCTCCTTGCGGCAATACTGGCAGCCATGTCTGTGCGCAATTATGTGGAGCCAATTAGTACCTACCCTTCAAAGGTATTAAATAGCAAACGCAATCACCATAACTGAAATTGCTTTCAGGCTTGATAAGTCACCATGCATGTGCTAAAATTTTGAATTTGCATTTTCTCCTCCTATATTTTGCACGCTATGATAGACAAGCCCCATATTACATATTCATTAGGGCCAAAAGTACTAACTACATAGAATGTGCAAATTTGCACACTTCAAAGATGCAATCCTCAGTGCACGCCTTGAGTAGATGAGATGTCAGGTTAATTTGCGGGTGATATGGCATTTGCACGCGTTTCTATACACGCAAAGCTTTAGTAGATCAGGCCCTCTGTGTAATTTTTAACCCTTTAAACCCTAGCCTGTTTTTTAGACCAAAAATTGCATAGTCAAATTGAAAAGGGTATATCTCTGAAACCATAAGGTCTGTTTGAATATTTTTGGTCTCAAAATGAAGGGGACACTTGTGAGATTTGTTCAAATGTGTAAATACTCATTTTTTTATGTTTCTTTTTCTGTTGTTGCTGTTCTTTTTGCTGATATCTTGCAGATTCTTTGCAGTAGAGTAAAGGGGGCTTATCATTGGAATCTGTGGAGTCTCTGGTTTCATTTGAGCTCTTGGTTGTGCATGTGGCATAAAGCAGCAGAGCGATAGCATCAAAATTGTGGCGAGTGGGTTAACTAGGTGGCGCTGTAGGGATTTTGGTGTTTGGTAATTAATTTCGTTGGTGTTGAAATTGCATGAAAAATGGCTTACATATTCTTTTAGCTGAGGTTCTTCTGTTTAATTTGATATGCAGCATGACAATACTGTTACATGGGTAATGCTTCATTTTTTGCCGTTTCTTCTGGCGTGTTCTCAGGGTCCCTCTCAGGGTCCTGAAGGGTTAAAATAAAATTTTCAAACAAATTCCAAGTTAAGACATTACTTTTTTTTTGCTCTTGTCATTCCCTGCCCATCTTTGCATGAGTCATCACAAATCTGTGACTTCTGAACACGTGCAGTGGTCTCTCTATCGTTTTATATCAAAGATGGCATCTGCAATGCATTTAGACAGACAATACTTCCATTCTCACCTAATCAGGGTAATAGAAAAGATATCTCAGGATGCGCTGCATCTGAAAGACTGGAGAGACTGGAGGAATAATGGTCTGATGGCCAGGAAAATGTTTTCCCATTGCTCTTATAAGTGGTGCTGCGGCTTATTTGAATTTAAAGGGTTGGGGGACTGACTGGGAAGACTAAATGAAGGTGGGGACTTCCTCTGCCATGGTAAATTGATAGATGAGAGAGAGTTTACTGGGAGAGCACATGAGCCCTGATGAGACCCCACTGTTAAATATGCAACAACTCATTTGCTTGGTCCATGGTATGATCAATGGCAAAACACTGGTAAAATAGTAAGCATATTATATGAAATATTGTCATACAATACAGCAATGAACAGCAGGCCTAAAAGTAGGCCTGCAGAACATCAAAGAAGTTGGTTGCAACAGTTTTATATACTGAGGAGTTTCTGTAGCGTAGCCTGCTGATGGTTTCGGCAGAGAGCATCTTGTCACAACCCTCCTGTCACCTTAATTGTCTCCTCCCCCCTTTTCAACAACGTGCGTGTCCTTTAGAGGTATTGTCTCCTCAATTCCTCCTCTGGTCTGTCCTTCAATGACAAACTTTAACTATTTTCTCTAATTTACAAAGTACTTTCAGTTTAAGCACTAAAGTGATAGGAATGATAGAAAGGGGGTGAAAGGAATTTGAATTGACTAATGTTTCAATTATGAGCAAATACCACTTTACCTGTGGTTTTCGTGTCCTCCTATAAACTGCCCGGGCAATGTGGAGTGTTTGCTCATGTCGGGGTCACAGTTCTGTCTGAACCAGAGCAAGCAATTACCGAACACATTAGTTTCATAAATTAGATAAAAGTCCATTTGAATAGTCAGTTTCAATGCTGAACCTGCAGTCACCATTCAGCCTATGGAAAGTATTACCTTCGTGACACACGTTTCCATGTTACTTTTTTATGCCAAAAGTACACAGTCAAACAGAGCAGATGGCGAGTGACAGTGATCTCCCATTCTGGCAGCGGCCGATGGGGCTGCCAGTCAAATTAAGAAAGAGCATTCAAGACCAGAGGCTTAACCCTTTTGCCCAATGATGTAAGATATCAAAACCAGATGCTGTTGAAAACCTATCATGTGGCAACTTGTTTAAAAGAGCTCCCCTGGGGGAGCTCTTTTAAACAAGTTGCCACATGATAGGTTTTCAACAGCTCAGGATAATTACATTTTTAATTCCTTGAAAATTTATTCAGCGCTCAAAGGGCTAACTGGAACAGAGTATCACCTGGGTGAGCCACTCAGCAACCCTTAGTCATATCATCTTTTTCTTGAAAGTGTACCATCTAACAGGAGAGACAAAAAACCCAGATCACACTCCTCAAACCATTTAGGGAACATTTTCAACAAGAGACAATGAAACAAAGTGCCAGGCTTTGAAAGGACAAATCTAATAATGACAGGACCTCTGCTTAAAAAGGTCGCCTGCAGATGATGCTTTCAAACAGATATCCCACCCGCATTGTGATATTATGAGCAACCTTGATGCCACCCGACGTCTCTACTCGACTCTGCCATCAAATTGCCTCTAATCTAATTTTTACGGCTCGCCTTAAATCCAATTGCCCCAACCTCAAAAGCAATTAATGAAGGCAGGACAAGATTATGAATCGTGTCTCAAGGATGCTCTTGAAAGACAAAAGCCAGTTCTTCAATCGTAGATTTTAACTTTGTGAGCAATAAATGCTCTCCGCAACTACACGGCAAACAATAAAGACAGAGATTCTGTTTCAGAAAAAACTTGAATTTTGAAATGGTCATAAATAATTTAAAAAAAAAAATCAATTTTTAGAATTTGAATTTTCTTTTTTTCTTGTTTATAAGAATCTAAAGCTATAATAACGAAATGGCTTCATACTCGCAACATGAAATAAGTAAATTTATGTACACTGAAGGGTGACTAATTAATGAAATCATCAACATAAACAATCTTAATGAGGTGATAGGCCTCCACAAACTGCCAGATTAGCGTCATCACACCTTGGCATAGAGTTTACAAGTGTTTCACTTTACTGGAGGGATGGAGTAGGCTACGTTTCTTCCAAGAGATATTCCCCTATTTGGTATTTTGATGATGACGACAGAAGGAACTGTCTAACATGTTGTTCCATGTTGTTCTGGTGCTGAAGAAAAGCTTTGGCATATCCTAAAGATCATTTTCATACTCATAAAACCATTCAGCGACTGTTTGTGCCCAGTGGGGCTCAGCCCATTATCATTATGGAAGAGACCACTCCCATCATGGTAGAAATGCTTCATCACAGGATATAACGGTGATCACAAAGAATAAAGGTGCTTTCACACCGGACGCGAAACGAATTTTTCGCACGACAGATTACATTCAAAGTCAATGCAAAGACGCGAATACAGGCGAAATGCGTGTATTCGCGTCTCTGCATTGACTTTGAATGTAATCTGTCACGCGAAAAATTCGTTTTGCATCCTATGTGAAAGCGGCTTAACTCTGCATTGATTTACAGTGATCGTTGCACCTTTAACAGGACAAGAGAACCCAAACCGTGCAGCGAAAATGAACAGAGGCATCTGCACTTGTCATGTTTCTCCTCATACTGTATTTATTCAGGTTTCTTTTTTGTGAACTGAATTTTCCACCCATTTGTACGTTTTAATATTTTACAGACATGCTAGCATGTTTCTGCTCTATTTGTGTTTTACTGCTGTATTGAGATCAAGACAATCTTACATCCATCAGAAGGAGGAATAACTCCAACAAAGCCCAGCTTAAAGGCGCAGCTGCAGTATATTAAAGTGGAAAAGTCAGCACAGTGAATGTCCTCAGCGATGAGCAGGGCTTTGTCTGAAATGCGTCCCTCACCCACATGGTTCACCATTTGGCCCAGTTAAAAGTTTTATAAAGGACAGTCAGTGTGCTGACTTTTCTACTTTCATGGAAGTTCTTTAGTGGTCGTGCACCTAATAACAGTATTGAGCGTTTGTGCGAGCTCCTTTTTTGCCTGCAGATACAGTACATGACTTATTTGTGAAAGCAGTGAGAATTCAATGTGCCGTTGGTGAAACTGGCACAAATTGGGATCACTCAGGCGTGGTTTAGAGCACCTTCATTTTGTTTAAACACAGTACTGAGTGCGCTCACTGTGGCACATTTTTATTTTTAGCATTTTCCAACTGGGATGTTAAGGCATATCGAGCTAAAGCTGAACTAGGCACTTAAGCAATAAAACCCTTCTGCTGGTATTAGAGAGTATTGTTTTCAAGTACATGGCCTCCAAACCTTATAGACTTAAAGGGACTATGTCAGCCGGGGCGCATGCGTGCAACGAAGCGGAGCATCTGGAAAACGTTGGTACAACTATTTCAAGTTCATAGGAGATGTAAGGCGTAAGCGTTTCAATCTGTTTAAATCGCGTTCATCCTTGAGAAGTTTATTGAAATTTTTACCAAAAAATTAATCTTTATTGATTGTAGAGCCTATTCGTAGCATCAGTTTGTCATAGTTTGGGTTTTTGTGGCGTTATTATTGCTTTTAAATCAGCCTGGGTTGATTATGTCGTCCTATGGCAGCCGTCGAACTGGAAGCGGTCGCAAAAGGATCTATGACAGCTGCATGTCAGACAAATCGTTGCGACAAACATGTTCTGTGAACATTAAAGGCAGTTACTTGATTAAAAATTCCCCAAACTTCTCAAGGATGCACGCAATGCAACCTGATTGAAACTCCACCACGAATTCACTGATTTACCTTACCTCACACTTTCAATGTGTTTTTGCCCAAAGAAATATGGATGGATAGTATAATTTATTCTCTGTGGGTTTCGGCAAAGATAAATGCAGTTACTCTAGCAACTCTGCGTTTGCAGGCCATCTTCTGTATTTAAAACATCGACGAAGGTACGTTTTACACACGTTCTAATAAGCTTGGGCTCGTATTTCTGCTCCCTTGATATCGCACTGCATGTATGAAAGTGTTTATCGACTGGACTCTACTACGCATGTGCCCCAGCTGACATAGTCCCTTTAAGGATTTCAACTAAACATTGTGTCCTCTGTTGTGTGTGTGTGTGTGTGCGTGTGTGCGTGCGTGTGTTCTTGTACTTGCTATGTACTGAAGACCGGCATGAGTTTTTAACCAACAAAGTGATTGCCTGGAATCCATACATATCAAGTGCTGGTCGCTCCCAACGGTCACTCACTGATATGTCTGGCCTCAGTCGGTAGGCCAGCGTTTCACTTTCAAATATTTGCACAAAATCCATGCGAGATCTGTGATTGGCTCACAGTCGCACGGGTGTCCCGCCCCTTTAGATAGACTTGTGGCAGGTCCTGAATGAATTGATTCCAATGGGGAGAAGTGAATGTGAGCACAGATTATCACCGATTATTTTGCCCCATTGTCACAGAATTAAATATTGGACTTATTTTTCACAGGCCACATATCTTTCAAACATTCTGGTGCTGCAATGGCATTTTTTAAGACCAACAGATCAGGAGAAAATGAACTTTGTTCGAGACCTGTGTCTCTCTCAGCAGCGGTCAGGTAACATCTGGCAATACAGAAATACAGCATGGACTGCGGCAAACTACGGAGTAAACTTTCAGACTGAAATAATGCTTGTGTTCATATGTTCAGTGATACTGTTGTTGCCATCGATGTTTAATCGTTTGTAAAGGGAAAAGGAATATATTTGACCGCTATGATCTTGTACTGGATTGATATCAGATATTAAAAAAGTGGGGGAAAGCGGCAAAATAAACAAGCGTTGGCCATCCACGTTAAAAATACCGAAACGTTGTGCAGCAATAGATTGCAATAATAGGAACAAGCTATCCATCTTCCCTTTTACGAAGAAAGTAGACAGGCAAGGAATAAATTAGCAACTGTCGTATTACATACCAGCTTCATAGGCTTAAACTAGCTGATGCAATCATGCCCTCAAGCTAAAGCTAATGCCAATTACAGTGAAAAGCGTTACGTAATTTGAGTATTATTTAATTTAACCTTTATTACACTGGGGAATCCCACTGAAATAAACAAAGTGCAGATATGACCAAACATTATCCTGTTCAAAACCTAACAACCACTCCAAGAGTAAGCATAAAGCAAGCCACAATCTAATTTTTAAGCTCATGTCAAATAACATTCACAAATGCCGTAGCTGGCCAGCTAACTCATATTCGTAATGCTGAGTACAGCCATTAGTTGTGTTGTAAAATGCCTGATGTAGCAAAGTAAAAGGAAATATACACGCAACATACAGATTTAAGATAGATACTTGTATTTCTGACAACAAGATGCGACGGACAGCCCGGTCAGCATTAATTCTGCAAATGGCGCCGCTCGATTGGTGGTTCTCGCCAAAAGGTCACCCAATCAGTCAAGAGCAGAAAATATGAATATTTATTTATCCAGTTCATTGGTGACGTAAGGGCTAAACGCTGGCCTATACGACTGAGGCCAGACTATATCAGTGAGTGACCGTTGGGAGCGACCTGCACTTGATATAGATGGATTCCAGGCAACAAAGTGAAGTCTTTTTTGGGAAGTGAGGACATTTTGGCCGGTCCTCACAACTACAAAGGCTAATTGTGACTTTTTAGTTAAGGTTAGGGGTAAGGTTAGAATTAGGGAGAGGTTAAGGTTAGGGTAAAGGTTTGGGGGCATAAGGTTAGAATTAGGGATAGGTTAAGGGAATTAGGTCCTAATGTGTGGTGTTTGTGTGTTAGGCATACATTGCTTATTGTTGAGATTAGGGAAAGGCTGTAGAGACACTGATGGGAAAGAATGAATGGTAGTCAATGTAATGTCCTCAGGCAAAGAGGAAAAAGATATAAGTACAAGAGACAGAGAAAAACTGTGTGTGTGTGTGTGTGTGTGTGTGTGGTTAAACTTGAGAGAGCAGCTTGAATTTCCAGGTGATCCTGACAGTGGAAATGGCAATGTTAAAGCCCTCGTGTTCCAACTGTGACTCTCTCTGATGGGATTTACATTGTTAGCTGATCTGATTTGCGTAAAGGTCCCTCACATCTCTGCCATCAAAGAGCACAATGGCTCGGACCCCATCCCTTCACAAACACAGGCAAAGAGGAAAATCCAGTGATATTCTCAGCATCAGAGTGTGCACACCTTTCTTCCCTATTGAGACAGAGACAAACTGAAACACACTGTAGTATTTGAAAAATTTTTTAGCTTTATACCCCAAAAACAGGATTTGAAATTGACCCTTAGAGTGCTAAATCCAGCTATTGTTGCTCAATGATGTAAGATATCAAAGTCAAATACCATTGCTTTCCCATTGTTCCACGCAACTTCTCGTAAGCCATACACTTGTAAAGCTTAGAGCTCCGTTTCGCGTGCTTACTATTGCTAAACCAAACCATTGATATAAGTGCTGTGAAGTTCCAGCACTTTATATATTTACGGAACCTCGTATCCATTTTTCTTTTACTATTATTGTGATACAAGTACTTTTGTGTTAAAACGTATTGTTTGTATTACTAATAGTTTGTTTTTGGAACCGCAATTCCTGTTTTGTTAGTGTATTTTGTATATGCCTCCTGCTTGCACGGTCGGCATAATAAAACATAAGATTAAATCCATCCTTGCACTTGAGTCCAGTCAAGCTCTTTTCAAACAAATTGCCACATGATAGGTTTTCAAAAGTACAAGATAATTAAATTGATATTTTGAACAAATATATTTCAACACTCTACAGGTTAAATGGCAAATATATGGTTATATAAATGCATGTATGGGATTTAAGAGCTGACCTCCTGCTAGTGTAGTGCTAGTTGTAGTGTACACCAGTATTTCTTCATCTCTCTTTAACATAATCCCTCAATTTTTTGAGAACCAAAAGCAACTGCCCAAGTAGGAGTGCAGTTGTTTTGCCTTTCCAGTTGCGTTTCCAGGAATAAGTGGTTCATACCCGAGAAAGCAAATATAGGAATAAAGGCGATTCCAGGCATGACATGTATTTGCATTTTCAATCCAAGCATTGAAGACCATTCAGCTTTCAGGGCCAGTGAAACAGGACAGCGCCACACACAAAAACACACACGTTTGTGCAGCTATACTTGTGCGGACATTTCATTGCCATACAATCATTCTGTTCAGCCCTACCGTAACCCTAACCATAACCTGCCCAAAGTGCAACAACCGTAACCCTAACTTTAACCAATTAGCTGTAATCCTCCGCAGTCCTCTGTAATGACCACCCAAAATGTCTTCACAACCCCATATGTCCCCACAACATGTGATTTCTCAAGAGTTGGTTCTCACAAGAATAGCTATACAAGCCCACATATGCCCATGAGTGCACACACACACACACACACACACACACCCCAACACACACACACAAACGTGCCTCACTCCCCACTTTGGAGCCTGGCGAGTCACCAAAATGTTAATCCAGCATAGCTAAGCTAATGCTCTGACGGTGCCTCTGTTTAATGTTACTTTTAGCACCATGCGCCTGCGAGAAAATCGGCCCCCATGATGTCAGGTGAAAATTATTTGTGATGTTTTATACTGTATGGACACTTCAAAAAAAAGTATACACACACAAATCACATACATACACACACACACACACAAACACGTGCACACACGCAGACATGTATGCACACACACACACACAAACACAGACAGACGCACTCAAACGGCTTTTATTGCAAGCATATATTTTGCGGGGGGCTGTCAGCAAGTCAGTGAAGCGCAACTCCCCCAGGCTCAAGAGAACAGTATATGCTCCCTTTTACAGGAGAGCAGGCATTCCCTAAGAGCAGTATATTACACCAGTGATACTAATTTATGAAAGCATTAAAACAATTCTCAGACACAAGGGCTGTGTGAAAGCTTGCTCAGTACAGTGTAACTCATGGAAAAATACACAGATGCCACTTCAGCTTTGCTGATGCTTAGTTCAGAAAGACAGTGCGATAATGTAGCTGCCGCAAGCCCTGGATTCCTAATATAAGAAGCACTCATAATTTGCTCTATCTTTTTTTATTTTTATTTCAGCCAAATCATCCTAGCTTGCTGGTCGGCCGGAGGTAATATCTGAGTCAAATATGAGGAAGTTGCTCATGCGCTCAGTGCCATTTGACACTTTGTTTATGAGCTTATTTAATGTTTGAATTTCTTCTTGTTTGTTGAGTTTCTCATTCTGACAGCCTATCCTTGGGCAAGTGACCCCTTCTACGCCGTAATGTTTGATCTGACCCCCTGTGAAATAACATCAGGGTGGATGGTAGCTACGCTGGCCGTAACACAGTGAAATCTGCTCCTACAAGGTCGTGAGGTGCCATGTCGAATGAGTTTCTGCGCATTTGCATGGAAATCTTCCTACAGGTCATATCCCATCCTTGCCCGCTGTGAATCTTATCAACAATCTCATCAATGTTTCTGCAGTTGCAAGTGATAATGGATGGGGCATTCCTTACCAGCACTCAGTCATACAAGCCCAATGCCAAAAAAGTTGGGATGCTGTGTAAATTGTATATAAAAACAGAATGCAGTGATTTGCAAATCTCATAAACCCACATTTTTATTCACAATAGAACATTGAAAACATTTCAGATGTTGAAGGTGAGACTTTTTACCATTTCATGAAAAATATTAGCTAATTTTGAATTTGATGGCAAGAACACATCTAAAAAAATTTGGGAGAGGGGCAACAAAAGGCTGGAAAAGTAAGTGGTACAAGTAAAAAACAGCTGGAGGAGCATTTTGCAACTAAGTAGGTTAATTGGCAACAGGTCAGTAACATGACTGGGTATAAAAAGAGCATTTTAGAGAGGCAGAGTCTTTCAGAAGTAAAGATGGGCAGAGGCTCACCAATCTGCAAAAAACTGAGTCTAAAAATTGTTCCATATTGTAAAATTGTGAAGACTTTGAATCTACAGTACATCATATCATCAAAAGTTTCAGAGAATCTGGGAAATCTCTGTGCACAAGGGACAAGTCCAAAGGTCAATATTGGATGCTTGTGATCTTCAGGCCCTCAGGCGGCACTGCATCAAAAACAGGCATAATTCTGCACTGGAATTCACTGCATTCACATGAATTCACAGACAGAAATCATTGTCTGTGAACCCAGTTTGCCATGCAATCTACAAATGCAAGTTAAAGCTGTATCATGCAAAGAAGAAGCCATATGTGAACACGATCCAGAAATGCTGCCGTCTTCTCTGGGCCAAAGCTCATTTAAAATGGACTGAGGCAGAATGGAAAACTGTTCTGTGGTTAGATGAATCAGAATTTGAAATTCTTTTTGGAAACCACGGACGCCGTGTCATGCAGTCTAAAGAGGAGAGAGACAATCCAGCTTGTTATCAGCACACAGTTCAAAAGCCTGCATCTCTGATGGTATCAGGTTGCATTAGTGCCTATGGTTTGGGGATCTTACACATCTGGAAAGGCATTATCAATGCTGAAAAGTATATAGAGGTTTTACAAGAACATGTGCTTCTATCCAGACAACGTCTGTTTCGGAGAAGGCCTTGCATATTTCAGCAAAACAATGCCAAACCACATACTGCGTCTATCACAACAGCATGGCTTCGAAATAGAGGAGACTGAGTGCTGACCTGGCCTACCTGCAGTCCAGACCATTCACTAATAGAAAACATTTGTCGCATCATAAAACAAAAAAAATCCGGCAAAGAAGACCCAGGACTGTTGAGCAGCTAGAATCCTACATTTGACAAGAGTGGGACAACATTCCTCTCCCAAAACTCCAGCAATTGGTCTCCTCACTTCCCAGATGTTTACAGACTGTTGTTAAAAGAAGAGAGGATACTAAACAATGGTAAACATGGCCCTGTCGCAACTTTTTTGAGATGTGTTGCTGCCATCAAATTCAAAATGAGCTAGTATTTTAATATTACCTATTATTTTGCTAATATAAAATGTCTCACTTTCCACATCTGATATTTTGTTTATGTTCTATTATTAATAAAATGTCAGTTTATGAGATTTGCAAATCATTGCATTGTTTTTTTTTTTTTTTACATTTTACACAGCATCCCAACTATTTTGGAATTGGAGTTGTATAATGAGTGGGCTGAGCCTAGTCGCTTACACTAATATTTGTCATTGCATTCCTTTAGCACATGAAGAGATAATGGAAAGATAGTAAAATTAACATTTTAGGTGCAGAGGAGCAAGCACAGGTGCAGAAAGTAGTTCTCCCAAATACTTCCCATCACATCAATTTACCTCTTGTTTGTCGGTTGACCCCTTATATGAAGGAAAAAAGCTGGCCAGCCCTCTTTGGCCCTATTTAAAAAATAGCACGCTGTCGCGAGCAGGACCCCTCAGCCTTGCGCTTGCCTTGCCGTGGCGGCCATATTGATTATTGCAGCGGGACATAAATGGATAGGGAGCTTCCTCTAACCACCCCCAACATACCACCAGAAAATGAGAGCATTTGGCCAAGGCGTTTTTCAGCTATCGTCCGGAAACGAGAAGTTAACGGACAGACAGACAGACGGACGCCGCTCGCCATGACAATACCCCTCCACAACTTTCATCGGCTGAGGGTAAAAAGTAATTGCAAGCTCAGTACCTAAATCAGCCAATCGAACAAACTGAATTCATAATTGGGTTCAATTTCATGGGACACATCCAGGCACGATGACTACCAGCCCTGTTGAATTAAAACATCACTTTAATACAAACTGTCTGGCAATGTGAAGTAGGCAATTTATGCTATGAGGCTAAGGATATGGATATAATTAAAACAATTTTGAACAGTATTTTTTAAATATTTTAATTATATTTTTGGAGATCACTGTGATCAGGTTTCCATACCTTCTGCAATGGTTTACTTGCGCGCTTTCACTTCACAGGCAATTAGACCTGTTTCCTCTGCAAAGAAGAGTAATTATCTTTTTCTTGCAAGTGAGGAAATCCACCCTTATAATAGCTATATGCTAAGCAGGAAGCCCATCTGGCTTTTAAAGGGAATGGGAGATGACACCCTGATTGGTTTATTTTATATTATTCCCAAAACAAGCCAATAATTAAGGGATTAAAGGAGGTGTGTCATGATTACTGCGCATGATCTTAACTTTGAATTATGTAAATCTGCTGAACTGCAAGTCAAAATCTAGAAGGTACTATTTTTCTTCTTCTGCCATTATTGGCAATGGTAACCAGCTTACAATCTTCGTATCCCATCAGTAAAGCTTAAACTAGCCCTTGAAATCCTCGAATTTCCATCGACAGCTCCTTAATTTAAAAAGGATAACGCCTGAGTAATTAAAATATATCAATACAGTGCAAAACGAGGATGGACTGGCAAGGATGGGATCAGATTATGACTTGCAGTCAAGCAGATTCACTTTCTCACGATCTACATCTGAGCATGTGCAGTAATTGTGACACAGCTCCTTAAAGTGCAACCCCTTTGAACCATGCGCCTTACTTTGCCCTCAGATTAACCAGTATTAAAGTGAAGAAAATGGATTTGGACACGCTCTGAATGTTCTAGCACCACATGGTTCAGACCATGCAGTCAGATCCTTAAAATTGTTCCCTGTATGTCCGGACCTGTTGTACTTACAGTATATCAAGATTTCCTTTTTTGTTAAAAAAAAAAAAAAATTTGCATGGAGAAAACATAGTGACTGCCGAGTTTAAAATTGCTCATAGATAAAACAGGCACTATTAATTGTCTTGCATCAGATAAAGGCTTAAATGCTTTTTGAGGATCATGCTGTCAGGGGACACTCAGGATTCCCGTATACAAAACTGATATACAGGAACTGCAGATAACAACGCTTAGAAGATATACAGAATAAACTAAATGAAACATATGAATGCTCAGAGGTTCTAAATATAGGCTACACAAATAACAATATAAACAAAGCCAAACTCAAGAAACAGTAAATATACAAAAGTAAGACTAAACTTTACAATATAAATCAAAATCCAGGAAAAGTACCAAAATAACCACAAAGTATCAAAAGAAACAAGAAAAAGCTAATCCAAGTCCAAACAACATGCGTGGGAATAGCAAACAGACCGAGAACTGCAGGAGCAAGGAAACCAGGACTTCTCTAGACTACGCCCAGTCACCATCTGACTTAGACCAGGGCTGCGTCTCAAATCGCTCACTTCCACACTTACACTTCCTATTTTGAGTGCATAAGTGTGTTCACAGTGACAAGTACAGCAAAGGGCAGTACACTGTAAGTAGCTGGATGATGCACTTATTTTGGACAAAAAATTGAGTGCCAAACACTGGACACTTCTCACCCTCAATGGTCGCCATCTTGCCTACGTAGCGGAAGAGGAGGGACTTTCAACCTTTGCGATAATGGCGGCGAGAAGGATGATATTATTAAGGATGAGTGAATATTTCCCAAAAAACAATAAAGTTTATCAGTTTGAACTTTAAATATCTTGTCCTTGTAGTGTACTCAATTGAATATCGGTTGAAAAGGAGCTGCAAATCATTGTGTTCTGTTTTTTTGTTTCACTGATCGGTTGTCTTCATTGAATGGGGTTTGTAGATTTTTTGCTCTGATAATGAGATTTTTTTCTCTGGTATTATCGTAGACGGACGACGATACGAGGTCTCTTATTTCATGGGGTGTTGATAACGCTACCCTGTTCACAGGGAGGCAAAATGATGCCGTGAATGGTTACGAGAAAGTAAATACATATCGGTAAAATTTGTGGTCATTATTATTATGTACTACCACGAAGCCTCCCCTTCATCGGTAAATTACCAATTATAATTATTCAGGACCATGGGCGGTGTTAGGGGATGGCTGCCTGGGCTCAAGCCCCGGATGTTTTTGCAAAAGCCCCGAATGTTTTACATTCAGAAAAAACAGGGTTCATCTCATCTGCATCAGCGTCTCGTCTGCGAGTGTAGCCTGCAGAATCATAGTCCAACAGAGGGGCAGCAGCCATGGGAAAGTAACCTAATAGCCGATACGCAAATTTTTTTCTGCAGGTCGGTTGGTTCCATTACGTACATCAACTAATCACAGCTTGGCTGTACTCATACATCAATGAGAATGGCAACGCATTCGACCTCATCACTGTCAGCTGAGTTGTGCACGCGGCAAATTTGTAAATGCTCATTTTACAATAATAATGTAAGTGCTCCACAATGCGCTAAATTACAAGTAAACTAGCCGGTCTGCTACAGAAGTCCAACAGTCTATTTATTAGTCCTTGGCTTCGGTGACCAATAGTGCGGATTGCAGAGCAAATTTCATGATATCAGAAAGTGAGGATGATGTCCGACGTTATTAGCCCCAAAAACACAGTCTGCTTCGTGACCATAGACTGTTCGTGACAGGCTCCTATTTGAGGCATTTAGCTGATAAGCATATGGTCGTCACTGGAGTACATTGGGGAGGCGTTACCAGTTTGTTTCTGAATCAGTATTTTGAACATCTGCTGCAATCAACAAAATACTGTTCAACTGACCGCTGGCTAATTATCGGAACACCAAAGAAAATAGAATATAAATCTTACAACTGCAGCTTTTCTCATCTTTATCGTACTCTAATGGAAATAAATCATTTTGCACCTGGACCAATCAGTCACCGATTTCATACATGCTGCGTGAATAATCCTCAACATGCGGGACTTCCGATCAGAGTGGAAGCGAGCATCCAATCTAATCCGTCACGATGGAAGATAAGAGATTAAGGTTGATACGAGCTATGGATGCAAGCGACCAGTGGCAAATGGTTTTATTTGGCTAGCTCGTATCAACATCACACATAGTGTTGCTTTAATGAACTGCCAGTACATATATTGGGCTCAGATTTAAAGCAATACATGACAGTTTCTTAAACTTTTGACTAAACAGCGCCCCTACAGTTCCTGGATGTAATTACACTGTCGTTAATACGCGCATTTGGCCTAGTGGTGCGGGACGGACCACGGCCACTTCAGGCACTCAAGAAAAAAGAAAACTGCTGACATTGTAGAAATGGTAGAATGATCATTTGCAGTATTTTTAGTCAATATACCAGTAAAATAATTATAAGGCATTTTTGTTAAGGTACAAAAGTTGTCATGTATTGCTTTAAGCATTCATGATTAAACAGAAGAAGAAGTGGCCGCGATCGTCATTTCCGGTCAGTGCACGACGGGATGGCGAGGCTTGATTTTTTGAGAAAATTCATTCTTAAAATGCACTTTGACCAGTATATGACTCACCCCTATTCTGGTTTTATAAGCAAATTTAACATACCGTTCGTCGAGATAGATGACAGGTTGGCTGAGACAATAATATACATATATCTCTTCTTCATTGCCAGAACTACTCTGGCTGCTTGTCACAGGCTGTCCATTGTGTTTATAACTGCAAAACACGTGTTGCATCATGGTACCAAACACTCCCAGCACTAATGCTAAAATCAGCCTGAAACCCATCCCCAATTCATTACACTGCAGTAGCACGTCTTTGAGTGCTTTTTACAATCTCCGTGTTATCACTGCAGAATCCTGGATATAACTCAGGAAAAAATACTCACTGAGTTTTTGAATCTGAGACAAGAAATAAATGATCCTCTCTCCTCGCACAGCTGTCAGGGAAAAACCTTTAAAGATAAGCTGAAATCAATATTCTCTTTTCCCTCGATTTAGTGAATTCTAAATAACCATATAAAAACGACTGAAAATATACAATCCACAAGAAATCCACATCAAAGTCATTTAATGTTCCCTGGCAATTATTATTAAACATTAATCAAAGTAAATCCTTGTCAATCCCCTCCTTGAAACTCTCGTTGAACAATATGTTTTGCTTGGATATCATTAATTTAGTGGAAACTAATTCTACTCTTCTGCATCATTTTCACAAACAAGCAAAATGCTTGACCCTCGCATCAAATATGGGTTGAAAACGGCCAAATAACATTTAAGTATGGTATTAAATATTGAGAAAATGGCTCTCAGTCATATTTTTTTTTCATTACTAAAGAAATGTGCACAAGTAGCAGAGATGCTGCTGTATTGAATCTATCTTGGTTCTTAGCAAAAAAAAAAGTCATGAAATTAGCTTTGTTGCTCAGTTCTCCGGCTGCATGGACTGTATAGCCAGTTAACAGCTTTTAATCACTGTACCTTTGCCTGAGGCTTGATTTTAAGGCAATACAGTATTGACTGGCTAAACTTTAAGTCATTACTGAGGAGCAGAGACGTCTGGAAGCCAGTGACAGCCTGTCGCTCTCATTTTTCACCCAAACTTCCATCTTCTAGCCCACTGCATTATGGATGCAGTGGAGACAAATAGAGTCATTTAGCGCTAGGCTAATTTGCTTTGAAGCTGAAATTTTACCTTATTGCCCAAAGGGTGGGAAGAATAATTTAATGTGAATGCATATGGCTGCACAAAGACTGATTCATTGTAATGAGATGGTGGGAGGGATGAAAAATGAATAGATCATGATTGGATATGAGATCTGGGAACCGTCACTGTTGCTAGATTGAATGGTCTTTTTTGCCGCAGATGGAGAAAGACAATGTACCCGGTTCCTTCTGTCTGCCATAAGGGTTTCATTATCCTTTTTCTACTGATACAAGCTGCCTACCATCATAGTTTCATCATTGACCCTAAAGGTTCTGTCTGCCTTTTGGGTTTAGTAATTATCCAAGCTGCCATCAAAACTTCACCATTGACCCTAAAGGTCACTTCTGCATGACTGCAGTCTCCCGCTTAAATCCTCAATGGTCTGAAAATCAAACAGTTCAACAAAAGGCCCAGATTACCAGTCTGATAAAGAGAGTCATGACAGGGGAGTTAGGTAGCGCTCTACCCTCCATTTTATATTTCAGGAATCCATCCTGAAACGAGCTCTACACATGAAGTCAAACTGCAACCACAATGGATATCAGCCTCAGGTAGATGATTTAAAACTTGAAAACAGATACTACTTTGTCCCTTCGATCATAAACCTCAAATGAAAGCTTTCATATTCACGACTGATTTATATTGTTTTATGTGAATACAATTTTATTCAACAATTTACATGCACATAATTTATATTTACAGCCTTGTACTGTGTAGACATTCTTTCATGTGTCTTTGAGTTTGTTATTCTACCTAATGCATGTGCTTTAATGTTGATGAGTATGCATGGCTTCATTTATTTTCCAGTTGTTTATCTACATGGCTGTTTGGGTTTGGCATGTGCATAAATACAAGTTTTGTGCAACAATGTGTTCAGTAAACACAGTCGTCCAGAAAAAAAATACCCACAGGAGACAAACTTACCAATGAATTAACTTTCCGACCATTCATAGGAGTAAAAGTATCAATATCCTTGGTTTTAGGGTTTAGAAATTTAGATGCTGACATAAATACACTGAACAGTCATTTCATATATATTTTTGATTTTTTAAATTCAATGGAGGCAACGCATAACTGCTAAGGCTAGCCTTAATTCAGGGCTAGCACCCATATTTTAGCCTGAAAGGGATTCATGTTCTGATCTGAGACTATTTTGGAGACCTTTGGGCCTGGTACACAAAGTAGGATTAGTCAGTCAGCTGGATAATAGCAAGTAAAACCTGGAAAGCGCTCAAATCTAGAATAAAGACTGAGGTGAAAAGAGCTGGTCTGGGTTTAACTTTGAGCACTTATCTGGCTAACTCACAAACCCTGCTATATGGAACAGGCCCCTGGTATCAGGGTCTTTCTTCCGCATTTTGTTTTATAATTACAGAAAGAAACTTTTCGCCCCAGTGTTCCAGTGTGCGCACCACACTGTGATGTATTTGATGTTCTCCATTCTGTGGTGAACCCTGGGGCAGAAAAACAGACTGCTGTTGCTCCATTATTTAGGCTGCTGAATAGATTACTGCAGTCAAGGGCAGAATCTGAATCAAACATAAGTGCGCACCCTGAGATTCTCAAAGCTTTCTGAGGGGTAATACCACTAAAATTCAGCAATCAAAAAGGAAAGAGGGGGACAAAGACACAAGTCTTACACTTTAGTCACACGCTATCCGAGCAGAGGTCTGAGTTAAAGGTACTTGTATTTGCATAAGGTAGACAGAAAACAAAAGCTAGAAAGGACCCAGTTGAGTGCGCAAGCAAGCAAAACTCCAGATGGGTGAAGAAAGAATACGAGGGGAATTACCACCTCCATGAGGCTAAGGAGCACAAAAAAACACGAAACAAAAAATAAGCTGGTGGTCAGATCACATACTTGTGCATACCTACACACGACACACTACAAAAAGCATTGGAGCCACAACTGCAATAGACCAGTGCAGCAAATGCTATGAGCCAGCACCCAACATCGACAATCAGGGACTATTGAAGCCAAAATTAGGCAATAACAATCAGGGACGATCAGCCCAGAGGACAGTCAGCGTGGGCCGGACCCAAACTGCATGGGAGCCACGCCCTTCACACCTATCCCAGCATCCAATAGAGGAGAGGCAGGAAAACAGCCTTGGACAGTTTTGGCAAGCGATCAAAGGGCATAGAGTTTTGTAATAACAGCTAATTTCTTAATATAGCTATTTCTTAGACAATTACTCTGAATGTGGATTTGATTATCCTTTATAATTAGAAGGGTAGTGTCAGTGAGGATCACCACACAGCAACTGATTCACATCTCAGTGATGTATGCTGCAGTTGAATTACCTCAGTACATTTTGTATTGAGTCTTCTAAAGCAGTTTAATTTCATTTAATGGCGAATAAATTGCCTGACAGGGTGACATTAGTACAGAGGACAGAGGAATACTGACACCATATTTTTTGTTTGTTTCACACAGGCAGAGATTACTGTTAATTGGGAACTCAAACTTGCTTGTGTGTTGACCAGTGATACATCGATATAACGTTATAATGTTGATAAAAATAACATATATGATAGCCACTGCTTTAGATTAAGGCGACATTTCTCATTTAGTACATTATTTAGTACAGCCAAACAAATGCTTAAACAAACGTATTTTAAAGAAACTTTGAGGACGAAGGCTTGACTTGCTAAAGTTGTTCCAGGTTCCTTTGCAGGAGGAACATGATCATAAATGTTTAAATGTTTAAATGGATTTCAAGTATACAGAAACGGCGCTTGTTGAAGGCAAAGAAAACACTTGTTTCAGCACTTTCCCAATAAAAGTACATGTTCTTCTCGCTTCATAAATACTTTTTTGCAAATTTTCACAACCTTTATGCACTAAGTAATCAAACATCAATTCTCTGACATACAGCTCATTAGCACAAATTCATCCATTTTTGCACAAGGGAGACATTCCTCCAGGCATCCACCACATTAGAAAATGACTGGTATTGAATGATTATGGAGGTGTAAGGGGATAATGGTATCGGGGAAATCGGCATAAAGAACAAGATCACTACGAAATTTACATATTTACAACAGTTTCAGCCTGGAATCCAGGAATCAAGTCCTCAAATGCCAGCGGTCGAGGTTGGAGGAATATCTCCCCGATGCATAAGCTAAATTCATCAATGCCGCCATTCCGTACATTTTAGCTAATCAATATTTTTATATTGATTAGCTGTCCTGGATGTTATGACGCAAATGGACATCAAGAAACCGGCTGATCTATATTAAGTTTATACAAATTAATCTTGATTATCACTCGTGCTTACAGCTTAATTTTACACAGAAAGATCAAAGTTCAACATTACCAATCATTAGCAGAACCTGAACAACAAAATCTGCCATAATGCGGATGTTTGCTGCTGTTGATTGCTCCAACAAAACGATAAACTCTGACCTATCCATGGGTATAAGCTAGCACAGATTTACCTCGGCAAAGCCTGACTTGTTACAACAGTGGTTGCACAACATCAAACTATGGGACTTCGTGCCAACAAAGAGTCACTGACTATGTTCTGCACACTTTTCAGCCAGTTTTTCAAGGAGCATGCTTACGCAAAATATGGAATTAAATCACCCAGTAAATATCGGAAGATTTTGAAAGATGATGCTGAGCCAATGGAATTTAGTCACCAGCAGGGCTCCAAACCCCAGTGCCAGTCAACTTTAGCAAGGCTGGAGAAACAACAGCATCAGTTACAGATTCAGCAGATAGGCTTTCCAAATCTTATGTCTACTTATAATTGGTCGTTGTTATTATGCCGATTCACAAATGATACATTGGAACTCTCGCTTACAGTAGCCACATTTTACTTCATTTTTAACCTCTGTGCACACAAGAGTTCCAGTGTCCGTGTGATGCGGCAAGCTACCCCCATTCCAACAAACTTGGCGCACTGCCAACACTGTACGTATATATCTGCACATGCCCAGAGTAGTGTAATAGGTCAGCATAAACAACCACAGTTGAGTATCCTGAATTAGACAGCTCAATATGCATGCTAACAAGCTCATATACAGTATATTGATTGCCTGGCAGACCATCAGAAGTATTGAGCATGGCCTTTGTTTACTGCCCCCCCCCCCCACACACACACACACACACACACACAAAATTTGTTTCCAGATCCAGTCTTCAGTATTTTTTGTGTACCCTGCAGCAAGTTATGTCCCTTTTGCTTGTTTTTTGCTCAATGGGTTATGGAATACCTGTATGGTAGTGCAATGCCTTGTGAGTACATACAGTATATGCAACGGCAATTAGAAAAACACTTCTTAAAAATCTGTGGCATTAAGGAGGGTAGATCTGAAAACTTCCAATGCTGCAAATACTTAATAAACTCGAACTCAGCTATTTAAATAATGATATTTTGGTACAAATCAGACTTTTTGCCATTGAAAGTTTGGGATAGAATTAAAAATAAATATTGAGGCCACACAGATTATATAATGTTCCAGTTACATTGGGTTTCTGTAATATTGCGCGGATGATTATTGCCATTCCTGGATGCAATAAAAATTTTCAGGGTTTATATAACTGAATAAGATCATAATGGCGACTACAATCACTGAATAACATAAAGAAATCATTAATTTGCTACGCTCTATTCACTTTAGCTTAAACCAGTTTCTGAGCTGAAAGAGACCTCACTTCATTCATGAAGCTGCAAAAAAATGATTTCTGTGAAAAGCTGGCACAGAGGTAAAATGTGTAACACTGCTGAGTCACAGCAAGATGGTTGTGAGAGAGCAAATGGGGATAGAGCTGGTGAACTGTCTCGTGTCTTGGGTGTATTACTACCTTTCACTGTTTGGATGCTGGGAAAGGCTCCAATCACTGACCACACGCCAACAAACCAACCCCCTCTCCAAACCTACATCCCTGACCGTGGGGCAGCATGTAAGGTGATTAATGAACAGTAGAATTGTCTAGTCTGCCCGTTCAGGTACCATTGATGCTGTTCCTAACTTCCTGCTCTAATTTTTTTTTTTTTTTGACTACTTATTGAATTCTGCTTTTCGAGGAAAGTCAGGAACATCCAGTTGTTCAAGACAATTGCTCACGTAGAAAGTGCACGTCGTGTTTCATGTAGCGTTTGTTGGAAATTTAGCCCAAACCTGATTAATTTTTTAAAGCTGCAAAGCCTTTTTAGTGATCATATTAAAGCAGGACTACTGGTTACTTACAAACAACAAAAGAGCCAAAATACAGTAGGGTGAACACACTCAAACACACTGTATGCTGAACAAATGAATGAACTCTGTGAATGCAGGTATTTCAATCGTCTAGTGGACAATTATCCTGACTGGAACCGCAACAAAATAATCACTGCTGTTTTTTGAAGCTATGAATTTCAATTGTTCTCAAATTGGTTTTTGAAATGGGTCTACATTTCACAATGGCTGTCAGGGGAAGAGAACACTTCTTTACGGCTTATTTTCATGGGCACACCACAGATCTGACATATTCATGTGCGCAGCTGTGTTCCATGGCCATGTAATCAGAAATTTTAATCATAGCTAAAATATCAGCTAACATTAAAAATACAGTGACTAAATGTGTCCTATTTTTAATTTGATATCAAACTACACTACTACAGGATTTTTTTAAGAAATGGCGTGGCTTGTGGGGCTAATTTATGTGTAAAACTTGAGAAATTCACATAAACACTCATTCACATAAACACTCTCTCGCTTTCTTGCTAACTGCTGCTGTGCTGTGTGTTATCGATGGCACTGCTGGAATGCAAGTCTTATGAATTTAGATTGTTCCATGGCAAAGCCATTCAGCCTGAAGGCGATAAATACAGTCCCAGAGTCGTACCTGCCTGTGGCGGAGAATGCTAAGGAATGCAAAGTTTTTGAGAAGTTACACGAGTTGACTTTACTTGAGTGTTGAAGATTTTTAATCTTTGTGTACCCAATATGGTTAGATATTACTTTTATGGGTTCTTGGATGTGACTCTATACAATACATGCAAAAACGACCTCCAGCTCCATCTTCATTGTTTGTCGAAGAGAATTGCAGACTCACTCTTCGTAACGCCAGGAAATCTCTCCTTTAGCCCGGTCTGCCAGCAGATTGTGACGCAGACTTTCAACCTGGCAATGTCAAGATTGAGTTTAAGATGCATTGAAGCATTACACTGGATACTTAATGAAGAAGCCTCAGAGCATGAGCTCAGTTAACATTTCTGCTCTAATTATTATAGCAGATAACTGAAAACATGTCCCTTTAAGAGCTAATTCTCCCCGCCTACTCCTTTGTGTAATTTCCTTGGCAGAAGATGTAGATATTGATGGCTACTTAGTCAATCCATTTAAAAATGCATCTGCAATTAGTCGCGTTTTAATTGCCTCTGGTTATACATCGATTCCATGTCCTTTGGTACCTCTTCCTTAATTGAATGAGGTCACCTTATGTAAAAAGATAATCATTTCCAAGTCCCAATGCCAAAGAAATATAATAAAGAAGATGACTAATTTCCATTTTTGAGCTCGAGATGATATTTTTGATCCTGATTTAAAGTGACAGCACCATTAAAAGTGGGCAGCAAAGTCACTCAGTGAGGAGACCTGCTCTGAGCAGCTGAACTCAGAGATTCAAAGCCACCAGTAAAATTATAATCCCATTAAAGCTTTAAATGGAATCAATTATTTAAGAAAATAGGATAACATGACCATTCTTACATTTTTCAGTATACTTCATTTCCTCTTTATACTTTACATTTTTTATTTTTACAACATGTAATATTGTGTTTTTCTTTGCAGGCTAAACAAGAATGTTGGGATACGAATACAAAATATCTTTGGATCAATGGTACATTTAATTATTCAGCCATTAGGATGGGATTTTATTGATCTGGCAACAATTTGATTACGAAAGGTTTTTTTTTTTTTCTTTCTACAACGAGCATAGAGATCAAAATACATCCACTCTGCACAAATATAAACAGAGCATGTCATACGCACTGACTCAGCATTAAATGGGCTCTGAGTAAATGGGCGATATGTCTGATTAGTATCCCAGCCATGGGGGAACAGGGATGTTTCCAGCCTCCGGGGATAATGATTCTTCGGACACGAGACCTTGCATTAGGATCCTGAAACATGGTGATGGCAGCAGTCGAATGGCTCTTGTCACGGTATCTCTGTAAAATTAATTTATTTTCATGGCTAAAAGCACTTCTCATCTTTTTCTGTGACATATGCTGGCCACACCATCACCTCACCACCACAGGGCACTGACTGATGACACTGGAATTGACGAATTGTTCATCCACACAACGCTGAACATGTCATGAGGGGACCTGGCAAGTATAGCTGAAACTGTGATCAGTTTGCTAAGAGGACGCATGTTCAGCTCGCTGTGGTCATCAAACGTGAGCGTCTGCCCTCCCCAGATAGTTGCAATGCCGAACTGCAGTAACGGGCCAACCAAAGAAAACGGTCAAGCTGTGCCAAAAGTTTGTCAGATGTCTACCTTTTTCAAATAACCAGCAACACAAAATAGACAACATGCCACATTCCCGCTAAACTTCGCACCACAACACTTTGAAGTCGATACATTTTCACCAGAACCAAAATCAAAAAAATCACACGGCCTGTGACAAACCCGGAGACGAACCAAATGAGTTTTCAACTGTGTGTTGCTGGTTTTTGAAAAAGATAGACATCTGACAAACTTTTGTTACAGCTTGGCTGTTTTCTTTGGTAGGCCTGAGTAAGGTAATGACCAGTTGATGGTGATAAGAATGCAAATGAACTTTAACTTTGCTCAGACAGTTCCTGACAGTTTGCGCCATTGTTCAAAAGAACCGGCTGGTGAAGTAGACAGACAAGGAGTTTCTGGGCTAGCGCGTCATGAACTTCCTCTGTGGAAGTGCGGCCAGCCGGAAAAACTGCTGAAATATCAGAAAAATTTGGGGCGGCTCATTTTAGAGATATATGCAACATTTGAAGTGGTCTCAGAGTACTTATTATTGATTCTATTTCCGACATATTTCAAAAAAGACCACTGTTTGACATTTAGCAGACCAAGAGGGTCACTGCGGAAATGAAAACCACCCAGCACTGTTTTTTAATCTTTTACATTCATCCGTTCCTGTAGCTGCATCACAATTGCGTCAAATTTTTGATTTTTTATTCATCCGCCCATCGATTCTGCTGCCCACATGCACATCACTCTATTGATTTTAACAGGAGGAACTTTCTGCAAGTGCAGTAAAATGCAATGAGAAGTTCAGCACTGGGAGGGATATACTGTCCTCCTGCAAATGTGGGAGTCTTGTTCTGCTCTGATTAGATAAGAGGGGTCACTGACACCAATCTAAAAACAGTAATAGCAGAGGCCTTCTGATAGGTTGGCAGAATCTGAATGAGCCTCTCACGCAAATTGTGATGTAGCCAACAAGGGAGCAATATGTATAATGAGTGTTCAGTATTGATTGTGTACTATGTGTGCATGTGTGTGTCGGAAGACTCCCTTGAGAATAAAACACCGAAAGTTATTTTTTTACTGGACATTTGCCTACAGCCGCATGGTGCATTAAGTAACATTTTACGAAGGTACCGTTAGCGCATGAGCTCGCCAATGCTGGATCGATATTTTGGTGACTTGCCGTGCTTCAAAGTGCAAGAAGAGGCACAGTACAGGGTGTATCAAAGCTGATCCACCAGTGCAGTGAAAATTTAGAGCCAAAAATCGCTGTTCTTTGCTGACTGTTTTGATCAACTTCAAACGTGCACCACATTTTGATATTTTTGTCTTTCCTGTAGGTGGAGAAGCACCCAAGTCTCCTGGGACAAATTAACACGAATCACCTTTATGATTGTTAAGAGTTGGCAGTATTCAAAATCATGACTTTTCAAGCTGAAATTAAATTCTACCGTATGTCTTATGCATTTTATCCCATATTTATCTGTAGTTTAATCACTGCATCTGTAAGGCCACGCCTCCAGCCGTCCAGCTCACTGGTCTACTAAGACCCAGACTGCACTTAGCCTCATTATTCAATTATCATTTGCACCTGTTGTTCATTTCCACTGTGCAGTAGCAGTGTGTTATTTAAGACCAAGCTTCGCACTCAGTCATAGCGAAGTCATGTCTCTACATGCCTGTGCTGTATTCCTTGTCTTGTATAGACTTATTTTCCGCGTTTTGCGTGTATTATTCGCAAAATCTAACTTAGTGTTTTTAATTATTTATACCTGCACTTAATTTAAAGGAACCTCGCTTCCTTTTTGTTTTGCTATTTGTAGTACGTTGTTACTGCAGCTGAAGGCCCAGAGTCTGCATTACTCATAGTTTTAAGGAACTTCGTTTCCATTTTGTTTTGTATGGCAATGTTTGCACGGTCTGTTGTGTAGTAGGCATAATAAATACAACCGAGTTCATCTTTGCACCTGAGTCCAGTCTTTAACTTCCTGTCCTCCGTGCGTCTGAACTGTGCACAAAGCACAACCGTTACAGCATCACAGACTGTTATCATGATATATGAACGATACCAGTTGAAGGCAAAAAACACAAATTCTGCGTACTGGTTGTTAAAGAAAAAACATTCCTTTAAGGTCAGTTATGTAACACTGAAATTATGTAATTGCAGTGTCGTGAAAAGTATTTGCCCCCTTTTACATATTTTTCACACTTAAATGTTTCAGTTTATCCAACGACTTTTGACATTAGACAAAATTAGCTTGAGACAACACAAAATGCATTTTTAAACGATGATTTCATTCATTGAAGGAAAAAGCCATCCAATCCTACCTTGTCCTCTGTGAAAAATTAAATGCTCCCTTAATTCCCAAATCAACCAATTCAACAAATGCCATTGATAACTGGATTCAATTTCATTAAACACACTCAGGCATGATCACCGCCAGCCCTGTTGAATCTCAGCATAGCTTACATAAAACCTGCTCGGCAATGTGAGGTAGGCAAAAAGCAGCACATGACTTCGAGATCTACATAAATTCAAGAACAGATGAAAAAAAAAGTTTTCGACATCTATTAGTCTGGAAAGGGTTACAAAGCGATTTCCAAGGCTTCGGGATTCCAGCCAACCACAGTGAGAACCAAAACTGTATCTACAAATGTAGAAACAGGGATGAACTTTCCCAGGTGTGGCCAGCCATCTAGAATTCTTCCAACAGTGCATCAACGACTCATCCAGGTCATCACAATAGAACCCAGACAAACATCGGAAGAACTGCAGGCCTCACTTACCTCAGGTGCAGTCAGAGCTCATGATTCAACAATAATAAAGAGACAGGGCAAAAATGGCTTCCATGGGAGAGCTGCAAGACTATAACCACTGCTGATTAAAAAGAACACAAAGGCTTGTCTCACATTTGTCAAAAAAAAAAAAAAAAAACGTTCTGATAACCCCTAAGACTTTTGGGGTAATAATCTGTGGGCTGATGAGTCAAAAGTGGAACTTTTTGAAACAAATTGGTCCTGTTACTTCTGGCGTAAATCTAACACAGCATTCGACAATAAAAACGTCAAACCCGCACTGAAACATGATGGCGGCAGTGTGTTAGTCTGAGGCTGCTTTGCTGCTCAAGGACTGGGTGACTTGCCGTAACTCATGGAACCATGAATTCTGCTTTCAACCAGAAAATCCTGAAGGAGAATGTGCTCTAAATGAAGAGGTGCCTTCATCTCTGAGCCGTCTTCACACCGTATGGGAGCTGATACGGTCACGGAATCTCCTGGAAACCTTGGCAGCGGTTAACATTGCTGTACGAAAGCGGTCTCCGGGATGCATCACACGAATGATATGGTTCTGCGCAACCATGGTCGCGTGGCTGCTCAGGCCGCGGTCGATCTCAAGTGTTTGCTGTCTGCCTATATCGCATGTCCAGATCAAAAATAGTCCCACAATGCACTCCAACGCGTACCGCAACTCTGGCTGCACTCATTCCAGCCATCAGCATTCCAATTACCTGATCCCTGTTTTCTGTCAACATGGCATCATGATTTTTCACAAACGTAAAGTTTTTAAGCCAAGATTTTTATAGCCAGGGTTAATGTTGAGCGGTGCATACAGCATTCCTTCGCTCACTCTCCTTTTTGTGGATCATTTGGGGAGCAGCTCATATATCGGACTATTGTTGTCGGCACATGGTCCCATTTGTTCGAATTCACCATTTCTGAGCTAATACTCTTATATCCTTGTATTTATTTTTTCCTAACTACACTAGTTGCACAAAATTTTGCACAATGTTACTCGTTCTGTTTTTAATGCCTCTGAGTATACTTAAGCAATTAAACACATTGATCTAACTAGAGCTGTGCTCAGAGAGCGCAAGTACCTCCGCCAATGTACTCAATGTTACTTTTGCCAGTATTAGCTAGCAACCCCTGTGTTTATGCAGTCCTGTAGTCTTCGCGCAAATATGTTTTTAATGTTTTTGACCTTTGAACTTTGACCTTGACCTCCCAAAATCAAATCACCTCTTCCTTGAACAATACTTAATCATTGCACCAAATTTGAGGAAAATCCATTAATAATTTTTTGTGTAATCCTGTTTACAAACAAACCAACCAACAGACAAACGGTAATGATCACATAACCTCCTCCTACTTTGTTGGGCAGAGGTAATTAAACTATAAAACTACAGAGCAGGGTCCCTAATTTTTAGGCCAAGGGTAGGAACATCAAGTATTGATTTGATTTAGTTTTTATCATTTCACTGAAGATATTTGAATGTTCGGAAACCTTTAAATCCATGATTTTCGGAAGCACCAACGTCTCAGGGAGTTGTATTATTTTTTAATCACAAAGATTTATTGAAATTGAAATTAATTCAGTAACATCTTTGGCAATGTCTCTGTCCTCGAGAACCCTTCAGCAAGATGGGGTGCAGATCTGCCTTCAGTGGCGAAGCCATCCCTCGTTTGGAAGGAAGGGTCATGGCCAGAAGAATGATGGGTGCAATGCTGAAGAGGCCAGTGTCAGAAGCTGATAGTTGTTAATGATGCAAAATCTCTGCAAACAACAAACAGAAACATGTTACAGCCATTTTTCTAGGAGACTGTGGTTACAATTGGGCGAGTGTAACTGCTTGGGCATCCAAAGTCTTTTGATTGAACTTTTGTTTACATTCCAATTTCAATCAAGAAGATTCCAGAATGAAAGTTGAAAAGATTTATTAACAATGAAATAAATTAAACAATATCTTCGGTGATGGCTCCGTCCTCGAGGACCCTTCAGCAAGGTGGGGTGCAGATCTGCCTGCAAATGGGAGGAAGATTTTTTCGGTCTCTTCCTCTCCCTTTGGGAATCCAGACACGATACTGAAGGAATGCCTTCTGCGAGGGGAGCCGCTGGAGTGTTTTCAACTTCGGACTCTGGTGAAATAGCAAGAAGACTCGCGCTGACATTAGTGAAAGAGGCGAGTAGCACCAGTAACTCCAAATTAGAAAGCTTAAGGTTAATAGGACTTCCTTGGTCTTCCAGGACTGCGCCGAGTCATTCTTCGGTAAAGCTCGAGTGGTCAGAAGAAGTTGCCACTGTGGTCAGGTGCTTGTATCTGTGCAGCTTTTGCCAGGAAGGTCCACCATTTTGGACATCTTCTTGTTTGCAAAGGGTGGTTCCTTGAAAGGAGGGAGCAGTTTAAGACTCAAACATGATGATAAGTTACGTAATGCGAAATCTCTGAAAACAGTGAATGGAAACACGTTATGGGCATTTTAATAGAAAACTGAAGGTTATGATTCGATAAATGTGATTGCTTGGGCGTCCTTCGTCTTGCGATTGAGCGTTCCCGTGTGTCAAAGTTTTTCACCGTACTGTATGTATATGTGATTTTACACATTCAAGCACTGATGCCATTTTACTTGCCAGTCTGTCAGATCACCTCCCAGTGCCGATGATTGAAGTGAGATCATGTGTTTGCAGCTGAACACAGGGGAACAGGCTGGGACACAAGAGCAGAGGATGGAGGCAAACTTAGCCTTAACTCCCAGCCCAGCATGTAAAGATAAGCAGTAATTTACAATGTTAAAGTGGAACTGACATTCAAGGAGATTACAATACATCAGCCAAATGCAAAAATTCCCGTAACAGGAGGTTAAACAGGCGAACATTCAAAAAATACTCACCATATGACAATAACCCCTCCACCCCAAATGTCAATCAGACAGGGACATTGATGAGCATTGGCCAGAAATGTTACGTATACTGACAGAAATTATTTTCATTGATTATTCTTTGTAGTCCTGACCTCAGCAAAGAGAATGCACGTTTCTTTAAATTCCGATGATACACTCAATTAGAAATTAATTGCTGGAACAATGCACTTAAATTTTCCTGTTATAATTTATGGGCCCAACATTAAGCAACACAACTGCTACTTTACAGAAATTGTATGCATAGGTAAAATAAATAAACAAATAAACACATTTGCTGCAGACAGAACTGAGGATTTTGTTTTGCAGTCTTTTGGCTTTTCCCCCCATGAACAAAAGCCATTACTGTAAGCTGCTATTTCAAATGCATTATCTTACTTGTCAGCCTATAGCCTGTTGGCAGTACCACTGAGCCCCTGACTTAGTTTTAATCATTCCCTCGGCCATCTCCTTGTGCAACAGTCTAATACCCACAGAGGCATCCAAATAAGTTCTCAATCTCTCACCATAATCACCTACACAATTACTTTCCTCCCTTCTTTTGTAAGTGCCCAGCTGACATTTTTCTGATAGTAAAACTGATTGTAGAGAAAACATGGGGTAGGACCCAGAAGATTTTGCTGAGAGGAATGCGCAGTGAATTGATTTCAAACCAGGGGTGCGTTTTCTGAAATCACAGCTGCTAACTTACATAGTGGGAACCATTGACTATGAATGGACAAAAAATGTCATTTTCTAACTTACAACCCCAATTCCAAAAGAGTTGGGATGCTGTGTAAATTGTAAATAAAAACAGAATGCAATGATTTGCAAATCTCATAAACCTACATTTGCAATAGAACATAGACAACATATCAGACGTTGAAAGTGAGACATTTTACTATTTCATGAAAAATATTAGCTCATTTTGAATTTGATGGCAACAACACATCTCAAAAAAGTTGGGTAAGGGGCAACAAAAGGGAGGAAAATTAAGTTGAACTAATAGAAAACATCTGGAGGAACATTTTGCAATTAATTAGGTTAATTGGCAACAGGTCAGTAACATGACTGGGTATAAAAAGAGCATTTTAGAGAGCCAGAGTGTCTCAGAAGTAAAGATGGACAGAGATTCACCAATCTACAAAAAAGCTGCATCTAAAAATTGTGGAACAATTTCAGTAAAATGTTCCTCAATGTAAAATTGCGAAGACACTGAATCTAAAGTACGTAATATCATCAAAACATTCAGTGAATCTGGAGAAATCTCTGTGCACAAGGGACAAGTCCGAAGGTCAATATTGGATGCTCGTGATCTTTGGGCCCTCAGACGGCGCTGCATTAAAAACAGGCATGATTCTGCACTGGAATACACTGCATGGACTCATTTCCAGAAATCATTGTTTGTGAACACAGTTTGTCATGCAATTAACAAAGGCAAGCTAAAGCTGTATCATGCAAAGAAGAAGCCATATGTGAACACAATCCAGAAACGCCGCCGTCTTCTCTGGGCCAAAGTTCATTTAAAATGGACTGAGGAAGAATGGAAAACTGTTCTGTGGTCAGATGATTCAAAATTTGAAATTTTTTTGGAAACCATGGATGCCATGTCGTGTGGACTAAAGAGGAGAGAGACCATCCAGTTTGTTATCAGCGCACAGTTCAAAAGCCTGCATCTCTGATGGTATGGGGTTGCATTAGTGCCAATGGCGTGGCGAGCTTACACATCTGGAAAGGAATTATCAATGCTGAAAAGTATGTAGAGGTTTTACAACAATGTCTCTTTCAGGGAAGGCCTTGCATATTTCAGCAAAACAATGCTAAACCACATACTGAATCTATCACAACAGCATGGCTTTGCAGTAGAAGAGTCTGAGTGCTGAACTGGCCAACCTGCAGTCCAGACCATGTACTAATAGAAAACATTTGGCACATAATAAAATGAGAAATCTGGCAAAGATTTGGGCTGTTGAGCAGCTAGAATCCTACATCCGACAAGAATGGGACAACATTCCTCTCCCAAAAATTCAGCAATTGGTCTCTTCACTTCCTAGACGTTTACAGACTGTTGTTAAAAGAAGAGGGGATACTACACAATGGTAAACATGGCCCTTTCCCAACCTTTTTGAAATGTGTTGCTGCCATCAAATTCAAAATGAACTAATATTTCTCATGAAATGGTAAAACGTCTCACTTTCAACATCTGCTATTTTGTTTATGTTCTATTGTGAATAAAAAGTCAGTTTATGAGATTTGCAAATCATTGCATTCTATTTTTATTTACATATTACACAGCATACCAACTTTTCTGGAATTAAAGTTGCTGTTAGCAAACGCACCCCAGTTGAGGCTAAGTTTCAGACACCCAACCCTTTATAACCCCATATCCCTCATCCTCTCTCTCTCTCTCTCTCTTAGAGACACGCGCGCACACACTCACATGCACACACCAATGGTACTTATTATGGCATTTCAGAGTCTCTTTGATTAATTTGTGAATTTCAATGTATTCTGCCGCAATTCAAAGGACAGCATATTACTGTCTGACATTAATGAGCAGCACATCCAAGAAGTGAAACAGGGAGCTGCCAAAATCATTAGAAGTATCCTCAGGTAAATCTGGAACGAGAAAATACTGTACCACAGTGACAAGAACATGGTAAAAAGAATAATTATGCTGACAAATTTATGCTGCCATACATGTGGTCTCTTGCCTTTAGCCACTAATGTCTAAAACCATTAGACAACGCAAATGGATTTATCATAATTTGTCTTTTAATTTCTTGAGTAATCACATCAAGTGGAATCTGTTTTCAATATTTAAGCACCTTATTTATTAAAAAGACTGTAGGCAAGATCATACTCTAGTTGTATTTTTTACATTTGATCATTTCCAACATTATGAAGGATTATATAAAACATAAAACCCCATAACCCAGAGTTAATAAATAAATTAACACCCACATCTTGATATACTGTACATCTCCAGTGATGTGTTAATAAGCCAGTATTAGGCTGACAGACCAGCCACACACAGGTCATAAATGAAGATGCCTGAGGCCAGCCATGTTTTATAGTTGTACTGTACACATTCCGTGCAATAATTTGGCACCAGGTCACAAAGTTCCTGGTTGCACAGAGTTGCACTTGTACGTTGCACAATTGAAGACTCAATACTTCAATGCTGTGAATGAGATATGGATTAGTCCGGCCTAATTTTTGCCAGCTTGTTCTTCAAAGTGATGTGCAGACTATAATTTGCAACAGGTTCACAAGTTGCAATGGCCCGCTATGAAAAAAAAAAAAAAAAAAAAATGTCAAAAGTTACAGTATTTTTCTAAAAGTCTCAGTGCTGGAAGACACTTTGGGCCTGATTTACTAAGACCTTTAGCACATGCAAAATCTTTTTGCCCTTGCAAAACCAATAACATTGCCACTGATTGGTTCAAGGCAAGTACCCTGGCCAATCATGGGAAATGTTATTGGTTCTGCATGGGCAAAAAGATTTTGCATGTGCTAAAGGTCTTAGTAAATCAGGCCCTTTGTGCGCTAAATCAAACAAGGAAAACTTGACATGCGGTATTAAAGACTACCTCTCCCAGAAATGTGCCATATTTGTGAATAAATCTTCCTGCTGTCCAGAAATTCGCATTTGTTGCTATTTGTGAAGATGCTGTTTGGGTTGAGAAAAGCTCAGTTTATTGCCTCCATCTGTCTGAGGAATATAACTCAGAAATGAGATAAATGGACAAATGTGAGTTTGTAGTCAGAAGCGCTGACATCTTGAAAGTCTTTTCTATTGTCTGTGCTTTTAATCCTGTCCTCAGTCACAAAGCAGTACCTACATCCCACACTACTAAAAAATATACTTCATCTAATTAAACTGGCTTCAAAATACAATGCTACAGTGTTCAGATTTGATATTCTTTTAATGCCTGTTATACATTTCAATTCTGAACTCTATCTGCCTCAAATTGTTATCTCTTATTTAAGTTACTATTGTCTTCTCAGCATCTCAGTTATTTTGGATTTAATTTGAAACGAATATTGTAATTAAGCTGTCAGTTGTAATTCAGTTCTCACAATAAATGTGACCAGAGATACATACGCATGTACAACCTACCCAATGTAATTTAGTGCTGACAGCAGAAGCTGTCTGCAGTGACTGCTGTAGTTAATGGAATGTCTATCTTGAAATGAAAGTAGAAACTTTAGATTTCCCTTGAGCAACACAAACATAATATCCCCTTAAGCTCCTATTTTTTGCTTTCATTTCTCATTCCATAAGTACAAAGAAACTGCATTTTTAAAGAAAATGTCACATACTGTACATATTCTATGTGCATTTGGTGGTTACAGCACTCACTGAAGATGCATCACACTAATATCCAGTGAATTATTCAAACCCAGGATGCCGTGTTACATGAAATAGAAAATATCTAGATCTTGTGCATCATTTTATACCTATTTCTTTGTAATTCAGCATGACATATTCCGGATCATTGGAAACTATGAGGTCGCCACCAGAATTTAAAATAGGCCTCAAGTTACGTAGGCTTGAATTAAGCGGCTGCATTTGATGGACCCATATATGGATCCATGGGTTTCATCAGGTTATTTTTTGGGTTTTATAGGCTGTATGTTCTGAGTCCACACAAATCTATCCATATAAGCCACACCCATTTGTATACAAGTAGATTTTCCACCAATATGAATTTTTGGTAAAGCATTTAAGCCCTTTCTTATCATACATGGTGTAGTAAATTTGCATGAAATTTGTATCTTTTGGACCAAGTATCTTTGGACCAAGATCTTTTAAAATTACACGCAAAAAAATGCTACATTTTAAAATGAGGCCGCAGTAAGCCAATGAATTTTGTGGGTGTGGCCTCTATAGCTATAATGAGCTCTAATTCCGTAATGCAATGTCCAGTCATCACAAACTTCAGATCCCTTATCTATACATTCTGTTAAGAGTCAAGCCAACCAAATTTGGTGTGAGTCTGTCCATAGGTGATACTATATCAAAAAAAAAAGAAAATACTCATAACTCTGAAACCAATTTCCAAAACAACTTAAAATGTTGCATGCTTCATATTAGTCATGTATTTTATGGATATCTTTGAGTACACGGTGATTGGTCGAACAGGATGGCTGCCATACTCTCTGAGCTCTCATGTATCATTGTGAAACTTAAAAAGATTATTTGGGATGCATGAAAGTCCAATCAATCATTTGCTGCAGTACTGCCCTCTGCCATTTTGGAATTTCTCTCATTTCAAATTGTGCGGTGGCCCAGGAAATCTGCCATCTCCTGATGACTCTTGTTGATATTCCTTGATGTGCCAAATTTTCAGACTTGGGGCTGTAGTTCAATTTCTCCCCGAGGCCAAGAACCACATAACTTATTGCTGCAGTTTCAGAGCTGTATTGTCTTGACATTGGTTGCTAGTTTATGCCAGTCTTTGAAGAAATGTATGGACAATTTTATTTTACTATTTTCTGTTTCAACACAACTGAGAAATAAAGAGAGACCAAAATCATGGAATACTCATGTTTATAAAAAGAGTACATAAAATGAAAGCAGTAAAAGGATAACTGTGTACGGAGGCGAAGGTCTCTAGGTGAGCTGAAGGGATTAATAGCAGGCAGTTAAATGTGTGCAGTGTGGGATGGATAATGTAGTCCGATGAAGCTGCTTAAAAGTAGCAGAGTCCGGGAACACTGCCACATGACCATTTAGTGCTAAAAAATGAAACAAATACATTTTGTACAAAACTTCACAAACTGATGCTGAGCACTTTTTAAGGCAATAAATTAAGATGATCTGTTTTGACACGGCTTATATTATTTAAAGGTAATACTTCACTTAAAATCCTTGACATGAGAATGGCAGAACACACCCTTATATATGACATAGCTGTCACAAGAAAGCGCAACCAAGGAACCACGGATATGTCAAATGTCATTATTTTCGCACGCATTTCAGTGAATGTTATGACGGCTATATCTATCGTGACATTTATCATGATGAAGGGATGACAGTATTGTCATTTATCATGAACTGACATCATGGGAATATTTGGCGCAGATGGGCACACATTTAGAAAAAAAAAACCTGAAAAGGGGGAGATGCGCAAGTCGAAAACATTAAAAATGCAAATGCTTCATACAGGTGTGCAGGATGATATATTTAAGCAATTAGTATCGTGTGACAAGCAACAGAGCACAACAGAATCTGCCCTATTGCATGTCCCCTTATCTGAACCAAATTAACCCTTAAATGGTGTTCGGGTCTGTTGGACCCGTTTTCATTTTTTTTTATCAAAGGAAAAATGATACGATTATTTTTTCAAACTCAGACTCATTGGCCTTGGCTCATTTTCTGCGAAAAACATATACGTATCAGAACACATTCTCGATGACCACACACTGTACACCCCCCGTACATATTTATATTACATACAGGATGTTTGAGTCCTCTGGACCCGAGGCTGATAAACGTGTGTACCTTCACTCTGTCCTCCTCCTATCTGGGCCTGCTGTTAGTGTGTGTGTGTATGTTCGAAGAAATAGAAATCAGTTGTTATGAAAAACCTTGTTTCATTTGTAAATTTGAAGATAAACATATTTTTTTTCCACTCATATCTTGACTATAATTGATTTTAATTTTTTTTTTTTTTAACCCTTATTTAACCAGGGAAGTCCTGTTGAGATTGAAATCTCTTTTTCAAGGGAGCCCTGGGGGTTGAGGTGGGGAGGGAGAGGGCAATTTGCATCGTCAACTTGATCAGGGGATGATAAGGTGGCAGGTTGAAATTACATTTTATTAAAAAAACAAACAAAAGACGAGTAGCAGTTTTTAAAATAAATGTAATCTAACAAAGGTAAAGGGAAAATATTGACCATATATGCTGTTTATATTGCTTGTAATTGGGGTGAAGTAAACAACTGTCAAGTATTTTAATGTAAAATTGTTTTATTGTGTTGCTGAGTAATAGAAATATGAACCACACAAGGTTAATACAGATGGGAGATGTGGGACCAGAGAAAATAGAAAATGCTCTTCACTGCCATTACAAAGGTGTCATTTCAGTTCTCCACCTGCGTTACTAGCCCAGTTTGCCTTCCCCCATTTAACATCTGTATCCACATACACTCAGCTTCTGTTGTATGTTTTGAAAGAAGAAATACACAACAGGCCAGAAGTTTGGAAGCAAGGCCAATACAGGTCACAAATTTGGAAGCAACTTCAAGCTTCTGTTCACAATGCCTTTCTTAAAAACCAGTATGAAATCTATGGATTTTTTGGGATGTATTTACTGCATGATTAGACTTTTCTTTCATTGATATGCACCATCTTCCTCTATTTACCTTTAGGTACTGTATTCATTGATTTTACCAGACCATTGCTGAATAAATGTTAACAAAAGAAAGGAGGGGCTTAGTTTTTGGGTTGAGAAGATTTGCAAGAGTCACAACTTCAGTGGAAAAGTAAAAAACAAATCACAGTTTGCATTATTCACTTTATGTCATGGTTTACAGCCCACCGCATGCCAACGGCAATCCGGCGGGCACTAGGACCATGGGCCTAGTAATATGGGCCTGATAATTTGAGTAAAAATGTATTTTGATAAGTGACTCTTTATATAATAATCATGTTTATTTTGTTGCAAAGTATGCCAATGAAACTATGATCTTTTTTTGCACAAATTTGATCTTGCTTCCAAACTTTTGGCCTGTAGTGTGCCGAACATTACCGCAGTTCTGGCTTAATACAGCATTATCCATCTTGATCAGGCATTTCTCTTTCTCTCTGTTATCGTTTCTTGCAACAGAAGCACGATTTGCCTGGATCAAAAGCTTCCCAAAGTGAGTACTGGGGAAATGATAGACATCATGAGCACATTCTGAACACCATGAATTCACAATGAGCCCAATGCAAAGACACTGGCCTCCCAGCAGCCCAAAATAAACCTTAACAAGTTTAGACCTGCGCATCTCAAAAACTCACAAGTGTTACAAAAACAGGGGGATGAGACTGGCCACTGCACATTAAAATAATATCCAGTGCTGTGAAAAAGTATTTGCCCCTTTCCTGATTTCTTTTTTTTTTCTTTTTACATATTTGTCATAGTTAAATGTTTCAGATCATCAGACAAATTTTTAATATTGGACAAAGATAACCCGAGTAAATACAAAATGCAGTTTTTAAATGATGATTTCATTAATTAAGGGGAAAAAGCTATCCAAACCTACCTGGCACTATGTGAAAAAGTAATTGCCCCCGCTTGTTAAATCATGAATAAACTGTGATTAACTGCATTTTTTGAGTTCAATTTCACTAGCCACACCCAGGCCTGATTACTGCCAGACCTGTTGAATCAAGAAATCACTCAAATAGCACCTGTCTGACAAAGTGAAGTAGGCTAAAAGATTTCAAAAAGCAACATGTCATGCCATGATCTAAAGAAATTCAAGAACAGATGAGAAACAAAGTTATGACATCTGTCAGTCTGGAAAGGGTTACAAAGCCATTTCTAAGGCTTTGGGACTCCAGCGAACCACAGTGAGAGCCATTATCCACAAATGGAGAAAACTTGGAACAGTGGTGAACCTTTCCAACAGTGGCCAGCCAACCAAAATTACTCCAAGAGCGCATCGACGACTCATCCAGGAGGTCACAAAAGAACCCAGAACAACATCTAAAGAACTGCAGGCCTCATTTGGCTCAGTTAAAGTCAGTGTTCATGCTTCAACAATAAGAAAGAGACTGGGCAAAAAAATGGCATCCATGGGAGAGTTCCAAGGCGAAAACCACTGCTGACCAGAAAAAAAAAGGTTTTCTCATATTTGCCAAAAAATATCTTGATGATCCCCAAGACTTTTGGGAAAATATTCTGTGCACTGACGAGCAAAAGTTGACCTTTTTGGAAGGTGTGCGTCCTGTTACATCTGGCGTAAAACTAACACAGCATTTCATAAAAAGAACATCATACCAACAATCAAACATGGTGATGGTAGTGTGATGGTTTGGGGCTGCTTTGCTGCTTCAGGACCTGGACGACTTGCCATAATTGATAGAACCCTGAATTCTGCTCTCTACCAGAAAATCCTGAAGGAGAATATCCGACCATCAGTTCATGACCTCAAGCTCAAGCGCACTTGGGTTATGCAGCAGCACAATGATCCGAAACACACCAGCAAGTCCACCTCTGAATAGCTTAAAAAAAACAAAATGAAGGCTTTGGAGTGGTCTAATTAAATTAAATCGGACTTAAATCCGATTGAGATGCAGTGGCATGACCTTAAACAGGCCGTTCATGCTCGAAAACCCTCCAGTGTGGCTGAATTAAAACAATTCTGCAAAAAAGATTGGGCCAAAATTCTTCCACAGCGATGTGAAAGACTCATTGCCAGTTATCGTAAACGCTTGATTGCAGTTGTTGTCACAGAGGGTGGCTCAACTAGTTATTAAGGGGCAATTACTTTTTCCACATAGGGCAGGTAGGTTTGGATAGCTTTTTCCCTAAATAAATGAAATCATCATTTAAAAACTGCATTTTGTATTTACTAGGGTTATCTATGTCTAATATTAAAATTTGTTTGATGATCTGAAATATTTAAGTGTGACAAATATGCAAAAAAAAAAAAAAAAAAAAAAATTAGGAAGGGGGAAAATACTTTTTTCACAGCACTGTATATGCAATGGCCAAAGTCCCAGTCGCACAAATTGTCTAGTAAAGTAAAATAAAAGCAACATGCAAAAGGATCGACAGCATTCAGCAAATTTTTTAACATATGGGAAATTCTGGGTAATGGCCATTTGCTAAATTCAATCATTTTTAAGGTATGTGCCGTCTGTGATTTAATGAATGATGCGCAATGCCAGTTCCAGCCAGGAAATGAATTAATGGGGCATGGGGAATGTGTTGTTCAGTAAACAGAGGTTGCTGTACTCCCAAGCTTTACAAGATCTAGCAACATTTTTATGCTCGTGTTATGAAATGGAGTGCAGTTCATTAAATTAATCCATAAAGTGCACTCATTGAGCTTGCAGGTCAAGCACAGAATTTTAACCTCAGTCAGTCTGTCTCGAATGGAACGGTGGGAAAATGATGCATTAAGGGGAAAAACAAAATAAACTTCCTGAGTATTTGCACTTAAATTTTTGCTACCAGCATACTTTTTACTTTGGTCTGTTTCCTGTTTTATTATTTCCAACACGGCTCCCTCACTGGATATGTTCATTTACTGGTAACTCACAAAATGGATGAAATTATTGGCAGCGTCTTCAAAAAAATGATGGTGGTGTTATTTATATCCTCTGAAAAGCATGGTTCAACGATGCAGTTAGTCTGTTGCAGCAAGTACATTGTGTAATAATGTAGCTACGTTAATATGAAATGAGGGTATCCACATACACCCATGACTTTGCTTACAATCTTGACTTCAGTCCCAGCTATACTAGATTTTGGATTGCTGTGCATAATTGGCAAGAAATATATACACATTTTAGAGTGATCCAACTTCAAGCAGTTTGCGATTCACCCTGATGGGATAGAGGATAGAAGGGGAGAAAAGCCAAAAAAAACCCCCATCCATCTCTGAAGTCCACTGTTGAGGTTATTTTAGTAAAACCTATCCATTAGATCATAAAATAGATCATTAATAAAAATGGCTTTTTTAAAAATTGTACTGAAACAGGCCCACTCCAAAAATTCCAGGCATGAGAATATTTAAATCCTGGCGCCACCACTGGACAAATGCCTTCAAATAAATATGCACTTTTTGGTTTGAGAACTTCAGCAATATTGAGTAATCCCTTGAGAAATTTGATTGCACAAATAAATAATAATACATTCATGTTTTGAATTTATTCATCAAAGTTCTAATTATAACAAATATATTAGGAGTATGGCACATTTCATGCTGCAAAGCAGTACTAAATGTATTTAACCAGGGAATGTTCCATTGAGTACGTAATTCTCTTTTTCAAGACCACCCTGGAGGAAATGCCTGAGTGAATGGTTGCAAGCAAGTGGTGCAATTTTGAGACTATGGGCCTTGCTCTCCAGATCAAGTCTGAATCCCATGCACCACTGTCGGCTTGAACCAGCTTTTCTTTGCTTACCAGTCACACAAACTACCAATATCTCTAGGAAAAAAATCAATCATTGGGTTAAGAGATGCAACTCAGGAATCAAATATAAAAATAACATGCCCACACACTACTCTGACTCTTCTTTTTTAGACAATTCGTAGAATTTAGGTGATGCAGAATCCAGCGCACACACCCTGTGCTGTATATTGAGAGAGTTGTCACTACGAGGGTTCCAAACATTATGCATCACATGATACATAGGCACCATTTTGGGGCCAGGTAGCTTGCGAGCTAGCTGTAACAAATAACCTCTGTAACAGTTTCACAAAAAATAGTGGTCTAGCTCAACATTGGATATGACATCAGTTTCGTTAATATTTTTATTCTCAAGCGGGTGCAATGTTCAGAGAGTAAAATGTTTGTGATGTTAGCATAGCAACATTAGCATCGCCATCTTGTTGATGAGTTTTTGAGAAAAAATAAAAATGGTTCCACGGTCAAACTCCCGCAAATAAAGTGAGGAGAAATTTTGTTTCACGTTTGGTGGAAACGCAGCATAAGAGATTCCAACCAAGTGCGAAGCCAGATGGATAACAAGATCATGTACTGTCTGCCCTGATTTACAATAAGCCACACTTTTATTCTAAACTGAATTTGTAGTTTAAGAACTTGTGCGCACTACTCTAATGGTCCTGCACCAGAACCCTGTGGAGAAGGTTTGTGAAAAAGGATGGGACATTACGATGAGGTACTTAGGCTATTATAGTTTGAGCAGTTGAAGTATTAAATTTTTTTTAAAGGTCCCCTATTATGTCACCAGGTGCATAGCCAATTAGTTATTGCAAGCCATTTCAAGATCTTTCCACTCTTGACATCACATGGGGAAGTAACCAACCAGAGGCAAGAAGAACTGATCACCTTCAGCCAAGCAGTCAATCAGATTTCATTATTCTAGGTGGTCACTCCCCCTTGTGATATCAGGAAGGGGAGATTTTGAATTGGATCATAATGACTAATTAGCTGTGCACTTGGTGGTATAATAGGGGACCTTGAAGTAAAGGCAACAGAAAATCATGGGGTCAATCATTGACTAATCTTTTCTGTTGTTTCCACAATCAGCAAGTATTTTATCATCCTTTGCTCCACAATAAATGTAGTATCTTGATTTAAATGCAAGTGCACAAGCAGTTGACGTAGTCATATCCTTGCAGCTCTCCAGTTTCAGTATGCACACTCTTTCATGAGCATACCCATGTCTATGTTTTGCATGTCTCCATATCTAGATTTTATAATGTACTTTGAACACGTACATCGGTTGTTTTATTTAAAAAAGTTCCATTTTACTGTATGAAATCTGGATATTCTTATTCTCCTTCTGGAACTCCAGTTTCCTCCGCTGCCCAAAAACTCGGACGTCAGGCTGATCATGTATGTACTGATTGTTATAACTGTGTGTGATCTGTTCAGAAGGTGGTCCTGCCTCTCGCCCGCTGTGAGCTGAGATACTCTGACTCCCCAGTAATCTTGACGAGGAATGAGAATGTTAGACTTTTAATGGATAAATGAACATTTGGTCACTAGTCAGCATTGTACACCTTCCATAGCTCCATCATTCTGTTGCAACACAAAAAGAAATTCAGTACGTCCGATTATTGAATAAAGCAATATGCTTTTGCAGAATATCTGCCATATAATCCACATAATAGGATCTATCAGTGACAGCCTTCACAAGGAGACACCCAAGAGATAATCATGACGGACAACAATTCAAAAGTGACATCATTAAGTCCTGCTTTTTATCTTTCTGGTTTTGACTTTGCTTGTTTTAACCCTTTCAGCGCCATAGGCAACTACAGTTGCCCAATGATGTAAGATATCAAAATCAGATGCTGTTGAAAACCTATCATGTGGCAACTTGTTTAAAAGAGCTCCCCTGTGGGAGCTCTTTTAAACAAGTTGCCACATGATAGGATTTCAACAGCTCAGGATAACTACATTTTTAATTCCTTGAAAATTTATTCAGCGCTCAAGGGGTTAAGTTCTTTTTGTACTTGTATAAGTAGTTCTGTCTTAAATAAAATATGGTTTATTTGAGACCTTCGGTCTGTGCATGAGTTCCTGTGTTTCTCTGACAGAACCTTTTTTTTCTTACTGGATATTGTCCTTAATTATGGCATTATTATAAAGTAAGTGCTATAAGAATAGATCAAGGATTTAAATTTCTTTAAATAAAAGGTAGGACATTTTTCCCCATTAATGCCTGTTTAACCTCTTCCACTCGGGACTTGCCATCGGAGGGACTATCGCCTGGCTCTCACCTAGCCTTAAAGCGCATTACTTCTCCAAACCTGTTCTCATTTCCACTTTCTAATTAGACTAAGCGTTAATTCATTCAGTTAAGAGGATCAATCAGTAGAATTGCTATTTATTTATAGCTTCCATTATTGTTCATTGCAACGGTAATCGAGCATTTCCCTATCCACATTAATGGTGACATAAAACATCAATGTCTTTTGAATCTACTGAATTCTTGTAGCTCACAAAACGGTATATTTTTTTTCTGCGTCAGTGTTCAATTGGCTGGTAACGCCTAAGAAATCGTTTAAAAAAAAAACACGGTTTTGAGGACTCTGGTCCGCGTTTGAAGTTTGCTGAAGTAAAAATAAAACTCAACAAATCAACAAATGACTTTACCACACTGTTGTGCATGCCACACGTCGAACTTTTGCGATGCATTAACAACCAATGTACTAAATCATTCAATTACTAACGCTTCAACATAAGAAACATTGGTAATTTAATGAATCAATCACTAAAGCATCACAGCAAGGAATGTGCAACTGCTTCTCCTCACAAATGAAGCCTATTCTTTTGAACGCTGAAAACATATTGATTAAGTGCAATCTCAAAATAAATTAGGTTGCACTGCTGAAAAAGAATAGCTAAAACGGGAGATGAAATTCAGAGAAAGTATTGATTTATTATTACCCCGCCCGCAAACGAAGTGCGGGAAGGGTTATGTGTTTGTCTCCGTTTATTTATCTGCATGTGTGTTTTCTGTGGACAGCCTACTGGCCTCAGTTTTGGTCGGATCGTTTTCATATTTCACTGAGGGGTTGGTAATGGTCCAAGTAAAAAGTGATTAGTTTTTGGTGCAGATCCGGATCAAACTGTGGATTCTGGATCACTTTGAAAATTTTGTGAACACTGGGAGATTTTCTTTCGACATTTCGACATTTTCTTTAGTAACTCCATCAAAAACATAATGAATCACTTGAACATCAACACACTATAGCCCTCCAGGGAGGGCAACAACCATGAGTAGTTTGATCTGGATCCAGATCTGACAGATAAAAAACCTCTAAAATTGTCATGGTTTCGCTCTCGCCAGATGAATGCTGCAATCCGGTGGGAGCTAGGACCATGGGCCTAAAGATAAAAGTCGGACCCAAACACCAGGCTGGGAAAAAACTGGAGACTTTTAATGAAAAAAACCAACACACAAAAATAAAAACTGGGGAGCAGTAACACTGGGTAAAATAAGAATGCAGAGACAAAGAAGGACTGGCAACTGCCAGCCCGATATACCTAGGTAATCAACTCCACCTTAACGAGCAACAAATGCAGCTTGTTAAGGTGGAGGTGAGAACAAGCCGCAGGGGAGGGACAAGGTTGTGGGCGCGGGCGGGGTATGTGACCTCCAGACACACCCTCTAATTATTATTATTATTATTATTATTATTATTATTATTATTAATATTTCTATCCCTGTAATATCACTGTGTAAGTTTTCAATTTTGCCCATCTGTGATCTCTATCATTTCCTTAAAATTACAGGCTCATCTATTGGTCTTGATTATTCAGTTAATAAATTGTATGATTGTAATAATCACGTGATCTTGAACAGGAACAGCTTGAAAGCAATTATGCGTTTTAGGGTCAGAGGCTCACTGCGCACCACTGAAAATCCTGTAACGCTGGTGTTACCGCTAAGGGGACATTGGGCTATAGGGAGTTAAAAATTATGGGTCTGCTAAAACTTTTGACAGGCAGGTCATGTCTGTCCCAATATTTTGGAGGGGTCCAAAAGCATTTAGGTATGAAACATTTAAAAGCTTTTTTCCTACTGCTTATTCCTCTGTGTGGCTCTTGAATCCATCCATGCCCACTCAAGCCACACATTTTTGACACTTGTCCGCTATTTTTCTAGCAGCTTGACAGCACTCTTTAAACTGTGAAATATGAGGTTTGCACAGCTGTTATATAAATCCTTGTTGAACAGAACATCAAATAGAAAGGAGCGGGTGGATGTTTTTTGTTTCAAGTCAATCAGTATAAACATGCATTATACAGACAAAAAAACAACCAGTGTGTCGTCCCAATTATTTATCAGCCCATCAAACTGTAATTTGAATGTATCCTAAAGCATGAGCTCCTGAATGCATGTCGTGTTCCGTCAGAAGTAAAGGTGATGGTAAAGGTACAGTCCTCCACAGGGGGTCGTCAGGAGAACTTTCTGTCCCCGCGGCCTCTTCAGTGCCGTCACTGAGATCTCCCGCTGAGTGCTGTCGCGCCTCTGTCAACAGACCAATCCTTTTCTCCAAGAGGCGACGCTCTGATGTGACGGGGCCCTGTTGCATGCTGGGAAAAAGGAGCATGGGGAAGAGGGGTCCTGGTGTGACAGGTATTTAAAAATCAGCCGAGCTCCAGCCGGTTTGGCGGTGTGGATCAGGGCTGTGAGGGCAGCAGTCAGCTCTAGCGGTAATTGAAATGTGCGTTACACACAGAAAGTTCTCAGGCTGCAGCCAATGAGATGGCGATATGACATCTGTCATCAATCAGCTGCTGGGCCCTGCTGCCCAACCCCCTTCTCTCTCTCTCTCTCGGGTGAAATTACCAGCAGAAAACACACCAGCAGTGAGCGCACTGACTGCTGACAAATCTCACACACACTCACAGGAAGCCCCAACACGATCCATCACCATGACTGTCACCCGCCTGCCATCTGCCACCAGCCTCCTGCTACCTGCCTTTGTCTCGCCTCATGAAATTGAAGAAATATATGTTTATTATTTTTATACTTCCCCGAAAGGTAGGGTGATGGTACTGTAATCGACTTGGTTTGTTTGTCAGCAAGATTACGTGAAAACCACTGTTTCAATTTATATCAAATTTGCCCAGAAGTAGGGCAATAACCCAGAGTAGATCCAATTTGGAATGAACTGGGTAAAAAGTTCAAGGTTACTGAAAAGGTCAAAATTGTTTTTTGACCTTAACTCAGTCAAAAATGGTCCACTCTACATCAATATCAAACGCCTTTTTCAATTTGTAAAGTGTAATCCTATCCATTGCTACAGTGAAAAGTACATTGTAATTGATTGGTAGAATTCAAAGTTCAGGGGGTCAAGGTCATGGATTCGATTAGCTTAATTTACACTATATCTGAAAAACTACTGTAGATAGCCACTTTGTTACTATCAATAACTGAAAGGAACTCATATTTGGGAATCACAATGGTATCATGGCATTTGATCTCGAAAGGTTAAACCCAAGAGTGTGAGTGAGTGGTGTGTGTGCCCTGCAATGAATTTGCAAGCTGTCTAGGTATAGTCCCTACTTTTTGCCCACAGCCAGTTAGGATAGGCTCCAGCTCCCCCGTGACCCCAGTGAGGAACAGCTGGTTATAGAGAATGGATGGATGGATGAAGAAAAGGATGTAATTTGCCCCTTAATTGCTTCCTTTCAGCAAGGATCTACCTTGGAAGAAAGGACAGGTCGAATATGGACCACAATCCTTTGCAGTTGTGGCAAGTGGAAACTTCACTCGGTACCGAAGTTTTTTGATAAATTGCGAAGGCAATCTTTGCTGTCGAGCACATGACATATTGAAGATAAGGATTTTTCTCAAGGATGCGCATGGTAACTTTAAAATCTCCCTGCGACTTTCCCTTCACCCATGTGACATTTTATTGTGATGTCAAGGAAAAGTGGAGCGGAAGGGAAGTCAGCCTATTTAAGTGAAGAGAATTTGGACACAGCCTCAGCCTTCAACATCTACCTTTAGGCAACCTTTCTTCTATAGAGTTGAGGTGGTTTAAACAACTGAAACATGGAATACCATCACCTACTGGACTGGAGGGTGGGGAGAGATCCAAGAAAAGGACTCAAACTGGCATCCTATTGATTAGCCCTGCACAGAGGTGTAAAATCCAGGGGTCAGAAAGTAAAAGTCCTGCCAAGTTTTTCTCCCTCCCACAGAATGAGCTGATCATTCATATTGGTTCTATCTCCTGCCCGAATTAAATCCAGGTGGTTGGAATAAAGTTCTGGGGAGGATTTTTACTTCCTGAACCCGGACTTTATGCCTCTGGCCCTGTGTCCCGTATAAAATCCATAAAGGCCGTCCAGGTCTTTAGCTACTTGCAAATATTCTTTAAATTGACTGGATCCACTCTTGCTTGTTGAGGGTCTTTCCGTCAGATTATAAATCCTGCAGCAGGCTTATAAAGAGTCACAGCCGGTGCTGCTGATCACGCAATTAGCCACTCCTTAGGTTGGATTTCAGAATGACAGAAATCACAACAAAGGGCACACGTGTCACGTCCCTATTCCTCTTACACCTATGAGATTTAACCCTTTGAGCGCCATAGGCAACTATGTTTGCCCAATGGTGTAAGATATCAAAGTCAGATGCTGTTGAAAACCTATCATGTGGCAACTTGTTTAAAAGAGTTCCCCTGCGGGAGCTCTTTTAAACAAGTTGACACATAGGTTTTCAACAGATCAGGATAATTACATTCTTAATTCCTTGAAAATTTATTCGGCGCTCAAAGGGTGAAACGTTCGTCAACACCTCTTAATGAGCGATCTCCAGGAGATAAAACTGATCAAACTGGTACAAATGCATGACTGCTGTAGTAGTGGTCATAAGCCAGGTAGAGCTTGTATTCACAGTGGTAGTGCCTGGCAGTGCAGCAGATAACAGCAGGAATAATTTCTCACTAATGCCACCCATACATCAAGTGCCAAGATGGGCCTTGGCTGGTGGTGGGAAGCGCAGCATCATGTGTCTGGAGGTGATTTATGCGGATCAAGGTGTTACAGCATCAGTAGGGATCAAGAATCATCCAGAGTTTTAAAGGAAGACTAGCTGAAGTATATCTTACCACAACCAGGATGAATTTTACAGAATACTGTGCATGATTCAGTCATTGTTTGTTTTCTCACATTTGCCATCAACAGTTTCTTTATCATTTTATGCAATACAAAAAACAGGTTATCAGTGGAATTATAGCAATTGCTATGACGCCTTATATAGTACATTGGTGATGAGACTGCCGAATCAACAACAGTGATGTTTAAGTTCCTGTGTCATGTCACCAGGTGCACAGCCAATTAGCTGCTACAAGCCATATCATAATCTGTCTTTCCTGACATCACAAGTAAGACAGACCAGCCAGTGTAACTAATTAACTGGTTGCTTGAAGTTGATTTGTCCTTCTTGCCTCTGGGCTGTCACTTCCCCCTGTGATGTCATGGACGAACACGCTAGTAATGGCTAATTGGCACTGTGCACCTGCTGACATGACAGGGGACCATTAATGATGCAATTCAGCATTATAAACCGTAACTTTAATTAAAACAGATTAAAACATGTTATTATCTCAGTCTGAGGACATTACTTGCCCTGTCACGGTTTTGCATCTACTGATTTTCTCACCAGTACTTCATGTCTGCACCATATCATCTGTTGTACAGATTTTTTACATAAATATTATATGTATATATATATATATATTTATACACACACACATATATATACAACCCCATTTCCAAAAAAGAAGTTGGGAAACTACATAAAATGTAAATAAAAACAGCATGCAATGATTTTCAAATCCTCAAATCACTGGAACTTTATATTTATTTGAAAATAGTACAAAGACAAAATATCAAATGTTGAAACTGATAAATTTTATTGTTTTTTTGAAAAATATCAGCTCATTTTGAACTTGATCACAGCAGCACATTTCAAAAAAATTGGGACGGGACGATAAAAGACTGGCAAAGTTGCATGGTGCTAAAAAAAGACAGCTGGCTGAACATCTCACAGCTAATTAGATGATTTAGTAACAGGTCAGTAACATGATTGGGTATAAAAAGTCTTTCATCAGTAAATATGGTGAGCGCTTAACTACTCTATGAAAGATGGGGAAATAGTTCAACAATTTAAGAATAATATTTTCATCTTCAAATAGCAAAGAATTTGCAGATTTTATCCTCTGTGGTACATACGTTGTATTATCATTAAATGACGCTGAGAATCCAGATAAATCTCTGTATGTAAGGGACAAGGCCAAAATTCAATTTTGCATGGCTGTGATTTTCAGGCCCTCAGGCGGCACTCCATTAAAAACAGACAGGATTCTGTAATGGAAATCACTGCGTGGACTCAGGAACACTTCTGTAAATCACTGTCAGTAAACACAGTTTGTCACTGCATCCACAAATGCAAGTTAAAACTCTGCCATGTAGCAATTAAACCATATATAAACAAGATCCTGAAACACTGCCTTTTTCTCTTGGCCCGAGTTCATTTAAAATATACTGAGGCCAAGTGGAAAACTGCCCTGTGGTTTGGCTAATTAAAATGTGAAATTCTTTTTAGAAATCATGGGTGCCTTGTCCTCTCTGGGCTGAAGAGGAAGGGGCCATCCGATTTATCAGCGAACAATTCGAAAGCCAGTATCCATGATAGTATGGGGGTGCATTAGTACACATGGCATGGGTAACTTGCACATCCTTGAAGACACCATTAATAGTGAACGATATATACAGGTTTTAGTGCAACATTTACTGCCATCCAGATGCCTTTTTAAGGGAAGGCCCTGCTCATTTCAGCAACAACATGCCAAACTCCATAATCTGCACGTATTACAACATGGCACTGTAGTAAAAGAGTCTGGGTGCTGAAGTGTTCTGCCTGCAGTCCAAACCTGTCACCTACTGATAATATTTGGCACATTATGAAACAAAAAATATGACAAAGAAGGCTGAAAAGTATTGAGCAGCTGAAATCCTACATGAAGCAAGAATGGGAAAACATGTTGCTTTCAAAACTACAGCAGTTGGCCTCCTGAGATCCCAAATGCTTACAGTGTTAAAGAAGACATGATGCAACACAGAGGTATACATGCCCCTGTGCCAACTTTTTTGAAGTGTGTTGCTGGCATCAAATTCAAAATGAGCACATATTTTTTAAAAAAAGAGAAAAAATCAATAAAAATATCTGTTTCAACATCTGATATATTGTCTTTGTACTATTTTCAAATAAATATAAAGTTTGAATGATTTGAAAATCATCGCATTGTTTTTATTTACATTTTACATAGCATCCCAACTTTTCGGAAATGGGGCTGTATATATAACTGACTGTTGACCATTGACAGTGCGTCGTAAGCCGTGCCAATTTCTCAAAGCTGAAGCGTGTTTTGAATTTTTTTACCGACCACACCCAAAAGAACAAGTCAAGCGTCACTGTACACATATCAAACAATGTTCACAATAACAGAAGTGCTTGGTGCATCCACATGAATCCAATTTGCAACAAATACAGTACATACCTCACATGAGTGTTTTTAATGGCGCTAAGTACTTATATACTTTTAAAAATCAAACTGCAATTTGAACAGGACACTGACATAGTCCCTTTTTTTACACACAAATTAAAGATAATGTTTCTGCTGACATGCAGTCATGAGTCTTGCCCTGAGTTAATGCCTGACAGATATGCCCTGCACCAGCAATATTTCTCAAAGGGTGAGCCATCATTATTGTTTCTGTCAGAACCCGAAAACTGGCTATGGTGGTCAGTCTAGTCCGTTATCTCATTCCTTAGCACCCGGAGGTGTCTCATGGCACTCTCTGTACTGACCACACACACTGCACTGAGCACTCACTGTGTACTGACCACACACTCTGTACTGACCACACACAGTAGCACAGCTTTCACCAAACCATCCTCAAAAAGTTTTCACCAGACACCACAGGCAAATGACAGATAAATGCAACAAAGTGCAACTTCTCGGAATTTAGAATCAATGTTTACAATTCATGACAAAATTTGAAGTAATCTGCCATCATTTTGTCTGCATTTATTTATTATGTTTTGAACTGACAGTGAGAGGAGAAAGGAAATGTGAAGTGGTGGTTGGTTAAACAAGCTGGGCACATTAACAGTTGATGACAGTTGATGAAATATTACTGCTGTTAAAACTGAGAATGTTTTTTCCACCAGCAGTCTTTTGACCATTGTGTTTTTCCATTGCCTGAAATTAATGATTTGTTTGTAGCTTCCAGAGAAGATGAGAAACACTTATCACAGAATGGTAAATGAAAAAAAAAATAATTAAGCCCACATGATGTCACAGCCCTTGCATCTCCCTGATCGACTCCTCCCCCTTTCCAGCAACCTGTGTGTCTTTTAGAAGTACTGTGTCCTTAATCGGTTTGGCATCATATATGCCTCCCCTTATCCAGGTATAATCCATCTCTATGCCGGTTCCCTTCTGTCTACGTGCTGTGTATTGCTTTAGTTCTGTATTGCAGAGTTGCTGGATTGTCATACTTTACTACATCTGGTTCCTTGTCCGGATCATAACATCAACTTTTGGTTATTAGTAGTTAGCACGCTGTCTGACTCAAAACGCAGAAAGGTCAAAAGCGATTATTCGTGTATGCTGCCTGTCCAAAATAAAAGTTGCTGTTTGGATTTAAATAAGCCAATCCGCAAGAGCCTATGACTGAATCATTATTGTGGCAATGAATAGGTTTCAGCTGGCAATTATTCTTTTAATCCTGACTGATTCAGTGTGTAACTTCTCATTTCTTAAAAGGCAATGTTGGAAGATGTACCTCATGTTTATTAAAAAGATATTACTGTGTTTCAAGAAGAGCAAATTGGCCAGCATCAAGCAAAGAAAATGGCTAAGGGGGTTTATGAAATTCCTGGCATTGGGTCAAGAACTGTGCAACAATTTATTAAAACCTGGAAAGGTAATGGTGAACTGTCAACTTTGTGGAAGAAATGGGTTGGAGAAAAATCATGACTGATCCTAATCGGAGATCACCAAAATGCTCAGTGAAGTCTCATCTTTTAAAAAATCAACAGAACTCAAGGTTTTGTTTAGTTATGAAGGTTAGAGCATTTCCACACACACAATGCAACAAAAACTTGGAGTATTGGGACTAAACAGTAGCATGGCCGGAAAACAGTCACTTGTTAGTGAGGCTTATGGGGGAAAAAACTTCTGTTTGCAAAAAAGCATAAAGATTGGACTGAGGAGCAATGGAAAAAAAGGTCATTTAGTCCAGATTTACCCCATTCCAGAGTGATGGGTATGTCAGGGTAAGAAAGGAAGCCCATGAAGTGACGCTCCCGTCGTGCAAAGTGCTTGCTGTACACGCCTCTGGAGGCAGTGTTATGATCTGGTGTTGCTTCAGTTGATCAGGTCTAGGCTCAGCACTGTTCTGCAGCAATAACATGAATTCAGTGACTACCTGAATATACTGAATGACCAGTAACCCATCAATGGATTTTTTTTAATCCCTGATGGCGCAGGCATATATACCAGGATGACAATGAGGAAATTAATTTGGCTCAAATTGCGAAAGAGTGAATCATCCAGCATGAGGAATCATTTTCACTCATGAATTGGCCCCCTCAGAGTCTGGACCTTAACCAACTAAAATGTTGGGATGTGGAGAAGCAGGCTGAACAAAGTGGTTTGACTTACCCATTTTCAATACAATATCTCGGCGAAAAGGAAGCAAATCTGGTCAGAAATACATGTTGTGACATTGTGTAAGATTGTCGAAACAATACCACAACAAATATGCACTGTGATCAAAGCTAAAGGTGGCCCAACAAAATATTACAGTGGGAGACTTTTCTTTGGACAGGCAGTGAATTTCTACCTTCAATCCTTTTCTATGAAGTATAACAGTTCAATACTCAGTCATTTGTTACTCACGATTAAATATGACTAAATTCATAAATTATAAGCTCTTTTTTGCTCTTGAAAAAAAATATCAGGATAAGCTGTCATTTTCCCTAAAAATGTACAGGAATGAGAAAAAAATTACGTGGTCATGAGCGAAATACTGACATCACGTATAAAGCCTGTTACAATAAATAATAAATTGATAACTAGTATGGACCTTGAATTGCATTGACTAATGACTACAAATTATGTGTCATTGCATATTTCATCATAAATTACAGTTATACTCAATATTGCATAATGAGTTATGATATTTGAAATCAACTACCATTTTACATCCAAGAAGGAATCAGTTTTCAACTACTATGGCAATATAAAATGCCATTTAACTATTCAGAAAATACGAAAAAAAAATTACAAAAAATAGCCTGAGAGCAGATGGACCAGGAGCAGATTGTAAAAAACATGCATGGGCCAAGTACTGAATGCCCCAGTCTTATCCTCTCTGTAAAACTGACTGTATGCAAACAAAAGAGAGTCTAATTCCCCTGTCACTGCTGCTTTACTGTAAACCCCACATCATTTCTAACAGGTTAGAGCTCCCTCATTCAGCCTAATAAGTGCAGGACAAATCTACTGGGGATTTCAGCACATAAAAGGCTCATTCTGAGATCACAAAGAGAGCAGTGATTTGCATATTTCCTGTCTGTGTATTTTCTTAAGAGCTCCTCACATAAATCAGTGAAATCAGTCCCCCAGGCTTAGATATGAAATGAAAAGAGAATGTTCCACCCGTCCTCTCATCTCTCCGCCATCCTTTAGCCCAAAGTGTGGCGAGTATCACATGATAAGGCTGCCTGATTGCCAAGCATGTCAGTTAGACTGCATGTGCACACATGCTGGGAATGTTCCAGAGGGGGTGTTGTAGTGCTAATAGTGACTAGATAAGCCACTTCTGTGATGATAACAGGACAGGTGATTATGATTGTGCTGTTTTGCCTAATTGCCATATGGTGATGTAGCCATTACATCAACCAACACCAAATCCACATAGATTGGAAACAAAAAATGGAAAGAATAAAATTTAGTAGGTATTAATCTCAAAGAAACACCTTTACTTTGGGATTGGATTTGCATAATACTCTGAAATGGTGTTGAGATCTGCGATATCATTGTTGGCTTTAATTGTACTCTGTGTCCTCCACTGTTTCGAGGTTTCACTATATCTGTCAAAGAGAGGCTAGAGGGATCCAACAAGAAAATACATCTAATTTGTTTTATTTATCTTTTACAGGGGTTAATTAAATTTGGAGGGAATGATATAAACCTCAAGTTGGTTTCTTCTTTAAATATCGTGGTGCAGTCAGAGACCAGCTGAGGACAAAGGAAGCAGCGGCCTGTAAAAGTAAGTATTACAGGCAGAAGTAAGCTGTCACTGCTACACCGAGGAGGAAAGATGGACAGTCAAGGGATAAAGTAGTGCTCCATGCACACTGGCAGACATCTTAAAGATGGAATGAATCTCTGAATTAATATGAGGTCAAGTTGAGACAGATCAGATTTTCTGTAAAAATATGTCCCTTAATGATAAAAGAGTCAAATCCATGGTTTTGAAATGCATTCTGAGATTTGTGAGAAGCAAAGGGAATCTGATTATTAACCCCTGCCATGAAGCATGAAGTGGAAGGGGATAAAGGAATGAGTCTTGTCCTTCAATGTGGAAAAAGCTTGAGGAGCCACTCGAAAATGCAAAGCTTGTCTTATGTAGAAATGCCTATGATATATATATATATATATATATATACTCAAACACTTTCCTATGTTTTTTGGTGAAAATGTATTGAAAAATACTATTGTAGGCAATGAGAACCAAAAAAAATCATTCCCTCAAGTATTACCCATATTTCTACCTCAGAATAAATAAAAACATCGATTTTTAAAAACAACTGAAACGTGTTGATTTTTTTTTTTTTACTTTTGTTCAGGCTGAATGCATGTTTGAAGGCTCAGTCCATGATTACTGATGCTAAAAAAGTTGTTTAACCCCTTTGCGCAGAAGCCAAACATGGCTATTCATGCGTTACACTATTTAAGGCTTTATAATTTAAGATTTGAGCTTCATAAAGAGGGGGGAAATGGCTTCAATGAAACAAAACACTTGTAGCATTTAGAATTACATTGTATTTCAGTTTCTTTTCATAATTTTAGTTCGAAGTAAGGGCCACAAACACAAAAAATCTTCATGAAAATTCAGTAATGAAATAATTTTTTTAATTAGAATTGAAAAATGGCTGGGAGTTAAAACAATACTTCTCTGAGATCAAAAACTCCTTGACTACAAGTGTACTTTATCGTACTGATTTTCAAAATTATCTACTATTTATGAGCCAAATAAGATCGCTCTCCAAGTGGCTCCCCAAGCTGTCAGAGCTCTCAAAATTATGCACTGTCAAATCATAAAATAATCCTTTGTTTAACACAAATCAACTTTTGACTCATGAAGTGCAATATGAATTTATGATTTTTCTTGTAGAATCAATATAGGCATGGATGGACATCAATAGTCACCAGTAACCTCTCCAAACCAAAAACATGCGTTTTCTCTATAATAAAGTTGAGAGTTTTGTCCATTTTTCTATAATGTCGGATAAGCCAGCACTCATACTCATTAAAGGAACTACTTATTTTACTGTCATAACGTTCATTCTGAGACAGAAAGCTTGCTGTTTACAATTTCGATCATCCAAGCGAAACGTGAGTTTGTATAATGCTTTTCACACCCTATAAAGAGCAAGAATAACTCAATAACACAGTAATATCTGAAATGTACTTTATTTTAATAAAACAGACATTCCACAATCAGGAAAAAGCAGGCAATTTGCTACTCTGATTTCAACAGAATTAGTGCAACAAACATAGCAGGGGATTTTCCGAAGTCCTGGAGCTGTTCTTATTTTAAACAAATGAAAACCTAGGCAATTGATTTTGTTGATTGCGGTATAAATTCTAAAACAAATCCATGTACAGTATTATTCGTAAAGGCTAATGGTTACTTATACTAACCAACATGGAAAACACACTCTGTGATCATCATGGTTATGGTAATCCAAAAGTGAATAAATAAAAAACAGCTAGCCAGCTGGCAAGCCATAAGGAATATATACTCAATTGTACTTCCATATCATAAAGAAACTCTCCATCATTGAATTCTTCCCTCAGAGAACAGAGCAGCAGAGCTATCCAGTACAAGGAACCCTCCAGTACTGTTCCCTTGGGAATAAATCCTATTGTCCATGTCGGCATCACATTTCGATCTCATAAATGTAACCTAAGCACTTCTGAGTTGGTTTAGAAAGTCTTGATTTCTATGTACTCATGTCTTTTAGCTACGCACAGTTGAGAGAATACAGCCTAACTTGCTGTTACACTAGAGTTTAAATACTTTTCTGAGGATCCAGTCAAAGTTTTCCAATGACTGTGGAAAGTTTATACTGTCTGGAATTGGATAGAACACATCAATCAATAGACAATTACCAGAAAAGTTTCAAATGGCCGTGAACTATAACTCTGCTTTATGCAGATAAGCCTGAGCAAGTATTAGAATGCCTGGATTTCAGTATGAGATTGTTTGAGGATGTAAGGCACCACTGAACTCCTCGAGCGATGAATCTATGCATTCATCAAAGGGAGGGAATCATGTGTTTTTGTGATCTGATGACTATAACTGATTGTAGAATGATACAGTATCAATACCAAGTTGAATTTTTGCTTCAGACAACTGATTTTTTTCACTCCATAATTGAGATACCTTTGCTCTATTATACCTGAAGTGGTAGCAACCAAGGACAATGGTTTTCTCTGTCGCAAGAGATCATTCTTATTAACAGCTGGATAAAAACTACGGGTAAGTACATTAGGCAGTTTGCACATCAGGCTTAGCTGAGGAGTTTAAATCTTTCAATTCCTAGGAAACGGGGATGGGACTAAACTCGTCCATATTCTAAATCGTTTAGAGGCACCACTTCCTCTTGAATATTCAATAACTGTTTCGGGTGTGCTGCCTATTGATAGAATAGTGTAACTGCGTTCACAAATAGAGCAGCTCCATGTCCGCGGGTGTCTACAGGGGGGCAAATGTGTTAAAGTGGTTCGCGGCAACATTATTCTGAAAAAGTACCTTTGATGGTTTGTTGTTCCAATGTATAAGGTCACATGAACTTTGAGCAGTGTCACAGTGTTAAACATGATGGCTGCTCTCCGAGATTGTTCATAGCTGCACTGTGGCCTTACATGATGCTTAAGATATTAATTGCTGCCATGGCACTGTAAGAAACACAATCAAGCGTTTCAAAGAGACCGGTTCACTGAAAACTAGCGGCAGTAGAGGTGCGAAACAGAAGTTAAGCACCTTTGATGTTTATTATCTGTGTATGACAAGAAAAAAATGTAAATAAAAATACCGGCAGTTGACAGCACGACAACTCCATGATGATATTAATAGCGCAACAAATGAAGAGATGAAAGTATCTATTATTTCCAGACGCCTGTGTGAAAATGGTCTGATTGGTCATGTTGCTGCTAAGAGCTGGCAGCATCAAAAAAAAAAGACTTAAGTTTGTCTAGAAATTCAAGGATTGGACACCAATGGACTGGGAACAAGCCCTTTGGACCAATTAATCAAATTAGAATTTTCTCACCCAAACGCAGAATTTACGTGCGCTGCAGAGCTCACTCGGTTAAGGCACTGTGTTGCAGTGCCGAAGTGACTATCACGTCGCGGGTTCGAGCCCCGGTCTTGATAACTGGCAGTGCTCGGCAGCTTTTTCAGAGAAGTGCACAATTGGCTATTGCACTACAGGGTTTCAAATTGGGAAGGGACTGCCGGGAAAGGGAAATAAAATAAATTGCTTTGTTCGTTGCTCAAGCACCTCCTGTTGGCCAGACGGGCGCTCGTCAGGAAGATTCTAAGCCTGTCCATGTCTGGGTATCCTCCGCCCTCATTCTGAACTTGTGAAGATTCAACTAATGAGTGTATCTGAAGCAGCGGATGACAGGCGAAGTGCCGGAGGGAGAGCATGAACTGTCTTCACTCTCCTGAATTGGCAACAGGGGGTCGCATAAGCGAGCAAGCCTTGTACATAGTTCACCAATCGGGCATTCCAGATTCGGGTGGGATTGGAGATGCCAAATTTTTTATTTAAAAAAAAATTTTTTTTAAATTATGGTTTGGGGTTCAGTCTGCTCGAAAGGAGCCTGTGATCTCATAAAAATTGATGGAATCATGGATCAAAAGTAGTATCACAGCATCCTTGTGAGGCACGCATTGTTGTCTGGAAAGAGACTGATTGGTCGGGGATTTTATTTTCAAAAAGACAATTACCCTTAACACACTTCTTACACTCCGTTTACATATGGCCGGCTATTTTCATAAACGAACATTTCACTGTCTCCATTTTCAAAAATATCACGCACACGTATCAGTTTTCAGAAAAGTTTTCGTTTACACGTACCCGTATACATATGCCGTCAAGAGCATATCAAACTTGTAGGTGGCGGTGTAACGATAAGATCAAGCCCCCATTAGCCAATCAGAATCCCGAAAATAGCAACAACAGAAACGAATCCAATCACCATAGCCAAATGAAAATGTAAACATTGGTCGCACTTTTGGCGCAGGTGCAAGTTCTGGCGCATACTGTGACGTCGGCTGCCTAAAACTCTGTTTTTCACAGTTTACATGCAAACTTGCAACCGAAGTTTTCCAAAATCTCCACTCTGGCTGGAGTTTTTAGAAAGAATTGTTTTCAGAGGTGAATTCTCCGTTTGTGTGTAAACAAAGGGCACAAACGCAGGGAAATGTCTCCGTTTGTCAAAATAACCGTGTACGTGTAAACGGGGGCTTAGTTGGGCAAGAATTATCTGTCAGAAAAGGATCATCTGGTGACATAAAAGTTATGACTTGGCCTGCTCAAAGTCTAGCACATCTGTTGTAGCATCAAAAGAATCTCTTTGGAATGAACTTCAAACCATCTGGAATGGTTTAGCAAGGGAGGAAATAAAAAGTGAAAACTATGCCTGATAGATTAAATGCTGAAATCAAAGCAAAAGGTAGTCACACTAAATATTGACCTTTTCTCTCAAAAAGAAATTTGTTTTTACTATATATATATATATATATCTTTTTTTTTTTCATCTGTATGCTCCAATATTACATGAAGGAAATACTTCAATAGTACTTGTTCATTTATCTTCTTTTAAAGTGTATAATCACCACTGTACACTGTGTGTGTGCGCGCGCGCTCGCTCTCTTGTACTTGCTACGTACTGAGGACTGGCATGAGTTTTTAACCAACAAAGTGAAGTCTTTTTTGGGAAGTGAGGACATTTTGGCCAGTCCTCTCAACTACAAAGGCAAATTGTGACTTATTAGTTAAGGTTAGGGGTAAGGTTAGAATTAGGGATAGGTTAAGGTTAGGGTAAGGGTTTGGATTAGGCATACATTGCTTATGGTTAAGATTAGGGAAAGGCTGTAGAGACACAGGAAAAATGAATGGTTGTCAATGTAATGTCCTCACAAAGACATAAGTACAAGGATGCGTGTATGTGCGCGTGCTTAAGTACACAAAAGCAGAGCACATAGGAAACTGGTGCGAGCAAGAACTTGTGACGTGAAAAAAGAGGGAGACCCCAAGCGCAGAGTGCCAGGCAAAAGGACTGGTTTATTTTGGTTCATTGCTGAAAGTTAGTAACAGGCACACAAGCACACAGAAACAATGGTAATGTAAATACAAAATACAGAAGAGAGCAAAGCGTACAAACTCCAGGTAGGGAGAATTTAACAAAGCCTAAATAGGAAGTAAGAAACTAGCAGAGACGCACATGCGCGAGCTCTGAAAAAAAAGAGTTAAATTTAGAAGGAAAATTTAGAAGCGCAAAAGCACAAGCTCTCTATAAAGAGAGAATTTAGTCTCCCAAAAGGGAGAACCAAACCAGCATCAAGAGAGGGAAGTGAATGGTCTGAATGACAAAAGCCAACTGAACAGGCAGGAACTAAATGGCAGAGTGATGAGAAAACTAAGCCAATAGAAAGACTGAACTAATGATTGAATAATTGGTTAGCGTGGCGGGGAACTGAGCTGGCAGGCAAGAATGACGAGCTACAGCTGGCGCTAGTCACAAAACTTGAAAGACTAATGCTTTAAAGACAGGAAAACACAAGAAACTAATGCTCAGAAAAACAAAACCTAAGGAATCTAACAAATGAAAATATACAAAACCAAAACTACAGAAATCATAATGAGGGAAAATGAATCTAAACCAGAATCTACCATTGCTGTAGAAAATGCTCTTGATGCAAAGAAATGGAGAGACAATGAGCATGAGGCCTGTACAAACAAGGCCAGATGGCGAGAGAGGGGAGAGTGACTGCTTAACTAAAACAGTCCAGTGGTGCGCAGGTGTTCGCGATCAATACTCTGGTGAGTTGGAGCGAAAACATGCCGTGGAGTTTGAGTCCGAAGGGGGCATGTCCGATGAAGAGCCCGGTACAGATGTGACATTTACTTATTTCTGTAAACACTGTTCTACATTCATATTGATTCATTGTTCGGTATCTGTGACTTGAGTAGCACTTTGCTACATTTTAAAAGGTGCTTTATAAAGAATATTGTATTGTATTCCTCCAGTACCTGAGTGGATTCTACATTTTGTGCAATCCCGAATAAATTTAGTCCCTATTCCTTAAAGAATGAAAACTCCAAGTAAAAATAAAATGAATACAAATCCAATTTTATGCCTGTTAAGACACTTGACTAAAATTTAACAAGCGATCCTGATCAAACTCCAATGGTTGTCGGCCTATCCTGTTATTTCATGTGACCCTTGCCCATTAGACTGCCATGGTCGCGATAATCGCTTCCATATTTTGACCTTATATCTGGATGTGAACCAAAGTTACTGCAAGGACAGGAGAAATGACAAGATTGTTTTTTTTTTTTTTTTTCCCTTTGTTTTCCTGACACACACTCGGCTGTTTGATGACTCAAACAGCTCCGGGCATGAGGTCTGTGTGCGGCCTCAATTGTCAAGGGCCAAAGCAAACGGGAGTTTTCAACAGCTGGGGTTCTGTGCTGCAATAGAGAAGCTGGCATCTGTGTTTTGCGGCTGGTAAGAAATGTACAGAGCCCAGAACCAGCAATTTCTGAACAGCCAGAAAAAAGAAAAATCATTCGAAGAGCTTTTAAAAAGTGTACATCTGGTGCACAGTCAGCTTGGGTCAACAAAAAGCTGCTGTTGGAATCAGTCTTTGAGAGGTGTCTTGATAGAAACAGGGAAGAGGACAAAAATACCTTAAATGTGGGGTAGTCATTTGCATTTATTTAGAGTGGACAAATATATACATTCAAATTTCAGTAAAATCGAGCAGCACTTTCAAAATAAGAAATAAAAGTTTCTTCAACTGCACAGAAGGATCGAGTTTTTGTTTGCTTTTTTAATGTGCAGGATAAGGTACTGGGAACATTCAGTTACAGGTAATGTGTGTGTTCTGGTTTTGCAGGTAATCCTGCTCGAATCATCTATTTGAAAAATATGGATCATCCATTTGAGCTCAATAGTCATAGAGGGATACAAATGCTTAACATGGTGTGCTGTGGCTTTGAAATGATGCACCATTGGTACTAAGAGGTCTGCTGTGTGACAGTCATTCCCTGCACTATTATACCACCATCAGGGGCTTGTACCATTGACGGTGGGCAGGAAAAATGAATGTTGTTGACGTTGTTGCAGCAACATTCAAGATTCTGCTGGGTGTGCACCAAATGTGCCTTTTGCCTATAGTCAGCTAGGATAGGCTCAAGTTCCCCTTTGACCCAGCTGAGGATGAAGTGGAATACATTATGGGTAAATGGATTACATATCCCCATTGTAGCCTCGTATTGCTTGCTTACGGGTGCAGGACCTGGCATGGTCTTTTATCGCATTGGACCACCAAAGTCCCTTAAATCTAACTACTTGACCATTTATAATGTTTTGTCATACAATTAAACCTCATTACTGGGCCATTCCAGCTCAAATCAACCAATTTCTGAGAAATTTCCCAGGTCATCCTCTCAGATTCTTCTGAAAAAATTCAAAAGTGCTCCTCTACCATATTTATGCAGGAACCCAAAATATTAGCTCTGTATCTCAAATAGTTTTGAAGTTACAGCCCCTGGAAATTTTGATTAATTTCTCCCATTTTACCAAACTTGCCTCTCGGTGAAACTTCAAGCAAGAATATCTCCAAGTGTTTCCAATGTACTGCCTTGAAATCAAGTGTCTTGGGCTTTTTCTGTAGATTATGAAAATGCTGCTCAGCCTTGTGAGAAGAAAAGGGTACAAGCTACAGAAAATCTGACAGCATTTTCATAATCTACAGAAAGAGTTTGCCCAAGACACTTGATTTCAAAGCAGTACATTGGAAACACTTGGAGATATTCTTGCTTGAAGTTGCACTGAGAGGCAAGTTTGGTAAAATGGAAAAAATAAAATCAAAATTTCCAGGAGCTGTAACTTCAAAACTACTTGAGATACAGAGCTAATATTTTGGGTTCCTGCATAAATATAGTAGAGGAGCACCGGTGAATTTTTTTCAGAAGAATCTGAACGGGTGACCTGGGAGCCACTGGTTGATTTGAGCTGGAATGACCCCACTATTTCTACATGCACATACCAAGTCGTAGACACTCAGTTAATTGTTTTGAGCACCCAGTCTAATTATGTCGATGTGCACATTTACACAATAATGTTCCCACCGACTGTGTGTAGCACATTTTACCTGGACAATGCTGGAATTATTTTGTTCATTTTTCAAAGGTGATACATACTCTCAATTTATTTTTGCACAGCTGTTTCATATTTAAATGTTCTGACAGGATATTTTTGATATCTAATGAGGACCACTGGTGAGATCCAAGTCTGCTCCACAAACCATACATTTAAACCAGGAAACACATTGTCTTCACTGTTGTGCCAGAGTGACATTTCACATAAAGAAACTTTGAATACCTTGTCCATTTCAGTCTTTAAGGATTCACTTCTGAAAATCATTCAGAAGACTAGGCACAAATATTTTTTTTTCAAAAAGAACAAGCGTCCAGAATTGCACTACTCAATTACATTGGAGAAGCGATCATGAAATGACAAGAGCTAATGTTAAGGGATAAAGCCAATACATTGAAACAGATGGCTTTTAATTAGTCTGAAATTGTGATTTGTAAGATTCAGTTCACTGTCTGAAAATCACAGTAGCTTAACGATCCTTCTAAATCTGAGTGATTAATAACAAATCCAGTTTCCTCCACAATTAAATTAGCCAGAACAGAGTCAAATTTTGAATTCAGACATTTTTTTAGTTTTAATTAATGGGAACATACTGAAATAATCAGACTTTAACGAGTGAAGAATTTTTCAATTGTGTGTGTTGAAGAAAGCTACAGAGATATAGCCAAGGCAAGAGGGAGAGGCTGAGGTCCCATAAAATGATGTATTGTATAATATATAATATTTTTAAAAGTATTGCATGATACCATTAGGTGCTGCTCTGCGTACGAGAGAGGGATGTCCTTCAGAGATAAAGCTCAAATGCTATTTCTATTGAATTTTCACATGCGCTTAATGGTACTTCCCCATCCCATCTAAAAACAAAAACAAATTGATCTCATAATTCTCTGTGTGCAGTCAGACATGCTGTCAACCATCAGTGACTTTGATAAATGGACAGGAGCCTGATATCTGATGCTTTACCTTTAGGCATCACTTTGAAGTATGTGTCAGTCCTGCAACATTTCTATTTTTCTTTCAATTTAGTTTGGCCTTTCCACAGTTGTTCTGGATGAAAGGCTCTGAAACTAATGGACATCTGGTCCTTGTTTATCCTTGGCAGGGGGAGAATGAGGCTTTGCTGCAATAAGGTGCAGTATCAACCAGCAGAGCCTCAACTAGATTAACCAAGATGCGAAGCAACTTTAAAAAAGCCCGAAACATAACTTTTTAGTGATATTTGTTTGAAGGATACGCTACTGCTGCTCTGATCAAAACCATAATTAATCGAAGAATATGGTGTACCTTCATGTATATATATATATATATATTTTTTTTTTTTTTTTTTGTCATGGTCTCACTGATGAGTTTTGGAGGGATTTAATCTTAGCGACAGCTATTATCTCGCTGTATACAGGGTGAACACAGAGCTCCTTGTTTAAGAGTACAACAGTGTAATAAGACTGACAATATTCAGAGATAGTTTGTCATGTTTTAGGTTTGTTTTTACTTTGGTTTCATTCGTATTGTGAATGCTTGTCTCAGTTTTTTTTTTTTTTTTTTTTTTTTTGCGAGAGTCGCTATGAGCCTTTTCTGATCTGCCTACCTGGCTGCCTGTTACTGACTGTGGCTGTTACTGTTTTTTTTTTTTTTTTTTAATTGAGGTCTGGATTCTGTTATGTTCTCATTTCTGAGCCCATTGCCTGATATTGGGGCTCGATGGTGCAGTGTTTAGCACTGTAGCCTCACAGCAAGGGGTCTGTGGGTTTCCCCCACCCAGAAAAACATGCATTATAGGAACACTCCTGCTAGTACCCCTAACCAAGGAACTGGCTTTAGAACAGGAGTTGGTCCCCGGGCACTGCTCTGTGGCTGCCCACTGCGCCTAACTATAGGATGGGTCAAATGCGGAGGACAAATTACCCCACGGGGTTCAATGAAGTGTATCTTAATCTTATTATCAACCAATTTCCTATTTTTGTCAAAATGAATTTTGATTGCACTTTGGTAACACATTCTGCTCTCTCCATTTTTGTTTTTTTTTTTTGACTATCCCTTGGGATTGTGGTATGGTACCACATGCTGCCCTCTCTGGTTTTCACCCTGCCAGTTCTGACTTAACCTTTTTCTATTGCTCAGTCCCAAATAAACTGTGGTTTATTTTTGACTTACTGTCCGCGCTTCAGTCTCTGAGGTCCCCTAACAGAGATATCCTGCCCAACATATCAATGATTTGACTGAATTAATGAGTCATTTTATTGGTTGTTTTATATATCTAACTTTTCCCCAGATCAAACCATTTGTCATTTTCTCCGTGGCATGGATTCAACAAGGTGCTGGAAACATTCCTCGGAGATTTTGGTCCATATTGACATGATTGCATCATGCAGTTGCAGCAGATTTGACAGAGTCCAGGCCAGGGGACTAAGTTTTTCTCTCACACTTGAAAATCTCTTCTCAAGGAATGGACACATTCTCCATAGTCTGATGCCATTGTGTTTATTGTACGTAACTCAAAGTGAAATACAAAATCCCAGGCTGGTCTACACAAACCACATCACATTTATTCTTCAACAATCACCTGACACAGACTGATCACCAATCGTCAGGCCTCCCCTTTTATTTCTCTTTAGGCTTCTCCCGCTAGAACCTGACACTTACTACCCACTCACACACCATTAGCTCCTGATTGGTACATTATTATGATTGAAACTTTATACCTCAATTACAAATTTGCCGGAATTGGCTTTTATAAAAAGTATGAATTTATTTTAGGCCTCTAGCGTCGCTCGTGCGCTGCACCTGTCTTCCTGGAAATTGAGAGTTTTCCTCAGAACTCCGCTATCCTGAGCCAGAGCCATTAATATTCTCAGAGTTACGACACTCCCATTGACTCTCGTGTACAAAAAATGGCGGCGCACTTCCGGGTCTGGGAACTTCCAATAGTTCCAAAAGAGGATTCTCGCAGCTTCAGACCGATTCACTTCCATTGAGACAACATCGACGGTAAGCAATAAAATATTGAAGTCTTATGATTCACGAAATGTATATATCATATCAGTGGTCATGTATCATTTCCAATTGTGTATGTTTGACACGACAATATATATATTTTAAGTCTGAAGAAGTTGTGATTATTTAAGCTCATGTTCTTTGCTTCTAGTTTAGCTTGGTCAGCTGTGGGAATTCAGTCATGAACTCTATGGAGTTTCTATTTCTATCTCTCACAAAACTGATATAAATCACGACGGTAAATGATAGGATGAGGTGCCTGTGACTGGTTTCGGTAAAGTTTTACTTTTGTTAAAAAGTTATCTTTGACTATTTTGACATGCTGCTTACCTTGCCTAGCTTGATCAGCTGTTTTAAGTTTAATCACGAACGGTTCCGGAGTTTCTAACTCTAGTTTCTAACTTCTAGTTTAGCTCTCAGTAACCATTTTGGATTAAAACTACTTGTTATTCATAAAATTGGATGAAACCACAAGTTAGGACGTTGATGACCTAAGTGTCACCCATCTTGTTTTAGCTAGCTATATTGAAATTGCATGTGTCAATTTGCATTTGTCATGCCAGGCGCTGTTAGCTTTCTAGTGATATTGCTGTAGTCAGCTAGCTTTATTATATGCCATGTTATATTTTGCAAATGATTTAAATGATTTACTCTTGAAGAGATGTGGTGACTGTGGCTAGTCTTCTTTAACTTTCTGTGCTCATTTTATTGTGCCTTGTAGGCTTACCGTTAATTTACCATTAATATGGACAGAGGCTGCTGTTGGCGATGGAGGCTACAGGATTCATGGGAAGTTCTGAGATGTATAAAATTTGCAAACCTCTTCCAACATTCCTGGCCCTTGTATTTGTAATGTCCCCCACCCCTTTATTTAATTATTTGTAATTCCACAAATGTTCATGCCTCACACTATTGTTCTTGTTCCAAGAGTTTACTTGTCTGTTCTATTCAGTTCATTCCTGTGAATTCCATTTAGTTGTTATAGTTCTATTCACAACCCTGTTCTGCCCTGTTCTGAAAACACACGCACACGCACACACACACTTAGTTGTTCCAAACATCGAGAAAGGTTATTAATTTGACACTGATCACCCCCTCTCCCACATTAGAACCCACCACCACCCACATTACTATGTATTTCTTTAGTTCTTTGTTGTTCAAGGTTCACTCATGGTTCACTCACTCACCTTTGCATCCCTCGTTGTTTAACTTGTTTATCAACTTCAATTTATGTGCCCTCCTGTTGTCCACCGTTGTCTACTGTTCAATAAAAATCTTTTTGTTGAAAACCTTTCCTTGCATCAGTCATTGTATTTAATCTAATTCAGTCTCCTGGTCTCACCAGCTGTAGGTTACATGTGTTTCGTTCATTTTATCTAAACATTAGAATTGAGAATATCAAGGGCTCTGAAATGAGCACGGTGGTGCACCTTTGCTTTAAGGAAGGACTGGCGTGACATTGAATGATATAACAGGTCAGCAGAAGTTTAACATGGTAAGTTGCGGGTAAATCCGGAAGATAAAGGCAGACCCTGGTAATCCAATAATGTAACTTAATAAAGCTAACATATGTTAAATTATCCATCCCCGTGACAGTGTAAATACAGGGTTTAAATTTACTTTGAAATTACAGGGGATCTACGGTACATATAAGTACTAGCTCACTGATGCTAACATGAATCTTTCCCTCCAAAAGCTGTGACACGATCTTCGTAGTTATACTTATTTAAATTGTCACCACGTCACTATAAAAGCATGACCTCTATAAACATGTATGTAAATAATGTAATTCATTAAGAGAAATACGTGTGCGGCAATTATGGGCGGTTTAATTTAATATTTACCGTTCGCTGCTGTCTGTCCCATAGGAGATCATGACAGCTCGGCATTTGTTTGGAACTATAGCTCTTCCCCACGAACCACGTGACCATTCCAGCAACTAAGTCAATAAGTGGCGCCACTCTGAGTTATCTACCGCTCTGTCCTGAGCTAACTTCTCTGGGTTTCCATCATTTTAGATGTGAATTGGCAGGACCCTCTGTTTTGTCTAGAATCTACCAGTTCTTTTTAATGAGGCCTCTCATTAGCTGCTACCAATATGGTCATTCCGGAAGACTTTCTTTCACAAACAGCATTGAGCCGGCTGCTGGAGCTTCTTATCTGGCTTGTTGACAGATTTATGAGTTTTTAGCTTTTTCACAGTTCTGTTAGTTTTTTCAGTGACTCAGAAAGCCATATAAATCAGCCACAGGGGGGCCAGTATGTGCAAAGAAAATATCCCCCACTCCATTACACCACCACCAGCAGCCTGAACTGTTGATACAAAACAGGATGGATCCAAGCTTTCATGTTGTTTACGCCAGATTCTGACCCCGTCATCCGAATATCGCAGCAGAAATCAAGACTCCTCCAACCAGGCAATGTTTTTCCAACTTTCTTTTGTCCAATTTTGATGAGCCCATGCAAATTGTAGCCTCAGTTTCCTGTTTGTAGCTGACAGGAGTGGCGTTCGGTGTGGCCTTCTGCTGCTGTAGCCCATTTGTTCAAAGGTTCGATGTGTTGTGTGTTCAGAGATGCTCTTCTGCGTACCTTGGCTGTAACCACTGGTTATTTGAGTTACTGTTGCCTTTCTATCAGCTCGAACCAGTCTGTGTCCTGACCTTGGCATCCAGGGGTTTTCAGAGAACTGCCACTCACTGGATATTTTCTCTTTTTCAGACCCTTCTCTGTAAATCCTAGAGATGGTTAAATGTGAAAATCCCAGTAGATCAGCTGTTACTGAAATACTCAGACCAGCCCGTCTGGCACCAACAACCATGCCACGCTCAAACTCACTTAAATCAGCTTTCTTCCCCATTCTGATGCTCGGTTTGAACAGATCGTCTTGACCATGTCTACATGCCTCAATGTATTGAGTTCTGCAATGTGAATGGCTGATTAGATACAGTTTTTGGGTTAATGAGCAGTTGAACAGGTTTACCAAATGAAGTGTGTGTGTGTGCGCGTGCACCCACACACACACACACACACACACACACACACACACACACACCGGCCAACTTTTATGAATATAAAAGGTACTGTATATATATACAGCATTGTAACCTTCATTTCACAAAGGAAATTCCATTAAGAACATATTTCTCTTTTTCAAGGATGCCTTGGGAGAAATTCTCGATAGACCAGTTGTAAGTGAGGAGGGATAGAGAGAAAGAGGGGAAAAGCCCCTGTTAGACTGCGAGTAGGCCCATAGTATATTAAATATATACTAGCAGTAATAACTTGAGCGTGCTAATATTCTTGGCCAACAAAATGTACCTGAAAAATATTAAGAAAATTATATCATGCTTGATAAAAAAAAAACCCTTCTAAACCGAGGAACAATTTTAAGAAGCTGAGAAATTTCTTGTCATTAAATTATGGCTGGCTCACTCAATGGTGCGCATTTTTGCCAGTTCTACTGGCAGAACAAGCTTGGAAGTGGTATGGCATTCTAGAGTACATTCAACACATTAATTAAGACAAGTGTAACTTCCACATAACCCTGAACAGTTGTGTTGTGATTCATGAATGGTTCTTCACTGCTCTTCATCTCACTTACTCCGAATAAATCTCAGGACAGAGTGATGAACTAAACATTAAATAGTACATAATTGGTGCTCCAACAGGTAATCTAGTGTTCTTCAAAGGTATGTACTGGTAAATATGTCTTGATCTTTCATTTTGAGAAAAAAAAAGGGATATTTATTTTCCAAATAAATTGAATAGGCGAAAACATATGCCACACTATCTGCTGCAGGTGCAGTAACTTCATCCAAGCTTTTAAAAAAAATAAATTTAGTCATTAACCATCTATTTATCTAGGTGTTGTGTTCAAAATAACTGAACACATATTTAATTCACCTCTATATTAATTACAACCCCAGTTCCGAAATAGTTGGGACAAAGTGTAAATTGTGAATAAAATCAAAACGCAATGACTTTCAAATCACACCAAATGCACACGTGAATTGCCAAAAAAACCGAAGTGCTTACAGATTTTTACAAGCATATTTTTTTCCTATATACGCACCACAATTTTGCTACAAACCCTTTTTTTTTGTCCTTTACAAACAGAAATGATTGTCCGATCTCGAAGACGTTTTCAGACTAGTTGAGTTTACTTTCTGCTTTTAATCACCTCTCTTGGAGGCATACTTAAAGAAAAAAGTAAAATTTTAACGTCAGAAAATTATGTCAAGGAGCCTCCTGAAAATGTTTGATTCCAGTATCGCGATGCGAGCGACATTGCATTCATGTCCAGCACAAAGGCAAGGACTCTACCTTACCCGTCACAGTCTGAATAAAGACGGAGTAAAGTAGCAGCAGTGCTGTAGGTAGGAGGTTACCGCAGTGATTTGAGACCGCGCTGAAACGCGGTAACCTACTTCATACAGCACTGCTCATCTTCTACTCAGATGGAAGTCTGGGGAATAAGGACAAATCTGATACTGACAGATTCTAAATATGGTTAATATGTGACATGAAAGGGGGACTGACTGAATTGTAATGGTCACAGTCACATGATACTTGAATATAATGATCGAATATTGGCTATTTTACTGACATCAATGGTCTCAAGTTTCTAAGATAATTACTCTGGGCCTACTATAATTGAGATAGCAATGTGTAGTGGACGATTCAGAATGACTATTAAGGACACTGATTTTCAATTTGGGTGACTGCTGAAAGAGGTGAGGTGAAATTGGCTGGAGGCAGGAGCTTAGCTAGTTCATAAGCCTGCTCCAGAGCTCGCTAGCTCCACAGACTTTGTTTCCATAGTAGCTAGTAGAATGGCTTAGCTCACACGCTCTGTGCAACTGAAATGGGGCTTGAGATCAGCCTAATCCCGTGCCGATCCTGGGCTAATCCCTTATCCCGCCTTCGTGCAATAGGCCCCTGGAGTACCACCTGTACTGCATGTTTTAGATCTCTCCCTGCTCCAGCACAGTTGATTCAAATGATCTACTCATTATCAGCAGCTTCAGGGGGTTGATAGCGAGCTGATCATTTCAGTCACCTGTGCTGGATTCCTTGTGCATCTTTCTTGTAAATTTATGATTTGTAATGAACAAGTATTGGGTTCCAGTGATTTCTTTGTTGTAAACATACATGTAAGATAAAGACCTTAGAGTGTGCAAAAACTTCTGACTGGTAGTGTAGTCAATGGTCAAAAGGCACATTCATTTTCATAGGTGCTGGAGCAAGGCTCTAAGAATCGCCTGAGACCCCACTTATACCGTTTTGCAAAGTTTTTATGCCCTTTATCTACACAAGAATACCAGGGTCAGGACCAAGACAAGACAAGACAAGCAGGATAATGAACCGTTTTCATTCATGAGTTGTTTGCTGAGAGATGTCAAACTTATTTCTTCCTCTTTTGTAGGTTATGTTCCAGTGCTTTCACATTTATTACCCCGCCTAGCCGGAAGGGGAAGGGCAGGGGTTTTGTTTTTGCTTTGGTTTGTTTGTTTGTATGTTTGTTTCTTTGTTTGTTTGTTAACACTCTAGCAGCAAAACTAATGGCCAGATTCACCCCTAATTTGGTTTAGGGATTGCCACTGACCCAGAATAGATGCCTATTGAATTTGGGAAAAGTAGGTCAAAGTATGTGTGAGGGGCGGGGTTTGTTGTGCCTGGCACCACTTGTTTGCATTGATTTGGGTGCTGCAGAACTTGTTTCTGTCTCTCCCATACAGTTAGCCATGATGCCATTTTCGTAATGTCATACCAGCATTAAATTTGGCGATACCATCACTGATCACAGTTGGTCCACTGACAGCCGTGACTGTTATCCTGGCGTAGTCCTGCTCTTACACTCTGTATAACCTGCTAATTAGCTATAACTACCATGTCAACCAGTTAAAGAAAATACTGTATGTTAACATCTAGACATCTGTTCCAAAGCAGCACCGAAACACATTCTTCACAGATTACAAGTGCATGGTAGCATCAGCAGAAAATCTTGGTGCTAGACTGGCCTGCTGCAGTCCTGATCAGCACCGACTGTGAATAAATGGTACATTATGATGTGGAATACATTGCAATGAAGGCCCCATACAATTGTGCAGCTGAAGACTTGCATATTTGGGGAATGGGGATAGTATAGGCCGACTGCTTGACTGAACCAACTGGTGACTTCAGTGCCCAAAGACTTGATCAGCATGATTGAAAGACTTTGTGGTGTTGCAGAGTGGTAAACAGTGCACTCTAACAATTTTTAAGGCTCAGTTAAAATCATCACATTTTATGATTTCCATAACAAATTAAATGATAATGTTAGAACATAAAATAAAGTGCCGTACTGTTTTCATTATATTAGAGGGTGAATGGGCTTTTCAAGTCAGTCCTTTTTAATTTAATTTGCATTTTCCATGATGAACTAACTTTTGAGTTTGAAATAAAATAACTGAAATTAAATTTATCTTTGGTAGGGTTATTGTTTTTTTTTTTAATGTGCTATAATGAAAGCATATCAGGCATATCCCTGAACTCCTTTGATTTGGAGGAAAAGGATAGTTTTTTACTTTGCAACAATATTTCATTAGCAAACTACTCAGCATGCAATATGATTCATATTTTGAATCATGTATCCCTTCCTCATCATAAAAGAGTGAAGAATGGAAAAATCTCACAAATTGCCTCCTAATAATAATGAACGGTTTTGGGCAGAGCAGATTTTGGCTGAGCGGTTTTGCACAATGGAAACAAAATGGTGCCAAATCTTCAGGTGGTGCAACTCTATTAACCCTTTAAACCCGAGGGTCCCCGGGGGACCCTGAGAACACACCAGAAGAAATGGCAAAAAATGAAGCACTACCCATGTAACAATAAAGTCATGCTGCACATCAAATTTAACAGGAGAACCTCAGCTACAAGAATATATAAGCCATTTTTACATGCTCCAAACACAATTCTGACACCAACAAAATGAATTACCAAACACCAAAATCCCTACAGCGCCACCTAGTTAACCCACTTGCCACAATTTTGATGCTATTGCTCTGCTGCCACATGCACAATCAATAGCTCAAATGAAACCAGAGACTCCAAAGATTCCAATGATATGCCCCACTTTACTCCATTCCAAAGCATCTGCAAGATATCAGCAAAAGAATAGCAACAACAGAAATGGGTTCATAAAAAAACAAGAGTAAAATGGTTTTATATTTGTTGTTTTGATGTGAAAAGTTGATTTTCTGCTAAATCCGTGGTAGATTCTGAAAGCTCTATGTCTGTGTTTTACATGGAAGTCATTGTTGGAGAATGTGCTGAGTATTAGGACCATGGGCAAGCCTTCCAATCTTCCAAGTGCACGAGCCTGCACCCTCCCCTACCAAGTGTTTTCCTCATTGTTAACTAAAAGTGCTTTCAATCTCATTTTGGTGAGTATCACTTGATTCAATTGGCTCTAACGATTAGATAGAGGGGTCAATCACCAAAATCGGCCAACCCGTTGCTGAGAAACAGCTGTGCGTAACCAACCATGAGTCACTGCCGGCAAACTCTTACGCACGGTGATGCAGTGCTGGTAAGAGAGCAAGAAAGAAGAATTTTTTTGCCATTTTCGTGCAAAACAAAAATCTCGAAAAAGTGTTATACTGCAGAGGAGGTCTTGAAATTTCTGGAGGAGGATGCCGAGAGCCTACAATGTCCTACGGATTCCTCATCGGATGACGAGGACCTTGTGCATCAAGCTAACGTACAAGACAGTGACGACTCTGATTACTGCATTCCATCATCAGAAAGGTATGTAATGCTTCAAATGTTATATGTAGCTATTTATTTATTTTAGTGCCAAATTTCCCATTTATATAGGGCTAGCGGCTTTTTCAGGAGTGCACGATACAAATTTTGAGTAGACGATAGGCTACTTGGACATAATTCCTCGTCCTACTTCCACGTTTTTTTGTTTGTCAGTGCGATTTGACAAGGAGGCACAAATACATTTTGGGGAATTTTATTCGTGAGACGGCAGTTTCAAACGTAATATTGCATGTCGCGAATACTATGCGCATACCGGTATGTCATCAGTAATATGGTTGAATATGGTGCTCTTCCCGGCTATTTTTTGGATTGTGCACCCAACTGAGAAGGCTTTTTGTAATGGCGTCACTCTCGAAGTTTTTTCACAGTAGCTAGGAACCATACAGAGGAGCGAGTATCATTCATTTGTGTGTGTGTGTGTGTGTGTGTGTGTGTATATATATATATATTCGTAATAATACTAATCATAATAATAAATATTATCATTGTTATTATTATTATTATTATATGCATATGTGTATTGTCCACCTGCCTAATTTTGTAAATTGCCCTAATTCCATGAATTTTTCATTCTTCGCATTCCAGTAAGCGAGAGCTGCACCATCTATTGTTTGTTACTACTACTGCTGTGTTGCAAAGGATCATGGGATAGGATTAATGGGCGTTCATTGCGCGTGGAGCAAAAAGGTGCTTCAAAATCCGAATTTTAAATTTTTGATGCAAATGCGTTATTTGGATATTGAACAAGGCGGGAAATGTGTTGGCGTGCTCTTGTTGAGCACCGCAAGCGAGTGGAGCCCAATCACATTTTTGAGGCCGGTGTCCTGATATTCACAAAATTGGGGCAGATGATAAATTTGTGCAAAATTGTAATTTTTGCCCTAGAAACGTTGCAAATGAACATAATTAATTCATTAATTAATTAATGCAGCCTAAAAGATCGTCAGTGTTGGTGGATTTGGATAAGGCAATTTCTTTCAAGGTGACCTAATTTCATGAGTCATTCACGAAATTAGGGCAGGTGATAATTTTATTATTTTGGGCGTGGTTTCAATGATTGGGTGTTGTTTCATGGATGAAAAAGGTAGGAAACAAAATAATTAGGCCCCTTAGTATTAGCTATTTTTCTCTTTCAAGCACATTCACGGTTCAGTTTTCTACTAGCAGGCACCATGCCCCACACAAGCAAGAAGAAAAAAGATGAAAAGTCAACCGAGGCGTCCAAGGCTGACTTCGAGGTCCATATACTGTATGGGATCAGGCTGCCATGGACCAGGCGTGCAATGCTGTTTCATCTGGGAAAATGAACACTTATGTTGCTTCCAATGCTTATGTTGCTTGGTAAGACAAAAGGTTATTTTGACTACCTTGCCAATGGGACAAGTACATTTATTTGTTGCAAATTTTGACAAGTGAAAATTTACTTACTCCATTGGCAAGCTAGTCAAAATAACCTCAAATCAAGGACAATTTTTTTTGTCTTACTAAGAAAAATGGTGATAGAAATAAGTGTATAAAGTCTTAAAATAAGTAAATTCATCTTACCAAGTATTTTTTTCTTTTCATTTTTTGCAGTGCAGATAAACTGAAAGAAAAAAAGGAGAAGGAGCAAGCTAAATTAAAGCGTAAGCTTGAGAGGGAAAAAAAGGCAAAAGAACGCCTTGAAAAGGGCCAGAAAAAGAGGAGAGGAAAGAAAACCACTCCAGAGTCCAAAAGCGATGAAGAGGTTCAGGAGTGCACAATTTGTTACGTGTTAGACCCACCTTCAGAAATAGACAGTCATGATGAAGTTGCTGCTGGTAGTGGTGATCAGGGTGAAATTGGGTGGATTGGTTACGATGGTAGACAGGATGGTAAAGGTCACAAAGAGTGTAACCTGTGGTTCCACAAAAAATGTGCTGGGGTGAGTGCAAATGAGACAAATTATGTTTGCAAAAAATGCCAAAAGAAAAAGTAGGCTTTTGCCTAACCTCGTTGTTCAGTGTTCAAGTTTGTCATGTTCTCAACATCTGCAATGAAAATGTAATTGGGAGCTACTTTGTAGGTCATGTGAGTAAAAAGGTAGGAGCTGGTTTATGATTGTGATTGTTTGTCACAAGCCTGGAGGAGTTTTCCATGTTCACTGAGGATACTTCAGCTGCAATAATTACTAGTACTCCGGTGCAATTGATGTTTCTTTTATCAGGTGTTTTCCTGATACTAACAGCATGCCCAGGAAACAATGGGAAAAGGGTCCCTCCAGAGAGTTGCATTGTTCTGACAAAAGAAATCAAAACTACTTTTCAGAGGGATGCATTTTATGCCAACCTTTGGTATACTTCACTACCAGATACTGCTTATTTTCATCACTGCCATTGGGTGGCTGACGTTTGTTAAAGCAATATTTTTGTAATTTTGTTATTGACTGTTAAAATTTTGTAATTCTGAATTGTTTTCTTGAGTTTCTGTTTAGTTGAAATAAAAGTTTGATTACTGATGGAATAATCTTCCTCTTTTGATCAGCATGTTGGAATTTCAGTCATGGCAAAAAAAGTGCCCTCAAGCTCAGCTTTTGCTCTTGGCACCATCCTTCCATTCTTGGCTTCCTCAGAAAGGAATTATTCTGCACGGCAGTTGAAATTTTCCAAGTTCCACCATTGTGTTGAGTCCTCTGAAGTTCCCATGAGGAAGATAATACTCTTCTGAAAAGAGAATTTGGGGTAATTTGGGGACAACCCTCACTTGCATGACTTGGGGACACCGTAAAAATTTTGTTTGAGAAGGGGTGGAATCATCCAGTGAAGAAAGTCTCTGCAGGAGGATAATGCAAAGACATCTTGTGATGAAAGAAGTTGCTAGGAGCTCTTCTAATAGCCTAACCATGTTAATACCATGGAGGCTGGGTTTGGTTGCTTTGGAAACAGATTTTTTTTCCCCTTAAGTGGAAATTCCAAAAAAAAAAAGTTCACAACTCCACCGCATAGGGGCAGCCCTGTACCATTGTGTTTTGGAACTCTTCAGTACATATCCGGTTACCATAACAAGCCAAAATGTCGGCGATTTATGCAGCCGCCGTTGGTGGAGAGTGAAAAAACATGAAAAGTATCACGAAATTAGGCGGGTGGACGCTATGTATAATTATATTTAAATTATAAATTATATAAATGATATTTAAGTGTGTATATATATTTTGTATAATAAGTTCATTTGCATTTTTGTTATGATGTAATGCACTTTTAGAACCATGCCACTGATTATTTGTTTTTCTTCCTCATTTGGATTCACAGTGATGAGGACTATGAGCCACCGTCTTCACTTGCCAGTGGTCCAGGACTTTCACAGGTTACCCAGCCAACAAGTCAGACCGCAGCAGGCCCATCCCGTCAACGATCAGCTCCAGCACTTGTACATCAGTCATCAGCACCTCCTTCCACTTTTCAGCTGCAGAAAGGACGTTCCACTCGTAAAATTTCCACTCAAGTGCTGTCTGGCACAAGACGATGAAATGCTATAAAACCTTTTTTTTTTTTTTTTTTTTTTTTACTATTTTATGGACATTGCCATTGTGAACAGTTTTCTCCTACACAAGGAGCTTTTCAAGATGAAGAATGACCCCATCCAGACGAAGCCACACACCCAACAGACCTTCAGGGAGCAGCTTGCAATGGAGATGCTGCAGTTTGCTGAAGACTCCGCAGCCGCCCCACCCCCACCTGCCACCGCCAGCCCATGTTCTACCCAAGTGATGAGGAGTCTGGGATCAGGAAGCACTGCAAGAGGTGCAGCGATGCAGGGATTCCACAGGTAAAGACAAATGCGTACTGCAGGAAGTGTCAGGTTCCTCTCTGCTGCTCTTCCAAAAAAGAAACCGCTTCCAGCTGTGGCACGATGGACAGTAATTTTTGAAGAACATTTGTGCCTCAATATCCCAGAGTAGGCACAACAGACAATTTTGTAAATATTGTAAATAGTTGTTTTGGTTTAAACTGTCTTTTACAGTTTTAACAGTTTTACAGTTTGTATTTGTACATTTATTGTTTTATTCTTTCAATGTCAGTAAATCTGTTCCATTTTGGATTCAAAATTCAGTTGCTTCATGTGTTTTTTTGAATAGGAGAGTATATAGGGATCTTGTTGATTTTGGGGGAAAAAAAGCCAAAAACTTTTGTATTTGGATGTATTGAACACCATTAGGGATATATATTTGAAATATAAAGTTTGGCACTTGAGAAATTTCAAATGGCACAGATGGTACCAAACTGTGCCATTTCGGAGACTTCGCCTGACCAGTGTGTACTAAAAACTCTCATTTTGCTTTGCTTCACTCTATCAGAATCAACTTTTGCAGAGGTAATGTTCACATATTTTGCTTTGCTCTGGTAGAGGTTTAGAGCTGCAGCTGCATCAATAGACCCAGACTGTCTTTTTTTATGTGTCATACCATGAATTTTATTCCTAGTTTTAAATGTTTTAAATAATTTAGTGGTATGCGTGTAATTTTCCTGATGATGGAGACAAAGTGTACTGAGCAAGATTAACCACCATCAAGGGATTTCCAAACTTAATTGGATCCACCACCCTAAGGACAACTCATCTTTATCCCTTCAACTGCACCTCCACCTACAAGAAGATTAATTTACAAACAACAATTACTACGGATATCATACTGTGAACACTGCCAAAAAGGTCTTCACTCAACAAACTTAAGGTAACCCGGGGTAGCTCTTGACTTTTTTCACAAAAAAAGACCGTCCAACCATGGTTTTTAGTTTTTTAGAGTATATTCACGTGGTCTATGAATAGATGGAGTGACCCGATACGCAGTTGTATATCCTTAACCCAGCACATATGTATGTTGTTTGTGATCTATCATCTGGAGAGTTGTTGAGGGGGAATTTTTATGGTTGTCCTAGATGATTTGATATTTTAAAAGCTGTGCTAACAGATACATCTAACCCTAACCCTAATCCGCACCCCAACCCTTACCCATCTTTGGTTATGGGTTTTTTTTTTGGCCAGCTATTTTGTTTGCCCCATTCCTGCCCTTCCCTACTCCAGTAGCCTTTTAGACTACTTGCCACATGAAAATGAAAATCTTCTTCAGCTTCCCACCTTGCAGTTGGTTTAGAGCCTTTTAATTATTTTCCGGTTATTGTGTTGTTTTTCTGAGCACACAGGATGATTTGTTGATTGACGCCCCTAACACTTTTGGCCACTTTTTGAGTTGGTTTTTTTTCCCCCCCAAATTTTGGTTGGATTTTTTTCTTTAGGCCACCATCTTGTTTGGACCACCATGTTGTTTGCCCCACCTTTGTCCTGCCCTGCTCCAACTGCACAATATGGGTTGCCTGTAATGAAAGTGTTTTTCATAACTGTGAAAACAGACTTCTCTAACCCTAACCCATCTGTAGTTAATTGAAAACCCCCCCTTTTTTTTCTTTCCCCCTCTTAGGCCACTATTTTGTTTGCCCCATTTTCGCCTTGCTTCACCCTAATTGCACAAACTGGGTTGTTTGCAAGAAAAACATTTTTTGTTTATATAACAACTTGTGACTCATCTTAATTCAGAGTGCTGTGAAAAAGGGAAACTGTTACTGTGGTTTGAGACGATTCCTCTAGTTGATGAACTGTGCAAACAGACTTATTTAACCCTAACCCTAACCCTAACTCATTTTTGGATATAAAAATTTTCTTTGGCCACCATTTTGTTTGCCCCACCCCTGTCCTACCCTACCCTAATTGTTTTTACAAACCATTTGTTAAATTAGATAGGAGAGTTTTCCTTTACTCCCCATTTTATAGTTGATTTAGAGATTTTTTTAGTTCTATTTTTTTCAGACACCAGACAATTGACCGACTTTCCAATTTACTCTGTCTCTTACATCATTGACTCATATACATTTATTGTAGGATATCTCCCTTTCTGTATCTTGGCAAACTGAATTTTATTTTCATTTTTCGTTAACATGGCTCTTCCTTTGCACAATAGATTTGACCTTCCTGGGGACGACCGTACTGGCGCTGGTAATACAGGGACTGTAGCACAGATGTCCAGCTCAGATGCTCAATCTGATCTGACTAAACCTTACTACTTTAGACTCATGCAATGCATTCACCATCTAGAAATTTTAGACGAATGCAGAGAGAACGACTCCTATCCTTTGGGAATGACCAAAAAGGTTGAAAAATTATCTTTGTTCATCAAACCGGCGGTTCCCAATGAGATCATTACAGCTAGAGTATCGACTATTACCAAAAGATGGATGAAGGAGAATATTTTAGCCCTTTGTGATCATTATGGCAATCTTGCACAAACAATCCATCAGGATGGGTCCTTTTCAACCTGTTGCATTAGAAAGAGTCCTCAGATGGGCTAGAACTCGATATGATAGAAAACGTACGGTACTCAATCGTCCATTGAAACGCTGCAGTCCAAGCTTTTAGTTACCAACGCCAGCCCGACCGATACTGCTTGCGCTGGGCAGCATCAACCACCTCACTCTATATCGAAACAACCACAAACCATCTATTACCCATATCACTGACTCATCTAACCCCCGCATTCATGGCCCTTCCCAACCCTCCTGCCCAAATATTAGCAACATGTTTAAACGCCCAACACTACCCATTTTCCCTACCGCTGGTCCTCCCATAGCTCTGACGGTTGGCCCCGTTCATTCTCCTCATCCAAGTTCCTCCATAGCTCTGACTGCTGTCCCCTTCTATTCTCCTTGTCCGTCCGCCCTACTCACCAGGTCTCTAAGGGGTTTCGTACCCCCCCCCCTCCAAAAAAAATCCCTAAAATCGGACTCTTCACTGAATGTAGTTGGCCACAAACTTTGCCCCGCAACTCAGTCTCGATTACTAGGCCAGTCGGAGGGTAGTCAACCTCCTCCAGCGTCTTCAACTCTCCGGGCCCTTAGTCCCTGTGCGCACAGTACAATTAAGAGCCCACTGCTCAGCCCCATTTCGGTGTACTCCGTGGCCCCCGGGCCTGTGCTCTCCCCTTCCGCTTCCGTTATCGGAACCGCAGTCGCTCCACACCCAGTAGCGAACAGTTCTCTTATAGCTGCTCTGTCTCCTTTGGCGACCAGCCCCCTTGCAGCCTTTTCACCAGTATTAGGAAGGAAAAATAAGTTATCGCTACGTAGTCAGAAACTGCTTTTTGGGCATTATCCCAACTGTTGGGAGCCTTTAAAACATGCTATGGTAAAACAAAACCAAAGTACTACTTGGCAGGTACGTCTTCTTAAACCCGTAGTCTTCCTGGGTGACTCGAACCATTCTAGGATCCCTCGTTTCCAGAAGACTAATGTGCAGGTAGATAGCTTCCCTGGGGCCATCCTTTTACACATGGCTGAGCTGTTGAAGAAGATGGAGAAGCCACTGATCTCTCCTAATACGGTGGTTCTGTCTGTAGGAATTGTTAACTGTGCTAATGCTAACACGGAGAACACCCTACAGAAGAACCTTAAACGATTAATGCGAGCCGCCAGGGCAAAATTTGAGACTGCTCAAGTTTTTGTGCCCTTGTTACATGCTCATCCCTTCCCAGAACAAGCCCAAGGGAGGCTATCAAACACTTTAATACCATTGTACTTAAGGAATGTCAGTTCCTCCCCGAGATAAATGTTCTGCTTTTTGAAACTCCAGAATCTGATCCCATTCAATTGGCTCGATGAGTTAAACTGCTGAGTGGGGTGGAGGATCTTTGCGTCCAGCCCCTTCTCTCAAACATTATGAACTTGTGCTCTCACTTCAGGCTATTGGACGCTGAGAGACAGCTCTTGGAGCATGGTCTCACTTTTATCCCAACTCCGGGCGGGTTTGACATGCAACAGTTGAGGCTTGATATGCATTTTTATCACAGACGGCTGAAAATATTGGAAAACTTCCAATACGACACGTCTTATACTCCCCCTCCCTTTTGTGAGCCTTCAGGCTGGGAACCGGTTGAGCGAGAGGCCCCCGCCCATCTCTGCCACCTTATTCAGGAGGATAGGGAGACACTCTGAGCATTCAGCTATATACCTGAAAGAAGAAAGAACATCACTCAAGCCCAAATAAGGGTGCTGGTAGACTTGGCCACATGTTGTGTTTAAGCCTACTGATAAAGGTGGTCAGATTGTATTGCAGGACAGAGCGAATTATCTCACAGAGGCATACAGGCAATTGAATGATTCTACATATTATCGTCCCCTTGACCATTCTTTACAACTTGAAACACAAAAAATAGTGAAGGACTGTGTTGATATTCTGTTTAAGGAAGGCTATTTGTGCAAAAAATAGAGAACATATATCTCTATGGCCCAGACGAGCCACGTACCAGACCGTTTTATTTATTGCCAAAAATTCACAAGGCCCCTGATACTTGGCCAGTCCCACATCTTATCCCATCGGGCAGGCCCATAGTGAGCAACTGCGGCTCTGAATCGTATAGGATAGCGGAATACATTGACCATTATCTTAGCCCTCTGGCACACAGACACCCCAGTTATGTCAAAGACACGTACACCTTTGTTCAGACTCTCAAATCCCTTTCTCTTCCCACGGGCAATTTTTTATTTACCATAGATGTCAATTCACTATATACGAACATAGACACGGATCTGGGGTGCGAGGCGGTAGCTGAGATCTTTTAGCGGTACCCAGATCCCTATAGACCAGATTCTCATCTTTTACAACTCTTATGGCAAATATTAACCCGCAACGACTTTGAATTTGACGGTAAACATTTTTTGCAAGTTTGTGGTTATGCTATTGGGCGCAAACATTCCGCAGCATACGCAGAACATTTATTTGGCCCTGTGGGAGAAAAGCGCATTTCAGAAGTGTACAAAAACACCGCGCTTATACTTGCGCTACCTGGACGATTTGTTTGGTGTGCAGTGTGATACAAAAACGGAGTTCTTAGACTTTGTACGTACACTCAACGGTCACCATTAAAAAATCAAACTCAAACATAACTTACAGAGAGAAAAAATCGAGTTTCTCGACACGGTGGTTTTCTTTACTGAGTGGTGTCAGACAGATGACCAATTGAACTTGGCCACTAAAGGTTATTTTAAGGATACGGACCGTCATGCTCTACTGTACAAGTCTAGCTTTCACCCCAAGCACACATTCAGAGGGATTATTTAATCACAGCTCATATGGTTTCATAGAATCTGTACTTATCCATAGCATGTACAGGAGGCTACACACACCCTGTTTCAAGCTCTTAAACCAAGGGGCTACTCTGAGTGCTTCTTGAGGTCAATCAAACTGAGGTCCGTCAATTGTTTGCAGGATGGTCAGGCCAGTACAGGGGCGGTAATGAGTTGTCCGAAAAACTCATCCTGTTGTTGATGACCTTTTCGGAGAACAGCACGCGTCTCAGACAAGACATCGTCCAGCATTTCCACCAAGCTCAACTTGATTACCCACAGTTGGCAGGGTACCGGTTAATCACTGCCCTCCGGAGGAATAAAAACCTCCAAGATATACTGGTCCATGCTAAACTGAGGATGGATAAAAAGACCTCTAGAGCACACAGGGCTTTACAGTTAGCTTTTCATCAGCTCAAATATTTATACAACACACACCATGGTCTTGGCCTTTCGGTCACAGAGAATTTTACCCTAGAATCGAGCAATTTGATTTACTGTCTTTGGTGTAAAACATGCAAGTGTCTGTATATTGGGGAGATGAGCCAGCCCCTCCATGCACTTATTAATCAGCATTTGTATCACATTAATAAACAAGATCTCTCCATGGTCCTTTTTGAACATTTTGGGGGGGGGGGCGTGCAAAGATATTCTTTTTGCAGGCGTTGAATCCTCCCAGTCGTGGAACGTACTCCAGAGGAAGCGGGCGGAGAGGAGGTGGATTGTGGCCCTTCAGACGTTTGCACCATGGGTACTGAATCACGGACGTGACTGCTTTTGGTCCCTGTCACGTCCTCTTCCGGCTTCGCCTTTTGTCCCTCTGCCCTCTATGTCCCCTCACACTGTGTCGCTCCCCCCTTAAACGTTGCGCCATATGCATGCACGCACATACACACCCACATACACACACATGAAATATTGTGTCTCAGTTAGCAGAACTCCACTGGAGACACCTTTAAACTGATATACAAGGCCTACAACCCTCTGTATCCATTCGGTGTCTTATCTGGTCTTCTGCATTTACTACACACTGGGACACATATTCACACATCATATGTATGTACAACATTACATCGCTTGCCAACATCATTACCTTAAGAGAAATATTTTCCAAAAAAAAAAAAATCATCCTCAAAGTGATTTCTTTTTTAGGGGTAAATTATTTCTTCTTCATTTATGCAGTGTGCCAACTTAATTTTCTCTTAAACAGTAACATATTTTCTGATATTTACACATCTGAACAAATCTCACAAGAGTCCCCTTCATTTTGAGACCAAAATTATTCAAATAGACCTCACGGTTGCAGAGATATGCCCTTTTCAATTTGGGTATGCAATTTTTTAAGCGGAGGTCTAAAAAACAGGCTAGGGTTTAAAAGGTTAAGGGACTCTATCAATGGCACGTGTGAGAAGATAAAGGTACAAACGCTAATACAAACCCCAATTCCAATGAAGTTGGGATGCTGTGTAAAACATTAATAAAAACAGAATGCAATGATTTGCAAATCTCATAAACCCACATTTTATTCACAATAGAACACAGACAACATATCAGATGTTGAAAGTGAGACATTTTACCATTTCATGAAAAATATTAGCTCAATATAGCTGCAAACATAAAAAATCTCCATGAAAATTCAGCATTGAAGTTGTAAAAAATAAATAATAATGAGAATTGAAAAATGGCTGGGGGTTAAAACTATAAATTTCTGGGTTCATAAACTCCTTGACCACAAGTATAATTCATCTGAGCACTACATACTAAATGAGCTACTCTCTAGGAGCCAAATAAGACAGCTATCCAGGTGGCTTCCCTTACTCTAAGATCCCTCAAAATGGTGCACAGTAAAATCATAAAATAATCATATATTTAACACAAATCAACATTTGATGCATGAAATTCAATAGAATTAATGATTCTCTGGTAGAATTCAGCATGAGTTAATCAATATAGATGCAGTTGGACATCAGTGGTCACCAGTAACCTCTCCAAACACAAAACATGCCTTTCCTCCCTGATAAAGTTAAGAATTTTGTCCATTTTTCCTCAGAATCCCACAAGCCAGCATACATACTCATTAAAGGAACTGCTTATTTAACAGTCAGAACATTTACTCTGCAGTGAAAAGCCAGCAGTTCCCACTTCTGAGCTCGCAACCTATATAAACACTTTCCACACCTTATAAGGAACAAGTATAACTCCCTACCTCAGTAATATCTGAAATATACCTTATCATAACAGAACTGACATTCCACTATCAGGAAAAATCAGGCAATCAGGCATGCTTTCTGAAGCATTCTACCCTAGATTGAACAGAATGGTGCAATGAACATACCCCGGGGTCAACCGAAGTCCTTGAGCCGTTGGCATAGTAAACAACCCAAAACATTGGCATTGGATTTAGTTGAATATGGTATAAATTCCAAAAGAAAAAGCCACATTGAGCAAAATGCTACCACAGTAGCAGTATTTCTTCACTGAATCCCTCCTACAGAGACAGATGTATCCAGTAGAAGGAACCCCGTCCTCTTTCATTCGGAACAATTCCCAGTGACCATGTCCATACTTCACTTAAATCCCGTTAACGTAACTGAACACTACAGGCCAGTTTTGGAAGTCTTTTTTTCTTTAAATCGCATAATTTTCAGCTGCGCAACTGTGCCCAACGTTAAGAGAATACAACTACCTTGCTCTTACGCAAAGGCTAATATACTCTTCTTATTGTCCAATCAGTGTCTTTCAGTTACTGTGGAAAGTTTATACACTCCGGCATTGGATAAGAAATGAGTCAATCAAGACATCATTACCAGGGAAGCGTGATGTGGGGCGTGTGGGTGAGAACTATAAGTGTGCAGCTACGCAGATGAGCCTTAGTAAATAATTGAGTGATTGGTCATCAACATGAGTACTTAGGAGGATATAAAGGAGCGCTGAATTTGTTGGTGAAGGAATCTATGTGTAAATACATGGTAGAGAACTACGCATTTTTGATATGTGATTAGTATGATTGATTGTAGAGTGACATAAAATCAATACCATATCAAATTTTTCCATCAGAAAATGTATTTTTCTTAACTATTAATTGAAATACCATTGGCTCACTGTAGCTGTGCTTGCTTGCTACAGAGGACAGCGATTTTTCTTGTCGTAGGCTGAGCTGAAGAGTTTAATTCATGTAACTCCTGAAAAACAGGGTTTGGACTGAACTCGTCCATATTCTAAACCGTGTTCGAGCTTGGCTTGCTTGTGAATATTCAATAACTAATCCGGGTGTGCCATCTAGTGATATAACATTGTAACTGCATGCATAAATTTGCAGCTCCATGTCTGCTGGCTGACACATCTGCACAAAGGGGTTAGTGATGTCTAAACAACTGACTAACCAGCTGTGCATACGCTGTCCGTATGGTCTTCAGATTCAAATCAATAGCGGGTCTGGACTAGAACCTCCTGCTGCATTGTCCTCTTCTCCATCTTCTGGTCTGTACATTGGCATGCAGGACAATTTCACTCTGGATCATCACTCACAGGGAAAGAGTCAAAACCATGATTTTTAAAGAATTGGGGAAATTTTTGTCCTTAAGAATCTAAGAAGGAAGGATGCACTTGGGAATTTCCAGTAATCTTTCGCTGAACATAATGGTGAAGAAATTGTAAATAATGTACGCATATATCATGTATTTATATACAGTATATATGAGAATGTTAAAATAATTGTGATCACCTATAGATGTCGGCTTACATGTATGTCCAACAATTTGCCTAGATTTGGAAATAACTTGACTTCAAACAACTTCAAATGACAAATAAATATTATAGCTTTATTTGTTTATGTACTCTAGTGTTTTATTGCATCGTGCTGTCCATAATATAGGTCTTCTTAGGCTACTGTGAATGTATAATGCTCTACAATTACAAATGAATGGTGAACAATGGATTTATGTTAACTCAGCATAGTTTTCAATAAAAATTATAATAGATAAATGTACCTTGCTTATGTCCAGACAGGGATATGAATCAACTGCACTGCCATGAGGTAACACATGGAAACAGTTTATGATTTACAACAATTTCTGACATTAGAATTGCACGAATTCTCATTTTTGGAATTCAGGAAAATGGTAATCACTACAGTGACTGAGTCCACAGGTATTACAATGTTAATACATAACAATTAAGAAACAATAATCAAAGAGATCTCCTTTGATGCCCAGAATGAATTATCTCTGATACATATACAATGTATTGTGTTCGATAAGAAAGTTGGCAATCCTACTTCAATGCGAGGGATGGCACTCCTGCAATAAAGATATAGCAACTGATGCCTGTTGCTTTAATTATGGGCTGTATTACGGGACTAATAGATAAGTGAATTGCATTTGTGTTCAGATAAACCCATTCAGTTTTGTTAAGTTGCTGCTGCTTAAAGTTGCTCATGTGTGCAGCTAAATGTGTTCCAATTAAACATATGTCAGCCCGAATACCCACAGAGTCTATTGTGTAATACTGAAACAGTCACAGGACAAAACACAAATGTTCCAACTCAAGGGGACAGAATAACATTATTATTTTATTTCAGACATTGCATCAGAATTTCAAGACTACCTTTCAGCATTGGCAACATGTCCCACATTGTCCCAGACAAACATACATCCCTCATTTGGTTTGTGGGTATCTGGTCACCCTACCTGACTCACTTTGGTATAGTTCTAGAAATCACTTGAATGCTGCATGCCATGAAGCTTGAGATTTGGAGGAAAAGCCACAGCTCTTTCAACATGTTACAGCTCTGAATATGATCGCAACACGCACCCTTGAAATCAACACACACTCATTCGATTTTTTTCTGAGAAAAAGGGACATTATAGTGTCTCCTGTTCAACTCCAGTCAAATCGAGGCCATCATTTTAAACACTTCTTCTTTCTTTAGAGACATTTCAATGGATGGCTAAATGCATTTCGTTATTTGTTCTTTTAGGGGATAACATAACATCTTTCTGATATATCTTGGCAAGCTACATTGTACCATCTACTGTCAAGTACATGACATGCATTTATTTTATTTATTTAATTCAGCTTTGTCAGAAACATACTGTAGATAAAATGTAATCCCACTGCCAATCAAAATTAAGGACTTACCTCATAAAGAAACAACGTACTTTACAACGTACTTTATGCCTAGGTCCCACAGGGGAAAAATCATCAGCGATGTGGAAATAGACAAATTTTCTTCCAATGGCTCCCAATGCTCCCGATGTTTTTGCCAAAAAAACGGAGTAGTCGCATTAGAAAGTGCACTTATTAGGCATCGGGGATGGTCCGGTGAACGTTCACTGATGCTTCGGCTATGGTCACAAAGCTTCTGGGAATGTCCCCCGAACAATGCCCTTGAAACATCGGGGATGGCTCCCGATGCTCGGGAAAGCTCCGGGGTACCTTCGCCGATAGTTGGCAAAGGTGCCCTGGAGCTTCCTGAATTTGAAACACATCGGGGGAATATCCCCATAGATTATGGGATGCATCGGTGAGTACTTGCGAACCATGCCAGGTGCCTCGGGGAAGGGTTATTGGGGAGGTGTATATTGTAGCGAGCTACAAGGTGCAACCATCCTCTATAATTATCAAACAGTTTGGATGGGAATCCAATGCGAGACACCAAGCAGGGTTTGGGAAAGAACTTTTTTTTTTCCTGAAAAATCCTCTAAACTCCCTGTACACTCCCTGTAACTCATCCCACCACAAAAACTGATATCGCCAAATGAAAACTTCTTTTTGTTTTAATCACTCGCATTCACTCCCCTTACTCCTGCCCCGAGTTACTTTGAACATTGTTTCCCCCTCTCATATTGCCCCCTAGCCTTTATTTATACGATTTCGTTTCCTTAATTTTTTCTCTTAATTTTGATATATAATTGAAGGTTGTTTAATGACGAGAAGGCTGTCGGGCATTGCTTTATTTAGCTGACCGCGACTGGTGTCTGGCAAGGGCATCTGGTTGTTATCATCTGTACTGCAGTGGCCCGATCTTTTCCTTTAGAAATGAATCTACTATTTTTTTATAATTTTTTTTTTTTTATTGAGTGGCTGGATATACATATTTAGTTATGTTGCAGGTGTCTAGCCTGGGGCCTGCAATTTGGGTTATTTATTTTCCATGGATATATGTGGTTTTTTTTTCCCCTTTACCTGTTCATTTTTTCTCTTGATGTAAATAATGTTATGATTTGAGCAAATGGAAGTGCCTCTTTCTTTGTTGGTACAATACAAGTTATTTACTTTCTCATGGTTTTGTTGACAAGTTTTTCCATAACCTGCTGAAGTGGAGCTGAACACAACTAATTTATTTTGGTCTAACAGACGACCTGGTGCCCAGACAAAACATTGATAAAATAACCGTGTTTGGCTACACTATAATATATGCACATTTTGGGCTCAGCATCATTCTCTCCCTGGCATGTACTTAAATGAAATGTACTTGTAGTGCGCGCGAATGCAAAGTCCAGTCAATCAGTGCCATGGGAAGAATGCACTTTTCAACCATCGCTGAAATTTCGGCGAATATTCGGGGATGCAACCCCGACATCGAGAATGTGTCACCGAAAGGTCACCGAACTTTCGCCGAAGATTCAAATATCCCCGAAGGTCCCCTGATACTTCGGCGAGACATCACCAATGCTTCGGGGATGCCTCGGGGAAAGCAATATTTCGCCGAAGCTCCGGGGAAGCCGGATGCTTCCCTGTGGCTCTGGAAAGCTCCGGCGAGGCCTCCCTGGCCTGTTTTCCTGATAAAACATCGGGAACACATTGGGAAAAATTTCAATGCAAGCATTGAAATTTTTCGCAGTTCTCCCAATGCTTCCCGATGGTTCTAGATGGCTCGTGACGCTCCTGAAGCTTCCCCGAGACATCGGGGAACCTGTTCCCAATGCCTCTCGAGGTTCATCAATTTCCATCAGGAGTACATCACTGAGGCAAAAAATGCCCAGTGGGACTGAGTCTTTAATTTTGTTTTCTGGATCAGCAGGCAACCTGGGTATTTTCTGGCTTTTTTCTTACCTATTGCTGTGCCCGTTGGTGCAGCAACCCATCATATTAATAACTTTGAATACATATCTTCAAAGTTTATGAGCTCATTCACATATGAACTCATTCACTTTGAGACAGCGCCCAATAACGTGATGGAAACTAGATGGTTTCAAATGTCACATGACCAGATTTTCCTGGGACCCCTGAGTCGCATCTCTCTCCATCAAGGGACTCTCATCAGGACCAGTGCCTCAATATGGAGGAGCCACTGTGCATATGACTATATAAGAACTGCTATAAGCAGATGTACTGCCAGGACCAGCTGCCCTAACATTCTTAAAAAGTAATTTAGCAGTTCAAGTCATTTATGTCACAGTTTTAAATCATTGCAGTTAGGAAAAAAAAAATGTCCCAAGCACGCAGTGGTTGGTACTGCTGCATTTTAGGATTAATCCGAGAGATTATTATTGACAAAATGTCCTCTCATGACAAGGTTCATGAAACCATCTCGAGTAGAGCTGCCGCATCATGATATAGCGAGTTTGATAAGCTTATCTTCAAGTGGCTGATATAGTGTGCCATGCAGAAGGTGATAATCCTCTCTGCCAATGAATGCATGTACGTGGTGTTATCAGTCTGGTGATACAGCCCAACCCAATTACCTTCTGTAACACTAATCATCTCCTCCATTAAAGTCCATGGAATTTTCATTGACTCAACATCCATCGATAAGATTTACATTTAGATCGAGAGTCCAAACCCCAGGCCCACCTTCTTTTCACCCAAAAATGTCCTCCCTCCAAATTCTGCCACAGTGAGACAAGTCAATCCATTTACAGCCCGTTATTGGGCTTTCGAGAAACAGCATATTCTCAGAGAAAAGGACGCAAACAGATAATTTTCAAAAGTATTGATGGAGAGAATACCAGAATTAAATGAGAACAATGTATTGTAAGAGGGGAATAGTTGCACAAATAAGCTCTTTCAGTCAATAATCATCCCAAAAATGCTTGCTATCTATTGATTTTGAGCGAGGTGTTTAAAATGTAAGAGAGAAAGAGTATAACAGTGTGATGCTGATGGAAACATCACATTTATAGCATGTAAAATCTAACAGTGCAAATTCATGCCAGATTATTAAACATTTCAAATCAATGTTTGCTGACTGATTTTAGCATGAACTGTGCTTTCAGTTTCAAATGTGAAGATAGAAAGAGTATTACAGTGCGATACTGATGGAAACATCACTTATATATAGCATGTAAAATCTAACTGAGCAAATTCATGCCAGATTATTAAACATTTCAAATCAATGTTTGCTAACTGATTTTAACATGAACTGTGCTTTCAGTTTCTCCAATCTTACACATTCGATGTCTTCACATTATTTCATTACTTAGATGTTATGAAATCTTCATAAACTTGTGAAGTTTATGGCTAAGTATACTGTTTCTCATGGTTTTGTCCTGCCGGATGCAAACTGCAGTCCGGCGGGAGCTAGGACCATGGGCCAAAATTAAATAAAACAGAGCAAACTCCAGAGCAACACAGGTCACAAAGGCCAGAACAGGAATAAAACACAAAATGCAAAAATGCAAAGCTAATTAGGGCTCTGCCTTCACCTCCACCTTAACAAGCCACACCTGTAGTCCGTTAAGGTGGAGGCGAAGGAATGCAGCAGGGGGAGGGACTGCAAGGGCAAACCCTCACTGTTACTCTCTGAGCTGGCAGTAAACACCTTTTACCAGGATACACCCCTACTTCTCAGGTGCTTGTACTCTGCTGCACAATTAAACCTGTCAGCAGGACAGAATAGGATCACCTGCCCTGGGGTCACAGGGTCAGTGGCCTGGGATCTACTGGGATGGAGAAGCATTTCTGGCATGCTGGACTGGTGTAGGATGAGATGAGTGAAAGTTGCATACATTGAGAAAAGTTTAACTTGCCTCCATCAGGAAAAATAACTAAATCTGACTGAAACAACAGCTCTGATGAAACAGCTGTCAGAACTAAAAAGCTGTCCCTTTCCCTGTTACTCTATTGATCGTTCAACAGAGATTAGGAGAAATCTTTGATGGACTAGCTGACCCGGCTCTGGTCGGCTGTCCCCTTGTCTCATTGTTTCAAGATAGTCTCCGCATATTCAACATGTCCATGATCTGTGCAATATAAGCACACTTTGTGGCAGCTTTGACCCGAACTTTGAACCCCAGTCCCCTCTATCTACTTTGTGCCAATTTCAGTTGTAATGAGGTTCAATATACTGTCCAAAGACATCAAGAAGATTTCTACTGGGATAACATTGCAGAAGAAAACAATAAAATAATTCAGCGCAGGGAAAATTTGCTGAAGAAGGTGGCAGTACGTTTTCAAATGCGTGAAAAGGGAGGGTAGCTGTTCTGTTAAAGGTTAATCCTGAAAGGTTAATCCTAACAAGACAGAGTCAGAGTTCTTGATTGACATGGGAAGTTATATGCCAACATCTTTCAGATGCGTTGCTCACCAGAGGGAATTGTGTCAGGTCGAAGACGAGTGCACTTGCTATGACTATGAACACAGGAAATGTGGGGAACGACAGGGTGAATGCTGTTGCTTCAGTGACCGAGGTCACCATAAGACGTGACGTAGATGCGAATCACAGACACATCTGATGGCCATACAACATGCTGTATCATGCTGTGTGTAACCTGATGTTGTTCATGTGGAGCCAGTGGACATACCCAAGGTCAAAGCCCACAGGTAAAGCTATTCATGACTTCATAAATCAAGTTGGATGATGGCCCGTCATGTGGATGACAGTATGCTACTAAAAAGGTGTCACTGACTGACAAGTTGGGTTCACAGCTGTTATTGCCCATATGAAACGTACTGTGTACAGTGCCTTCAACTAATATTTGCACTCTTTGTAAATATTACAAAATACTGATCTCAAAAATGGGTGCCTCAATCATAGGCGCCCCAAAGACATTTAATATGAAAGCAAATAATGGAAATATATTTCCATTCATATTTTTACATGATAAAGTTCACTGTAACAAGTAAGAAAACTTGGTAATGGTCACCCATGAACCCTGGTTCCCCTGCGTATAAATATAAGGTGACCCAAAGGCAAATTTTCCGTAATCATCTGTCACCATGGTTAAGACAAAATAATGCAGCAATGATGTTATTTAGCTTCAGAAATGAGGAAATGTGGATAATGGATAAAAAGTTGGAGAATACATTTTGAACACTGGGGCAACAGTTAAAATTTAAAAAAAAAAAAATGTAAATCCGACATCTCCAATCTCACCTACATCAGCATTGTCCAATCAACAAACTATGTTCAAGTCTGATTGGAAGAAAATCATGCTTCCATCTTGTGAGAGTGCAGAGAGTTTGCAGTTCTCCTCTGAAGCACATTCCTGACAGACGCCACCTCTTTCCACTCATGGTCACAAACCGAGCAAGTACAGAGCAAGGGCGGAAGACCCGAGTATGTGCTTGCACTGTAAGCAACCGTAGAGCGCCCGGATGGCCAGTAAGAGGCAACTGAGCGAAAAACTGCTCACTCGATCCAACTATGTCCCTTTCATGTCTCTGAACAATACAACGCCAATTATCTGCTGCTCTCGCAAGGCTGCTGGCCACAGCTGGCACTGGTACGGTTGAATTTAAGCCAAGGCTGCCGTGGTCACCCTTGCATTACAAGCAGAGCCAACCCAGCAACCAGTAAACAAAAAGTTGATGGCATATGGCAATGTTAAAAATGTGACTGGAAGAGGACATATGCCTATCTTGAGAGGTCATACTCTGAGGAGGACGATCCAACTGGTAAAGGAAACCTCAAGGACAACAGCTGGAGAAGTAGATACATTTCTATTATGTCTTGGAGTCAGACAGTCTGATTCTTGGGAAAGATTGTCAAAAAGAAGCCTCTGTTGACATCCAAAAACAAAGTCATGTGCCTAGTTTTCCAAACCATGTGAGACTTCCCCTGGATCTGGGCTCAATGGTCAGGTGAGATCAAAGTTGAGCTATTTGCCAATGAACACCACGGGTGGAGGTGGCATTAAATTAAAAAATAGCAATGAAGTGGCGAAGTCCCATCCCTTCCAGTTGACCACCATGGGACCTTATTTAGAAAAAAATTTACATGGTAGTCCATGGCAGGGGGGAAAAAAAGGGTCAGTATCTCCTTATAATGTGAAAAGTGTCTTGATATTACGAGATGTTGTACATGTTATTACAATATATTTTCATGTTTTAACAAGATAGCTTCACGTTATTACAACATAAAAAAACTTATCGTGTGATAATTAGAAACTTTTCTTGTTTTAACAGGATACTATTTATATTGTTATAATGGAAACATTTCACGTTATAATGTGATAACTTTTAGTTAAAACTTGAAAAGGTTCTTGTTATAACATGAAACGTAATAACGGGATAACTTACATTGTTATAGCGTGAAGCGTTTCACCATGTTTGAATCAGGAAATAGTGTGCTGGCGATTAATTGAGGAATATGGCTCATTTATCTAATTTGAATAAGTTCTACTTCATGCTCGGATTGAAACATGGGAAGATTCTGCTGTTATTGAGTGCGGTGGATAATTTGTAATTAGTATGCATACACTGAGTGGGATTTTAAAATGCTTGGGGCTGTACAGAAGACAGAATGAGTCTGACCCACTGGAGGTAGCGACGTTTCTAAACAGCCTGCGGTCAAGCTATCATGAGTTCGGAAAACAACGGTTAAACTGTCACCGCTATAAATTTCTGTGCAAATACAGCAGACACCGCGGTCGTAAAGTCACGTGAAGCAATTGTTGTCAAATAACCGGCTTGTGGAAAGAAATAACGAGGCTTTTTCAACAAATAGAAAATGTGTACTTTGTTCAGAAAAATAGCCTACTCAAACAACTTGCAATTGATTTTTATTTATTTCTTTTTTTCTCTAAACAGGACACCTAGTTGGTACTTTTGGGCAAGGTGAAGGGTGAGATTTTACTGAAGTGCTATACTCTGTTTTAGCAGTAAATTATACAGATTTTACAGATCCCACTTATCTTCTAGTCGGCAGTCAACGTGTTAACTCGCAATGGCGGGTCAGGGCCGGCACTAGACCTGAAAATTCGGGGGCAAATATCCATCCCTTTATTGACAACAATTAGTCCTGGCTAATTCTAGATGGTTTTACATGTTTTCCAATTCAAGAATAATCAAGTGGCAATTGAAGACACGGCTTCTCTCCCCCATGCGATCTAACAGCGACAAAATAATGGGCTACATTCAGTACAGAAAAATAATTTAATTATAATTAGGTCTATGCACTGGCACTCGGCAATGGCATTTCACAACTCTTCAGCGAATGAAGGTAATTTTGATGACTAGTACATGGTTTCGTCCGTTTACATTTTCCAATCGGACAGCTGTCTATTTCTTACAGCAAGTTTTGTGACCGCGCTGCAAAAACAGGTGTACATACTTGTCGCCGAAATTACCTTCATTCGCAAAAGAGTTCTGAAATGCCGCTCTCGCTGGAAAAAAAAATTACCATTGCTGAGTGCCAGTGCATAGACTTATTTATAATTAAATTATTTTTCTGTACAGAATGTAGCCCATTATTTTGTCGCTGCTAGATTGCATGGGGGAGAGAAGCCGTGTCTTCAATTGCCACTTTATTATTCTTGAATTGGAAAATGTGTTCATAAAGGAAAACCATCTAGAATTAGCCAGGACTAATTGTTGTCAATAAAGGGATGGATATTTGCCCCCGAATTTTCAGGTCTAGCACCGGCCCTGACCTGCCGTTATGAGTTATCTCATAGTCGGCAGTCAACGTGTTAAACTTGCAAGTTGGTTAGCTAAGTAACGGCCGCTAAAATAATCGATAGTTTTTTTTAACGTTATAACCTTGGCCAGCTGGCATAACAGTCTTTTAACGGTCACCGAAAACTTGCAGGGCAGGTCCCGTATGTTAGCTTGTACAGAGTCAACTAGCCTTCCGAATAGCTGTAGCTTCCGACAAAGCCAAACATAGCTGCTAACTAATACTTCAAAGTGTTCCAACCAAACGGCCTTGTTGCCTTTGGTGACGTATATTGTGTGAGACGAGAGATGTAGTTCACTGAGTGGTCTCACACAAAACTACATACATCTGACAATCTGTACAACAAACTGATAAAGATAATCTTGCAAGTCAATAAACATCATATGTGTAATTCACGGAATAATCCAGACGGGATCAAAAAAAAAGTTTGTCTCTCACCATTCATTAACATACAAATTTTTTTGAAAATGGGTCATCACCGCTTCTGTGAATATTGGCCAATATATTTATTTAAACTTGAGGAGGGCATTGTAAATCTAGGAGAGAGTAACAGAGTTTCAGAACTGCAGCTGCTCAGGGGAAATGGCTGAATTGCTCTGCGCTCTGTCCCTACCTCTGCCTTACTAGATGATGAATGGCACTCATTCTATTGTAGTTTGATATCTAATGGACACTGACCTCCAGTCCTCACCCATCGGCACATCAGGAGAATCCGAGGACAAGTTCCAACTGAGAACACAATATATACCTGGAATTCAAATTTTTATCATGACTTTTTGTAAAAAATTTGGCTTAGTATACAGTGAGTACAGTTAATTGCTCGAGTATGATTAGTGTAACTTGAATGCACAGTACATACAAGAAAATGTTGCCAAATGGTGTCTTTTTTTTTAAATCTTTGGATAATGATTTTGTTTTGGGGTGCTTGGGCAAGATGATAGTACAGGTACAGCGAACCCATCACCAAAACTGCTGTCACACTACATAGTGTTTCAGCCATTGCTCTCCTGCTGCACATTTCTTGCATTATATATCATTGCAGAAATTGCCTTCCCATCAGTTCTGTTCTAATATGCTACATCAGTCAAGACCACAGCATTAAGGTGAACTTGCATGTACTGTACATTTTTCCATATGTAACATTCTCAACACATAAAATACCTAGCTGACAGACATGCTCATGTTAATATGAATGAGTCATGATGATGACCAATTCCAAAAGCTTATGACAAATGTAAAAGTGCTTGATCTCTTGTGGTTTATTATTTGATCTTGTGTGGCATTAAACTGAGAATAGACACTTCTGCAAACATGCTCCTTCTGCAACAATTTTACAGCTACCAAAAATGTGTTTTTTTTTTTTTTTAGTGTAGAACTATTCTGCAGCAGGAATTCTTGTATCTCAAGTAAGTGGCTTGCAGGTCACTGGATATCCCACAGAAACCACTTTGAGAATCTTCAGGAAAGCAGTTCATGACCGGGATGATGCAGCGTGTTTGTGTCTATATTATTTTCTTACATAACTGAAACTGTGTGTCACCCTTTAGATATGAGTATGCACCTCAGCTTACCATAGAATGAACCAAGAATGCAAGGGACCAATAATCTACTGTAGAGACAATATTAAGACAATCTTATTTGTGCTGCTGTGTGTGGCTGATTTGGAAACTGCCGATACTGATAACACTGCGGTACACAGAATGCACAAAACTTTAAATCTCCTGTAGGAGGAACGCTAGATAATGTTCTTTAGCTCAGCCTCTCCTGGAAAGGCTTCTGGGGTTCTCACTTACGCAGGTGTTCAGGTAAAGATATTTCAGAGCTACCAGCTGAGCTGGTTTTAAAAGCACTCAAGGAGCTATAAATATACAGTATGCATAGTAGAATAGAGGGAAGATTCCTCATTGAAAGCATAATGTTATCAACAGCAGGTACCCTGGGGCAGCCAAAGAGGTTAACAGGCTAATTCGGAGAAATTTCTGGTTACTGCTGACTGCAGGGTAAATACACTAAGACATAACATTTAAATTATTACGGCTTATTTTATACATATTTGTGCATCTCACACAAATTCTTGGCTCTCCGTTCAGTTCCCGTGTCTGTCCGTTGCTAGGAAAGTTTCAGTGGGACTGGGAGACCTCATTACATCAGAGTCATAATTAGAGGTTGGCATGTAATCAATGCATACTGCTAGATTTTATGTCTCCTCAATTTCCATGACCAAAGCTGCAACACCTCTCCTTGGGAAAAAAAAAATGTGTGGCCTTGTACTCTTGCCAGTATTTCAGAAAAGGAATATAATAAAAAAAAAAAACTTAACTGCAACAAAGTATGGTCACGCCTCAATGACAGGTGAGGGATGAACATAAATACGCAGATAATGTGCCTCTGAGGGCAGAACTGGGAGGTGTGCGCTTCCATTAAAACTGATAGTGTGTGAGTGCAGGTAATGATTATTCTTCAGCACCACATCGACTGCATTCTTCCACCATCACATCTCTCTACAACCTCCAATCCATACTGCAGGGGAGTGATTTATTAAAACTTCTAAGATGTATGATCCATCATACTACAGGGCAAAAGGTTACATCATCAAAAGTGATGCGCAATCATTAGATTTAACTTTGTCTAAATTAAAAATCTATGACTGGCCTCAAGGAACTCTGTATTGCATCTTTATACGCCCCACAATCGATCCACTGTGCCAAACAATTTTTCTTTGCTGTCCAGCGGTATAGTTTCTGACACACAGCCATAGATTTATGTCTGCTAGAGAAGTCTTTTTCAAGTTATTTTACCCCTGTTTTTTAATTTTAGTATACCAGTGACAGGGTAGGGGACTTGCTACTGAGACAGGAGTCTAAAGAGACAAGACTTTAGGTTACTCATAAAGTTACTCACTTTAGGTGTCACTCATGCAATGAAATGTCAAAAGTAACATGAACTGCGTTTTAAAAAAATATGTACACTTTTAAATTATACCTCCCTCTATCTTCCTGGAAGACGCAGATTGACAGTAAAGCTTTTTATTTAAAGAAAGAATAGATTTATTATCATTAAAAAAATTTTTGGGACTGAAAATGACATTTTCCTCTATCTGTTTGGGTTCCTGGCTCCATAAATGTTCTGAGCCAGTAGATGTTCAATGTTGATACCACATCCATCTCTGTTACGTTAGGTCAGCTGATTACTTGGTAGTTGTCAGACATGGCTCAGATTAAAGGAAGGTGCACAGCTGAGCTGACGTCATATGTCATATTCTAATTTTGGAGGAGGCATGCAAACGTTCTCACTCTCTCTCATAAAAATTGGGACAGATATCATGCTATGATGGGGACCAATGGATATTTTGCAAATAACATGCATACAAAAAATTGGTCATAAAGAGAAAGTTTTTGGTTTATCTAGCCATCCAGTTTCAAGATACATGCAAACTCGTTAGCTAACTGGAGCTGTGATGTAAATTCTGATAGGCCACGGACTCCAGCTCACTTATAAACGCACAGCAGCTGCCTCAACCTGATTGCACATGATTGTCATCAGAGTTCACCGTTAGATGATCACTTGACTGGTAATTTACAGGCCTATTTCAGTTGGAATCCTAAGAATTAGCTCCTCACACCTTTCGCTTGTCAAACAGACCCACCAGCTTCAAGGTTTGGGGTTTTCTTTCCTTCTGCAAAACTTACACAACAATGCACACTTTGGTTACAGCACTTTGGCCGTTGATTCGTCTCATGGTTGTTGATTGATTTTATGCTCATGCACATGCTGGAAGCGCTCAGCTATGGAGGCTAGCCCTCGCAGAGATTACTTGTCTAAGAATGTCGCTAATTAAAAAAAAAAACATTGCCAATGTGTTCTCGGAAGGAACCTTGTATAATTGGTGTGTGTCATCTGTCATTAAACCTTCGATTCAAACCAGCACATGCTATTCTGGATGCAGCCAAAAACTGCTTGACGACTCATGATCACATTTTGCTTGGCAGTATTCCTCTGGTCAGTGAATAAATTACTATTATGGAAAGTTAGAGGATCTTGCATGAGTGGTCATCTCGTGTGAAAGTTGGCGAGTGAGTTGAGTAAATTTTGGGTTTGTTGCAAGCTTTAGCGAGCAGCAGGCCTGAGATTCACTTTGCCAGTTTCATTGCTTTCCTATGAGACAACCAAGAGTACAACTTCCGTTAGCACCTTAATGGCGAAGGTAACTCCATCACTCTGCCATTGAGCCAGTCAGTGAATTACAGACATTTGCATCTGAACAAGCAACAGTTTCTTAATTCACAGGTAACTAAGTAGCTAGGTAATGTTTGCTCACTATGTAGCTACCTAACAAACTAATGTTCTGTAGTGATTATGGAAAGTTACTGAATGCACGCTAGTTACCTAGCTAAGTAACATTATCTTAGTTATGAGAGTGGCACTTAGCTAGCTCCCTACAGTGCTAAGCCATTCCGTTTTAACTAACATTACACTTGGCATCCAGTTTGGCTAAATATTAACAGAAATTGGAAACCATTCTCTTCAGAATTAAGGACCGTTTGTTTTTACCCAGAGGCTACCCTAAGAACCACCGGTTACTGTTCACCATAATGTAACATGGAGCAATTTTTTCCCTCGTCCTCAGCCAATAAAATTTTCGCTAAGTGTTATGTACCTTGGGTAATATCAAAATTATGTCATGAGCTGGAATGAATGAATACTACTTCAGTATTGTGATAAATAAAAATCTGCACCACCTATGGCAAAAATCGCCACAATTCAGAAAGCTGGTCTTTTCCGGGTGTTAAAAAACACGACTAGGATGCTTTAAAAATGCAATAAGGGTATTGAGAGAATGTTCTAAAAATGGCGGCGTGCTTATTAGATTGGAATGTCTTGCATGGACGGAAGTGCGCTGGGGAGCAAATATTTTATGGAGCCTCGGCCTTGAGATAATTCAGAGGTTGTTTCTACTTGCGGAGCAGTGAGCTGCAGTAACGTTACGTTTTTGGAAGTACCCAAGCAGCTAGATCTCTCCGTACATTTTCTTTAAATTTACAAGATATTCACCTGTTTCTTACCCATAGTCGAGGAAGGTCGTCGGGGAGCTATGCACACACGCATCTTAAAGGTAATATTAACCGTGGCACTAAGCGACCTCACAGCGCTTGTATATCGCTTCCCTTATCTCGAGTTGCATTCAAGCCAGCTGCCTTATCAGGTTAACGGACGAAAAAAAAACCCCATAATAAATTAATAAATAAATACATTTTGGCCTTTTAGCCAAGAGCTGATTCCTCAGCTATTAAGAAGTATTATTTATGCATCGTATAAATGAAGGATTTGTCAATTAAGGATTTGTTTGCTTTATAAATATTTTGCATTCATTGTGATGCTCACTTTTGTCTGGACACTGGCCTTACGTCGGCTACGGTTGCATCATAAAACAGCCTCCTCTCTTTTTCTCATGAAATTATGTAGCATACTTCATATGATGTACTGTAAGAGGCTTTGTTTATTCAGCTATTGCCTGCTGTTCCGTACAAGTCTTCATTGAAAAAAACAGTCCTTGTTTACAGTGATTTTAGATGATTTTGTTCAGTTATTCGAACGACGGTGGCTGAAATGGACTTTTAAGATCACAGTTGCCTTGCTGCTTGTTCAAATAAATGGACCAAATTGTAGTTGCAATTAATTGTTTACATTAATTGATGACATGCTGCTAATTTTCTATTTGTTTTTGATGTCCATGCTGCAACAACTTGCTTTGTCGTCAAAGTTATTTTTTCATCCCTGGCGGGTGCTATCATTAGCAGCAGTGTCCAGTTATAGCAATGGTTTGCAAATATATTACATTGCATCTGCCTTGCAAAGATCAACTGTCAGCAAATGCCAGCTCTTGGAGTGCTTCGAGTTTTGAAATCTCAAATTTGTCAAGTGGACGTAGTTGCAACCTACGCCCTCCTCTGAATGCCTTAGGGAATGCTCAGAGCTTGGATCAGTATTACAGCTTCTATGATTATGCAGGTCATGTTCTACCTTTCAAGTAATTGCGGTAATTCAAAGTTTGCAGTAGGACGCTTGCCAATATCAAGCTCACGTTGTCAAGCCGTGGCTTATCTCACACATGCCCAGCAAGGCTATGTATGGTGTGGAGGCACTTTTCCCAAGAGGCAAGCATCGCTGTTACTTTACTAGTACTAACGCCATGTCATGAAACTGTTGTGTCACATGGCGGTCATCTGCTCAACATTGTATCTTTCCTTTCAAATTTCTTCACCTCTGCCTGCTGTGAATGTCCAATATCGTCTATCCGTGCCACGCCTTGTTGAGCTAAAAGCCATTAATACAGGAGCACATGGCCTCTTACTCCAAAGACCCATATATGTCAGCCTCGGGTCTTTGGGTGATGTGTGCATCATTGGTTTCTGGGGGTGGGACTTGTCCAGCATTCTCAGCTTTCAGTCTCCAATCATGGCATAATTTCCAAATTCTTCTAATATCAATTTCAATGCAATACGTGGCATTGTCTTATCACATGGTATACAGTGGGGAAAATAAGTATTGAACGCGTCAACATTTTTCTCAGTAGATATATTTCTAATGGGGCTATTGACATGAAATTTTCAACAGATGTCGGCGACAACCCAAGTAATCCACACATTCAAAGAAATCAAAACAAATAAGTCTATAGATTAAGTTATGTATAAGAAAGTGGAATGACACATGGAATGAGTATTGAAAACATGAAGCAAAGGAGGTGCAAAAAAGCATGGAAAGCCAAGAAACCAGCTGAATTCTGTCAGTATTTTGAAAGCAATCCTGCCCCCTATCAGTGCAAATTAATATCAGCTGGTTTAGTCCTATGTGATGGCCTATGAAAGGGTTTCTCACTGGACTGTACCATGCCTACTCATCCATCACCATAAACCGAACACTAAAAAAAACCAGAAGCATATTTCTCTTTTGAGAGAAACCGTGCCAGCCGCCGTGCTGTCACTACACATAATACACTTCACGCAGGAAATTTCTTTTAAATCAGCTTCAGGAGAAATCATGCCAACCACCAGGCTGTCACTAAAAATGAACAATTTGTCTAGAATATTTATCTTATATTGGCTTCAAAAGAAATTGTGCCAGCTGCTGGGCTGCTTCTACACATTTCAAATGGCACTTTTCTCCTGTGTCAGCTTCGAGTGAAATGGCCACCAGGCAATTAATATAATGCTCATAATTTATTCTGTTGTTCAAGCTAGGCTATGGCCCGCATGGATCTGTCTCGGGGGTTATTTGCCGCTCCCTGCCTTTGGTTTCGCAGTTGGAAGTCCGGGATATCTTGAAACAGAGCCATGTTGCCAAACCCAATTTGTACATGTATGTCTATGTGCCTTAAATAAATCTTTTCTTTTTGACGAAGCAGTCCTATCAGAAATGGTGCTCTGACGTGAATTCTGATGGGCCACGGAGATATCTCTTATCTCTTATCATCGCAACACAACGCGTGTGCAATAGAGCCTTCAACAACAAAAATAGGTGATAAAAAAACTAATTTCCGCCCACTGTGTTGTAAATGGGAGACGCGATAGCGCAGTAGTTAAGTAGGTTTGACTCGGGATCAAAAGGTCCTGAGTTCAAGGCCCGGCCATGGCCTTCGTGGTGTGCTCTTGGGCAAAACACTCCATTTCACACCTCACTCTACCCAGGTGTATAAATGGGTACCAGCAAAGAGTCAGGGAAACTTGCCTAAGAGCTGGGGGAGTACCTTTGGGGGAGTACCTGCGATGGACTGGCATCGAACCTAGGGGGAGTAGTAATACTCCTAGTCGCTTCAGGCCATGAAACGGGGGTTAAGCACCGACCCGATGGGCCACTAGGCTTGAATCAGGCTTACTTTACTACTACTACTATGTTGTAAATATGTCAAAAATACCATTGGGTATTTTTTTTTTCATGGAAATATGGAGCTATTTTTTGTTGTTTAACCCTCTGTTAACCAAGTACCTTTCCAACTGTGTAAAAATCATTTCCCTAGGCAAATATGTTGATTATGGGCCAATATTTGGAAAAATAGTAAAAAAAAAAAAATTCGACCTTTTGGCCCACCTTTCCAAAATGTAGCAGATCTGCTACATTGGGTAATAATGCGAATGAAAAAATTAAAGTGACGGACCATTCAGGTTATTCTCAAATGTTTATTTGGCAATAAGAAACAAAACCAGCAGGCGGTCCAGGCTGTTAACCCTTTCACTTTATGTAGCAGATATGCTACAGTGGTTAATAGAGGGTTAATGCATTAATGTATGAAGTAAATGTGAATTAACATTCCTTAACTGACGAACGATTGTGAGCTAATTACATAAAGTCATAGAGATTTAATTATTTTCAATGGTGAGCAACAGGAATTCATGACACATTCAGTATAAATTTATGCATTAAATCATCATGAGACATGGATCAGTTACGCATTACTTAGGCATATGGGTCACACTTTAGATGAAGTGTTACTCATAAAAGCGTAATACAGCATTAATAATGCCTTCATAAATGAGACATAATGTCTTCATAAATCATGCGTAAGCAAATGTCATGCTTTGTAAAGGGTGAAATAACACATCCTCATTCAGCATGTGATGCCAGATGTGACAATGACAATGTCATTTAGCTGACAATGCCAGCCTTTAGAGTATTTAGCAATTAGCTAATTGACATTGTCGGTAATATGATATCTGGCATCACATGCTGAATAAGGATGTGTTATTTCACCCTTTACAAAGCATGACATTTGCTCATGTATGATTTATGAAGACATTGGGCTCTAATTTCTTGGCGCAGCGCAGGGTGGCGCAGCGTGGCGTAGCCCACGCAGTGGTAATTTCGTCCGGTGCAGCCCGTGCAGTGGTAATTTCATGCGGTGCAACACCGCACAGAGCCACTTTGGCAATTTGGTAGACGGACGTGCGCTGAGATGGGTGTGGCGGCGTAGTAGGGGGAGGTGTCACATATTCAACATGACGCAGTGACAATTTCGTGGATAAAGGCTCCACCGAAAGTGCGCAGAGAGCTCGCCAGCTCCAACCTGGTTTATTTTCTGTGCAGTGGTAATTTGGCTGACCGGGGCACACGTCACCGAAACCTCACAGGCAGGTTTTCAGAATGTCAGGCACATTTCAATGCTATAAATAATTACAGCAATCACTATTTAATGTAACTATCTGAATCAGTACATAAATTATAGTGTCTATATCGATTGTCCTGATGTCAGATAAAAGGCGGTTGGTACTCGTAATGGAAACTCGACCTGACAGCCCTCAGAGTGTCAGTGCATTCTCTGTGGCATGTTGCGTGCTACACAACATAGCTGTACGCATGGATGTCACTTTGACCACATGCAGGAGACATTACTGGATGTCACTTTGACCTCAGGCAGGAGACATTACAGGACTTGGTAAATGGACTGCATTTATATAGCACTTTTCTAGTAACATGACATGACCCCAAAGCGCTTAACATTTATGCCACACATTCACCCTGATGGCGGAGGCTGCCATTCAAGGCGCCAACCTGCACATCAGGGGCAGTGTGGGTTCAGTGTCTTGCTCAAGGACACTTCGACATATTCTCTGGAGGAGCCAGGGATCGAACCAGGAACCTTCTGATTCCTAGCCTGCCCGCTCTACCTTCTGAGCCATGCCGCCCCACAACTGGACTTGAGACAGAGGGAGGTCGAACTGCATGTGCCGTATCAGCAGGGAGAGCAGCAGCACGCACGGGAGAGGAGAGACCACCTGGCTGCACAGCTCTGTCCTTAACACTAGAACCGCGGCTACAGCTTTTTATGCGGCACTGACGTTACTAATGCATGATATTTCATGTCAGTAAAAGATATGAGTCCATCCATCCATGACTTTTTCTAAATATGTTTTCTATGTTATATCAAAGTTTTGAACTTCTGTTATAAAACGTAAGTGAGTATTGATATTAAATTACTTTGAGCGCCGCAACCACTTTTTTTGCGGCAGTGGCTTTGACCGCAAATACCCCTGTCTGCAACGTGAGAGAGAGAGAGTGAGAGAGAGAGATGTGTGTGCATGTGGGCGCATGAGTGCGTGTGTAGGCTATGTGGGTATGTGTCCTTCAGCTGCTTTCACACCGGACGTGAAACAAATTTTTCGCACGACATTCAAAGTCAATGCAAAGACGCGAATACACACATTTTGCACGTATTCACGTCTTTGCATTGACTTTGAATGTAATCTATCGTGCGGAAAATTTGTTTCGCGTCCAGTGTGAACGTGGCTTTAGAAACACAGCCTGATCTGGGCCACAATTATCTAAACATTATTATTATTACTTTTATTGTTGTGTACTATTAGCCTACTAAAGGTAGTCTATAGGCTTACACAGCTGTCAAGTGCACCCATTGTCGGGTTCGTTCTGGTTGCAGTAGGGCTACGTAATTGGGCAAATGTTGACTCAAGTTGCTGTTTTCTCATATAACGTGTGTGTCAGCATAATTAATTATTGTACGTAATAAATTCACATGTATTTATTGGCAATTTTTTATTTTATTCGTTCAAAAACAATATGTTGTTGATTCCCTCTTTGTTATCACACAATATTATGAAATGGCCTCACATTTGCACTGCTGTGAAAAAAGCAGCAGCCGCGGGTTCGAGAGAGGTTTAGAATTCCGCGGCCGCTTTTGCATCATCAGCCCGTGGAGGTCTGTTCGCGTGACCATATATTCGGCCACTGCGAGCTTGAACCTCCCGGACCAGAACATCAGCTTCCTCCTGGCTGAAGTTTGGCCGTCTGGTGTTGCTGCTGTGTCCTACTTCATCCAAGTCGAACGAAATTTGCACTGCGCCTCACCCACAACACTTTTAAAGGTGAGGAGAGGACCTCATTTGATTGGTGAAGATTTGACTTGGCTGTGTTAAACCCACTCACGCCTTCTCTCCTCCCTCTTTGCCACTTGCGCCGGCAGGAGGGATGGAGGCGGGACAGAGGAGTACTTGCGCTGGGCTGCGCGGGGCACGAAATTGCAAAATGTGCCTGTTGGCGCGGCGCGCCCCCCCCCCATTCGCCGCACCTGCGCTGCACCTGCGCCTGGTCAACCAATTTAGAGCCCATTATGTCTAATTTATGAAGGCCTTATACATGCTGTATAAAGCCTTTATGAGCAACAGTTCATCTAAAGTGTGACCGGCATATGATTTGTTTCTTCTTTGTAAAGTGTGACCACTTATGGTGAATGACAAATATCTGAGACCTTGTGACATTCAAGCGGAAGTTTTTGAATACTAGCCTTAATACAACGTACTGGTGAATGATGGAATGGCCGACTTGATTTTGGCCATTTGGTGACACCAGGGTTCTATTGGAATCCATTACTTAAAGATTTGATGGAGTTCTCCTTTCATTACTGGCAGTCAGATTGCTGCATATCCTTTCCCTTAAAAATAATGCGCCAGCACATCAAATTAAATGCTAATTTCATCAGGGCAGAAAAGCAAATGTATTAAGAGAGGCTACATTATGCACTCCTCCATGAGCCATTACTCGTGAAAACAATATTTGATGAAGATTAGATGAATGCTTTACATTTTCATATTTTCCCCTCGAAAATATATTTTGAATTTATACGCCACTGACTGTTTACCGCAAATACATCAAGAAACATTTGCTTTAGTGCCACTTCAACTCAGCTTCATTAATTTAGCGTAAGCACTTGATAAGATGAATGTACTTTCAATGGAGCAACAAATCCAATGCCAACTCTCAACATGTTTTTCCATATTTTAACATTCATTTACACAGCTGAATATGTAGTGAAGCATTTAAGATTAAGTAAATTGTGCTCAATGTCCATTATAAAGTGCTGAAGCTTGTCAATTTTTCACCCGAGAATCACTGGCACATTAGACAATTGCTTATTTCACGGTCAGAGCTTTTCAGTTGCAAAGAGAAAGTATGTCGTTACCACCTTCTACAACATAGGTGAGGGATTGGACTTCAGGAGGCAGAAAAGATGAAAGGTTAAAGGCGATGGTAATAAATGCTCAAATACTCAGTAAATAGAGAAGACTGTTAGTAAGACACGCAGCATGCTCAGGCCTGCAGTTGCAGACTCCTCTGTAGGTGATGCCACACCGTGAAACAAATAAAATGTCTTGCACAATTTAGAGGCACCACAATAAAGACAATTGTGTTCACACAAAGAGTAACAAGTTTCTGGGAGTCCATGCAGTCTTGATCCTGGATTGATCCAGCTACCTTGAGAGTGAAAGTTTTCCACTGAGATTTGTGCCTGAAATGATACTTGGGCTGTTGCTTCTTCGTCAGTCATATTGCATTTAAACAATAATGTACAAAACTTTAGGCACCCTATATTTTTTTAAATTTAAATTTGCTTTAGATGCTTACTTTTTGTTTTCCACATTAGATTTGCTGAATATGAAAAGTTAATTTGAAGTTCCAAATGCTTATTTCAAGAGAATAATAATAATATCTAAATAAATGCTTGTATTTCATTTAAACACTGTTATGATTCTGCCTGCGCCTGCTTCCTGTGTTTGTTATTTTTTATTATTATGAATCATTCATCATTAGTCTACATCCCAGTTTCTTTTTTGCCATTTGTTTATTTTCTGTTCTGTGCACCAGTGTCTACCCCTGTCTTGTGATCAGTGTGGTACGTTCCGTCTCCCCAGTCTGCGTGCCTACCTGCTTCGGGTGATTTCAGTGGTGTCTGGTGTTTCATATTATTACTCCAATTCTCGTTTACTTCCTTCGCTCTGCTTTCCTTGATTACTAATAATACTAACATTTATATTTTGTATTGTACTTACTAACCTAACTAACCCGTGTACATACTACTAACTAACTAACGAGCACTTGGGTTAATTTGTAAAGTTGCACCGCTACTAATTACTATTAACGTAACCTCAGCACTCGCTCTGTTCTAATCCCCGCCCCTTGCTTTGATTTCCCTGTATCTCCCTGTGTTTCCGCGAAATCTTTTGCACGTGCTTAATTGCAATCCTGCACTCTTTGATCTGTGCACGTAGAACTCCTTAACTGGAGTCGTTTATCTGTCATAGGTTGTCTATGTGTTCTCAGTCCGCGTCTTGGCTTTTGCCAGTTATTGTATTAGGGCTTCCTCATGTGCTCACCTTCATTGCTCATTATCTGTCACTCCCACCACCTGTTTCCCTGCAGCATGTGACTTCTGTTTGGTGCATTTAAGCCCTGCATTTCTGTTCATTCCCCTTTGGATTTATCTGTTTATTGTTCTGGTTTTGACCCCGCCTGCCTGACTACGATTCTTGGTTTTTGCTGCCCTGGTTTTTGGATTTTTGCTACGTCTCATCTACTCTGATTTCTGCCCACTGTTCATGTACCGTTGCCTATCTGACCCATTGTTGCCGAACTCTGCCTGTCCCTACGACCCTGAGCTTTGGATCGTTTTTTTGGCACTGTACGTTTGCTGTCTCTGACCTGCACTTGGACTGAATAAAGGATTTCTCTCTTTTTTTTTTTCTACAACTGCTTGCTTCTGGTTCCTGGGCTGTAAAATTCCAAAAACAGTTGATATAGATAATATAGCCTTGATAGAGCCCTGCTGTCAACATCATCATGGCTGTCCGCAATTTCCTGGAGGGACAGACCCAAGTGAGACAGACAGTCTGCAGAAGAACAGTGGCAAGTTTTCCACTCTTCTTGGAACAAGCAAAAAGCCGATCATCTTATTAACTATAGCACAACAGGACAGATCTTTTTGGTAAAAGGTAGCTACACCAAATATTGGTTTGATATAGTTTAGAACAGTTTATAGCTCTATTTAGTGCATTTCTCAGTTATTAGAACCTTTTTATTTCATTCTTGCAAGCATATCTGCCCTACAAAATTGCTTTAAATGTGCCCAAAACTTTTGCACAGTACTGAATATTGATGGCAATATACCTATCTTGATTAACACAACTCTGGGCAGTAGGGGGTTATCTATGGTTAGTTAGTAGCTACCTCTATTTACTTTGAAAGAACTATAGTTGGTTGGCCAACAAACAAGAAAGTTATGTTGATTTACAAACCCCAATGAAGTTGGCACATTGTGTAAAACGTGAATAGAAACAGAATACAAGGATTTGCGAATCCTTCTCGACCTATATTCAATTGAGTACCCTGCAAAGACAAGATATTTAATGGTCAAACTGAAACTTTTTTTTTGTGGAAATATTCACAAAATAATTTTTTGTGATAACTTTCTTCAAATTGACTTAAAACAAAATGTGCATCCTTTAATTCTGCTTCCAACCATATGCTGGATGATGGGGTAGCTTTGATAGTCTCCATAGCGGTTGGGGTTAAAATGTTAGGGGGGTGCAGGTGTAGACATTGCAAATTTCATTTTATAAAAGATTGTTCCATTCCGAAACCAGTAAATTCATGTGTGCCTTTGGGTTGGGTTCTGAGCGGCACCTCTGTAAGATCTGCAAACGCTGATGCGTGGGGGAGCCCAGCGACTGTATGCGACAAATGGCTGATAAGCTCAGTCCAGAGCCATGCCAGATAGCAATAAAGCTTTTGTGGACTTCCTCCCCAAGATGCTTACTAAGGTGTTAATGGTCTTACTTTTACTTTTATGCGGGGGTGTAGTTGCAAGGCTCTGGCTGACACAATACCCCTGTGGGAGTCATATTACTATTCTTATTCTTAAGTTGAAGTCCAGTTATATTAATCTGTTTAAGATAATCTAAATCTCTAGGAATTTCATAATATGTTTATATGTTCAATATTCTGGAAAGAAATCACTTCTGGACTTATAACCCAATTTACCTATATATTAATTCATCTTAAGACTTCTTCATGACAACTGCATCATATTCGTACATATTCATATCATGTTTGGTCTTGTTATTCTCGGGAGAATCCAAGGAGTTGAGTGGAGTATGTTTCATTCCCATTGAAATTATGGTTCATTCCCTTTTGGAAACTCCTGAGAATTTGGTCAGAATACTCTCTGGTAATCACCCTATTCTCCTCTCTCTGCTGAAGTGTTTTATTACATCCTCCCAATGGTGGAAACCCAAAAACCGGATTTGACCCCCCTTCCAGGTGTTTATGGCCATGCCGCCTGGATCAAAGACGTGGTTTGGCTTAAAGCAAAGAAAAACAATCCTTTCGGGGAAGATCGTATCCGATCTCTCCCCGCGCACGTTAGTGCGTGAGTAGCCTTTTCAATGATGTAACATCGTATTTGAACTTCCCGCGACGTTAGTGCGTGTATCCTTTTCCTCCAGGTATGACTTTATTCTCCTCTTCTAAATTATGCGTAACTTGTAATTGGCTTAACGTTGATTTGTTTGATTTAAGCTTTTGCCTACCTGGTGAATAAATTGTTGTCATTCCTTTAAGCTTGCGTGGTCTCCGTGACTCCTAATCCTTTTATTCTTTCTAGCCACGTACGACCCGGTACTTAGGGGCGAGTCCTTACATTCCAGACTAGCTAGCTGATGTTTTAAAGGTAGTGATGGGTTTTAAGTTGGATTGCAGATTACGGTCTACTAATATAAAGGGTTTATGTAGTATCGGTCCTGGGGATTTGGCCTTAAGGGCTTTCTTGGCTTATAAACCGGTGCCTGGTCGATCCCCTTAAGGGGCCCTGTGGTGCACATAAATCTGGGTTCATGATATGTTTATGCCAAAGTTGCTACTATCATGGTAATTTCTTCCATCCTCTGGAACTCTCACCGAACTAAGATCCGGCAACTGCGCTATTACCCGGGGGCGTCGGTTGAGTAACTGGTTTTCACGGATGAGTCTGGCGATGTAGCTGCCCCGAGATTCACGCATGTGTCCCTAAACTATAAATTCTAATTCTAATTTGGAGTCAGATATTTAACGAGGGTATAACTAAATTTGGTATTCTAAATTTATTATGGAGTCAGATTAATTGTAACCGTTGTGCTTTTGTGCCCCGTCCTTCGAACGGAGAAAATATATCCATTTCATTGTGATTCGCACCAGCCAGGACGTCGCGCGTGCTAATACCAGCCAAAAGAACACGTTGAACCTTCGCCCTACAATTTCCGCCGTTGGTTATTGTTTTGTGGGTTTTACACAGGTCATTGGTGAAAATGATATGTTTACCATTAGAACTCAAAAACAGTTGCAGATAGTAAACATCTGTCTATCATGAACATATAGAAACTCCTATTTATTTGACATCATGTCCTTTGAGACCTTGAGTGATCTTGAAAGGTCAAACTCAAGGTCACAAATTTTCAGAGGGCAAACACACACTGAGTGCTACTCCAACAACATTTGTGTTCAAACTTGAACGGGTTTGGGTTAGAATGTGAATTCATTATTGACAGCCAAACTCACTCAGCAAGGATTACTACTGATACACCCCATTTTTTTTTACAAAACCCTTTTGGACGTAAAATGTTCTTTTTTTTTTTCTTTTTTTCCAGTCCAATAAACTACCAAATGTAGAGCAGATAATTATTACTTTACTTTCATGTTAGATGAAACTAGCAATTATATTTGAGCCAAGGTGAGTTTTTTTGTAAATTGTTGAAGGAAATAGGGACCCTGGTGTTTTTGTCATTATCTGCTTGTTTTACGATTTAACTCTGACAGTAAAATGTTGATTTTGGTGGTTACAGATTACTTGCACTCGATGTAAGGCAGACATAGCATGTAAGTCACGTCCAGCACATGAGAGCAGTCACATTATGTCATAACAGAAGATGACAGCATTTTTATCTCCAACAATGTACTGTCTTACGTTTTTCAGCAAATGTTATGACAAAAACGTTGGTCATATTTTTTACGAATAAATGTGATTTAAGCCTTACAAAATTTGAAATTTTGACATCTGCCGTATCGCATCTTAGGACAACGCTAATGTCATGTGTATGTCAGCAATGTCAGCCGTCCGTGGACTGGTGCAAGTAAAGTGCTTGCACCTCAGTTGTAAATATATCCACAGCGTTACAAGTACAGCACTCTAAAGGACTTCAGCAGGTTTCTGCGGGCGAAGTAATAACCTGGAAAAATAAATAAAACATAGATACATAAGTCAGTAAATAAATAAAAATTAAAAAAATCACCTTGAAAATGCAATGACTACAATCTGGGCAGCACATTTTGTATTTGTAATTTTAAACATGCAATGGGAGCAAACACAATGCTGAAGAAATGTCAAAAGAGAGACCGGAGGAACTTGCGATTTTACTTTAGAAAAACTTTGGAGATGCTTTCAAAGGTAAGAAAGACCAACTGTCAGAAAACATTCACAGTCAGTGCATTTCACTCTCTGAAACAACCCTGTTGTCACTATTGATGCATGTAAAGAGCAGAGAGACAAATAACAGGCAAAACACAGCCCACCCAATGCAATACAGGGAATTTGGTAATCTGATACTTAATTTATACAAATTTTTCTGTAAGCATGTCAATTCAATCCATGCAGTGAACAGAGAGGGAGGCTGTTGATATCGGGAATGTAATAAAATCATCATGCATTTCACAGATCAACCCATTTAGCAAAAGAGTTTATTTCCAGCATGGTCAATGATGCTTCAGTCATTTATCATTATGGCGTCATTTAAAAGCTGGAGAAAAATCACTTAAAAGTGCAATCCATTGTTGTTTTTTTTTTTAACCCATTGGGTCTGGACCTTTTGAAATTGATCATTATTTTTCCATTTTTCGCTTTGGAGTAATCACCAAAGTGTTTGATTTACAGTCCAACGAGGTTCCGATATTTAAATTCTCAAATTGATTCTGACGTGATGTCAATTGTGAAACTGGCAGCATGTTTGGCAGGTAGGTGTCTGAATTCCAAGATTCACAAAGAGAAACTGAGGCCAATTCTTAAGGGAGGTGAGTTTTACTGTAAACAGAGGGCATGGTGTAATCGAATGTATAAGGACATTGTTTACGCAGTTTTATTCATTTCTTCTGTTTCCTGACATCCAAATTAGCACAAATTAGCATCAACAAATATATGATAAAATGTATTTGGCAAATCCATGTAGTTGTCACGCCATGGCACCCAAACATGTAAAAGGAGCACCAGGGCAAGAGGTGGATCAGAGGACCCAAATGCAGGGATGTGGAATTTTATGAAATAAAGAGAGAGGCCATGACAAAAATAAATACAAAACCTAGAGGAGGTCTGAAAGGGAGCGCACATAACAAAAAAGGGTAACAGACTGTGGCTACCTGCCCATGAAAGGGGAAACTAAGCTTTCAATAGAAAACGGAACGCAATTAACTAAACAGAAACAGGTGACAACTACTAACGTGAAGAGACTGAGGATAATCGATTAATTGGTGAAGGGCAGGTAGCCAGGCATAGGAATGCCAAAGGGGAGGGGCATTACAGTAGTCCATTATTTAAGCTTTAAGTTGCTGTACGACAATCTGGAAATGGCTAAAAACTTGAAATAAATGCATTGTACCAAAACAAGTCAGAAAATGCTATTCCTTCCCGGTAGCATCTAGGTGCTATTATTGTGTCATGAATATATCGAGTTATGAAAAGAAGTCAAAGTGAATCACTGAATCTAAATTCATTTGAATCAGAACAGCACTGAGTCAATTGATGGATTAATGTGTTATGTAGAGCTGCCTTTTAAAAATGGGAAATCAGAGTGAGGTAATCGCCACGTCCTCATTTAACTCCCACTGAGAGGCCTATTAGAGAGCTTGATCATCTGCAAGCCGCTTTTTAAAATTAACTCTGTGTTAACAGGGCATTCGGTTTGAGAGGAAGTCTGAGGACAGCTGAAGAGGAGACCAGCCTTCACTCCGGAGGCCATTTTACACACATCGCTGACGCAACTGTCACACATTTCAGCTAGGCGCTACAATCTGCTCCTCCAACCAGGACATCTTACTTGAGAGGTTTACCAAAATGCTACTGGGCAGCTCAGCAGACAGCATGAATGCATTATTAGAAAAGTGTCATCTAGCCACTGGTGCATTCTCCAGATGTCTGTGAATTTGTACAGGGACTGGTTCCCCAAAATCAATTTTTTGGTGGGTGACAGGGTGTTTTATGGGGTCAGTGAATACAAAACATTTGTCTGCTATGATATATTTGGGGTACATGCTCCATTTTGTGTTATGAAGTGGGGAGAAGTCTTTTTTTTTCAAGATTACATATTCTCTTGTAAGATTGGTTGGCACTTGGCATAAGGCAAGGTTTCAAAGATGCATCTAAATGAGGAAAGCAATATATCTGGAGAAGCCAAAACTAGTTTTAATGCGGTTACCTTAATATGCTCTTGTTTTACACACATCTTCACAGTTGTTCAGCAGATCAGTAGGGATTAATGGTGAAAATTGTCACTCAAAGTTTTTCAGCTGTTTCATTGGGATAGTCATCATTTTTTTCTATATAGGGGGAACTGGTGAGTAAAATTCATTTGATCCACAAAGCATGTTGCATATTTGAAATATAATTAAAACTTCATATAAGGTCCAGTTAGAGCAGAGGTGGCGAAGGACAGCCATATCTGTTCCTGGCTTTCAAACTAACCTCTGGTCTCTAATCAGTCAATTATCTGAATTAGCTTAACCATTCATGACATCTGACATTACTGCTGCAGAGGGCCACCAGCCACCAGCCACAGTGGCAGGTGAATTTTAAAATCCACTAGCCACACAGGCTTTTAACCTGCCAATTTTTGTTTTGGTTTTTTTTTGTCTAAAAATAAAAGTGAAAGACAGGAAATGCTTGAGCATGGTTCTTGAATTTCTTTAGAATACACATTAAAGCGCTGTCAAGTTATAAACCAAATAATCTCATTAATGACTATTTAAAAATCGTTCATCTATTTAATCATTGATTTCCAAGTTAATAATACAGTGTAACTACATCACTGTATTGAAGAGTGATCAAGGTCGTTGAAGGCCTTCCAGGGAAGTCCTCAGCAAAATAAGGACTGCTATAGAATTTCACTTTTAATTGAAATCAAAAGAAATGTTTATGGTACAAAAAATGTAGAGTGATTTATTTTAACATTATGTCAGTGTTCAAATATATCTAACAATTGAAATTCTCCTCCCAATTCATAAGTCAATTAATTACATAATGGTACATTGTAATATTAGCGAGCGTTACAATCATTATATGGTAATTTATTTGCAAGGTATAGTTCGTGAGCAAGAAATTTATTTAAGGCAGTATTACCCTCGCCTCATCTTCCCCTCTACTTTCTTTCTTCTCTTATTTTTGTGTTTGTTCTTTGATGACTGCATTTTCAGCGAAGTCACTTTCATTGAGGGATATTTTCCATAATAAAAACAGAAAATTAGCAGCCAATTAACTTGCAATTTCAATAAAAAATTCAATCATCTAATGTAGGTCCCTTTACATTTACATGATTATTAACATAATTAACGTATTGAAATCTTAAGAATTATAGTTCCCTTGACTGAGATTTATTTGTCTTTGCTCACATTTATTATTCTAGAACATCAATAAGGATGATCTACAAGCAGCGCATTAAATCGCTTGTGTGTATTCTTGTTGCTCGTTTAAATTACGTACGTATTGTCCTTTATGATTACCAAAGAAATTATATCACCACACAGTTTAAATGGAACCCTATCGCTTGTGGACTTGGGTGCGATTTTACATTTCGGTATTTCCACCCCTGATCATCACGTACTTGAATATCAACTATTGTTTAAATTTCTTTCACTTGCCACAACCTTAATACAAACCTTCTCAGTGCACTCATGAAACCCGCTCACATCGAGTAGCCTGGACATTGAAAGTAAGTGAGAGGATATATAGCTACGTTAGCAAACCAGTTCGCAATCCTGTGTATTAGGCATCTTGATGTGCAGGAATGTGACTGCTGCTGAGACAAATATTTCAAAGTGGACCACTGACTATCAACGAATTGGACAAAGCCACAAACAGTCCATTTTATCGGACTGGATCACGTTATATTTAAGATATATACGCGTTTCTTTCATTTTCCCCACTGAGCTAAAGTTGGTCGGGACATTTTTGCTTTGTCTGAAAGTTGGTCGGGAGTGACAAACAAACAATGACTAATGAATTGCTCAATGCTCACTGGCTACCCGCCAACATGGCTGGTAGAGTGTCAGTGTCACCCGCCAATTGCAAAATTTACCCACATTTGGCCTGTGGCGGGGTGTTAATTTCAGGCCCTGCCGCTGCATTTCTTTAAATACCTATGAATGACCACCAATGACTGTTCTTGTGTCCCTAAGTGAAACATTTGTCTGTGATCTAATCTAAATCTTTGCATGTATACAACCAATTAGCTCAATCAGTGACTGTAATTGGTGAAAACAACAACGTGCATACACACCAGCTCTCCAGGACCAGAATTGCCCACCCCTGAGTTAGAGGAATGAAAGCACTAATCTATAAATTCCAGACCCGGACATAGCCAGATGCTAGGGAATTCTGAAACTCTGGCTCTCTATTAAATTTATATATTATTTCCAATCATAATAGATTGAAAGAAAGATGGAGGCCCAATATCTCTCAATGTCAAACTGATATGATAGTCTGTGCACCTGCTGATATGGTAATTATATAAATCCAGTCATGAATATGCTAGTTACGTGTGACGCAGAACTTGCTTGCCTCTGAAGAGCCGGAGGCCAGCAGGTGGTGAATACACACGGCAGCATTCAGAGGAGAGGAGCACAGAGAGAGAAAACTGGGAATTTGCTTGATGAAGCTCAGTAACTTTGCACAGAGGTCAGACACATGGAATTCTCTGTGTGAAGCTGTTTCTTTATGCCGATGAAAGACAGGATGCACAGATGATTGACTTTGTGCTCAGTTGCTCTCCTCAGAGGAGAGACACAGAACACATGGAATTCACTTAGTGAAGCTCAGGTATGTTTCTCAGAGCTGAGCTAGAGAGCACAGGGAATTTGCTTGGTGAGGCTCAGTTACTTTATATAGAGGTAAAACAGAGAATGCAGGGAACTTACCTATTGAAGCTCAGGCACTTTACAAAGGGAAGAGACAAAGAGCACTGGGAATTCACTCAATGAAGCTCAGTAACACAGAAAAGAGAATACGGGCACTGGGAATTCAGTGAAACTCAGGTACTTTACATAGCGGAGAGAGAGAAAAGGATTAACTTTGTGAAGCTCAGATATTTTACACAGAAAACAGACGGAGAGCTCAGGGAATTCACCTCATGAAGCTCATGGACTTTACAGAGAAGAGAGACAGAGTGCAGTGAATTCACTTGGTGAAGCTCATGTACTTTACACAGAGACAAGGCAGAAAGCACAGGGCATTCACTTAGTGAAGCTCAGTTACTTTACACAGAGGAGAGACAGAGAGCACAAGGCATTCACTTAGTGAAGCTCAGTTACTTTACACAGAGGAGAGACAGAGAGCACAAGGCATTCACTTAATGAAGCTCAGTTACTTTTCACAGAGGAGAGACAGAGAGCACAAGGCATTCACTTAATGAAGCTCACTTACTTTTCACAGAGGACAGATGGACTGGGACATTCACTTAGTGAAGCTCAGTTACTTTACAGAGAGGACAGGTGGTGTTGGACATTCACTTAGTGAAGCTCAGTTGCTTCATAGTTTTCTGAGCTGTGTTTTTTGATCAGTAATGAGCACAAGCTGAAAACTCGCCAGAAAAACATAATATTCTGACAGTCATTATTTACTTGTCTGTTCCACACTTCATGTTTTGTGTACATATTTCAAGTCATGATATTTTACCCCTTTTCCCTTTTTTTCCACCGTGGTCATGGTGCAACAAAAGTATGGAACTCTATTCAGTATATTAATTTTTTGTTGATGAGAATTGCAGTATTTTAAAATGTGTGTGTTTTATGAAGATTAGATATTTCATAAATGAAAACAAGCAGCAGTCGAGCAGCAGAGAGACAGAAATGCTTTATCCTTTTCAGATTTTATTTCTGTTTGGTAACTTATAATCATTTTTCAGTGTAGAGTGCATCATTGTGCATATTTTTTGAGCAAACCCTCCACAAGGCTGGAGAAAATGAAATGAAAAAAAAAAATTCCGATTACGGAGCAAAATTTAGGTCCATCCATCTGACTGAAACAGATTATGATGATTCTTCATACAGGCAGTCTCTCCAGGATTTCTTTGCTTTTTAGCCCTCAGCCCTGAAAGAGGCAGTGGGGTATTGTCATCACGCACGGCGTCCATCTGTCTGTCCATCTGGCGTCCGTCTACATTTGATTCCGTGCGATAACTGAAAAACGCCATCACCGATCATCACGGTTTCTGGTGAGGACATAGGGGTAGAGTTACTACACAAGCCTATAGATTTTGGTCGCAATCCAAAATCAAATATGGCTGCAAGAGCCGCCATCTTCAATTCAAATTCCGCGCGAAAACTGAAAAACGCCGTCACTGATCATCACGATTTTTGGTGAGGACATTGGGGTAGAGTTACTACACAAGCCTATTGATTTCGGTCGTGATTTGAAATCAAATATGGCTGCCATTGATGTGATTACTCCTTGCGAGGTAAAATTCAGCAAACTCCATTCCTCAGCTGTACAATTGCCTCTTTGTTAAATCTCTCTTTCAGCAAACGAATCTTCACTGTTGCTGGTGTGGAGATTTTAACACGATAGGTACATTGTGCATCACTACTTAACTCCAAAAATAGCCACGATTCAGGGGGCTGAGGGATCCTGCCCGCGTTAGTGCGGCTATTTTTGTAGTTAAGTAGTGATGCACAATGTTTGTTGGTGAAGTAACAGTGGGAAAATGGATTTTCTTTTTCTTTTTCCTCTTTAGCCCGGAGGACACGGCACCCATGATTTCCAACAAGAATGTCAAATTTGGACTCGTCTGACCACAGGACACTTTGCCACGTTGCTACAGTCCATTTTAAATGAGCCTTGGCCCACAGAACACGGCGGCGCTTCTGGATCATGCTCAACAATGGCTTCCTTTTTGCATGATAGAGTTTTAGGTGGCATCTGGGGATGGCACGGCGGACTGTGTTTACAGACAGTGGTTTCTTGAAGTATTCCTGGGCCCATTTAGTAATGTCAATGGCAGAATCATGCCGGTGAGTGATGCAGTGGCGTCTGAGGGCCCAAAGATCACAGGCATCCAGTAAAGGTCTTCGGCGTTGTCCCGTATGCACAGAGATTTTTCCAGTTTCTCTGAATCTTTTGATGATGTTATGCACTGTCGATGATGAGACCTTCAAAGCCTTTGCAATTTGACGTTGAGGAACTTTGTTTTTAAAGTATTCCACAATTTTTTTACGCGAGCCTTCACAGGTTGGCCATCTTTACTTCTGAGAGACTCAGCCTCTCTAAGACCTCCCTTTTATAGCCAATCATGTTACACACCTGATGCCAGTTAATGCAATTACTTGCTAAATGTTCTTTCAGTTGACTCTCTTATTCAATTTCGCGAGAATACTTCTAGCAAATGCAAATGAATATGAGGGAAAATAATATATATCCTTACAGATGAACCATTTCCAGTGAAATTGAGCACCCAAACACAATAATGACATCCCCAGGATTTGCACGTGAACCAAGTGATGATGATCGGGGTTGAACCTGACATTTGCATGCTTTTGAATTTGAAGGTTCTAGCCATTGCGAAAGGAAATTTGAAGGTGCAAATATCAATTTAGTTGTTTTGGAATGCTGTTACCTAACTTGTGACATGCGCAGACTTTCACAAGATGAAAGGTTACCTGCCCTTGGCATGCTACAGATTGGCACAACACAGACCCTTGCGGCACGGACGATGAACGTTTCACAGTCTGTCATAAGCAGATTATGGTCCAGATACCGTGACACACATTCTGTCAACGATAGACGACACTCGGGTCGACTAAGGGCGACAACTGATGCACAGGATCCATTTATCCATACTACAGCCTTGAGAAATCGTGTCATAACGGCCAATCAGATTCGAGCTCAACTTCAAGCAGACACTGGTGTGAGAGTGAGTGACCAGACGACCAGAAATCGACTGCACAGTGCTCATTTACATGCACGGCGTCCTCGTGTCATCCCGTGTTTGAGAGATTGTCACATTAGGGCAAGACGTCGTTGGTGTCTGGATCGCCAACACTGGGATAATCGACGGTAGAACAATGTCATGTTTTCAAATGAGTCAAGGTTCACGTTGGACTTCCTGGACAGACGTAGCAGGGTTTGGCGTCGATGAAACGAGCGTTTCCATGATGTCAGCGTCATAAGACATGATGGATTTGGGGGTGGATCTGTAATGGTGTGGGGTGGCATCACTGCTGCAGGAAGAATGGACTTACATGTTGTTGCTGGACGTGTCACAGGCCAACACTACCGGGACAACATCTTGGCAGCCCATGTTGTGCCGTTTGCACATCGCCACGGCCGCCGTTTCATCTTCCAGGATGATAACGCCAGATGTCACAGGGCCAGGATTGTCACAGAATACCTCCAACAGCAGAATATCACCAAATTGCCATGGCCAGCGCTCAGTCCAGACCTGTCCCCCATCGAGCATGTCTGGGACATGCTTGGACAGCGGTTACGTCAACATCAACGACGTCCCACCACTATCCAAGAACTTGGCGCTGCGTTGCAGGAGGAGTGGAATAACATGGACCAAAATGACTTGGGACACCTCATAAGGAGTATGCCACGCCAGATCCGTGCCTGTCTGGCCAACAGAGGGGGATTTACCCGTTATTGACTTTGTTTTGAACTCGTGGTAACTTTGATGTTTGACCCTTGGTGTGGGTTTGCCCCTAGCATGGAAAGTCTCTGCTTCACTGGCTGTATCAAATGAGAGGAATAAATCTTCAAATGTTCCCTTAATTTTGTCTCACCATTTGTTTGATCCTTGTCTTCACAATTTGCTTCTTACAAATCATTGAAGTCCAATATCCCCAACTTTGTTTGGATGGTATATATTAATTGCTTTTTCAGCCCTTTTTTTGACTGTGTCCCAACTTTTTTGAGACCTGTTGCAGCCAGAAAATTTGAAATAAGCAAATTTTGTGGATAAAAATGTAAAATGTCTCAGTTTTCAACATTTGAAATGTTATCTGTGTTCTATTATAAATGACATATTTCAATCACGAAGACTACGGAATTAAAATGGAAAAGATTTATTCAACAGTGAAATGAATTTAACGCTGAAATGAATTCGACAAAGTCTTTGGCGATGGCTCCGTCCTCGAGGACCCTCCTGCGAGGAGGGGTGCTGATCTGCCTGGGTAGCAGGCAGAGGCGAAGCCGTCCCCCTTTGAAGGGTCATCAGATCGCCATGGGGAGGATGGAATTGATGCTGAAGAGGCTGGAGTCGGAAGTTTGTGTTGATGGGGTGGTGGTGGGCGATGCGGAATCTGAAACAGCAAAATGGAACGTGTCACTGGCATTCTTATCGAGGTTCAATGGTAACGATTGGGTTAGAGCAATTGCATGGCGTCCTACGTCTCGTGATTGAACTTTGGTTCACACTTCAATTGGCTCATGTGATCTGAAAGTCATTGCATTTTGATTTTATTCACAATTTACAGTTCGTCCCAACTATTTCGGAATTGGGGTTGTACGATGCCATATCAATTATATAAATGTGGGCAATAGAAATTCACCTTTCATTATCATTTCTAATTATAGATCATGTATTGGTCTTGGTCGCTCAGTAGATAAATTGTTTGATTGTTAATCAGACCAGCTTAAATAAAAACAGCTTGAGGGCAGTCAAGCCGTAAAGGGAGAAGCTTGCTGAAGGCCCTTTGAACTTCTCCATGGTCCGGATGAAAGGAAAGAGAACAACTGACATCACGAAAGAGAATAACTGATGCCACAAGCACCTCGGCACTGGCGTTTGATTGGATAATGCGTTCGAAATGCACACTCACCCACTATATAGGGCTCTATGTGGTGAATGTTCTACATTGAAGACAAAATAGAGAGCGTGAGTGAGTGAGTGGACAAGTGTGCATTCCGAACGCAGCCTTAGATTCCCCAAGTAAAAATGTCTGCCCCCTGATATTAACACCAATTTGAAGACTTTCCGGTTTTAAAATGCGTCGCACTAGATCATTACCAAATTAAAATTTATAAAACTGCGTTTTAGACACTTCAAGGATTCTACTTTCCGCTGAAATATACTTTGCCGAGGTCTCCTCCTTTAAGATCAAAATTGAGTCATTTTGGTTTGAGTGAACATTAACATTTAAATCCGAAGCATTCATCTTGCAAATGATATAATTACATATACACAAACAGTATATTTTCAGTTGCGGCATGCAGATGGATGGCTAGTTATCTACAAAAGCAAGCCATTCGCGTGAATTCTCGCTACCACTGCTTGCAATTTACAAGATGGTACCAGATTGACAAGAATATGATTTCACCATTTTTATATTAAAAGTTCTTGCATTTTTTTTTTATACCCTCGGGGGGGGGGGGGAGTGGGTTTCGTTATTGCTCAGCCCATCTATCAGCCTGTAGAAATATTTTTTCTTTGAAACTTGGCAAAGTTATCGACCATATGCAGGGGTTGCCCCTTTTGCTATTTCAGATTTTTTGAAATGTTTATTTTTCCCCGTTTCCCGTTGGAAACCGGATGGGTCTGGTTTCAGGCCTGGATGATTGAGTGATACGCTGAAGACGGTCTGACTCATCTATGGCGAAGGGCGGTGTACTGGTGCTGTGCTGCCTCACAGTAGGAAGATTGTGGGTTCAAATCTGGCCCGGGGCCTTTCTGTGTGGAGTTGGTATGTTCTCTCCATGTTCGCATAGGTTTCTTCCAGGTACTCCGGTTTACTCCCACAGTCCAAAGACATGCACACTAAATTGCCTATAGGCATGAGTGTGTGTGAATGGTGTGTGCGCCCTGCGATGGACTGGCGAGCCTTACGCCCAGAGTCAGCTGGGATAGGCTCCAGCTCCCCCGCCACCCTGGAGTGGAAGAAGCAGTGTAGATAATGGATGGATGGATGGATGGATCTATGACTGAGATGGACATTCCAGGGGTCAGAAAGTAAAAATTCTGCCTTGTTTTACTTCCATCCAAGAGCTCAGCCAGCTGATTTTACCTATTACTTCATATTCTTGGATGAAGAGTGGTTCTTATTGGCTGATCCAGGGGGTTGGATCACAATCCTAGGGAGGACTATAACTTCCTGGACCTGGACTGTCCACCTCTGTGTTCCATGGCAAGTACTAGGTTTCCTGGTGAGACAAAATCATTGTTAGTAAAAAATAATACAGAATGGCTATTTATTCACCCTCTCTTTGCCAGTTAGATCAAACTGAACAAATTTTAAACAAGCAATTCTCCTCTCTAATGAAGTTTCATTTGCACATTTTGTTGATCACCTTGTGAGTTGTTGTAATACATTATTGTTGGTATATCATTTAAAAGTAAAATACTATATACACTGATTTCATTGTATACGCACAGGCATGTACGCAAACACACAGGCATGTACACGACCCCCACACACAAACACACACACAAACACACAAGCTCAACAGTTTTCAGTGCAAGACACTTCAAAAGGCCCGATTCACCTAAGCCAGCACCAATGACGTTGCACCAGAACACGCCAACACACTCGAAGTGTGAGTGATTTGACACTTCCGAGATACAACTGCCAAGTTCACTTCACTTTTGATGAGACTTCTATTTCCATCCCACCATTATCTGACCCTATTCTTCGTGGGCAGTGGTGTCTGTGTGCGCGCACGCGTGTGTGTGAGAGTGTGTGTGTGTGTGTGTGTGTGTGTGTGTTAGTATGTGTTGGGGGAGTGGGATGGGGGCCAGAGGGCATGGATGCCGACATGGGGAGAACATGCAAACTCCACACAAAAACACTCAAAGCTGGATTCAAACCCTCAACCATCTTGCGGTGAGGCTGCTACTGCGCTGCCCCTTCAAACTTCTTTCTTTTTTTTAGTTTGGCATGAGGTTGGCTTTTTCTTGCACTACTTTTAAATCAAAGTGATGCTTCATTCTGTTGAGTGCCTGTAGTCTATTCTTGTCACCACCGGCATCCATTCACAAATGACACCCTGGTCGTAAATTTAGGGTGAAGGGAGATCGTGGGACACTCAAATCTGAAGATGTGAGCTACAAAACTCTTTTTTTGCTGGGACCACCCAAAACAGGACACTGGATAAAATTACTTTATTCTTTATTCCCACACACCCTTACCCCCACCTTTTTATCCCCAAATGTATTGTCATAACCAGCAATTATGATGCCATGGATTCAGAGGCATCTTGTTGACTCATAAAAATTCCCTATTCTGCATGTGTCCCAAAAAATTACTGTTTCGTCTTCAAATGCAACACCTTCCAAGAAAACGGCTTCTCCTTTTACCAATTCTGCCTCTGTGCTCTCCTGAATTTCAGAGGACTAGTCACTGAATGTAAATATGCTCCAAAAAAGCGCCGCGTCATGATTTTGCTCTTCTCTAAAATAAAAGACGGCACTCGACTCGAATGACCTTGGCTTCTACATCAGGAAAAGGCATCGATTGTCCCCGCACACCCGTACATCTGTCACGTTTCTTTTAGCTGCAGTTTCCAAGTGCTTTTTATCTTTAAGCCCTAAATTGTGAGGAAAATTACTCCTCAATGTGCTCTCATACGGGAGAGAGGAGCTGGAATTTGAAGCGGATAATGCAGCCTGTTACTAGTTTTCCTCTCAAAACCCTTTTGTTATCTCACAAGCAACTGCTGATCTCCATATGTGTCCCGGTGAATGGCCTCATTAATCCTGCCAGTCAACAACAACTGAATCATCCCGCGAATCTTAAGGGGGGAGAAGCATTTTAGGTCGCATTAGGGGGCAGGGCAAAGATGAATGAGCAATCACTGTGGTGTATTTTTACACTCATTTTCTCCCACACTCATTTCATCTCATTCCTCATGCTTTACCCAATTTCTGCTCTCTCTCCCTCAGCTTTTAGTTGGTCTTTTTGAGCAAGGCACCTCTCAGCGGGGTCCAAAAAAATTATTTTCTTCAGGGTAATTAACATTTCCTTGACCTCATCATAATGAGGTGACATACCCAATGAGTTAGAAGGAAGAAAAAGCACGGACAACAACCAAATTTTCATATAATACAATTATTAGTCAGAGTAATGAAAATTTGTATTTCTAGATATATAAATAAGAAGCAGCTGAGACAACAACTTGATGTCATAATTAATCCAAGAAAATTGTAATACAGAGTTGTAAAAGAGTATTTGCCCCTACCCGATTTCTTCTATTTTTGCATATTTGTCACATTTAAATGTTTCAGTTTGTCACACTGTATTTTTTTAATTATACACAATAACCCAAGTAAATTCAACATTCAGTTTTTACATTACGATTTCAATTATTGATAAAAGCTATCCAGCCGTATCAAGCCGTATGTGAAAGCGTAATCGCCCCTTTAGTTACTAAATCAACAAATGAAACAAGTTTAATTAATATTTAGACTCAATTTCACTATGCACACCCAGGCATGATTACTGCTAGGCCCAATGAATCAAAACATCACTTAATTAGAACTTGCCCAGCAATGTGAAGTTGGCAAAAAGCAGCACATGATGCTGCGATCTAAATAAATTCAAGAACATCTTTTGGTCTGGAAAGGGTTACAAAGCCATTTATAAGGCTCTGGAACTGCAGCAAACCATGATGAGAGTGATTATTTGCAAATGGAGAAAATCTGGAGCTGAGGCAAACCTTCCCAGGAGTGGCCAGCCTACCTAAATTCCTCCAAGGGGACATTGACAGCTCGTTGATGAGGTCCCGCAAGCACTCAGACTAACATTTAAAGGACTACAGGCCTCACTTGCTTCACACTTTTGGGTAATTAGGAGCGTAGCGAGTTCAAAATGGAACCTTGTTTGTAAAAAAGTTGGGATGCTTTGTAAATGTAAACAAAAGCAGAATGCAATGATTTTCAAATAATTTAAATTCCATATCGAATTGAAAATAGTACAAATGCAACATATCTTATGCTGACACTGTAAAAATGTATTGTTTTTTGAAAAATGTACGCTCACTTTGAATTTGACGCCAGCAGCACCTTTCAAAAAAGTTGGGAAAGGGGAATGTTGACTACTGTGTTGCATCACCTCTTCTTTTAACGACACTACATAAGTGTTTGAGAACTAACAAGACCAACTGCCATAGTTTTGAAAGCAAAATGGTTCCCCATTCTTGCTTGATGTGGAAGTTCAGGTGTTAAATTCTTTGCAGAATCCCTCGTCATATTTTTTATTTTACAATGTACCAAAAGTTTTCAGTGGGTGATAGGTATGGACTGCAGGCTAGCAGCATCAAGACTGTTTTACCACAGAGCCGAGTTGTGGTAATATGTGCAGAATGTAGTTTGGCATTGTCTAACAAAAATGTGCAAGGCCTTCCCTGGAAAAAAAAAAAAAATGTCGTCAGGATGACAGCATATGTTGCTCATGAACCTGGATATATATTCACAATTAATGGTGTCTTTACAGGTGTGTAAGTTACTTGTGCTATATGCCATAATGCACCTTCCCTACATACCATCATGGATGCTGACCTTCGAACTGTGTGCTAATAACAGGTTGGATAATCCCTCTCCTCTTTTAGCCCTGAGGACGCAGCATTCATTATTTCCAAAAAGAATTTTAAATTTTGATTGGTTCAGACCACATGACAGTTTTCCGGTTTGCCTCAGTCCATTTTAAATGAGCTCAGGCCCAGAGTAGGTGGCAGCATTTATGGATCTTGTTTAGACTGTATGTGGTTTTATCTTTACTTGGAAGAGTTTCAACATGCATTTGTGGATGCAGCAACAAACTGTGTTTACTGACAGTGGCATACAGAAATGTTCCTGAGCCCATGCAGTGATTTCCACCACCAAATTCTGTCTTTTTCATGCAGTGCTGCCTGAGGGCCTGAAGATTAATCCCATTCAATATTGGCTTTAGACCTTGTTCCTTGCGCAGAGATTTATCTGGATTCTCTCAATTTTTTAATGATATTATTTACCTTAGCCGCTGATGCGCCCACATTCTTTGCAATTTTACATTGAGAAACATTATTGAACTATTTGCCCATGTAGTCTTTCATAAGGTGGTGAAGCCCTGGGCATATTTACTTCTGAAAGGCTCAGCCTCTCTGGGATACTCTTTTTAAACCCAATCATTAAACCCAACCCTTCTGAGTGACCTGAGATCACGAGTATTCAGCTTCAGCTTGTTTATTTGCCCTTAAACCAAAGAAATTCCTCCAGATTCCTTGAATCTTTTATTTCTGTTATGCATTATAGAGGTGAAAATATTCGAATGTCTTATCATCTTTCTTTGAGGATCATTGTTTTTAAGCCTTTCCATTATTATTGGTTTTTTTTTTCATGCACTTGTGGGCAAACTGACCTGAGGGACCTGGGCCTTCCTGGATGCTACTTTTGTACCAAATCATGATTACAATCACCTGCTGACATCAGCTGTTTCACATCACATCATTATTCAATTTTTTTTATCTCATTACAAGACCTAAATTGCTTCAGTCCCAGCTTGTGTCAGATTTTGTAGCTGGCCTGAATGGTGGGAATGAATGTATATTTATAAATAAACTTAGTTTGACCAGACCATACCTTAAGGGTTCTATTTTTGTGCTTTTGCAAATGGGAGCGCGTGTGGCAGTAATATTATGCTCAGTTTTGCCTGTTACAAACAGCATATTTATCGCTGTCACCCAGTTTGGTTCTATCCTGCTGTGACATAAAAGTGATTGTATCTCAACGGGTTGGACAGCTCAAAAGGAGGTGTGTCAAAGCATAAAGCGGCTCTGCACCCAGTTTTGATCTGCAACACTGTTAGCACTTGCGTTTGCCAAGTGTGTTTTGGTCGTCAAAATAGAGCCCTGAATGTCTTGTCTTCTTTTGTTATCAATGCAATACAAGTCAAAGTAAAAGTAAATCACTACCCTCTGTTTTATGCGCATATTGGCAAAACTTTTTCCAAGTCGGCATTGTATTATCATTGATATTATGCACTGACAATTGGGCAAACAGCATTTCAATGAGCAAGATTCTGTAAAACTCATAAACAAAGGAGTTGAAGAAGCCAAATACAGAGCCAAAGATCATTTTAAGAAAGTATTCATCAGAAACACTAACAGTCCTGGGGCGCGTTTCCCAAAAGTGTAGTTGCTAACTAAGTTAGCAACTTACATAGTTCGTCCATTCACAGTCAATTGGTCCAACTATGTAAGTTAGCATCTGTGATTTCGGGAAACGCATCCCTGGTTTGGTACATGGCAAACAGAGCAATGTGGGTAAGGCAATACGTGGTTCAGGAACAGGAAAGGGTCAAGTCACAGCAGCTGGGCGTGTGAGGAGCATGCGAAGTGTGATCAAGGGTCGGAGGTAAGATTGATGCTGGGAAGTCAGTCCAAAAGGACGGGGAGGAGGTGAGGATGGTAATCTGCAGACTGAGGACAGCATACAAAAAGGCAAGATGAGGCTCTCATGAAGCACAAAGGAGAGCAGGTGGAGATGAGGAGATAGAGAACCAGGAAAAAGACATATAATGCTAGAAAGCACCAAACAGTCATAAGGGCAATCAGGCACTGACTGACTGACATCCATGAACTTCAATACATGGAGAAAAGCAGAACAACGAGACACACAAGTGGGCAAAGGCATGAGGAATGCGAGTTTGGGAGATAACGAGGCAATTAATCAATCAAACAGTCATAAAAATATATTCACTATGACTGATAGATCGCAGGCTTAATTAACGCGGACATGGGGCGTGACTATGAAATTCTGCTTAAACTAGAACAATGCAACAAATCCAGACAACAGAATTACAGTAAGCATCATTGATCTGTGCATGTGTGCGTGCATGCACATTCATTTATGTGTGTGTAGTTGTGAGAGCTAGAACTCCAAGACACATCGGTCTTCAGATGTTTACGATTTATCCAATAAGTTCACAAAAAGTCATTTTCTGCCCAAACCTGACTATTTCATTGTGAGCTCAGAATCTGTCCACAGTGATAAATACTGACAGTGAAATTAATCTCCAGCTTCCAGGTGAGAGCTTTCACACCATCAGCCTTTGGCACTCTCTACCACGCCCCCTGAAGGGGTTAGAGTCACTTCGGTGCGGCGGTAAATCACTCCGAGCGTGAATCAAGTCGAGGGTATCATGTCCTCCACCAAAGTACAAGTCCAGAAGAGTTCTGCTTCAAAGTGTTTGACTGTCATCCCACTTGATCCTCGCTGAGAAGGTGATCAATCACCGGGGTGAGGTGACTGACCAGCGGACGGTACGCATCTGCACTTCTCTATTGGCCGGTGAACGTGGCAGGTGGGCTCTTGCTGTGCCAGGGGGCATGAGGAGGACACAGATGGGGAAGCAGGGCGAGGGCTGCCATATCTGCAACCAAGATGTCAGCGGGTGCATTAATTCTGTCAGCGGGGGCCCTGGCAGCCACATCTCTCTCTTTATCTGGGGCGGCAGTGTGGTATAACGGATGGGCAACTGGCTTTGCAACTCTGAGGCTGTGTTTCCAACTGACACTTGGTGTCATGCCCTTGAGATGTTTAGCTTGAATAACTTCAGGAAAATATTCAGCGCAGTACGTGTTTGAGGATATTGCATATATATTTGGAATGGTAGTTCTAATTTACTCTGGATAGGATATTATGTTAATCTGAGCATTGGTACTATACAATTACTGCAATTCACAGCAGATGTCAACATTAATATTTTGAATTCAGTCCTAATAGAAGGAAGTATTGGTCCTCTGGGCAAAGGCTGAATGTCAGACATTGGTAAACACTATTTGCAGAGCCATAATTGTTTCTGTTATGTGCATGAAGTCACATTTATTTGACTGGAATAAGAACATGTTTAGTGCGTACATTTTTACATTGCATTTGGTTACTCTTCAATTATTTTACTATGAAAAGACAGATTTTCTGCCTGGAAGAATTTGCACAAATGCATTTATTAATCTGAATGATAGAATCTGCCTCTTTCTACTTTATCTTCTATCCATCTTAGAAAGAATCTATCTTAAAAGGATAGAATCAGGGAGCCCTGGTGGCACATCAGTCTAAGAGCGCGCACCATAAAGGCTGTGTCCTTCCTGTGGCGACCCGGGTTCGATTCCGGCTCGGGTCATTTGCCGCATGTCTTCCCCATTCTTCTCCCCAACCTTCCTGTCACTTTCTACTCTATCACTATCTAATTAAAAAAAAAAGAGGATAGAATTTACCTTTCTATGTTATTTTCATGCTTTGTGATTTAAAATAAAATGAAAAAGAAATGACATGATGTATAACAACCACAATTAGGCTGGGCTACAATCTTACTGTGTATGGAGGACTCAGCACTGCACAGATGCCACGAACAAAAGCACCCTAATTTTGAAAGATATGGATCCAGTGGCCTAAGCATGGATTTTAAACAGAATGCTGATGAGTTGTCGACTTAAAGGACATTTATGGCTTGAAGCAAGGAGAATGCAGCTCAGAGATTTCTGAACCACTTTTCCTTTCATGCTACAGGAGAAGAGGAAGACGTGGCTCCACTTAGGCCCGGAACACACTGGACGCGTGAGCAGTGCTGCTGCGTGGCGTTAACTCTCGCTCTTTATTTCGGCATCCATGTTAACAGATTAGACTGGCCACACTGGATATACAGTACCAGTCAAAAGTTTGGACACACTTTGCTAATCTCACAGCGCTCTGATTTTAGAGAAATTTAAATGGCTTAACTTCTCTAAGAGTTAAACAGTCAGAAGTTAAAAGAGAATAATTTACTTGTTTGAATAGAGTCCAAAATTTTAGAATTCTCAAAAAAGCCATATTTTGCAAAGTAAGCAGACAAACAAACTCTGTCCATTTTCCAACAGCCAAATTAAAGACATGCTGTTTTGGAATTTATTGGGCAAAAAAGTAGATAAAAAGCAAACTACAAGTGCAGCACATCTTTGGAAACTTAGACAGCCGCTCAGCAGCAAACTCATTATAGCCATGTAACTGCTCTAGTGAAAAAAAAAGGTGAGTATGCCCTGTAAATATGACAGAAAATGCTGGTAAGTTTGATGGATTTAAGAAGTAGATCTCTTTTTTGCAAAATAAACGGTACCTATTTCTTTATTTAACATGTCTTGTAAAAAAAATGTGGGTGTGTCCAAACTTTTGACTGGTACTGTATGAGACGCACGTCTCAACCAAGGCTGCTGCCTCATGTCTTCTAGAAATTCGAAATATCGCTTATTTTTACCGCAACATGTGCGTGGTCCTTGGCAAAACAGGCCTGAAAACGACTGTCAGGAGACAGTTATATTGAGATAAATACCTGCATTTCACCACATTGCCGAGGGTGCGTGTCTGTTGCAAGTATGAAACTAAATAAATAAATCAGTATGTTTATCACGTTAGAAGCACTAGTATATTGACAGAATCTCTTCAGTTCAGTTAAGCAATACTTTGTGAAATAATTCCTGGAACATGTAGTGGGAAAATCATGACTTTCAATGTGTCAAACATTGTTGTAATACCATCATTTAACAGAATATATACAGAATTTGTCATTCTTATTACCTCTGCCCAATGAAGCTGGAGGAGGTTATGTGATCATTACCGTTTGTCTGTTGGTTGGTTTGTTGGTTTGTTTGTTAAGCAGGATTACGCCAAAAGTTATGGATGGATTTTCCTCAAATTGGTGGAATGATTAAGTATTGTTCAAGGAAGAGGTGATTCAATTTTGGGAGGTCAAGGTCAAAGGTCAAAGTCAAGGGCATGCAAAAGGTCAAAAACACATTAAAAACATTTTTGCGCGAAGACTACAGGACTGCATAAACACAGGGGTTGCTTGCTAATACTGGCAAAAATAACATTGAGTACATTGGCGGAGGTACTTGCGCTCTGTGAGCGCAGCTCTAGATTTTTAAAAGCTTTACTGCTATACTGCTTGAGTTCATTCGTTTATAGATGCACAAAATAAAATTCTATCTAATTATTAAGTATTTTACAGAAAAACACCATTAATTACGGTGCCAAGGCTATGAGAATAGCCTATTATATTAAGAAGTTGAAGCGTATCAGGGCAGTACTTTTCCGTCCTTCCCTCTCTGCATGTGTCTCTGAAAAGACACCCACGTGACTGCTTAACCTGGGAACGAAATGAAATGAAATATTATATGATTATGGAGGTTTTTAAGGGGTATGTCGTGTAGAAAGATAGGACTGGCAGGAGAAGCCTGCAGCAGCGCCGCAGCGGACACGCAGCACGCGGGAACAGACAGACGCGAGTCAGCAGCGGCACCTCAGAGCTCAGCCACCACACACAGCGCACGCATCCAGTGTGTCCCGCGCCTTACTCCACCTACCTTGTCCCCATGTCCAAGAGAATGAATTTGACGGAACACTATTGCTTACTGAAATGGAATTGTCCACAACGGACAAGACTTGCTGAAGAAATAGAGGCAATTTCCAGTGCAGCGGCAGCCTCACCAAAAACTGCACGGCTCATCCATCATGGACCTCATTCAAACACCTACTCAGTTTCCATTCAAACAGTGTCTCACCCTCACTTCTAAACTTTACTCAGTCTCCATTCAAACTGCGCTTCCCACAGGCCTTTTACTTCCATCACATCCCGCTCTGCATGTCTGCTGGTCCAGGATAGAGCAGACATGATAAAAATAGTTTGCTTCTCATGCTGGGACGTCCTCCAAAACCCCCTCTCCTCTCCTCCCCAAGCACTCTCCTTCCTTTTACCTCACTCCAGACCCCACAGAGCCTAATTTAGCTGAAGAAATGGGAGATGTCGTTGTGCTACAGACCATGAAGCCCCTTAAAAACCCCTCTTCAAAAGCACAGGGCTGCTCTCCCCACAGTCCCTTCACCCATTTGGCCTGATTTGGAGCACAGAGTGCACGTGTCATCAGTGATTCTGACAGGAAAGGAGAATAAAATCCAGATTAACTCTCAAGGTTTTCTGACAAACCGCTGCCCTTCTCAACATTTAAGAAAAGCCACAGCTGGGTGCCAGTCAGGCAGTCTGTCAGGCCTTTGGGACACCTGATCAATGCTCACTGCTTCCTCTCTGCCGTCATGTTAATTTCAAGATCTCCGTTTGAAGAGTGCATTTGACAGGACTTTGATTATCTGCATGGTGCTCGGACAGGAGTCAGCCCAGACGCAGGTGATGAGGCTGAAGGGTACTGTTTGCTGAGAAAACTCCTGTAGATGAGCTACTGCTGATTTCATGAAACTTAAATAGTGGTATATGAGACATATAAGCCAAAGTGCAGCAAAATATTGACCAACTGCACACCAATGAGACAAAACATTGAAACCACTCTCAGATTAATTTTATCTCGTAATAATGGCATTGCAAGTGGGCAGTCAGTTCTCTCAAGCCCCTTTCAGATTGACAGTTCACTCCATATCAGCACAGCAGCAGCTCCAGAGCAGCACCGGGTTAAAGTTTGATGTGAATTGATTTACGGCGGAGTAATTTACTGCGGCGTAGTTTACCCCGGAGTAATTTTAACCACCTCTGGAGGTGGTTTAGCTCCGGGGCAGCACCGGAGAAGCACCGGATTAAGTGCGATATGAATTGCACTCCTGCTCAGCACCATATTAAATTTACTCAAGCTGAGCGGAAATGGTCAGAGTTCGTTGAACAGTTTTCCGCTCATGCACTAAACGAAGGCGCAGGTGTCCAGGAAGTGTGTGTACTGCTGATCAGCGTCATTCGCCCTCAGTTTGATTAATGAATGTATCAGTTTTATATATTTATATTTTTTATACCAATGCCCATAATGCATTGCGCGCAATCACGCAAAGGGAATTTCCGGCCCATGCCAAGGCTTCCATTTAGGAAAACGATACCATGACGACTAATAGGGTGGCGAGATTTTGATATGAATGGGTCTCGCCGATTTGATGCGGACATTTTATGACTTTTATACAGTGTTTTCAGGTCGATATGAATGGGTTTTAGCGGGAGTGCCGATACGCAGCAGCACCGGATTGCGATCGGGTGTGTAGATATGAATGTGGTAACAGTTGACACGTTGGATGTGGTAGAAATTGAACCCAAGTGACTTTTTATAAGGACCAAATTCTTTTGACCAGATGAGTGAGTCAGAGGTGTTCTGGAGTGAGAAAGCTTTTGGGATGCATCCAGGCAGCAGTGGTGAGGACCTACCAGCAGTAGTCCAAGGATGAACCAACCATGGACCCGGCGACAGGGTGTTGGACGCCCAAGGCTCTTCGATGCACAAGGGCAACAAAGGCTATTATGCCTGGTCCAAACTGACTGAAGGACTATTGTACCACAATTCACAGAGAATTTTAAATGATACTCATGAGACGTGTCACAACACAATATATTGTATCCAACTGCGTATAGCGCGGTCCACTGTCGAAAGTGCCTATAATGGCATGTAAGTATTGGCTCTGGACTTGGGAGCAACTGAAGAAGGTCACCTGGTCCAGTGAGTCTCTTTTTCCTTGACACCTTATGCATTGGCTTGGTACATGTGCACCATTGACCAGGAGAGGAGATGGCATTAGGATGCACGGTGGAAGGGAGATAAGCTGGTGGGGAGAGTTTGACGCTCTGAGAAATGTTCTGCTGAGAAACACCGGGTCCAGGGATACACGTGGACGTCAGTTTGACAGGGCTGTTATTTTCAGCTCAAGAGGGATCTCAAGAATATCAGTCAGGAGGCTTTAACCGAATTTGGAATGCCTTTTCAGTGTGGTCTGATGGGACAGACTTTCAGATTTAATTTGAGGGAATTTTCATATATCTCTGCTCCATAATTTGAAAATGGTTGCTCTTTTACTGCGTGCCCCCCACCTTCACTACTCCAATTAGTTTCAATGACGCCTTCAGTAAGGGAGGGGGTGAAGGGCTACACGAAGTACTACCAAATCCAAATGGTGAAATGGATTGGAATTGTATTACCATCAAATGAAAGCTGAATGTCTTTCCTATCAGGCATTGGTGACCAATTAATTCCAAATTCAATTATTAAAATGTCAGATATTTAAAATTCTCTTTGTATGTTTACGTGGTTTCAGTGAAATTTCCACTAACCTTTGGCTGTATAGAGTAACCCAGAAAAACAGATGTGCAGTCTAATAAGTATGATCGTATTTTGAGTTTACGGCATCTTGCAGGGCACTCTGTACTATTAGATTGGGCGGATGCATTGAAGCTTTATTATACTGACATGACAATGCTAACAAAATAATGAAACTGGAATAATAGTTAGTGCTTATTTGAGAATTATCTGTTTAAATGAAGAATGATGTAAAGTCTCTGTGAAAATGGCTGTAAAGATGCATGCTGGGCGAAGCGCAGGCTGTGTGTGTCCGTGATTCAGGTGTGTTTTGTTTGTTTTTCTTCATCCAATAACAATGGGAATGTTTTTGCTTCTGGATAAATGAGGATATCATTTTTAAACATCTCCGTTAATTAACTTACCTGCACTATGTGACACAGTATCTGCATTTTTCTGATTTGGTCGTTGACAGAAGTTCTAAAATTATAATTTGCAAATGCTGATGTATTTTGAATTATGCAATGCAACCGTAAGCACTCCTTCCCAATGTGAATCTATGAGGAAAGACAGTGCAACAGTGGTTTAATTCACTTCCTGGAGCAGAAAAGTGAGAAAAATCATTGTTTGGAATTTTATTTCTTTCACCAAGCAGCACTGCAATGCAGCTGTCTTTTGAGAAACCTTTATGGACTTACTCCAAAAATAGGCCAATAAAATGCCAATGCTCAGAAATGTACCATTACTTACTTTTATGTTTTATATATATCCTTTTATAAACCCAAGGCTTTTAACACCATGAGCACATTCTTTCAGAGCACTATAAACACATTTTGGATTATCTCCTTTTCTCCTTCAGAAGATAAGAGCAGGGAGTTAAGAGAGAGGAGTAAAATGGGTTGAGCGATTATGCTCTGTATGTGGATAATAGGATGAAGGTTCTTATATGTGCACCGTATCTTGATTCATTAAAACTGGGAGGGTTATTTTTACGGCCTAACCCTCATTGGTTCACAAGGAGAAGCACTAAATTAAAGCTGTTCCCATGGGCATGCAATAATTTTGAGCAGACGAACAGCAGAAACAGACATAGTGATTTTAATATGTGACTGAGAAAAAACTCTGATTAAAGTGAACTAGTAAACCCAATCAGATATTCAATTATTTTATTCACCTTACCAATTCTGTTTTGTTTCGATTTACAGCCATGGACGAAAGTATTGGCACTCCAGGAATTTTTCCAGAAAATACACCATTTCTCCCAGAAATTGTTGTTATTGCAAATCTTTTTGGTATCCACATTTTTTTCCTTTATGTGCATTGGAACAACACAAAAAAGCAGAAGAAAAAAGCCAAATTTGACATCATTTTGCAAAAAACTCCAAAAATGGACGGGACAAAATTATTGGCACCCTTTTTAAAACTGTTGGTAAATCATTTTATTTCAAGCATGTGATGCTCGTTTAAACTCACCTGTGGCAAGTAACAGATGCTGGCAATATAGAAATCACACCTGAAGCCAGTTAGAATGTATACTTGACTCAACCTTTGTGTTGTGTGCCTGCGTGTGTCACACCAAGCATGGAGAAGAGAAAGAAGAGCCGAGAATTGTCCGAGGACTTACGAAGCAAAATTGTGGAAAAATATGAACAATCTCAATGGTACAAGACCATCTCCAGAGATCTTGAAGTTCCTTTGTCCACTGTGCACAATATAATCAAGAAGTTTATAACCCATGGAACTGTGGCTAATCTCCCTGGACGTGGGCGGAAGAGAAAAATTGACAAAAGAATGCAAAGCAGGATAGTTCGAATGGTGGATAAACATCCTCAGTCAACCTCCACACGAATTCAGACTGTCCTGCAGACTCAGGGTGCAAAAGTGTCAGCTCGGACCATATGTCATCATCTGAATGAGATGAAGCGCTATGGCAGGAGACCGAGGAGAACCCCACTGACACAGAGACATAAAAAAGCCAGACTGGAGTTCGCAAAAATGTACCTGAATAAGTCTCAATCCTTCTGGGAGAACGTTTTATGGACAGATGCAACTAAGGTAGAGTTTTTTTGGCAAAGCACGTCATTCTACTGTTTGCAGAAAATGGAATGAGGCCTACAAAGAAAAGAACACAGTACCTACAGTCAAACATGGTGGAGGTTCAAAGATGTTTTGGGGTTGTTTTGCTGCCTCTGGCACTGGGTGCCTTGACTGCGTGCAGGAATCATGAAATCTGGAGACTATCAAAAGATTTTGGGCCGCAATGTAGGGCCTAGTGGCAGAAAGCTGGGTCTGCGTCAGAGGTCATGGGTCTTCCAGCAGGACAATGACCCGAAACATACCTCAAAAAGCACCAAGAAATGGTTGGAGACAAAGCGCTGGAGAGTTCTGAAGTGGCCAGCAATGAGTCCAGATCTATATCCCATTGAACACCTATGGAGAGATCTCGAAATTGCTGTTGCACAAAGGCACCCTTCAAATCAGAGACCTGGAGCAGTTTGCAAAAGAAGAGTGGTCCAAAATTCCAGCTGAGAGGTTTAAGAAGCTTGTTGATGGTTATAGGAAGCGATTGGTTTCAGTTATTTTTTCCAAAGGGTGTGCAACCAAATATTAAGTTGAGGGTGCCAACAATTTTGTCTGGCCCCCCCGGGTTTTGTGTACAGGTTTTGTATAAAATGATGTCATATTTGGTTTATTCTTCTGTTTTTTTGTGTTGTTCCAATGCACATAAAGGAACTAAACGTGTATACCAAAAACATTTGTAATTGCAATAATTTCTGGGAGAAATGGTGTATTTTCTGGAAAAATTCTAGGGGTGCCAATACTTTTGTCCACGACTGTATATATTTTTGAAATGTTTAAAGATACTGTTGGAAATATTTATCTGTGAGTTACAGGCAAATTTATCTGGTGCTGATAGGCTTAATGTGCATTGCGTGAACTGAGTTTTGTCAATGGCTTGAATTCATTCATTCATTCATGCATTAATTTATATCTAAAATTTCTAGATTCCAGCTCTAATACACATGAAGTACCATCATCTTTACCTGTCTCTACAGGAAACTGTAAGGTCTACAGGAAGCTCGGGAAGCTACAAAGACAGCATGGACAGAGGAGAGGTTTATCCATTTCCAGTAATCAGTTTTTTACATCACTGTGGAGGAATTTTGGCCCACTCTTCTTAGCATTACTGTTTAAATTCAATCACATTAGAGGGTATTCAAGCATCAACAGCCTGTTTAAAGGTCCCCTATTATGCTGTATTTGGTTATTTAAAATATTTCCAATGGGTCTTTAAAATAATGTTAAGAATTCAGTTACAAAAGAAAACCACACACATCCAGGCCTAGTCAGACCTCTCTCACCCCATCTGTGCCGGCCTGGAACACGAGCTGTTTTGAGTGGGAGGGGAGGCTATGCTAATGAGGCGCTGCTCTGATTGGCTGCCTAGCCGCTTCGATTCCGGGAGAAGGTGCAAACCCGAAAAACCAGGACACCAAGATGGCAGGTATTTCAGGACAGCTCTCCGCGGCAGCTATTGCTGTAAGACTGCACTTTTTTGATCCCGAATTCGACCCCGAACGGGAGGAGGAAGCAATTGAAGTATTGCAGCAACGTTTACAGCAGGATTTTAATGAGTGGCAAGTTTAGTGTTTGCTCGTACTGTCTCGCCTTGCATGCATGTGATTGTAGCTGTAATGTTATATAGTCATGTTATATATCCATTTAGCTATCCGGAGGAAACTTTGCTAAAAGCTCCTCTTAACCATTTCTCCTAAAACGAAACACAATTCCGACACCAAGCTACTAAATGAGTTCGTAGCAAAAACACATAAAATGTGTCAGCGTTGCTTATGTGGAGCTAGCAAATCGATGACTTCTACCAGAAATCCGTATCCGACCTCCACTTCTTTTTCGGCTTTTTATTAGTCAGAAGAATTTCCATAAAACCTTAAAACAGCCTATATAAAATACTCGATATTTGAAAGTTGGAAGAAAAAGCAATATGAGGCATGTTATCCCGTTCATTATAACATAGTCGAATGAAAAGAAAAACCCATGTCTACATCAAAAAAAAAATTAAAAATGAAGAAAACAAAGTAGATCTTATCTTATGCTTCCAAAAAAAAAAATTATGAGGGCGTCTTCCTCAAAAGAACGCACCTGGGGGGTGCAGGTGAAAAGTAAAATTTTGCCTTTAATGTGCAAATGCTGTAATGCACATGCTTTTTTTTTTGCACATACTGAATGGGTATAAGAGCATGCCTAGAACCTCATTCATCCATCATTTCACCACTTTTGATAACGAGAAGACTCCAGGAAAAAGAAAGATTGTGGGCCATAGGGATGCTCCATGCCGGAAGAACCCAGGCTTACACAGCCAGACAACTGCATGTCTCACAGACCATTGTCAGCCAACTGTGGGCACGCTACGCTGCCACTGGTAGAGTTTAGGACAGACCGCGAAGAGGGAGTGCAAGATACACAACCAGGCGAGATGACCACCATATAGTCAATAGAGCCCTGTGTGATAGGCGACTGAATGCGACACAGCTGCAACAAGGGCATCTACAGGCTACAGGAAACCTCATCTCAACACAGACCTTACGAAACTGTCTGCATGCTGCCAACCTGCGAGCCAGGTAGCCATACATCCCATTGCCTCTCTGCAATCGCCATCAGCAGACAAGGAGACAGTGGTGTCAATAATGGTGAGGTGTAATGTTCAGCGATGAGTCACGGTTCAATCTGGACTTCAATAATGGTCGTCATTGTGTTTGGCGTCGCCCAGGCAAACATCATCAACAAGCCCCCATGATTCTGCATGATCGGTATGGTAGAGGGTCAGAAATGGTGTGGGGTGGAGTCACTATGACAGGCAGGACTGACCTCCACATCCGCCATTGGAGAGTCACAGGGGTGTACTACCGGGACATCATCACATGTGCTTCTGTTTGCACGCTCCCATGGACCTGGATACATCATAATGCCAGAGCTCATTGCGCACGCGTCGTTCTTTGACCATCTCCAAAGGCACCAAATTCAAACCTTGCCCTGGCCTGTGATTTCCTCTGACGTCTCCTCCATAAAACACATATGGGATGTGCTGGGACAACGTGTCCAAGGGGGGCAAACACCCTGTCAGGACTTGGTACAGCTGGATGTGGTACTCCAGGAGGAGTGACAGAGAATTCCTCAAGCTGACATTTCATCTCATTAGGAGCATGCGGCATCGGTGTGATGCTTGTTTGGACGCTAATGGCACACCAACTCATTACTGATCACAACATGACTTCTGGGGTACCACCCCATTCGACATTTTGTTCCTCCAGAAAAAAATTCTCAATGACTTAAGCGATGATAAAGTGTCATGAACTTCATCAAGAATTGCTCACCAATTAAATAACATAGTTTTAAAATTCAAAATAAATATATTTTCAGAGTAATTTGTCTTTTCTTTTCATTATCCCCTACTTTTTGTGAGCAGAATAGAAAAATGCTAAATTTTTCCTAAAGACGGAACAGATAGCCAATAGCCTACATGCCCGTGTTTTAAATTTTAATTTATCTTGGCTATATTGAACAATAGCAAGTGCAACACAACACAATTTTAGGAGGAGTCAATAATTGGAGGGCATAAATATTTTATGAAAACGCATTAATGAACAATTTAAAAAACCACTGCGGGAAAAATATCCCCATTTGTGTTTCTGGTATTGAAAAGTTAAGCTGTATTTCACACAGTCTGCAGTTTATGTGCGAGCCAACCCTTACGGATCACATCACAGCAGAAACAGTTGAGCACTGTCATCAGAAACGAATTTCACTTCACGTGATGCTTCAGAGAAAACAACGTCTCGTTTCTCTGAAAACATATTTCCTCAATTCTCTCCTAGAATGGTTTCCTTGCGTCTCTCCATGCGTCCTCGGTGCGAGGGATTATTACACACGGAAAAGTCGCAAGTGAGAGGAACGAGGATGCAGTTTTGAGAGATGAGATGCATCCCTAGTATCTAGTGATGGGTATAGGTTCCAGACCAGACGATTATTGACTGCGAAGGGTTTGCCACCAAGTGATAAAAATGTCAGTTTAATGATTGATTACGTCTGTTTGTCCAATTACTTTTGCGCCACTAAAACTGAGAGAGCTGTGCATTGATATATGGTTTATATATGGTGTTATGTATATATGGTTTAGACAATACTTTGGCACAACCCTGATATTGTAGCGGAAATTCTGCACTTCAAGCTCATTTTGATTGTTCCTTTTCAAATCCATCGTGGTAGCGTACAAAACAAAAACAATGAAAATAGTGCCTCTGTCCAAATATGTATTGATCTAACTGTAAATAAAACCTAACTAACCACAACTAACAGGATAAGAGCATTACCGAAGTGAATATAAATGGAAAAAAATCACATTTTAAGACGAGTGTTTTTCAAACATAAGCTTTCCAATTAGTTAATTAGACTGAGCCAGCATCTCATTACTGGTCATATTTATCACCTTTCCACCCATATCTAATTTATGCAAAGTCCCTCTGGATTAAATTTGGCTAGAGTAACCTTTAACTGTGAACCCAGGTAACACCTGAGGCCAATTAAAGAACTTTGGTGATGTAATTTCATGAAAACTACAGGTGGTCTTCTGTTCAAAGAAAGCCTCCAGTGCTTTATTTCTTATGTTGGGTAATTGGGAGGTGTGATTAAGCTCTCACAGGGAAAGGTCAGTTAGAGTTTAGAGCAGCTGGTGATTTCTCCCTGTATTTCTCTCAAAAATAATACAAGTTAAGTGTTGCATTCAACAGGAAACTATTCAGAAATACCCACAAGACAATGCCCCTGGATAGCTGTGTACTTACAAGTATATGCTTCGACTGTTTTGACCGTAAGTAGGGGCAGCATGTCAGCCATGTGGTTGAATGGCTTTCATGCCACAGTACAAAGACATGCATATGTGCTAATTGGGGACTAAATTTAAATCAGGTATGAGCTTGTGAGAGAACGGAGTGTGATCTCAACATTGTTGTGATAACTGTAAGAAGACAGGCACTGTATGGCCTGAAAAAAAAAGCACTGAAGTGTAGTCAAACATCTTCAAGGTATGGCACTCTCATTCTGTTAGTATGACAAAGCCAACTTACTGATCATCATAATCATCATCTTCTCATTATTAAGTTGGCTTGACAAAGCCATCTTACTGATTTTCTTCTTCTTCTTCTTCCTCTTACTATTATTATTATTGTACTTATTAATATTATTTTTATTGTCATTATCTTTTTTCTACCAAATTTGCAGGAGCAACTCCTACAGCTTCGAAGCTACAGGCCCAGAAATTGCAGGGCAGCGTCAGGATATGCCAGGTCAGGTCGCTTGAGTTTTTTGAGTGGATAGCTCACTTGTTTTTTCTTTTGTTAGTTTTTTTTTAATCTTTTTTTTCCCATAGACTTATAATGGGCTACTTTAGCTCATAAATGGCCTGAAACATCAACTTTGCTGCTGTGTAGCTTGATGTTGGCTCATATTTGTCAAGTTTTTTTATGATCCCCACTTCCATCCCTGCTTGTTCATCTCCTCTGTGTAGCTCCATAGACTTCCATTCATTTTTTTTACTCCAAGCAACCAAGTGGGATCTGTCGTAAAATTAGATGTGCTATTTTAGCACTGTTAACCATCACAAGGTTTTCTCTGGTGACTTTGTCAATATACTTCTCAAAAATATTTTTGTGGATTTTAAAGAGGATTGACACATTTGTGTGTCAGGAGCAAAGACATGTTGCATGGGGTCATAAAATATCTCAAAAGAATCTGTTATATTTCACACATTATCATCTATGTTTTTTTTTTTTTGCTGAATAGCTACGTTTCATCATTATAGTGTATTTGTTGGTCACTATTTGGTCACAAGACATCTCAATGTGATCACGATGTTTTCTTTTTTTCCAGATAATTTTGTTATCTAGTTGTGTTTCCCTTCATTTTCTGTACTGCTTCTTCCTCTCTAAGGTCGCAGGGCAGCTGGAGCCTTGACTAGCTGACAATGAGCGAAAGGCAGGGACCCACCCTGGACAGCTCACCACTCCATCGCAGGGCGCACACACCATTCACACACCCTTCACTCACACACTCATACTTACGAGCAATTTAGAATCTCCAATTAACCTGACATGCACCTCTTAGGACTGTGGGTGGAAACTGGAGTACCGACAGGCAGCCCACACAAACACGGAGAGAAAATGTAAACTCCACACAGAAAGGCCCCGGGCCAAATTCAAAGCCACGACCTTCTAGCTGTGACACAGCAGTCTGTTTAAAACAAAAGATGGGAAAACACCCTGACTACACTGAATATAGGCTGGTAATTTAGTGTTCTTACAGTGTTACAGTATTATTACAAAAACTTCATTTTTAGTTTGCAAAATTTATTTGTATCTTGTGTTATTCAAAAAGGAATTTCCCTACTGTAAGCAGCAACAAACATGGGGCTCTAAATTCGTTGACCAGGCACAGGCGCGACGCAGGCGCGGTGAATGGGGAGAGCGCCCCGCCAACGGGATGTATCCAGGCGTATTTTGCAATTTCATGCCCGGCACAGCCGGGCGCAAGTACTCCTCTGTCCCGCCTCTGTCCCTCCTGCCGGCGCAAGTGGCAAAGAGGGAGGAGAGAGGACCTGAATGGGTTTAACACAGCCGAGTCAAATCTTCACCAATCAAATGAGCTCCTCTCCTCACCTTTAAAATGTTGGAATAAAGAAGCCTCTGTCCTATATCTGCATGATGCGTTAATGTTGCATTTTACTTTGTTGCTTCAGGCATGTTTTCTGCACTGCTTACGTCTATATTAAGCATTACGAATATGAGTTAGCTGGCTAGCTAGGGCATTAGCGAATTATTACCATTAGCAAACTTGAATGGAATTTCAAAACAAAACTATGTCAGATCTTTCAAACTTATGAAGTTGGAATGAAATACGACGGTTGCTCATTTATTTCTTCTGCCTGCGTCATTGGGAAGAGAAACGATGGATAGCGTGTTCCTATTATTACACCCTGTTGCTGCTTAAAATTTTGGGATTAACATGCATGGACAACAATGCAAGATACGTTACACATTTATTTTCAATATGTGATCTTAACTCAGTACGAGATGATAGCAATCAGGCTGTATTCCTTTCCCCCACTAAAAACAATAAAACCTAAGTGACAATAATAGTATTAAGCCGCTTGCACACTGGACGCGAATCTTTGCATTGACTTTGAATGTCATCAGTCGTGCGAAAAATTTGTTTTGCGTCCAGTGTGCCAGCGGCTTTACTGAGCATAGAACGCAAGCATTATATATATGTATATACTATATATACGGAATTACCTGATGCCGAGGCAGTTTGTGGTTGGCTGAGGAAGATGTGAAGTCTTTAGTTTGCATCACAGATTCAGCTGCGCTGATGAAGCCAGGTCGAGTTTCCACTACGCGTGCCAACCGCCTTTGATCTGACATCAGGACAATCAATATAGATACTATAATTTATGTCCTGAATTCAGATAGTTCCATTAAATAGTGGTTGCTGTAATTATTTATTGCATTGAAATGTACCTGACATTCTGGAAACCTGCCTGTGAGGTTTCGGTGACGTGTGCGCACTGTGCGCCGGTCAGTCAAATTACCACTGCACAGAAAGTAAACCAGGTTGGAGCTGGCGAGCTCTCTGCACACTTTCGGCGGAGCCTTTTGCCATGAAATTGTCACTGCGTCATGATGAATATGTGACACCTCCCCCTACTACGCCCCCATACCCATCTCGGCGCATGTCTGTTTACCAAATTGCCAAAGTGGCTGCGCACGGTGTTGCACCGCACGAAATTACCACTGCGCGAGCTGCACTAGACGAAATTACCACTGCGTGGGCTGCGCCACCCTGTGCTGCGCCAAGAAATTAGAGCCCAAAGAGTGTCTAAATAAATGCAATTTTGTTTTCCAATATGTGTTCTGCTGCTTTTTGCATTTAAATTAATTGAAAATCACAAATCATTACATTGGAGTGTCTTGGTGTGCATGACATTTGTTTAGAAACCGGTATATTCAGTATATCATGGACAGAAACGGGGCCATTCAAAAGCCCTGCACCTATCCAAAGTATAATGGGTTCATAAATTATCCCACTTAGTAATTGAGATGCTATTTTTCTGAATATGATTTTCCAGGGTTCGAGCGCTTAACCAACAGGGTGAAGCCACACGATCAGGAAAACTGTTGCAGTAGCTCCTTTAGAGTTGTGCTCGATTGTGTACCTGACTTGATCTTGAGAGAGTTCAGAAACGCATGTGATCAACACCTGAACGTCATGTGGCCTCACACCTGAGCCACTCAGATGATTCGATTTGCCGCTATTTCCTGCCATGCGCTGTAATTTACCCAAATCCCTAAAAGTACACTAAGCTGTCTGAAGTCAGCAGCATCAGATAAATGCGCCAATTGTGAGTTTGGGGCAAAGACTGTGTAAGAAGATGGATGAAGCAACCGTGACTTCACTATTTGGTTTCTGCATACCATTTAGTAAGCCTCAATTTTGGCAATTTGAACAGCGCCATTTTGTCATTTTGAAATGATTAATTCCAATTGGACGAGAGCGTGAATTGAAGATCCAGGGAGGAGCGAGGGGTGGATCTATGGGTGGATCTGACCGTATCTGACAAGGATCAGAGGATAGTCACGCCCCTAAAGCATATTATGGGTTTATCCTTTATTCTAGTCTATCTGAGACATATCTGAACATCATGATATATCAAAGGAGACTTGAAACTTGTGGGAGATACCATAAAATAATGTGGAAAATCATTATTGAAATAATAAATCAGGTGGTAAAGTAGGGTCATTTTCTTATAGACTTCTATAGTACTGAACTTCTTTCTGCAACCATCGACCTCGCCATCTGCTGGCCATTAAATAGAATGAAATTTTTAGAGATTACGGCATTGGCCTCACTTTTCAGACCTGAGTCCATCTTTTTATACAGTCTATGGTTTTGGGTTGGGGTTTTTAAACTCAGGAAGCGGTCACATGTTATTTCATGAAGCCACACCCCCTTTTCTGATTGCTTCTCTCCTTTGTAACTATCGATCCCAGTGTCTTATGGAGTAGGGGGTTGGTTTTTAGAAACAATAGCATCATTCTAATGATAACAATTTGGCTTTGTCCAAACCAACTTAAAGTTTGTTTATAGACATTACGTTCTAGATGAATGTTGGAAGTCCTAGATGAAAATAAGCCTGAAATTTTGATTTAGGATGCGGTAGCAGAGATGAAGTACACACAGTTAACCTTGACCTGAATTCACAATCAGAGGTTTCATGGATTTTCAAATCCAGAACATAATAATAAGGGCAATTTATTTCATAAAACGTAGCTATTATAACATACTGTACTCAGCATTCTCCATCTGTTCCAGAATGTGCTTGACCAGAATCATACTATTGTTAGTGTGCAAATTAAATGAACAAAAAAACTACACTTGAGTGTGATGCATGGCATTCAGGAATGGGATACTGATAGAAATAACCTAACTGAATTCCACAAAATAGGTTTTTAATGCAATTTCACTTCGAAGTTACAACCTTGACCATTTTCTCCTTGAATGCCAGAAGTAAACTGTTCATGCAATTTAACCATTAACCAGGAAGACTTGACTTTGAAACCAACAATTATAGGACAGAGAGGACACATTTTCTGTTACATTTAATCTGGTTCACGTCATGTGTTCCAAAAATTTAATAATTTGTCAAGCCTCAATTAAATGTGCCATTTCAAACTGACATATGCCCTCCAAAAAAAGATACTACTCACATATATAAGCCCAAGATCTCACTTCAGCAGAATGTGACAGGACATCATGCACTCATAAAATCAATCAACTTTGGGTCCTTAAAGATTAAATACTAAGCAAGATCCATTGGGAAGACCTCAAAGACTAAGAACTGAGATTTAATTTAAGGTTAAATGAAGGCTGTCGGAGGAATCTGAATTGAAGGGCTGAGAACCAGTGATTTAACCCCAAGAAATGAAAATTACAGTTTGGATCATATTGTGACAGATGTTGATAAGATTCTTAATACAAAATTGGTGCCATGATGTTTATTATACCTGTGAACAACATTGTGAGTAATATATTTACAAATATATATATATATATATATATATATATATATATATAAATATGGATTTTGAGATTTTTACTTTAATTGACTAGCAATCAGTGATACTGAAGTGCAGAAGAGCTAATTTCGCCAACAGCTGCTTCTTTTGATCTGAAATGAACTTGAATCTGACCTTTGAACTTTGCTTTTCTATGTAAGCGAATATCTCAAAAACTACATCCTGGAGGACAGTATCCTTCTCGCGTGACAGGTCACATATATATATATATATATATATATAGAGGGTTTGGAGAGCAATGGTTATTTGTCCATTTTAGAGGTTTTGAGAAAAATTGATTTTTAGGTTTCCAGGTGTTCTATTGAATCAGGTATTTTATATCACTTCTTTTTACCAGTGACTCTTTTTCTGCATGGTTCAGAAGTATATTGAACACCTAAGTTTTTATAGGAGTGTAACCGCAACATCATGGTCAAAATTGCCAAAAATGGACATGTCACCTCAGTGCTCCCACAATTCTAGCACATGATGTGACATAACACAATGGTGATTGGTTGAAGGTAAGTTCGTTTGCAATGGAACACAGACTATTCTGTATTAAAATTCATGTTTATTCATCAAAATGTCAATGTTTAATTCATTTAAGCAGATTTTGTTGGACATATCACAAAATGAAAATATGAATTCTGATTAAAAATGAATGCAGATGGACATATAGTTACTGTGCTCCACGGATTAGCTGATAGAAAGCTATATATATCTCAAAAACAATGTTCTTTGGGTTACATCGCTCTGGTTCTAAGCCCTTCAAATATTATCTGGAATAGGTTTCTTTGCTTCTAGTTTTGGTTACATAATGGGTTACTCCAAACCCAAACAACTGCACCAGGCCATTTGTTTCTCTAAAAGGTACTGAACCAATTAAAGCAAATCCTCACAAACTCTACTGCCTTACCAGTCAATGTATCATGGACTAACCAGGCCTGCAGTCCTGACTATTCTGCTTCAGCATTCCTCAAAGCTCCTGTTTCAAGTGACAGCACATTCGGAGTCTCCTGTTTTTGCAAGGAAACTTTCCTGTTGCAATAGACACAACCCAATTAAACAGGTGCACTGAATTTACTAATGAACTGGCTGCAGGCAGACCTACTGAGCAAGTGCTTTTTAGGTAAAGTGAAACATTTATATAGATGACATTAATATGAATTTGTAGCGAACGTACTGTATGGTGTATTTAGTTCCTGCATAAAATTCAGCTTTGGTCCCTTATGTCATTAATGTAGGTCGCTGAAAATGTATTGCATTTTTCAAATAGCTTCCCATTGTAATGAGTACATCAATTATTTAAGCTGATCTGCGCAATCCTTGTTGTCAGTTTGAACTGTCTGGGGTGGCATGGCTCAGGGGGTAGAGAGAGTATTCTAGAAATGAGAAGGATCCTTGCTCCTCTAGAGAGTGCGTCAAAGTGTCCTTGAGGAAGACATTCATCCCCAAGCTGCTCCTGGTGTGCAGGTTGGTGCCTTGTATGGCTGCCTCTGTCATCAACATGTGTGTGTGTGTGCATGTGTGTGTGTGTGTCCGAAGACTTGTAAAGCGCTATATAAATGCAGTCCATTTTCCATCGATTTACAATGTAGACTTATAAAATTCTATGCCTTGTTAGTCCGTGCTTCCAGTTCAGAGTAATGTATTTTAGAGGAGTAAAATAAAACCAAAATCTGAACATCATGTTTATATGCAGTGACTGTGCCATGGCTTTCATCTTTATTGGCAAGTACGAAATTTTAAACCATGATTTTCTGAAGGACATGGTTTGTCCTCATCTTGGAAGTCCAGCTAATCTTGCTTCAAAAAGGACCAGGATACCATTGCTCACAAATTCGATTAAAATATAATAGTCCCTCAGTTAGTAGTGCCACTTGAAAAATTTCAGCAATTTTCAGCTTTCAGAGGAAAAGACCTTTAACTTACTGCAAAGCACCAAAGCCGTACCCTGTGCAAATGCCTGCGATGCTCAATGAATTTCAGTCTCTCTGATCTGAGCTCTGTGAGATGTGTGACACGTAGTCAGAAATCCAAGCCTGGGATGAACTCTGGCGTTTGTGGTTCCTCTTTCAATATTTTTCTCAAATTTAAATTTTCAGTGTGGAGAGAGGATGTTTGATTTGTATGTCCCAGCTCTCACCCCAATCACACTGCTGGCCAGAGAAACGTGTCTGGCCCTGAAGGAGCTTAGTCTTCAACTCAGAAACATGTTTACATGTCCAGCTCATCTGCCCTAACACTCAGAAACATGTGTACATTTACCCCACATCTGCCCTGACACTCAGAAACATGTTCACATTTACCCCACATCTGCCCTTACACTCAGAAACATGTTTACATTTACCCCACTTCTGCCCTGACACTCAGAAACATGTTTACATTTACCCCACATCTGCCCTTATACTCAGAAACATGTTTACATTTACCCCACATCTGTCCTTACATTCAGAAACATGTTTACATTTACCCCACATCTGCCCTTATACTCAGAAACATGTTTACATTTACCCCACATCTGCCTTTACACTCAGAAACATGTTTACATTTACCCCACTTCTGCCCTGACACTCAGAAACATGTTTACATTTACCCCACATCTGCCTTTACACTCAGAAACATGTTTACATTTACCCCACATCTGCCTTTACACTCAGAAACATGTTTACATTTACCCCACATCTGCCTTTACACTCAGAAACATGTTTACATTTACCCCACATCTGCCCTTACACTCAGAAACAAGTTTACATTTACCCCACATCTGCCCTTACATTCAGAAACATGTTTACATTTACCCCACATCTGCCCTTATACTCAGAAACATGTTTACATTTACCCCACATCTGCCCTTATACTCAGAAACATGTTTACCCATCTCAGAAACATGTTTACATTTACCCCACATCTGCCCTTATACTCAGAAACATGTTTACATTTACCCCACATCTGCCCTTATACTCAGAAACATGTTTACATTTACCCCACATCTGCCCTGACACTCAGAAACATGTTTACATTTACCCCACATCTGCCCTTATACTCAGAAACATGTTTACATTTACCCCACATCTGCCCTTATACTCAGAAACATGTTTACATTTACCCCACATCTGCCCTTATACTCAGAAACATGTTTACATTTACCCTACATCTGCCCTGACACCCACATCATCTGCCCTTACACTCAGAAACATGAAACATGTTTACATTTACATCTGCCCTTACACTCAGAAACATGTTTACATTTACCCCACATCTGCCCTGACACTCAGAAACATGTTTACATTTACCCCACATCTGCCCTTACACTCAGAAACATGTTTACATTTACCCCACATCTGCCCTAACACTCAGAAACATGTTTACATTTACCCCACATCTGCCCTTACACTCAGAAACATGTTTACATTTACCCCACATCCCTTACACTCAGAAACATGTTTACATTTACCCCACATCTGCTCAGAAACCTACCCCACATCTATACACTCAGAAACATGTTTACATTTACCCCACATCTGCCCTTACACTCAGAAACAAGTTTACATTTACCCCACAAACAGAAACAAGTTTACATTTACCCCACATCTGCCCTTACACTCAGAAACATGTTTACATTTACCCCACATCTGCCCTTACACTCAGAAACATGTTTACATTTACCCCACATCTGCCCTTACACTCAGAAACATGTTTACATTTACCCCACATCTGCCCTGACACTCAGAAACATGTTTACATTTACCCCACATCTGCCCTTACACTCAGAAACAAGTTTACATTTACCCCACATCTGCACACTCTGTTTACATTTACCCCACATCTGCCCTGACACTCAGAAACATGTTTACATTTACCCCACATCTGCCCTTATACTCAGAAACATGTTTACATTTACCCCACATCTGCCCTGACACTCAGAAACATGTTTACATTTACCCCACATCTGCCCTTACACTCAGAAACATGTTTACATTTACCCCACATCTGCCCTTACACTCAGAAACATGTTTACATTTACCCCACATCTGCCCTTACACTCAGAAACAAGTTTACATTTACCCCACATCTGCCCTTACACTCAGAAACATGTTTACATTTACCCCACATCTGCCCTTACACTCAGAAACATGTTTACATTTACCCCACATCTGCCCTGACACTCAGAAACATGTTTACATTTACCCCACATCTGCCCTGACACTCAGAAACATGTTTACATTTACCCCACATCTGCCCTTACACTCAGAAACATGTTTACATTTTACATCTGCCCTTACACTCAGAAACATGTTTACATTTACCCCACATCTGCCCTTACACTCAGAAACATGTTTACATTTACCCCACATCTGCCCTTACACTCAGAAACATGTTTACATTTACCCCACATCTGCCCTTACACTCAGAAACATGTTTACATTTACCCCCACATCTGCCCTTACACTCAGAAACATGTTTACATTTACCCCACATCTGCCCTTACACTCAGAAACATGTTTACATTTACCCCACATCTGCCCTTATACTCAGAAACAAGTTTACATTTACCCCACATCTGCCCTTATACTCAGAAACATGTTTACATTTACCCCACATCTGCCCTTATACTCAGAAACATGTTTACATTTACCCCACATCTGCCCTTATACTCAGAAACATGTTTACATTTACCCCACAACATATACTCAGAAACAAGTTTACATTTACCCCACATCTGTTTCAGAAACAAGTTTACATTTACCCCACATCTGCCCTACACTCAGAAACATGTTTACATTTACCCCACATCTGCCCTTACACTCAGAAACATGTTTACATTTACCCCACATCTGCCCTTATACTCAGAAACATGTTTACATTTACCCCACATCTGCCCTTACACTCAGAAACATGTTTACATTTACCCCACATCTGCCCTTATACTCAGAAACATGTTTACATTTACACTCAGAAACATGTTTACCCACATCTGCCATCTGCCCTTACACTCAGAAACATGTTTACATTTACCCCACATCTGCCCTTACACTCAGAAACATGTTTACATTTACCCCACATCTGCCCTTATACTCAGAAACATGTTTACATTTACCCCACATCTGCCCTTACACTCAGAAACATGTTTACATTTACCCCACATCTGCCCTTATACTCAGAAACATGTTTACATTTACCCCACATCTGCATGTTTACATTTTTACACTCAGAAACATGTTTACATTTACCCCACATCTGCCCTTACACTCAGAAACATGTTTACATTTACCCCACATCTGCCCTTACATTCAGAAACATGTTTACATTTACCCCACATCTGCCTTTACACTCAGAAACATGTTTACATTTACCCCACATCTGCCCTTACATTCAGAAACATGTTTACATTTACCCCACATCTGCCCTTACACTCAGAAACATGTTTACATTTACCCCACATCTGCCCTTACACTCAGAAACATGTTTACATTTACCCCACATCTGCCCTTACACTCAGAAACATGTTTACATTTACCCCACATCTGCCCTTATACTCAGAAACATGTTTACATTTACCCCACATCTGCCCTTACACTCAGAAACATGTTTACATTTACCCCACATCTGCCTATACACTCAGAAACATGTTTACATTTACCCCACATCTGCCCTTACACTCAGAAACATGTTTACATTTACCCCACATCTGCCCTTACACTCAGAAACAAGTTTCAGAAACAAACATGTTTACATTACCCCCCACATCTGCCCTTACACTCAGAAACATGTTTACATTTTACATCTGCCCTCAGAAACATGTTTACATTTGCCCCACACTCAGAAACATGTTTATATTTACCCCGCATCTGCCCTTATACTCAGAAACATGTTCACATTTACCCCACATCTGCCCTTATACTCAGAAATAAGCCTGAGCTACAGCAGCATTCCACTTAGCAAACTTGTATGAGAGCTGAAAAAAATAATAAGATTATCATATGATTGACAATAGTGTCTCCTGGAAAACAATCAAACAAACACGGCGGAGTGACTGTAATCAGGGGATACTACAGAGAAAAATCCAGATTGTTTGTAGAGGTTTTGTTAACTCTTCACAAATCATTAAAAAAAAAAACAAAAACAAAAAACAGAACCCTCAAAAAATGACCCCGACTGATTGAGGGAAAATCAAAATGTTAGAAAAAAAAACTATGCCTCCTCTTTACTTCAACCATACCCGCAATATTTAAGATATAACATTTCAATCCACTTTAAGCAATGTAAGTTAAGCGCTTAGCCAGCATTAGAAACATTTTCAAGAATTAGTGCCTGCCAGTCAGCTGACAGTACCCCCCTAACGTCCAGTAATGGTAATGTTAGTCAGGTAGCTGACAATAATAACGAGCGATGTGCATGTGATGCATTGTGATGTCCCCCGCCCCCAGATAAAGGAGGGTAAAACAGTATGTCCTATGCATACATGCCAACTCTGCCACTTTTGGCAGTAAACTACGGCTTTCGGGGCGTTTCATTCTGAAAAAAACGCCCCAAAAGTGGTATTCTACCGCCAAAAGCGGTAGAGTTGGCATGTATGCCTATGCTTTCACGGGGGACATAATTATTAACATTTTGAAAAGTCAAGCTGTTACATATTGAACGAGTAAAATATGATTTTCTGCAGTCCAGGTATGGCTGCACACCAAAACACGAGACTAAATACAGCGAATAGGATGGTTGGCAGCCCTGCATGTTTATCTGTGTCGAACATGGGCAACGGTTCAAATGAGCTTTATTTTGCCGCGTACATCTCCCGCATTGACACCATGTGTCTGTCGCTGTGAATCTAGCCCTGCCCTCTCGTCACGTGCTCACTTGTGCTTCATTTTCTGACAATTTTGGCACAATGTAACAACATTTGGATTTAAATAAGCAGAAGACAATTATCTTTACTCTATTGATGCAGTTTGTAGTTTCTCCTTTATTCAACAATCTTGTCAGAAGACATATTGATGGTCCTGAAAAAGATGTCACTGTGTTTCAAAAGGGGTAAATTATTGGTCTGTGTCAAAAAGACAACAATTAAGGAGACTGCTGAAATTGCTGAGATTGGCTGAGCTGTCCTACGCATTATAAACTCCATTGAAAGTCTTTTTGATTTGCTGGAGAAGACCGTATGAAGGGGTTTCATCAGTAAAAAATCTAGGAAAAACTTAAAATCCAGGAAAGAATTAATGCAAATCTGGGCAGAAATAAGTGTTGAGACATTGCATAAGGTTTTCGAAACAATGCTGTCAGGCAGAAGGAACTTTTCAATAGACAGTATTCTCTTTCATTCTCACAAACTGATTCCTCAAATTCTATTGCTGTAATTACTCTGCCGCAGTGAGCTGTTGGGGTATATGGTGACCTGACAATGTTTATGTTGAGGTGGTTATTAAACTCATTCCACTGTTTACAACAGCCCAAATTCCATTTCCTTACCCCCCAGCTGGGTAATTTAGAGTTTGTATGTGTAAGATAACCTCTTCCTCAGTTTCTCCAAACATCTTTCTCCTGACCCCCCTTAACTCCCCTCTCTTTCAGGTTTGGGTCATAAGGTTGCTTAGGTCATGGAATGTTCCATGACAATGCAAGTTCTGAATATAGTCATGTTTGGTGTCATTTTGTCAGTGTGACTGGTGCAATGGTCTAATTTCCACAGCTGTTTCCCTTGGTCTTAATATGCATCGAAGGACCTAGGATAAAACTGGACCAGTGTGGGGACCTGCCCCCATGAAAACCACATGGCCTGAGTCTTTAATCAGCACCCAGCTCCTGTGGGCTTGGGAACTTAGACTCGAAACTCTAAATTGCTAATTTATGGCTCTCTGGTTAGAGAAACAAATGCCAAGTTTGTGTACTTAAAGCGGGGAAACAAAGCCTATGTCGATTTCTGCCACTAAACTCCCTCATGATGCGGCGTGTAACTTTCTGTGGAGCTCTTTAGCCAGACTCCCATGTGACGCGTCATTTGTAACTTTGAGCAGAGTTCTGCTGTCAGGCTCCCGCATGATCCTTGTTATGGGTAGCTTGTTGCCAAGTAAAAATGTGCTCAATTTTGACTCTGTAATTTGCCATAATATTACTAATTTTATAAATACATTTTAAGTATTCTGATTGATGTTTAATTTGGATAGTAATTGGTGTTTGTAATATTTGCTAATTACCTCTGCCAAACGAAGTTGGCAGGAGGTTATGTGATCGGTGCCATTTGTTTGTTTGGTTGTGTTAGATTGTGAACAAGGTAATTCAAAAAGTAATGAACGGATATCTCTGAAATTTTGTGGGTGGTTCGCTATTACATCAGGGATGGACCCAATTGATTTTGACCACGATCAGTGAAACAATATGGCCGCCACGGCGGCCATCATGAAATCCTATGACACACGATAACTAAACTTTGCTCCCACTCAGCAAGATTTGGACTGTGCTTCCTTGGCAGAGGTTTGTACTCTAGGAGTGCCTCTAGTTTTCTAAATACATTCAAGTGTTTTGATGTATGTTTAATTTGGATTGTAATTGGCTTGAAGTGACTTATCTGGCTAATAAATTGTTAAACTTGATGTACGTGGTTTCTCTGAAAATTATGAAATTCTCTCAGTTAATATATAAGGCGGGAACTCCCCCTCAACCTGGTCTGGGGAGGATGCATATTTAAGCTTAAAGGGGCTATGTCAATAGCTGGGCATGCGCAGTCTGGTTGCGAAACTCAAGCGAAACGGTAACACTTTACAATAAGGGTACAACAATGAACATTAATTAACATTAGTTCATTAAGTATCAGTTAATCAGCAGGTAACTAATGCGTTAGATAGCTGAATAAGCGTTACGTAATCATAATTGAACATTTATTAATTTTCTGTGTATCCCTCATTGTGAAGTTGAAAACATCCCTTAAGTATCCCCTATGTAGCACTTCAAACTATTAAACCATAATTTATAAATTAATACCTTAGTTGATGTGAACATCATTTGTAAATGATTACCAGGTGCATTAGTTAAATGTTAATTACCTGTTAGTACATGCTTATTACTGCATTAACTAATGTTAACTGTTGTACCCTTATTGTAATGTGTAACCAGCGAAACTTATATTTTCCGTGGGCTACGGGAAAGTCTGGCGTTTGCCATTACAAAGGAGGAGCGCGACAATCTAAACGAATCCAGCTTTCTTTAATGTCATCTGCACAAAATATTGATAAGAGTGCTGCATTATTAGACAATGTCGTTGGAAGGAAATTTTTGTTATTTTTAACTTCCCAAGGCCAAAATATGGCTTTGAGAAATCCAAATGTGAGACGGGGCATTATCTTCAGACCGATGCTTTCCTTTAATGTACTACCTATCACAGAGTATTGCACCCGCTGACTTCTGTCTTTCAATCAATCTCCTCCGTTTAGGCCGGTGTGACATGGGGTGGTTACTATTATAAATATTCTGAGAGTAGTAACATAAATATGTGATTCTTCTTTTGATCAGGTCTAAATGATAAATTATAGTGCTTCTATTCAAATTTGATTTCTTAAATTAACAATTATATTAAAATGGAGTCAGATAAATTATACATGGTCATAAATGACTTCTACCAACTTTTATAGAAAGATTTTTCCAACAGTGCCAGGGGGGAATGCACGCAGATACCTTCGCCTGGTAATTTTTGGGTTAGTGGAGGGCTTAGAATGCCACAATGAATGTGCACTTGAAAAGTTAAAGGAGGCCCAACAAAATTTTTGTTATGATTCTGCTCTGTTCTGTTCATGTTCTGTTCATGTTTTGCTTATGCCTTGATTCCATGCCATGTTTTGTTTCTGTTTGATTCCGTATTTCCTGCCATAGTCCATTTCCCCAGTCATATTCCGGTCATTGTTTTGCATTTTGCCATGCTTTGCACTTTGTCTCCCCTGTCTGGTCTGGTGTTATGTGACAGCTTATTTCCCCCAGTATTGTGTGCCACGCTTTCAGGCGATTTCATGGTTTCTGGGTTTCCAGTCATTCCTTCTAATCTCGTTTGCTTCCTTCGCCTTGCTGTTCTGTCTTTACTAATAATACTAACAGTTTGTTTTTTTAGTTAAATTTACTAACTCTGACTAACATTGTATATAGTACTAACTTACTAATGAGCACTAGGGATTGTATAGCTGCACTTTACTAATTGACTAACGAGCTCTCAGCACTCGCCCTATTCTAGTCTCCGCCTCTTGTCTTCACTCAATCTACTTTGCTGCGTTTCAGCGGATCCTCCGCACCTGTTTAACTCTGTTCTGCCTCTCATTATCTGTGCATGTTAGAACTCCCTTACCGGAGCTGTGTGTTTGTCAATAGGCTGTCTTGTGATCCCTGTCCACGTTTTGGCTTTTGCCAATTTCATGCGGTTAGGTTCTCCCTCGTGTTTTCTCCTTCGAAATTAGTCTGATCCAATTCACCTGTTCCCAATCATACCATGTGACTTCCTTTGAGTGTATTTAAGCAGTCTTTTCACAGCAGTTCCCTGTCAGAACGTTTCCCTTGGTTTGCCTGTGCTACGCTTGTTTTCGCCTTGTATTCTTTGTGATTCACTTCTGACTGGACCGTCCCTGTTTTGCGATTTTGGCTCTGTTTTGGATTACTATCTGCATCTGTGTATCAAACCCTTTTTTTGCCCGACTACGAGTACTGTGATTGCTGCCCTGGTAACGACTCGGATTTCGCCCTCTGGATTTTGATTTTTGGATTGTGGACTCTGTACTGTTGCCTCCTGCTCTGCGGGGGTTCCACCCCTTCCTTAATAAAATCCAGTTTTACTGCACTGCTTGGTTCTCGCGACTGGTTCCTGAACGATACCTTACAATTTTATACTGAGCTTTTTTTTTTTTTTTTTTTTTTTTTGGGCCATGCAGTGTGTATTCTTACTAATTGATCTTTGGGTCATCTGTCCAAATCTGTGAGGGCTTATTAGATGGGTTTTTTTTTTTTTTTTTTTAAATTTAAATTCCATTTTCAGACTGACCTGTGGTTAATGTCTTGTGGAAAGTCCTCTGTATTCACTTTGGTGAAGTCTTCTCTGCATTGTACACATTGATATGGATAGGGTTAGCCCATGGAAAATATTCTTGAAATGGCCGACTGTTGTCAAAGATTTAATCTTCACCAGGGACAGAATTTACTTGTCATCCACCACAAGTTATTCATGGTTTTCTAGGACTCTTGGTGTTCATGAGCTTAATGGAGTGTTATTCATCTTCAATGAACCAAATACTTGATTTGGCTGCACCTAACATTTCTATGGTGCATTTTTTTTTGGCCAAGTAATTGCTTGAATTACAAGCAATGACAGCACTCTGCACTTAACATTAAGAGTTAAAGGTATAATGAGTTGGATTTTAAAGTTGCAGCTTGTAAACAGATTATTTAAATTTGGCCCCTCCTCCCTGGCTCAATGACCAATGACACCAGTGGAGCAGTGCAGTGCAATGTCCTGCCCTCACATCTTGCGCGCTGTAATAGGCAGGGGGCAACGCATCCATTGCCCAAAGGCAAAAGCCCAGAGACATCTTGTACAAAAAAAAAAAAAATAGAAGGAAAAATGAGAATTTTTCAAAATGAGACAGCTAGGTCTCTCTAATTCCAGACACTGTCACACATTTCTAGTCGATCATAAGTGATGATTGAGAGGCATTGGCTTTATACGAGTCTACATTTTGATTTTAGGGAAAATTCTACACAATATACCTTCACAGCAACTGATTCCAAATGCATTTGTGGCACTTTAAATGAAATGAAGAGTTTTTATCTGCTTACTCGTAAATGAAATAATGAAAGAACAACTCACAACTGGCCATTTAACAGCTGTTCAACCACTTGTCCAGTTACTTTTGGTCCTTAAAAAAAAGAGGGGGAACCACACATGAAAAGTTCTGTTATTATAACTATTGTATGTTCACCCGATTTGGTTGTACATACCTCAAATTAAAGCTGAAATACTACGCTTGTAGCTCATTTTCATGATTTAATTTCAACCACAGAATATTGTTTTAGCTGCAAAAACTTTTTTAATATCCACATACATTCGGCCCTGACTGTATAAACGCTTTCTACAAGACTAATACATTCATGACGTCAACCATATTGCACAAACCAAAGACTGGTTGCTCCATGGTAACAAAGTGGAATTGCCTTGCAATTCCACACAACTGTTTTAACTGACCCTGTAGCTGACCCTGCTTCATGGAAACAAGCTCCACAGGCACCTAATATAGTATAATGAGCCAAATGCCAGTTACAGAGCACTAGCCACAGGGAGGATGTCGATGTTCAGGAAGCCATGGGGGAGCAACAGCATGAGCAAATGATTGAACATTCAACTTACCTTGTCACAATAATGTTCATAAGATGATGTATAGCAATGATTGGGACTGAATATTGCAGTGAGTGCCTTCCCTGACTAGTTAAAATGATGTTCTGTGGCACTCGCAGATATTGCAAAAAATTATTCAACCTTCAATTGTGCAAACCTCAATTATTGTGTCAGTTTAACTTGATTGTTCACATTGTAGCTTTATATTTCTCATAACTTAGATTGCAAAACCAATTCAACCAACTGTTATCAGCAACATAGTTGAAAGTGTTTAAATATTAAAATGAGCTGCTTTAATAATATTAATCTGCTCTCAGTAATAGACAAGAGCTACATACTCCCAATGAATTGCCTGCACAAGCCTCTCACAAACCTTAAACTGGAGATAATCTACTATATTTCCGTATGATTTCATTGCAAATGGCTTAAAGCAAACAAACATGACCGAGTCAAAATGAATATTCTCTAGACAACATCAAATTATAGAAATTATCTGAAGAAGCGAGGAAGGAGGGTCAAATGTGCAACTTGGATAATATTGCTTTCATCTGTGTGCATTTAGTGAATGCTGAAAACAGCCATAAATTCTCCTCGCTGGATCATAATATCTAAACTAGCACAAATGACAGCAGGGGACCTCTTCAATCTGTGCTCCAGAACTTCTCATAGTTTCAATGATGATGACATTAGGAGATTATCGGAGTAATGGTGGGTGTATGACTTGATACTATTACACTTACATGTGTTTTTACATTTGAATGGCTCTATTGTTGTGACTTAATTTCTTAGAGCACATATTAGGTCCCTAGTTCATGGTTCAGATGAGAGTAATATTGAAACAACCTCAAACTGTTGCATTCTGAGAAAGTTGCAGCACCAAACTCAAGTCTAATTTGTGTTTACCTACCCAAAATTTGGGTCTATCGATCAGAATTAACTGCGTCAAGAAAACAAGTCAAATATCAGCAACTTTTCAAAAGGGTAGTTAGTACCCTGGTCAAGTGGTAAAGATTACATTTTTGGGTGGACCATCACATCAATTGCATTTACGTTGCGGAACTGCAGAACAGCAGAACAGCCTCAGCTAAATGAGGCTGAATTACCAAATGGGCGCAGACTTTTCCTACAGAACACAAATGCTGAGCTTGACAGGTGTAGTGTTCAGAAAGGAGACATCACGTCTCATTATTCAGTTTCTCAATCTGAGAATCAACAAACTTCTTCTGCCGGGGGTGTAACCAATTATTGAAATCAATTGGCCGACTTCATAGATGAAAGAAATGGTATTAGTAAATAGTAGAACTTGTCATTTTCGACCAATTTATATTCCAACTGGACTAAATGCTTAATCTACAGATTGTCATGTACTTCAAATGAAAGAAAATAAATGGCAGAGTATTTGCTTGTTAAGAATCATGAATTAGTAGGCCTGCAGTCATAGTGGAGGCTAATGAACAAAAAAAAATCATTTTATCTTCAGTTGATTGAATATGTGAGTACTTGGGCAGTCATTGTGATTCACAATATGAATATTTCGCAGATAGTTTCAGGTGCAAGATCTCCTCTGTGGAAGGAGTGCTGTGATTGTCAGTGGATGGAAAGCCAGCTGGCTATGCAGCAGTGCAATATGGCATTGATAATTTGATAATGAGCAGATACAGTAAGTGTTTGGCTTAGGCTCCAGTGTTGTGGGTTGGTAAATGACTTTGGAAACAGATATTGACAAAATAAATAAATACATACATAAATAAATAAATAAAATGTACTGATTTTTGTGTTTATGTAGATACTTTTTATAACAAAAGCCAAAATCTGATATTTTGGTAACAATCCCTGGTACTTTCAGTAAGGTGAAATAATTCTCAGTGCAGACTAAAGAACCTGAATATGTGACATCTGGGGTCATGACCCCATGATGACAAGCTCAGTTTTGCGTTGCGGGAATATGCCTGCATCAGATACTAATAAATTTGCAGTGCACTTAGTGTCTCTCAAACAGAGTTGACCTTTTGAATACTTTTAGAATGAATGCTGATTCTTTCCAAAATTTATTTATGCAAATATTTGCAGGACATACAGTATGTAAGGTGATGATGGGAAATCATTCACCTCCAAACCCTGAATACCAATGCATATTGTAATACTACATCTGCCCTCTAAACATTTACTCAGATAATTATCAACATCCCATGCTGTGGCAGTTGCTGCCAGTGGTCGACACTCTGGGCACATTTCTTTTCTGTAGTTAGTCAAGAGAAGTTTGTAGTCCTCCTTTCCTGATGCAGAGCTTTTGAAAGGTGGATATATCAGGTAGAGTGAACGGTGACACTGCTGTGGTAAAGATAACTAGACAGAAGGGAGATATGTCACTTCATTTAAAGTAAGAAAGTTGCTGCCTTCACACTGTGAGGACCAGCCAACTGTGACAAAGAAGACCTTCTGTTTATCTCCAAAAGCTCTCTACACAACCTCAAAATACTGAAACATGCACCTCAGCCCAACCTATGATTTATTTTGAACAACAAGAGTTCACGTTACAACCTCAGTCATATTATTTTTATCCAGTAATGGATTTTTGTGACATCCCCCTGGCCCAGAGATATACGTGTTTATAACTTAACATTTGGATCTGCTTGATGGCTGCCTTCATGCATCTGATGTCAGTCAGGAGCATTGCTCGTGCACATTTTCTGAAATTAACCCTGCATATCCACAAGATGCACACACGTTACAGTTGGGGCAGTGTAGGGGTAGTATGGCCATGTGATGGGGTCAAGGGTCAGTACGGAGGTCAGCAGCAACAACAATGCCAGAATGCTTTGAACAATGAGGTAAAGAGGACAGAGACGTTACACACGCTTCAGAGATCCAGGCAATGGAGCGTTACATAGCCGCCATATTGCCCGGGACATGCCTCCTTGACACCAAATGTAAACAGTAGTTGATATAGTACATTAAAACAACTTCAGAATTCTCATTTTTGAACGATTCAAATGGTCTGAGGACGTAAGCTCTTTTGTAATTGAAGATTTATCAGTGCAGTAGGATTACACATATTAAACTGTCTAGCTAAAAAATCTACTCCATTCTTTCATCTAGTAATTTTATTCAATGTCGGAGCAATATTGCTGCAACCCATATAAAGATTATTGAAATTCCTCTCAGGTGACAAGAAGGATGATAAAGCTTCAGTGTTTCTAACCTCACCATCGCAAAGGTCATTAATTTCTTCAGCTATTAAAAAATGAGAACAATTTTAGAAAGAAAAGCAGATTCTACAATAAGAAAAATGTTTTCTGCAAAATAATTACAAAAAATCCTTGCAATTAATTAAATGGAGCTTTGTCGGAAATTCTGATAGGCCACGGAGTCAAGCTTGCTTAACGTAGGAGGTGCTACCTCCTGGAGAGTCACCTGAGTGCATTTGATTGTCATCTGACTTTGCTGTCACATGATTGTTTGGCTGGTAATATTTTGGGCTTATTTAAGTTTGCCTTCCCATGTAGCTGTTTCTCGGAGCGCTAGCTCAACAACCCTCCACCAGACCAGCTCCTACCTGTCTGTTATAGCATTCATTGATCATATTCTCTTTTGACTAAATTACCGTTCAAAAAAACAATGTCTCTTCCTTTTGAGGTCATTGTTGCTGTAGGCTCTGTTCCATGCAGGGGGGGTTAGTAGCAGCTCCCTGCCTTCGGTTCCATGCTTGAACAGGCAGGGATCTCTCAGAACAGAGCCATGTCGCCAGACCCAAGGTATGCTGTATGCTGATATGCCTGTATGCTTTCAATAAATTTTCTCTTTTTATTTTTTATTTATTTTTTTTTTTTTTAAATTTTATTGTGAAACAAAACAGAATACATAAAAGGACATCCTAGTGAGGTTATATACCACGTGGAAGCATGACTTAAGGGTTCATAGAACATGATGAAAGAACAGTCAGTGATTTTGGGTGCGTGAACCAGCATTGCAAGTAATGAGCAACAGAATATAAATGGTACAGACATAGCAATAATAATAATAATAATAATAGTAATAATAATAATAGTGATAGTAATAAATAATAATTATAGAGATAGAAATAGTAATAATAATAATATTAATAATAATAATAATAATAATAATAACCATAAAAGTGGTAATGATCAATAACATCATTATCATCATAGGCATTGGAGGAAGGGGACAAAGGAGAAAACAGACAAACAAATAAATAAGCAAATAAAAGAAAAAATAAATTAACAGGTAATAATAATAATACTAATAATAATAATAATAATAATAATAATAATAATAAATAACTTGATGAAGAGAAACAAGGATCTGCCTCAGATCCCCATATTAGAGCAGGCCGATCCCCACCCATGTCTGATGGGATTTTAAGGGGAGCAGGCTACACCATGCAGCTCTGGCCCGCAGTTTGCCAACCCCTCCATCTCCAGGCACCCCAGGCCCCATGCCGCACGCCCCACCTGCCCTATACACATATAGCTGTGTTTGTCTGTAACTGGACGTGTGGTGCATTAAAACAATGTGGGCATTCCATTGCGGGGGCCCGCCCCACGACCGGCCGCCACATGCATGCCCCACTTGCCCTATTCTTATTTTTATTAATTTTTATTTATTTTTTTTTAATTTATTTTTTTTTTTCTTGTTTATTTTGATTTGTTTTTGTTTTGTTTTGTTCTTCTCCTAAGCTAGTGTGTGATGCATTAAAAAAATGAATCATAGCATGGACCCAGCCCAGGGAAGAAACCAGAGCTGAGAGGAGGCCGAAGGGGGAGGAAATACTACCCCACCATCCGGGACAATTGAGGTAGGCCCGGCCTGCCCAGGCCCATCAGGGAAAGCCTATGTAATCATAATAGTAATAATAATAATAATATTAGTGATTTATTTATGACAACAAGGATAACAAAAGTAACAATGATGAGGACAACAAAAAATAATAATGATAATAATAATAACCAATAATTATAATAATCAATAATAATAACAATAACCATAATGAATGAAAAGCAGGAATACATTTTTATGTTTTATCTTCCTTCTTTATCCCAAACTAATCATCTAATAATAATAATAATAATCATAATAATAAATAATAAATCAATAAATTAGAAAGCAAATAGTATATACGCATATGTTTCTCTCGCTTTTTTCCTTTTTTTGTGTGTGCAAGTGTGTATGTATATGTATATCAAGTTCATGCCCCGAGAGGGCCAGGAGTTCTCAGCCCCTCAGGAATTATTGAAGATATTGATAAAGATATTGGGTAAAATGACAGACAAGAAAATACACCAGATGGAATTCAGGAATTCATGTTAAAAAATTAATGAAAGCTGACCAACGGACTGAGGTTCTGTTGTGTTAATGAGAGGGGAGGGTGCGCATTCCAGGGAGATGTAGTCAGTGAGTGTTTTTCCAGTGAGCTAGATCTAAAATTTATGTAAAGAATAAATTTTCTCTTTTTGACAAAGTGGTCCTATCAGAAGTGCGAGAGTACCGAAGTTACGTTTGATTACATGGATTTTGTAAACCAGTGGTTCCCAATCTCGGTCCTGGGGCAACCCTATGTATGCTGGTTTTTGTTCCAACCAAAATTGCAATCACTGGATTTTACCAAGCTGTCAGTTTGTCTCAAATAGGTGCATTTATGTTTAGCGAAGTTATTTATCCTATGAAGCCACATTTGAATGAATATCCATACATACCATGAAGAGGAAAGAAATCCATATCCAGACTGAGATATATTAGAAACAACTGCATATAAAGAAGGGAAAAAATTGAGCCCATCAAAGTGACCAGTCAGTGGGTTTCTAATTTGTGAAACTATGGACACAAGGTCGTGAAAACTAGCAACTTATTAGGCAAGCAAATGATAGTCAACCCTGCTTTGTGTCATGTTAATGTCATTAAGTTCAAGCAAATTATTTAGAAAGAATGCAAAACACCTGTCTTCAGCAACCCAATCTGGAGCTGACTGATTTTCTCAGTGTCTAATTAGATTTGTTAAAAAAAAGTTTTCCCCTGAAATTGCTTGGGATATGGTAAAATAGACACAATATGCTCAAGGGTCTTTTATTCTTTACGGCAATCATGGGTTTTTCTGTCAAAATGTGGCTTTAGACGGTAAATAACTGTTTTAAACATGAAATGCACCTAATTAGGACAAATTAACAGCTTATTTAAATTCTGCAATGCAATCATGGTTTGACCGAAAACCAGCATACATAGGGGTGTAAGAATAGTTAACGAGGCCCCACATTATGCTCTATAATTATATTTTCCTGCAAAGCTCATGAAAATGTTGTAAAACAAAATAGATTAGGCAGTAGATGGGGTTGTCTCATTTGAGGAAAGCTAAACTTCCATTGAGATAAGTGGGGAGAAGGATGATGCTACCCGGTGGTCGATGCATGTAACACCAAAAGTACCTGGCTATTTTCAAGCTCAAGGGAGAATAAAAAAATCCTGAACAAAACCTTAAGCCATACATTACTTGCATTTTTTCTTCATAGCTGGCAACACAGTTTAATTCCAATACATTGCCTGTTTTGTGTACAATCATGTATATACTGATGTTTAGAAAGCAAACCCAGGCTATAGGATGACAGATGAACAAACGATGGGCTAACATGAGGCACTGAATGGTCAAATCATCAAGGCTAATTTTAGCCAACATAAACAAAGCGAACATTATCATATTACCCAATTATCAGACTAGTTTAATTTTGCTAAGTTACTAATGGGGATATATAACTGCTGAAGTGGCTTTAAATGATTTCTATCTATAACAAATACCAATCAGTTTTAGCTAGCTACCTCTCCATGAAACACCGCTCGTCATGTGAACAACTATTTATTATGCTAAGCTAATCTGACATCACTTTGTCTTTGCCGAGTCCATTTTCCTCCAATGACTATCACCCTAGCTTACTGTCAGCTATTCAGGGATAACTTGGACCTTGCCCTATGCAATATGGCGGAGTTCTCAGGGCATTAGTTGTCACATGATAGCGCCTCTAGCCTAATTACATCATTGGTTTTGAAGACAAGCGTGCCCTTTTTTGGAATCTTGCAGTAATGTGCATTGTATGCAGCTGCCGGGTTAGCTCACTCGGGTAAGGCACTGCATTGCGGCGAAGAGTGACAACTATGGCGCGGGTTCGATCCCCGGTCGTGCCAGCCAGCAGTGGTCAGCAGCTTTCAGAGCAGCGTACGATTGGCTAAAGCACGGCTGGGAAAACAAATTGGGAAGGGACTGCCAGGATGGGATATTGCAAATAATTTTGTTCATTACTCCAGCGCCTCCTGTTGGCCAGCCGGGCACATCATTAAGATTCTGAGCTTGCTCATGTTTGCTTAACCTCCGTCCTCGTTCTGAACATGCAAAGTTTCAACCTATGATTGTGAAGAAGCAGTAGTTGACCGGGCGGGTGCTTCAAAGGAGAGCCGCAAACTGTCCCTTTCTCCTGAGTTGGCAACATGGGGTCGCATTTGAGCAAGCTTCTCGGATTGGGCGTTCCAGATTTGGGTGGGATTCGAGATGCCAAATAAAAAAAATTTAAATAGAAAATATATGCATCGTATGCAACGTACATTAGAATTGTTTTCATATTTGCCTTTCACAGCACAGCTGGTTGTCTAAGCAAACTTTAGAAGGTTTAAAAGCAAGTATATCCTTGGCCTTTTTGAATAGTTTCACTTTAAGATAACCTTTTATTATTGCTCAGGGAGACTTGAGCTGCATTCGAAATGTACACTCACCCACTATATAGGGCACAATGTAGTGAATGTTCTACATTGAAAACAATATAAAGAGAGCGAGTGAGTGAGTGGACAAGTGTGCATTCCAAACGCAGCCTTGGTCTTCAATCTAGCTTTTAGCCCTTGAAGATGGAGACTATTTTTTTTTTTTTTGACTTTGAAGAAGACATTCTGTTGAAACGTTAGTCACCTGCACCATAATAAATTGCCTAAGTAATCGTGTGCTCCAGTATTTATTTCTTTGACTTAGACTATTCATTGCCTTTGTGCCTTGTCTGGTTTCTCTTTGTCTTCTGATTTATGTCTTTCACGTTTTAGTTTGATTGGATTTCGTTAAATAGCACTTAGTTTGTTACCAGACTCTGACTCTTGCCTTAGCCTGTTGATCTGGATGAAGTTGACTACAATTATAACACCAAATAGCTATTTTATACCTGACAAAGTGTCGATATACGATGCAAAAGGAAGTTGTTGGCGTCTTTATTTGATGCTTAGGGTTAGGGGTTAGGGGATAGGGGGGGGATAGGGTTTATTTTCACCTGGCATCAAGTAAGGACGCAGAAAGCATCCTCTTGGGTCATAATATCAACGTTTGGTCAGGTAGCGTCAATATATGATGATTCGGGATGAGACTGGGCTCAATTATGCACCGATTAGCAACAAGATTTAAACCACATGCTTAATAGAGTAAAAGTCCCCCTTGTGCTGCCAAAACAGTTCCATTCAACTGATGTCACTTGAAACCCAAACTTGGGGCTTTCCAGCTGAGCATTACCCAGAGTGTAACCCTCTTCTTCCCACAGCCCATGCTGATGCCATCTCTTCCCAGCAAAATGGTGCACACGTACCTAGCTGAAGCATAGCATGGAAAAGAAAATGGGACTCCTGGAAACAAGCGACCTTCTTCAACTGCTCCAAGGTTTAGTTTTGAAGCTCAGGTGACCATTGGGCACGCTTTTAGAGGTGGATCCAGGGTTTGGTCCATGGGCTACTTGAGGTCCACATGCCCCCCCCAAACACACACACACACACACACAGCTTGACATCTTTGGTATGTTGTTATCCCTCAAGGCCTACTGCATCAGAAAAATTATGTTAACATCAAATAAAGTGGTACAAAATATGGGTTAAAGTCAAACATATGGTGTGGCACAATTTATAAAACAGACTGAAAAATTAGGGGTAGGGGAAATTAAATTGATTGAAAAACATATTTCCTTTTGCAATATCTGGGCAAATTAGGTATCATAGGAAAGGGCATGAACTCCCCTAACTTTTTTTGTTGATTGTTGGTTGGTAACTTGCATGGTTATGCAAATATAGGTCAAAAGGTCACGTGTACTCTAAGAAAATTGAAATTTTGGACTTTCTGAAATAAAAATGCTCCTGTGACCAAACCACTTGAGATAATTCAACCAAATTTTCACGTGTTTTAAGGTACCAAACAATAATGTTTTTGATAGTTAATTATTGCCAAGGACTGCTACACTTATGATGATTAACCCCTTCTTACCAAAAAGGCAATTTGGTATTTGCACAGTTTTTAGGCGAAAATTGAGTTTTCCAGGTCATAAGGCAACACTCTCTTTAAATGATGCCAATTGCAGCTAAACCTTTATGATTTAGCCTCTTTGCACTCTAGTTCAACAAACTGCTCAGTCTGTACGCACTGAAGTGATGAGGGGTGGCTCGGGCCCGAGCTTAACAACCACTGGCACCATCACTGTCACTGCCTGACACATCCTCTGAATCTCGCTCACTAGCATCACTCTCTCCTTCTGTGTCACTCTCCTCCTCCTCCTCTAGGTCCATCGTATCGAGAATATCCACCAGTTCTGTTGGAAGAACCTTCTTGCCTGACTATTTTGGCTGAATCTGTCCATCTTCGACAATCCAGCCATGTCCACTGGTAGGGTCAGGTATGTCTGGTTTGGGAATGTGGGCACGCTTCCATATGCCAACTTGGTAATTCACCCGGTTAATGTGCTCAACTAATGAGCTCTGACATGGTGGCAAAGAGGCCAAGTCAATCTTTTTAGATTGTCAGAGCTTTCCATCTTCTCCATATTTCTTCAAAAGTCGAGTATGCCTCAGGACACTCACTTTTGCTGCATGTCTGTTGCCATACAGGAAGCACGTGAACTCCTCTAACAATGTAACAACTCCCTCAGCCACCCCCCAGGACTCGCTAAGCTCAGCGAATGCTGCCTGGAATTTTTCATGTTTCTGCAGCAACTTCAAGGGTCTGACCTTTCCCTTTGATTTAAATGCGCTAGTGGTGTCACATCCTGAAAATGCATGTAGTCCAAGCAATGCTGTTGTGAACACTGCACTGTTTGATTCTGCCAGTCTGCTGATGTCTATACAGCACTTTGTACATCCTTTTCCTGATTCGAACAGAATCTGTAAGCCATCGAGTCTCCGAGCATGGTGTAGCAGAATGAAGAAGATATTGGTATCGGGGGTCTTTACTCTCGCTGTAGCAAACCCCATCTCATGAGCATCTATGCAATATAACACTACCCTGGTGTCGGTCTCCCCCTGATTCGACTCGAGGGATTCTAATTCAGCACATGACACGGTCTCTCCTGTAGACCTCAACTTGTACGCATGTCCTTCACATATCAAGACCACTTCTTGCCCTTGAAACATTGGAGCTGTTGGTGGACTACTCCATGTGTCCAGTAAGATTTTCACCAACTGCATCTTGTAGTCATCATTAGACAGGAAATCTTTCTAACTAACAAAATCGCCAACTGATGACAACAATGAACTACTGATAATTCATCCCATACAAACTTGACTAAAGACTGACACAGTCTACAGGCAATTCAAAGAATACTGATTATCTGCCCCAGTGAATCACATGACTGGAGCTAATAAAAACATTGGCCTACAGTGTATAATCAAGTGGGCTCGTGAATAAACTCATGTTGTAAAACTGAATGTTCCATTTCCTCACTTTAGACTGTGCCTGACTTTACGACTTTCACTTTTGTACTTCGTACCCGATAAATTTCATATTTATTTTTACAACATAAAAATATCCTACCTGTTGCGACTGTATATTTATACACCTAAGTATTTGTACTTGCTTCTCATCCACTACATGTACGTAGCTTGAATTGGTACAATGTTGACAATTTTCAGTCCAGCAGGGTGGGCACTTCATGGCAATTGCAGTAATTCACTGAGATAGCAAACATGAAAATTAATTCCTAGAAGCAGATGAGATGGCAGCAGTGTAGCTTTTATCCACCACAGTCACTAAGTCTAAGGTGATTACCTCAGTCCTTGTGTTCTACAATTCCTGCAGCGAAATGATTGACTCAAGATATGAAACACAGACAGCGAGGAGAATTATGTGAAAATATGTTTAGCAACAGTGCACAGAGGCCATATATTAATGGTTCAACTATTGTTGGTATCATTTAAAGAGAGTGTTGCCTTATGACCTGGAAAACTCAATTTTCGCCTAAAAACTGTGCAAATACCAAATTGCCTTATTGGTAAGAAGGGGTTAATCATCATAAGTGTAGCAGTCCTCGGCAATAATTAACTATCAAAAACATTATTGGTGGGTACCTTAAAACGTGAAAATTTGGTTGAATTATCTCAAGTGGTTTGGTCACAGGAGCATTTTGAATTCAGAAAGTCCAAAATTTTGATTTCCTTAGAGTACGCGTGACCTTTTGACCTATATTTGCATAACTACGCAAGTTACAAACCACCAATCAACAACAAAAGTTAGGGGATTTCATGCCCTTTCCTATGATACCTAATTTGCCCAGATATTGCAATAGGAAATATGTTTATTAATCAATCTAATTTTCCCTACCCCTAATTTTTCAGTCTGTTTTATAAATGGCGCCGCACCATATATTTGACTCACACCCATATTTTTACCACTTTATTTGATGTTAACATCATTTTTCTGATGCAGTAGGCTTATATGGATAACAACATACCAAAGAAGTCAAGCTGCATGCGGGGGGGTGCATGTGGACCCCTAGTAGCCCATGGATTTGCTAGAGTGGGCACTTTGACTGGTCTGAATGCTAAAAAGTGCAAAACACAGCAGGGTATGATGCACTGTGCTTTGTGACACATTAATTATGTAAATAATATTGAAATTCTCAGCGACTTGTACCACAGTTGCCCTTTGGTTGGTCTGGACCAGACAGGATAGCCTTCATAGCCCTCGTGCATCGATAAATCTTGGACACCCAAATCCCTGTCGCTGGCTCATGGTTTGTCCTTCCTTGGACCACAGTCAGTAGGTACTCACATCTGCTGTCAGGGAGCTCCCCACATTCTGGCCTCTTCAGATAAGCTCTAACCCATTTGTCAGGCCATAAGGATTTGGCCCTTGACATAGTCGTCCAGTTCCCATTTCTCGCAAATCCAATGCATTGAATACGAGAACCGACTGTATGCTTACCGCCTAAGATCTGTCTGCAGATGGAGACGTTGGTTGTTGTTATGAAATAATCAACATTATTCATTACATCTGTGAATTGTTTTAATCTTTTGTTTCATCGTGTGTATGTACGTGTAGATATACCAAATACAATTTTTGCTTGCATGGAGTTGTGCGTGTCAGTGTAGTTATTAACCTATAGTGAAAAATATTCTTTTTTATATGGATAAATCAGTAGTGGGCAACAAAATTTTCTGGCTATGATATATTTTTTGCTTACAATAAAAAGTGATTCTGGGGAATGACCCATGACGCATACACCAACGTGTATATTTTTTAGTGTTTTAAGTATTTGGGGGCAAAAAAATTTCAGAATGAAAAAAGCATTTACCCAATTGAGTGATTTCTCATCAAAGTATCCCATGTAATATTTAAAGTGGCAATTCCCCAAAAATGATACCATACTTACAGTAGTTTCAAATAGTGGGGGGTTTGTGTAAATAAGTTGCTCAAAAACAATGCTGCTTGAGATATTTGCATATTTCTCACCCTCATGGCTTCCCTATGCATTTGCAGTGAAGACAAAAACGAACACAATGCATTGCGCGAGCTCTCTACTCCCGATTCACCCTCAACCTACCGCTGTCATTTATATCAAAGCACTGGAGCACCGTTCATTTTACTGCAAACAGGACTGGTTGTGATGATAATGCCGACAGTTTTTTCTGTGCACAGGGGCATGGGCTTATAGGGCTCTATCTTTCACACTGCCTTACCCGTTGCCACTACCCGCAACCCGTGAATTTCGCATTTAGCACCTTCCACTATCCCTAAACGATATCTTGCGGCAACACTACCCGCTATGCATTATGCCGAATCCTTTATTTGCGCCTGGAGGTGTGCCCGTGGGCGTGTTTATGCGTTCTCCCTACAATTGCTATCTTGACCACACACGTTAGGGAAAGCGTATTGCGGGTCCCAAAACCATCCGCTACCCGCATTGGGCTTTCACAAGAGCGCTATGCACTAGCACTCAGCAACGGAAATTCTTTTTCCAGCGAGAGCGGCATTTCAGAACTCTCTTGCGAATTAAGGTAATTTCGGCGACAAGTTTGTACACCTGTTTTTGCAGCACGGTCACGCAACTTGCTGTAAAAAAATAGACAGCTGTCCGATTGGAAAATGTAAACGGACTAAACCACTTAACTTGTCACCAGAATTACCTTCATTCGCTGAAGAGTTCTGAAAATGCCTCGCTGGGGGAAAAATAAAAGTTACGTCGCTGAGTGCCAGTGCATATACCTAATTTTATTTTTTTCTAAAATGGGATTTTGTTCTATGCTTCATTTCAGACGGGAGAGGGAGTTGGAAGTGCATGGCTAAACGCATTTTTTTTTTTTTTTTTTTTTTTTTTTGAAGTTTCCATCACAAAAGGGTAGGCTTGATTTTTTTCTTTTTTTTTACTACATACCAAACATTAAACAATATGTCAATGTCAAATAATAATAATAATACAATTCATGATTAACTTAACAAAAACAGATCCTCCCCTGACTGGATTTGACCTCATGCACGGGCAATTTAACTTCGTCAACGGAGAAACGTGGCGACCTTCCTCTCTCCATCACGGATTTCGGTTTGAGGATTTGGGATAGCGCAGCCTGCTCCGAAAAGCAGTGGCACCTGGCACACTGATTGGTTTAACTGGCGTAACGCCCAAACCACGTCTATGCATAATATAACGGGTAGCGCTGGTGTTTTAGGGATATAGGAAGGTGTGCAAGATAGCAACTTTCACGGGGGAACGCCTCTTGCGCAATGCGAAATCCCCAAATAACGGGTTTAGGGACTCTGGCGTAAGATAGGGCCCATAATGCTTATATATAAAAGCAATAAAAGTCAATCAATACTCTTGTTGTCCCTCAAAACCCCCCATCAGAGAAGACAGGATAATTGTCGCAGTTGCAGGCGAGTGAGCAAGCCAGGTAGCCGTTTTCTTAAGTCAACGCAATGAAAATGTGGCAAAAATTTTTGTACGGGCAAAATGTTCCATTTGCTAGCTAGCTTCAGCCAACTTGTGTGACAACCATAAGCTAAAGTTAACAATACCTGACAGAAAAGCTAACCGTGCCAAAACAGTAAGGTTATATTGCTCTAGTCCTCTACGACCACAAGTTAATGAAAACCTTCATTAGCTGATTGAAAGGTAACATTATCAAAAGCATATCATCCAGCTAGTTTTCTGTAAAATGTATCCTCATCCATAATATCTGCGACACTTATTTCCTGCAGTGCCATTTCTGCTGTTAGAAACAGCTAGAGTGCAGTACAAGCAAAGACAATGAAGTTGTTTTTGAGCAGTATCTAGGGCGTGCACCCTGGTTTCTCAGAAGCAGGGATTAAAAATTTGAGCTGAAATAGCCTGTAGATCTTCTTTACCTCCAAGTACATCACAATACGTGTCA